>OX422142.1:139607538-140207538 GCA_949129095.1 Volucella bombylans | reverse complement strand
ACCAAGGTGGACGACTGCGAACGCAGGACCTGTCTGAGAAAATTCAGCGGCTATAGAACTGGAGGAATAAAACCCATTCCAGATACTTTTGTTGAAAAAGGAAATTATTGGGCTAAGAGAAACATCTCAAGTGACAATATGCAGTACTAGCCTAAGTCCCTGTTTGTGATGATAACGTATTTTTTTTACAATAAACGCGGGCTCAAGAAATTATGAATACCCTTATAATGAAGACAGACACCGACGTACGTTGGGCTTGAATGTTTGTTAGTTACAATGACAAGGAAACGCAGACCATTCCATAAGTGAATTGTATGGCTTAGGAAAGAATTATGATATTTTGGAGTACGGCCGAAGGTCGCCCTGAGGGTAAATTAATGAGCACTCATAGCCAGACGGATGTAAGCGGAATGGTATTGACAACGCGATAGAACAAGGTAAAACCCAGAGACATTACATCGGTGTTAGAGGTTTCAACGCTGTTTGCGTCACCTAAAAATTTTATCGCACGATTTTGAATTTTTGTTGTGATATGATTATTGCACCCCGGTTTCTGCGGCTAAATGTCGCTTGAAGAAACCTAGAAACTCTTCAGCATTTTCGGCGACCCACTCAAACGTGGGTTGTCATTGATACAAATACCATTCTCGGATATTGGTTGAGTATTTATATTTCGTTAAAACGACAGTGTTGTGTCTTGAAAGCTTTTAATTATTCTATGTCGGTGGTTCTTCAGTAAGTTCAGTGCTGTCAATATCAGAATTTAATGATCTAAACGCTGAGATTCCCAATCTACCGCCGACAACTTATTCACATGAGCATTTACACTAGAAGTAGTAGATAAGAGATCATAAATAAAAAATAAAAACAGTGCTGGAGTCGGAATGTAGCCCTGAGGCATGCCAGCATTTATTTTGGGGATATCAAATTTCAAATCGTCGAGAACAAATGGAATTGAACATTTCGAGAGGTGATGTTAAACTCATTGAAGAGGAAATTTCGACAATAGAGCCTGATTCTAAACTCTGATAAATGCCTTTAGAATATAATGTACAACTACCTTGCATTCACCAGTGAAACTGAAAAGATCCATTGTTTTTAATGATAAATGCTGTTTTCTAAGAATGATGAAAAACTTTACGCGGTGATTTTGAGAGCATGGAAGAACTTCTTTAGAAGGAAGGGAGATGTGCTACCCAGACTAAAGGAGTTGTGTTTGCTGAGATATTTTAGTACTTCTACTAAAGCACAAGGACGCAAGTGGATTGATTCCATAAAATGGTCGAAGCGCTTTGTTGTAGTCTGAAACATAGGGCAATCTGGAAGTGAGTATAAAGTGAAGTGTGTATAAAGTGAGTATAGTGTAGATTGGTCTTGTCCAAGGAACTATCAGCTGGAAAGTTATTGTAAATTGGTTTTGGGCAGAGGCTGAGACGGTATTCTTTATCTTTTTGACCAACAATCAAAAGTTTCGGCTACTTTTGAACACTGTTTTATTTTTAAGTCAGTTTTTTGTCGTATTGAAATTTCGCACACTAAGGAAAGGCGTTGCTACTCGTATCAATCTTGACTTATTTAAACTAATTTCGGTTTTTCCGAAGAAAATACTTTTTTAACTCTAAATGTGTCTTTAGAGCTTAAATTAACCACTTTTCATCCATGTTGTTATCGAAGAAACAAAACGAGCATTCCTAAAGGGTCTGTTAAGTCCGCTCCAGTTGACTTCCTCGCATTATCTCCATTACCTCCACGGTTGGAGGTCAGTGGCCGAAAAAGGGTCAATTATGGGACTTTAAGTGGTTGTCCTTTTCTGACTTATTTAACCACTTTCGGTGGATTGACCATGTAAACGAATATTCCAAACATAATACGATAACTCTATGCTGCAATATTGATATCCTAGGCAATATGAAAGCGGACGAATTGGCAAGGAAGGATTTGTAGAAACAGCAAAGTCACAATACCCGTATGGACACATGCCGAATGACTACAACCCTATATCCAGTTAGCAACAATAAAAATCAGTATCAGGCAGTATCTAGCAATGCCACCGACTCAGAATCCAAGTATTATACATACTGCAGCTTAAGAGATGAAGAAAAAATTTAAAGAAATTGCTCTGCGCTTTTTACCCTTAGTAGAAGGATAAGAACTCTAGATAATTGCTTTTTCTACGAGATGAACGAGCAAAACAAACTTATATGAATCAATACCTTATCTGGAGGTTTTTCAATCACCGATATTCCTACATATTCAGGGTTTAAGCTGAAAATGGCCACTATGAACAACGTGTGTTGGATTAGCCACTGCTGAGTTAATTAGTGGCAGGGTACCCTTCTACCTATAAACCTAGGTAACCTTTAGATTTCGCCCTATTCGGTGCTGTTCAGTGGTATAAGTATCACATTTGCAGCAGGATGGCCTAGAAATTAGCAAAATTTAAAAATGGATTTGCTATAGAGATTTCCAAAAATTAATCAAATGAGATAAATACTTGGAAGCCAGAGTGGTGGAAGCTGTTTATTGGAATTAATTTAAAATGTTGAAAAGGTCATGGACGATATTCACTGATAACTAAAGGCTTTCAGGACAAATTGGCTTTCCGAAAGGATGAGTTAAGGTTTATGATGTTGTTCTCTTTACGAGAAGGAGGAAGCTGACTGGTCTGAATTATAAAGTTCTTAAAGGCATCACCATCCAATTCGACAAAGAAGCTATGTATTTGGGTGTCGTCCTAAATAACAAACTTCTCTGAGGCTCTGTCTGCATTTTGGAAGTGCTAGTGACCTGTTGGAATGACTTGGAGCCTGTCAACGAGAAGAATTCAATGCATCTGTACGACCATTACAAGACCAATTATATCCTATGCGTCGATTGTGTGGCGGAACAAACTCTCACGAAAATACGTCACTGCAACTTTTACCAGACTTCAAGGAACGTCTCGACTGCATGGGGGCTTCCCCTATATATTTTGTTATTCATACCATGGACTGCACTCTCAAAGCCATCTTCTGTTTAAAGTTAAGTGGTCTTTGTACAACACACACTGGAACTTAGATGACCTTGACTCTGGATTTACGGACATACCGTCTAACACCAGAACTCCTGCCGCAGAAAAAATAAAAAACCGATTTTTTCAGGGCTGGTTTCGCCCAGTATGTGAGCCAGGAAAGGAAAATATATATATGAACACGACGCTGGTGTCCTTCTGAAGGACGACAGCATAATATTTCACTCCTCGCTGGGAAAACTTGCGTCTGTCTTCCAAGCGGAGATATACGCAATGTTAATCTAAACGAACTATGTTGTGAAGAATCGGTGGAGTGCGCATTAGCATTTACCTCTATAGTCGCAGCCAAGCTGCCCTCTCAACCTGGATTCACACTCTTACGACTTCCAAGCCAGCTTGAGAATGCAAGAATTTACTGAACGCAGTCGAGAGACTTAATTAACTTCTCTGGGTCCCAGACGCCTATGAACTTGCTAAGCAAGGCTTACGGGAAAGTTCTTCTTTTTTTTTTGTCCTCGGTTAGGGCTTCCACTGGCAGTCGGGTTTGATAGGAGCATGACTGCAAATTTCATGACTCCTCGAGTTGCCGGCAGACCAAACGAATTCTGCGTAGACGCCAGCGGCTTTCCTGCTGTAGCAATCTGCCGTTGGGCTTCGTGACGAGACACTACACTTTTTGAGTATGCCTCGATTTTTCACGACAATGCAATTTACTTGTTTGCCGTTGCCTGGGAAAATTCGGAGGTTCATTTTCCTAGAATTACTCATCTATATTTGGACATCTTTCGCTCGCATTAACAACCTTCGTAGTTAGTCGGTTCAATGTTTTTGTTCTTTTTTTCCACAATTGAGTAGTAGGAAGTGAATAGAACTAAATTCCGATAACATCTATCTTTTGGTACATGATGCTATGCAAGATAGAGCCTTGTATCCAGTTCTACTGATGCTGAGAAAATCGTTGTTGGTCTTACATTTCATTGTCCTCCTCATAGTGACGTTGTCGGGGTGTTAGCCTTTCAGACTTATGAGTATTGATTGTGTTTCTCTTGAAACAAGTATCTTAATGCCATCAAATGCCATCGTCTAGCTCGACATTAGAAGGCTTTGGAAAGACTTTCTTTGCTGCCCAAATGCTCATCCCGAAGGTCTTGAGCAATCCAACACTTCACACTTTGCATATAGACATTGCAGCTTGTATTTGTGTATCTACTCTAAAACTTCTGCTGTAATCTACGAGTACATATGTAACAATTCAATTTCAAAATTACATGTTAACAATTCCATTGACGCTAAAATTAGCATAGAACCTTACGCTCGGAATATCTAACATCTACAGAAAGAATCTCAAGACTAAGTGCTCACGCCACTTTCGGTATCAATTGCATTGAGATACCACAACACATCAGTTCTAATGGATTTCTGCAGACTTATTCAAAGACAAACTTGATGGTTTTGGTAAGAGCATATATCAAATATCAATTGATTTATCTGGCATGCCATTTCGCAATATCCTTTCTGGAATTACTTCCGAATATACCGCATTTCGGGGGTAGCTCTTTTGATATGAGTGTGAGCTCCTTTGATATGAAGAAGCCGTCAAGGTGTAGAGCTTTCTGGACACTTTAATGCTATGGTTGCAATGATGTTAAAAGTTAATGAGGACAAGACGTGAATATGCCAATCGACATCGATACTTATGGGATACAAGGAAACTCGAGAAAGTCTGGCTTTTCCTGGCTATATATTGGCTATACTATATTGTCCAACAAACCTAGCTCGAAAGGCCAGGATAATGTTCAACAATACTCATATCCTTCCAGTTTCACTCTTGAATGTAATTTACTTACTGAACAACTGAAAAACTGTAGCCTTCCATTCATTACGATCCCGGGTGCGCTGCTTCCAGTTGAAAAGGCCAAGCCGCCTTATATCCGTGACCGCCTGATTTTTAAACTGGAGGTTCGGTCTTCCTTTTCTTCTGGAACCTGGTGGCCTGGATGCGAAAACCCTCTTAGCTGGAGCATTATCGTCTATTCGATGTAGCCGAGCCAATGAAGTCGACGGATTTTTATCTTCCGTTGTATGACCACATCTTTGTACAACTCATAGAGTTCACGGTTGTGTCTTTTTCTCCATACGCCCTCCTCACAGACAGGACCAAATATTCGAGGAAGGATTTTTCTTTCAAAAGAACCTACAACTTGTCCCACTTCTTAATTCCCGTTCAACTTTGACTGGCAAGATTAAGGCTTTGTAGAACATGGTTTTGACTCTTTGCGTTTTGACCCAAGTTTTTTCGACAGACCGAAGTAACAGCGGTTGCCTTATGGTACTCTTCATCGAATCTCCACTATAATGTCGCTTGTGGAGTTAACATTTGCCCCGAGGTAGGTGAACTCCTTGACTACCCCAAAATTGTAGCTGTCGATAGTGAAATTTTGTCCTATCAGATGTGCGACGGAACGGTTTTTAGCCGACAGCATATATTTGGTTTTTTCCTCATTTACATTAAGACCAACTCGTTCAGCTTCTTCTTCAATTGCCGTATTGGCTTCAATTAAGGCACACTGGGAACGTGCGATTATATCAATATCATCTGCGTATCCCAGAAGCTGGACGGACTTGGAGAAAATAGTAGCTGGTAGTACTAACTGCTCAAGGACTAAATTGAAGAAGTCACACGACAGCGTGTCTCCGTGCCGAAATCCAGTGCAAGTTTCGAATAACTCGGAGGTTCTATTTCCACACTGTATGACGCATCGCTAGTTGTCCAGTGTTGTGCCACACATCCGGATCAGTTTTGTCCGGACACTGAATTCGGCCATCGCATTATATAGCTCAGAGTGATGGGTGCTGTCATTTGCGGCTTTGTAGTCGATGAAGAAGTAGTGTGTGTCGACTTAGAACTTGTTGGTCTTTTCCGGGATCTGACCTAATGTGAAAATTTGGTCTGATGCCGATTTGCCGGACCGAAAACGGGACTGGTATTGACCGATTTGTACGGAGCAGTACGGTTTCAGACGTTGACACATTACACTGGATAGGATCTTATAGGCGACGCTATGTAGGGATATGCCTCGATAGTTGCTATAGGACATAGGATCGCCCTTCTTGTATATGGGGCAGATAGAGCTGATATTCCAGACATCGGACATGCTTTCGTCCTCCCATTCGTTGCAAATAATCTAGTGCATGCTCCTTGTCAAAATATTACCTCCAGCTTGGAAGAGCTCAGATGGCAGGTCATCGGAACTTGCGGCTTTGTTGTTCTTCAGTTATTGTATAGCTGTTCCCACTTTTTTTAAGCTGTTGGGTAGTGACGAGATTAGCTTCGCAATTTCGAAGTGCCTGAAGACCCGTTTTAAAGCCATTGGCTAAGTTTTGGCTTTTTAAAAAAAGCTGCTGGTGGCTTTCCTTCTCCAGCAATCTGCGATATCCGTGTGCTGGGAGACTGCAAAAATAATTTTTTTATTCCGCAGTAATCCTTTCTCGTTCTTTCTTTTGGACCTATACTCATCCCATGCTGATCTGGTGACGCGTTACATCGTTATCCTGTATGCCACATCCTGTATACCACATCTTTTTTGTACACATTCATCATCATATCACTGATTTTTTTTCTGGAGCGATTGGTAGCCTAAAGTGTTTTCGGCTACCTCCTTGATGGAGGTGCAGCATTATGATCACATGTTGTTAACGTCTGTGGTAGGCAATGGCATATTGGAGAGTTTTCGTCCAGGCACTCTCTGTAGTCTCTGGGTATTTCTCGTGTGCGTAGGCGTCCAATGTTAAATATAACCTTCTTATTGGATGGTGTTGCAGCTTTCTTTCATTTGATAGTCGAGCTCTGAATCGGGCTGCTACAAGGTAATGGTCCGAGTTGACGTTTGCCGCTCTGAATGTTTTAACATCCACGATATTTGACGAGTGACGTAAGTCAATAAGCACGTGGTCGATTTGGTTGGTGGATCGACCATCCGAAGTTAGCCAGGTTGCTTTGAGGATTCTATTGTGTCGGAACCTCGTACTACGAGTACTTGTTACTGTAGTATTTTCTTTGTTTTTTCCGCCCGCTTCACCAAAGATGCTCTCCTTACCGATTGTGCCATTGAAGTCGCCGAATACAATTTTAACATCGTAATTCGGAGCCTGTTCGTCTCCATCTGTATTCTCCATCCAGGAGTCAAAAAATTCCTCCTTGATGGATTCTTCAGCCTCATTGGTAGGAGAGTGAGCACATATGAAGCTGATGTTATAGACTCTTGCATAGACGCGGTCACTAATGGGCTTAAAATCGATGACCTTCGTTTTAAGCCGCTTTCCGATGGCGAATCCGCATTCCAATATGTGTAACTTTTGTGACAGCTGTAATAAATGTCGCAATTTGTTCTTTTTATCACTCCCGATCCTATCCAGGATGAGGAGCATACTCTCAAATCTTAGTCCTTCTTCACGCCGTGTTGCCTTTGTATTCGAGGCTGGATTGTGTTCTTTCATAACGTTTGTTTTCTTTACGTGAGTGGGTCGCCAGCATACTAGCACAACCACCACTGCGGTCGGAGAGAATGTAAAGTTGCTTCTATAAATCCGATCATGGACAGTATTAGTCCTGCAGACAAAGATAATTTTTTTGTTTAGAGCTCAAAAGAAAGACTTGTTTGGATATCCAACAATTTAGAATCTTATCTCTGTTACCGAATTGGCTTCCCGTTTGACAAATCTATCCTCAATTGTCTGCAAAATGATACACCAAACAAAATATTTCTATTTTCAAAATACGTCTTCTATATATCTGTAGAGAAACTTGTGCGAACCTAAACAAAAGAAAATGTAATGTTTATCGGTGAAGCTTAAATTATCGTTTTGTAAAGATATTTTAGAATTTCTCCACAGCGCCAGATGGGAAATTGTTCTCGTGCTTGTGTGGGCGTATAGTAATGGAAGGGGTTTATGAATTAATCACCAACAGAATGTTGTCCAGAAAATTGGAAAATTCAATTTAGGTCATTACATAATTAGTATCGTCTGACAAACCGACTGTGGCCAACTCCCGTCTCTTTTCTGTTGAATAAATAATAAAAAATAAGAAATATGTGAAGAATATAAAAAAGTAATTCTGTCGGTGTTAGTGCATTTTGATGATCTAAGTTGTAAAACAAAACTCACATAAACATGGTATGTGGTGCGTTAAAAAACCGGCAAGGAAGAACAATTTAATTTGGATAAAAATTAAATTTATTATTGGTGAGACGAAGGAGGATTAGTTCCTCTCTAAATAACATGTATAATACATATGTACGTGAGATTATGTATCCTTTAAACATTTTGTTTATGTGGTTCTTATTGTTATGTAGTTCGTTTTGACTAATAATAATTGAATGATGTTAATGACGAAAAATTATTTCGCCACATGACCACCACGGAGCGTGTCTGAAACTGCATTACAGAGCTACAATTTTCGACCACTTTTTGTAGCAACTAACGAATGGTAAGCTCGATGTTGGCTTATAAGGCTGGAATAGTTGCTGGCCTGTCCGCATCTGTCCATTTCTTTAGATTTTTTTCTTACAACATTTCCTTAAACAACTCTATGGCGTTGTCTGCCTCTTGGCATGTGGCACCATCCTGTGGAAACCAAATGTTCTGCAGACAAAGTTTATGCACTTTTGGAAACAAAAATCGTTGATCATAGCTCTGGGACTCATTGAAGATGGGATTTCAGTTGTCTTAATTTTTCAAATAGTACGGTCTATTGGTATCGCCAGGCCATAGGCCTAAAATTCTCAGTTCAACCTCATTAGGTTTCGTACGTTTCCTGGCTTTTAGTATATATCTGTATTTTGTAGCCAGTGGAATAGCGACCCCCTGAAACATCAGCTGAAGCTAGTTGATCATCTATTTCCATTTTATGGTCCATATTACCCACAGTCGCTCGTTCATCCTATAGTTTAGAAGTGAAATTGATCAAAATATACATATCTCTTTAATTTTATTGCTCTTAAGCCATTGTCCTGTTGGCTGCAGCCTTGTATATTTATATATTTCCTTAGATCTTCTTTACCTAAAACAGCCAAATTAACGGGTCTCTGTAAGTGAAATTTCAAGGCTTTGTACGAATTTTTGCTTCAAAAATTTCATTGTTTGACGGGCGGTCTTGTTGAAACCAGAAGTCTTGTAGACCTTTTTCACGCAGCAAAGTACGCTAACATCCACCGATACCGATTGCCATCGATCGTCTATCCAACTTTAAAGGAAATGGCTCAATGATGGTTTTGGAGCAAATACCGGCCTAAACAATGACTTTCTCATCACATGCAATGGTGTTTTACGAATAAGTCTTTACGTGATGATTTGCAAAACCTCCTAAACCTCCTAAAAACACACCGTTTATATGTGCTTCCCGAAAAGTTGGTGACGGAAAAATTATTGTTTCAGTTTTTCAGTATATGGCCCAGGAATCGAACTCAGTCATCTGGTCTAGAATATAGCGTATCATGGTAGCCACACATACTACAATTTTACTTGGATTCTGCCAGAATGAGTTAATCATGCTTTGCATTTATTGAAACCAACAATCTTCATCAACTTACATGCAGGGTTATGTAGATGATAAACATACATAACCATACAAATCTATACTATAGATTACGCCTTACAACTGTCGTTTTTGAAACGCTGGCTGTTGCTTTGTAAATGACGATTGGTGCACTACAAATGATCTTACCAGGCACCAACAATCGATTTATCTCAGCTACATTAGAGCTATCATTGCTGACTCCAGTCTAATCGAGAAGTCATCGGACACAATGGCACCGAAACTGTGGCTGTTTCGGAAATACGAAATCGATTTTACTTGGGATCTGTGTTGGGAGAGGAATGTAAACGGCTCTCCATGGATGGTTTAAAAATTATTTAAGTGTTTTCGAGGATGTCGAAGGTCTTAGACTTCACCCATCCTTTTGTTAACTTAAGAAATGTCTGCATCAGTCACATCAACACTTTGTTTTTTTCTATCGGAACAGAAGACTCCTGCAAGGAATTATTCCATTGTACTGCTTGCATGTTCTCTTTACTTGAATTTCCCATTCGTCATAGAGAGACGATTAAACGAGTAATTAACACCATATCAGCGCTTAGAACCTGCATCCTCATATGAGTGTATGCTGAACACTTACTGAGATATTGCTCCGCACACCATTCCGTGGCACGATGCTGCGTCATTTATGCCTATCACATTTAGGTATTTAGCAAAAGATGGTGCCCCTTTACGACGTCAGTAAGGAGTCTAAAGTTCTTTTTACTGAGGGAAAGCTGCAAGGACAAGGGTATGACTACACCAAAAGTGCCTGAGCACGTGTTAAGTTTTTTAGAAAAATGGGACAGAGAGAGAAAGGAAGATTTTTTTGGCTCAGTGATTATTTCTCTCCATGGGTGGCATCCAAAATTTAATGGGGAGACCAAATCTTTAGTGTAATTGGGCTTGTTATTGTATTTTAGACAACCACACAGCCAACGTCTTTCGGCTGGTACTGAACCCCGAACAGTTCGATTTGGAAGCTAATGCACTACCACTTGAGCCACGGCCACCCACTGGAAGTCGTTGACCTCTTAGAAACGTCCAAGAGGCATTTGTATGGCCCACCCGTAAATGGAGAGTTACGCCATCTACAATTATACTTACAAGAAACCCAACTGTTAAAACAAGTCCTAACGGAAGACGCAGATATTCCCAATGCAGGTTATGTAAGTCCTGAGAAACTCTTAATTGATGACCATTCGGGCCCGACTTGTGGCATTTTCTATCATTCCTGCCAGAACTTCCGGCGATGGGTTTTCGCATTCTTAACGGATATTCTCTTTAAGGGCTTCAAGAGTCTGAGGCTTGTTGACATAGACTCATTATTTCAAAAAACCCCACAAAAAGAAGTCTGGAACTAGAGATTAGGCGACCCGAAAATACAGCCCTCAGAATTTCGATTGTGGCTCGTGCAGTATGGTCTGTTGCTTTATCCTGTTGGAACCACGTGTTCTCCATTCCCAATTCATCCAATTAAGGAAGGAGAAAGTCGTTGAGCATGTTTCTGATACCTGAGACCCAATAACGCCGAGTCGCTTGCTTAAACAGCACACCATGCAGTAACTTTGGACGGGTGTAATGGCTCCTCATGGGTTGGATTTTCGGTGAAAAGTTGTCTGCCTCGTGGTCGAGATTCAGCATGGCTTTAGTAAGATACACGCTTGGCGGTCAATATCTAATAGCTGATGCACTATCTGCACTTTTTAAGTGAACATCTTACAGTCTTTTAACAAAATTCTCAGTAAAGACTGCCGGCGATTGATAGCCAATTGCGTAGCACGCCGTCTGGTCAATACTCCGGGGTCCTCTGCGACATCTTTAACCAGAGTTGCGAAACTCCCATACTCTTCTAGGCGAGCGGATAAACGTCGTAGGTAGTGTTTGCCCAAATTGGTGTCTAACAACCGGTAAATCTGCGTCGAAATTCGCACTGAGCCAACAGCGCCGACGAATTATTCCGCGCGAGTTGACGTGTATTTTGTATCTGTTTACATCACAAATTGACTTTTGCCGCCATTTGCAAAAATTGTATCATCTTCCGATAGGGGGATGACTTTTGCGCAACCAAGGCGCGGTGTCTTAATAATCATATAGAATGGGCTGAATTATGTTTGCCCCTATAACTGGTGTAGAAGGAAAGACCTCTTTTTTTCAGAAGTTTTTCATTACTTTTTGTGTACGGAAAGCTCTTCTGCTCATAACTGAGAATGGGCAAATCAATCTCTTTGTGTATGAATCGTTACTTGATGCTCCAAATTGAATTTCCCTTTCAAGAAATGCAAAATAGAAATGATAAGAGAGACGTAGGTTTCAGTCTTTTATTATTTTTAAAATGACTCAACTTAAATATCTTATTTATCACTACATAGCCGTCTTTTTAGCATCAGCATGACAAGTTACACGAAAAAGTTAAGTTTGCGGTCTTTTTAGGCAGAGGTTCCTAGCTACCACCTTTCCAACAGTCAATGACAAACCTCACACTTGTACTTAATTTTACAGAATTATATCAACCGCTTTTGGTCCACACCATAGTGTTGCGTAATAAATTTATAGATGCAGAAACTCAAAGTCCTGCGTCTGTAAACCCTATATTAATAAAATATACAGCACCTTCTTGCCATATTGTCGAAGCGGTGGTCCTTTTAGTGGAGAAATTTGAATCCCCTTCAGGTTGTATTCGAATTATGTCATTCACATACTTCCTGCTTCTTCCCTTTTACAAAAGCAGCAAGGAGCTGAAATATATCCTCAAAATTCTAAGCCAGCTTAACCAGCCTACGAATTTATGTGGCCACAAGAAGTTAAATGTGAATAACTAACGACTTGTATTACAACGTACCGGTGCCATTAAATACGTACCCCTATTTGTACAAAAAGCAAATTTCCATTTTCATTCCCTTACAATTAGTGGTCACCCTTTGAATGAGGGGGTATCCGCATCTGAATTAAGATGGTCCCTTACCTAACTCCGGGCGTTCGATTATAGCCTTTGTGAACGATGTCTATGCTATGGGTGGTACGAGTGTGTATCCGACATTGACGTTGAAAAAAAAGTAGCTTAGTTCATGTCGTGGGGAGGCTTCTGTATAAGCCTGAGAGCTCAGGGATATTACATTTTCTCTGTTATTTAACTTCATCGCGTAGGACATAGTTGTTGCAGGTATTCCTTGAACGTTGATTGAATGTAGAATAAGTTGTGAAATCGGGGAAATGCAATATAACGTAAGCTTCACGAAGGGCTTAGTTTTATGTCAATTACACCCACAAAAGATTTACCAAACAAAGAGTGATACGTATCTACAGACAAAGTAATTTTAGAGGAGGACTTTTTTTTTGTTTCTAAAAGGATATTCCCACGCATGGCAATGCATCTGTATTTGCCTTAAAGTGGTGTCCATCTCTAATGCTTTCCTTTAGAATGTATTATGCTTGTATTGTGTTTATGTGTAATGACTTCACAAAAATGATGGGACCGATTCTTAAAGTAGGCGGAAAAAAGGAGAGGCGTCTCAACAAAAGTGTTTTTCATTGTCCAAAGCATTATGTAGGATGAACAGGAAAGGCTTTAGTAGTTCATTAATGGCTTTTTACCTGCTGGCAAATAAAACCCTAAAATTGTAAATTCAATACAAAAACCAGAAGTCAACGACTTTACCCCATATCTACTCCTACTTGGGTTACGAGTTTGTTTATAGTTCGATACAAATCTGGGTGCCTGACCTTTTAAATAAACCCAGGTTGTTCTAAAAAAAATTTGCAGATCATCCTCTCAGTTTAGCTTAATCATAATACAGTGAAGGAACCTCTAGATAAGAGTAATCTTCTGAAGACTCATTTGAAAGCATAAACACGTGTCGTGCATAAACTACAGCGCGGTGATGACGTACATTTTTCTCTGGCGTGGATTTAAGAGTAATTATGGGCTCATCTTTATGATAAGAAAGTAGAGTGTTACGATTTTGTCACGTTTGTTTCATCTGACTTTTGAATGTTTCTATTTGCACGTTTATCGCAGTTAAATATTTTTGTTAACTTTAGGAACTTGCAGTTGAGCTTTAGGTGTATTTTTGGTTGCTCAACAAATATGCCAGAAGCTCTGTGCCTTAGTTATTATAGCTGTTTATGATTATATTGTAAAAGGCTCACAAAATGGACAAATGAAAATGCTGTCGCAGGGCGTTGTTTTCTTGCAGCGGAATCAAGCCAAGCTAATCGAGTAAGCTCTTGCTTACCTAAATCAAAATAGACCGGATCGGCTGTGGAGACTTGTTTGAGGGGCATGGGTCAGTGAACAAACATTCCATAATCGAGTTGTATGGCTTAGGACCGAATCACTATGTTTTAGAGTACATCCAAAAGTGGGCATTCATAATGAGTTGGGTGTTACGATTGAAGGTTTGAAGGTTTGAAAGGGCAGAATGATAATGGCGAATTCAATGGAACACTTGTGGTGGAAATAGCAATATTTTATTGTCCAATCATTTGAATCACCAAATCAAATGGGTCCGTTTTAAAAAAAAAAAGTCTGACTCGTTAATTGCGGGGCACTGCGGCTTTAAAAATCTTTTGTAACACACCTTTGCTTTAAAAATTTTCCCAGGAACTTAAATTCTCTGAGGAGGTGTTGTCTCCTTAGGACACTTGGGTCACACATTCACATAAAATTTACTTTGCGGTTTCGTCGGCTTCCATGCAAAGACAAAATTCAGTTTCCTGAATAAGTCCTACTTTGTGTAGGTGATACCGAAGATGGCAGTGTCCGGTTAGAAACCCAACCAAGCCTTCTGATATAATCCCTTCTGAGACGTAGCGATTCTTTTGATTTTTGTATGAAAAGGTTTGAAGGCTCTTTAGCCTGGCGGAGTCCTCGGATGTATTTTCAATGAGATGTACACATTTTGTTTTCCCAACTCTTTATTGCTGTTTTCGGGATATTACAGAACAGCTCAGTGCCGCTGAAAGAATCAGCCGAACCGTTTCTAGTCAGTTCGTCGGTTATTTCATTTCCGACCAAGCACCCAATAAATTTTTACTTTGTTTTTATCGTTGAGATCTTGTAGTGTAGTGTAGCAGTGGAAGACTGATTTGGAGCCAATGGTATTAGAGCCTAATGCTTTAATGGATGCTTGACTGTCTGTTAGTATATGGATGGAGACACTAGTCATTCTGTTATCGGGGTTGAGATGGGCGCACACCTGAATGGCATGAATTTCCACTTCAAATACGCTGGGAGTTTTTCCCATTAGTAGCGGCATTCTGTACCAAACAGATATGGCACTCATCCCGGTGTCGATCTTTGATCCATCAGTATACCACTTGATACCACTTAGGTTTGAGGTGTGTTTTTTTCTAGTTACATGCTTGTCGGCTTGGAATCAGCGTATTGAACCTTCTGTCGAAGCACAGGTCTTAGGTAGGCAGTCATTTAACGCGCAGAAGATTATAGAAGAATAAATGAAGGCTTCTATAGCTGCTGTGGCGCTTATATCCATTCCGCCCGGGACTGCAGCTATTATATGTCAGACTTCTCTTTTGTTTTGTTCCAAAATACTAATGATGTGTAGGTGACAATGGGTTACATCATCATTGTATATACCTAATGGGTGACCTTTGGAGTTAATCTCCAAGTCTTACCATACATATGACGCTCAGCCCACATGGCTTTAGCCGATTTGGTAATTTTATTACGAGAGAGAATGAGCTTTGATAGGGCTTATCCTGGGATACGCAGTTCTTCAAGTTTCTAGGATTGGGCAGAGCAGATTAGCAAAAACATTACAATTTTATTGTTCAGCTATCAACAATCAATGTTTTACCTTTGGGTATTGCTTGGATGAACTAACGACGGGAGCCATGTCGATGGCAAAACATGGATGCTGGTGCGCGAAAGGTGATATTTTAGAAAATTTTCGACGCGCTTTTGTAACACATTTATAAAACATGACATTAATTTTGTATTGTTTTTAAAGCTTTTTTATTTATTTGTTAAAACTTAAATCTCAATAGGATATGCGAACTCATTAAACTAAAACTAAGCACCTCACACATTCAGTTGCGTGCGACGGTTCCCGTCGCGATTCTTCACCGAACCGTCCAATACACTACCACTTGTGGCACAGCCACTCACTAAAATTGTTATTAATTAAAAGCTTATGTTCCATGCCTCTGCGTCATAGAGCATACTGGGACTGTTAAGGTCCTATATAGAGTCAGATTTGTTTTTCGAGAAAAGGCTTTACTAGTCAATTGCCTTTTTAGCCCAAAGAAGTAGCGCTTGCCAAAAGTTATTTTTCGTTTGAGATCAGCGCTGGTGTCGTTGTGTGAATTGATAGCGGAGCCTAGGAAGACAAAGTCCTTAACTCCTTCAAAGACATATCTGTCGAAGGTGACGTTCTGTCCGAGAGATCGGTGTTGGGTATCCTTTCTGGCTGACAGCATACTCGTATAATTGGTCTCGTTGATCGTTAAATCCGTCTTCGTCGCTTCCGTCTCAAAACACGCGAAAGCGCCACTGACATCACGCTGCTTTCTACCGATTATGCCAATATCATCGGCGTATGCCAGTATTTGGACGGGCTTTTGACAGATTATGCCTCTTGTGCTGGCGCGTGAGTTTTGCACTATTCTTTCATAGAAGATGATAAAGACAGCGTGTGACAGCGCGCGATATCGTCCTCGATGGAGCAATGTATATTCTCCATCTTTATCATACACAAACGGACGGGTTTCGCAGGGATGCCAAAACTAGACATTGCTGTGTATAGCTCATCTCTATATCATACGCATCCTTAAAAACGATGAATAGGTTGTGTGAATCGATTTGGAGCACATGGGTTTTTTCCAAGATCTGCGCAAGTGTGAATATTTGGTCGGTCGGTCGGACCTGCAGCCATACTGATATGTATCAATCAGGCTGTTGACTAACGGTTTCAGGTGTTCACACAATACCGCAGATAAGATCTTGTGGCCGATGTTAAGAAAACTGATGCCTCTGTAGTTGGCGCAGTTAAGAGGGTCTCCTTTCCTGAGAATCGGACAAACAATGCTGAGATTCCTTTCATCGGGCATACTATCGTCCGACCATATTTTACAGATGAGTTGGTTTATGCTCCTTACCAAGTCATCGCCTACTCCTTGAAGAGCCCGGCGGTCAGGCCGTTCGTTCCAGCAGGTTTTTTTCACTTAAGCTTAAATATGGCAATATTCTTTTCACCCACTTCAGTTCAATCTACTTGTCAGCGGTATTTGGTTCTTCATCGCCGTTACAGTGTCTACAGAAATGCTCTGTCCAAATCCTCAGCATCGACTGCGACTCTACTACTACGAGTATGTTCACTTTTTCGTCTCTACAGGCTTCGGTTGGGAGTTTATATCAGTGGCATGATCTCTCTCGTAGATCTCATGAGCAGCTCTAGTTCTTCTATTCAGCACAGCTTTTTATGCTTCTTGTTTAGCTACATGTTCATGCCGGCACTCATCTTCAAACCATGAGTTTCGTTGTGGTAGCTAGCATATCAGAATCGGCATCTCTGATGGCCTTTGGCAATGTTGCCACTGGTCTGTATAGGCCGCGTACTAGCTACGACAATGTTTAGCCTTGCCGCAAAGTTAATTAGCCTGAATCCGTTATCAGAGTTGGTGTCGTGCAGGCTATACCTTCCGACAGTACTACCGAAGATGTCCTCTCTTCCTAGCTTTGCACTAAAATCGCCGATGACAATTTTAATATCATAGCTAGGGCACTGCTCCTAGGTCTTGTGCACGAGCTCGTAGAAGCTATCTTTAATGTCATCATCTTTCTGCTCTACGGAGACATGTATGCACATAAGGCTAATATTGGCAATAGCGTCAGTACGGATTGCTACGCGGCGCCTATTCACATGCCATAAACTCAAGACTTTTAGGCTTAGTCTGACTCTAACAACGAATCTGCTTTTGCCGTCGATAAAAATCACCGTAGCAGATCTCGTAGTTTTTCATCCTCTTTTTGTCCGGCCCATCCGATAACATTTCGAAGATGGCGGTAATATCTGCTTTGAAGCAGCCCAGCATCCGCTAGTTGTTCGGCTGCACGTGGCCTATTAAGAGAGTTAACATTCCCCGTGCAGATCCGAAGTTCGTTGTCCTTCTTTCGTTTTCAGGGGTTGTCAACAGTAGATCCGTCCATATCCGAGGCTTCTTGTTGCTTCATAACTTCGTTTATCATTTCCATGGCCGGGCACTTACACCGTTCCATTCTAGATACCCCTAGAACGAGGGGTCAGTTAGACTGAAGCCAGTAACCCGTTCGATGATGTCCATTAAGAGCTCATCCGTTACCATCTCTTTTCCAAGACCCTGACTTAGTCTCGGAAATCCTTACCGGCCCGAGCTCCAAATATGTCGGAGAAGGCCGGATAACGTCTTATTTGTATTATTTCGAGATTTTACTTCACCTTTTGATTTCAATTGGCGAATTCATCCCCTGTCCCGTTTATTGTGCTGCTATTTTTGTCTACTTGTCAGCACTCGCGCTTATAAATTTGGCAAGTCGAGTCCAGATGGATATAGTACCCGATGTTTAGCACTATGAGGTAAAATAAGCACACTTGATGTGTAGAAAAAGTTACAGCACTGGATATCGCCAGGTAGACACCGCTCAGTGGCTACCCTATTTCTACAGCACCCAACTAGCGGGTATAAGCTATTCAGCTGATGTTGACTAACAGCGACATCAAATTAAAGGTGAGGATGACAACCTCCAGAGTGGCAATGACTCATAAACTCTTTACACCAGCGCATCTCCAAATGCCGTCTGCCAAACTAGTTTTAATCCGTCAATAGATACTCGTATAAATGCTTAAGTAAATTCGAAAACAAATTATCTCTTATAATGTATCAAGATTGAAAAATAATCAATTTAAATTAGTAGATATTTTTATTCGAAAGTTTTTTTATCAGAAAAAGACTCTGATATTGCCGGAAACATACTGTAACTTATTCCAGGGGAAGAGCAAGTGGAGGCAGTTACTTTGGATTCAAGAAAGGGCTGGAAGGTGTAGAGTGCGAATTTGTTCTCTCAAATGGAGTATAGGTATTACCTAAACCTAGGGTTGGGAAAAGATAAATTCAGAATTATTCCCACACACGTTAATTGTAATAATTGGGAAAACGACTTTGATAAATTACAGGAGATAATTGTGTGCGACAACAAATCCAATATAATGGTTCTCGGTGATTCTAATGCTTGGATCGCTAAGGAATGAAGGGGAGCTTACATACATATAATGGGAAGCAAGGGACTTGAGTAATTGATTATGGATTATTTGCGGATGAATGGAACAGGTTCGTAACAAACCTGGAGGTGGGATTTGTTCCTTACTGCAACCGTTTTCCTCCGATTATATTATAGTTGGTCTGGAAGTAAATGAGGAGCAAGGATTGAGGTATATGAATCTACTGCCTAAATTACAATGGAATGAATAATACACAATAGAAACCCCGACTATCTGTTATCCAGGAGTCAAGCTGTAGACCTCAATGATTGAAGAAGTGATAAAATCGTCGAACTCAACCTAAAGCCATACGAGAAGAAGAAGAAATAGAAAGCGAAAAAGCAAAATAAAAGTGGTTAGCTTGTCTGAAGCTATTTTGCAATTCCAACGAAGGTGTATCCAGGCAAACGAGTATAGGATGTGGCCAAACCAATGATATATGATATTACGAAATAATTGAGCGAGAAGACAGGATAGTGAACTAACTAATGACAAGACTAAGCTACTAAGCTGAATGTTTAATTTTCTAATAACCAAATTGCATACGAAATAAAGTATTTCTAGTAAATTGCTAAATACGATAAAAGTCCTACAAATTGGACGCTCGTCCGGGATCCCAGCTGATATTAATGCCCGTAGAAGTGTAAAAACAAAAAAAACACGAATCCAAAGAAATTGCGCTCAGTGAACACAGTAGATGCACACGCAAGCAGAAAAGAAAAGGAAAAGGGTAGCAAAACTGCGAAATAAGTAGTTGAATGTGCACCTCAAAATGATGATCCGCAGATAAGGGAGGGAAAAACCGCCATGTCCAGATGAATGATAGTAAAAGTACAGTCGAAGTTAACCGCCGCCGTGTTCAGGGGAGAATCAGACGAAAAGGGAAGCCAGCAAGGGTTTGGAGTAAGAAAAGAAGAGACGATATTACACAGCTTTTGGCGGGTAGTTTAAAATAATTAATTTGAATTGCTGGCGTTATAGGTATCATAGTTTGTATATTATCTACTTTCCTATTTCCATAAGATTTTGAAGTATCGTTATTATCATTCCTTTTTACCATAATTGGATTATTGTCTTTACCTTGTAACTGTATAACTGATGTAGAAGAAAGGCAAAGGTAAGCTGAGAACTTGATTTAGAAGCGATACCACCTAACGCAGAATGTTAACGAACTGAGAACGAAACTAACTAAATTAACTCTAACAATACTACAGGATAGGCTTCTTCAACATTTCGACCTAGTTGAGGACTCGTTCACAACATTCGAATGGTACAGATATCACCCACTGGTTGGCGGAGTTTGAAGAAAGTGCTGTAACCGTGCGGCCCCCGCCCAATTATCAAGGCTTCGCCCTTTAATGACGTTGTCTAATAATGAACGGGGGCAGAGCAAAGTACTGATCTTATCGTAAACATCTTCAGATGATGTTACCGAAGGTTGCTACGATTCGATCAGTCACAAGTTGCCGGTGATAGGTCTTGTTGGCGGCTGGACCACGGTAGTCCCTACCAGGACTTAAATCACGGTACCATGGGAGTCAGGAGCCCCCCGGATCTCGGTCCGGGCCTGACTTGTTAGAGGTAGGCCCCCTGTGGCTTAAACCCAAAATTGCGGGAAGGGTTTCGGCCCAATGTAGAGTTGCAATAAGTACTGGATGCTGCGACCCTAAGAGCAGTAAGAGGTTTTAGGTCGGCATCGACTCTTACCAAGGGTGGAACTTGTGTCGGCAACACAGTTCCGAATTGGTATCTGAAACAATGGATTGACGGTGAGCGATGGCAAGGCGTATCCTTGCTCCCATGGATGTATGGGCATCCCGTAAGTTTAAGCCCACATGGCAGGTACTTACGTTAAACACATGAGACGTTCTGTAACCGTGCGGTGGAATAGCCTTCACAAATTTATATACACTAAGCAATTACTTAAGAGAGGAGCCAAACTTATTATCCGTAGTCATACAGGAGCAAAAGATCGGGAAGCACTAACGAAAGCACCGGTCGATGAGTTTGGAGTGAAGTTATCACTTGCGGAAATCTATAATCCATTAAGGAATCGTAAGAAAAGGCCAGCTGATACTTTATGCTAATACCTCTACAGTCTGATGGAGATCGGGAACGCCACGAACGTTGATGACGAAAGCATAATCGATTATTTCGGGAAGGGAATACCTGATTCGACGTAGATTAAAATGCTGCTGTATCAGGCCTAAATGATAACCGAGCTCAAGGATCAACTGAAAGTATACGAAACCCACAGCAGTCGTCGTACTCGAGGGAAAATCATAAAACGTCATCCGGATCGCAAACAGTAGTGAAACAGGAAGCGAGAGCCAGGAAATGTTTTTTTTATGCGGGGATGCAACACATATCGCGAGATCATTGAGAGGTTTCAAGTGTGGATGTCCAAGTCATCGTTTATTTGAGTGCAATGCCATGCAGTCGCTGGTAAAGGCGGAAAAAAGCAACGTGCATACTGCATCAAGAGATGGTAAAGTAAGTGCCCCATAAGTGTGGTTTGCAACAGGTTCCAACCGTATTTTTAAAACAATAACAGTGAAGGGTCATAGTCTGCCTGCCCTATGGGATACATGGAGTGCCTTAAGTCTCATCCGATATGATAGATAACCTACGTTAAATTAGACAGTACTAAGATGAGCTTGTTTGGCATCTGGCAAAACAAGATAATGACTTTGGAAAGCATATCGGTAGACTGAGAAGTGGACGGATTGGAGTTGCATTTGAGGTTTCATGTGATTCGAGAGCAGAATATGCAGTATTTGACTGTGATTGGGGATGATGCACAGGTGAGGATACAGACTTTAAGAGAAATCATAACGGGGAATAGTAAGCTGATGAGGAGGTAAATCCTGCAGGAATTGCGGAAAGTGTTTGTTACGGTGTTAAGGTGGCTAGAGGCCTTGAAGGCACGAAGAGTTGTGCAAAAAGTTGTATGAAGGTTGATAGTGATCAAGAAAGATTCGAATTAGCCACCAAACTGCAGTCGATTTGCCTCGCTGCCAAAGAAGGAGAGATGCAAATTGAGTCGGAGGTTGAGTTACACCTCCTGGATGATAATGTGGGGATCAATAATGATGAAGCTAATAAAAGACTATACCCTGAACAAAAGTAAAGGCTCACCAGTCGAAATGAAGTTGGTGTTAACAGACAGGAGAGGGAATAATTCAACTAAGTACCCCGGAGTACGCATCACCAATCGTTGCAGTGAAGAAAAAGGATGGGACACTGAGATTTCAAACGTAAAATTGTCGGAGATAGCTTTCCGATGGATGGTGGATGGTTTCCTTCATATTCTAATTGAACCAAGTTCAAGGAAGTATACTTCGTTCGTCACCATAATAGCCAGTTCGAGTTGGTAAAGGGAGCGGTAATTAAAGTACGTGCGATAGCAGTATTGGCATTATATTATATTAGGAATTAGGAGATATAACTTTGCAACCGGCACAATAAAGAAAAAAACTAGGAAGACATTCAATCACCGAGATAGGGCATCTGCTATCGAGAACAATTTAATTTACAATAGATGATCTCTCCCTTTTTAACGAAGAATTCTTAACCAGATCACACACCATATAAATCACAATCGGATAAAAGTTAAAACGAAGAGTAAAGAAATGCAAACTGAGAGTAACCGAAGAACTTAAAGTTAAATTTGAAGTTCACCAAAGAAGTGTACAAAGTCCGGGGCCCTCTTCTTTTCGCTGACGATAAAGCTATCATAATAAACAATGCGTCACTCCTTCAGGCAGCTCTTAATACTCCGAATGCCTGCCAATCTAACTATTGACATTTTCTTAGAAGGGTTTACATATCTTTGTATTCAACTCTATTCAAAGTGGGTCGCCTTTTTCGAATGTGAAGTTCCCTTTCTCAATCAATAAACCTAATTAGCTAATCACAATTTGATCGGATATCTGCCGATATCCGATATGGGCAGCAGAAGTTGCCTTTCTTATCATCAATCTTCCATTGGCCGTAGCACTCAATAATGAAAATATTGCATACGTGATTCTACTCTGGAATCTTGCGGTCAATATTCGGTTACTGCCCGGTTTTCGTGTTATGACTTACTTTTGCTTTGTCGAACACATGTATGTGAAATGAGTCTTGCTAGAGTAAAGTAATATGTTCTTGCCTTCCACTAAATTTCCCATCAAACCATGCAAAGTAGACGAAACAATATACATGGGAGGTCAAACACTGGAAATACTTATGATCACTATGGTTTAACTTGCTAGGATATTTCGCCCATACTAATGGAATTGTATGCTTCCAAAACACAATGCTGTCTACTGTCGTTAAAGTGCAATTTAAATACCCAGCCATTATCCATAAATAACACTTGCATTGTCGAAACAGAAAACCTTTCAATTCTCGGTATGTGTGTCAATCACATGTTAGGTTGGAATGAGATCATATATTTGACGTCGCCAAAAATGTCCAGGTTTAATCAAACGGTTTAAGAAATACTTTCCCCCCTCTGATATGGCAAGGCATTTATCCACCTAAAATTGGAGTACTATGCCCACAGCTGGTCAGGTGCGCCTGAAACATCTCTGCACCTGCTAAATAGGACGCAAATCTGTGCGATAAAACTCATAGATGATGCAAATGTCACACAATCAATGGATACCCTGGAACACCTACGAAATGTTACGCGTCTCACTTTGTTCTATCGCTATTTCCACCACCTGTGCTCCATAGAAAGCTCCGGTATCATTCCGCCCCTACAAACCTTCAATCTAACGCCTGTCTCGCTATCAATGCTCATCAGTATACACTCAAGCCCACTTTCAGATGTACTCTGAAAAATCGAACTTCGTTCCGAACAACTCGTTTGTGGAATTCCCTGCCTAGCTCTTTATATCTTAGTCATAGTAATATTCAGACATTTAAAACCAACGTACGAGTACATCGGTACTTCTTTGTCTTTTCTCCCTAATTTTCTTTCGCCCGCTCTAATTTAAAAAAAAAATACAAAATGCTTCTGCACATATAGACAGACTTTGGGATTTTTACGTAAAAATCTGAAATGATAACGTTCTTCCATATTCACCAACCTTCTGCTTAGAATAAACAGGAAATCAGTTCGCTGTATGCTACATATGTTACATTGGCTTCACCAATTGGAATTTATTACAGGATCTCGTGTTGCCATGAGTAAAGTCGAAAGTTATTCTTCTCCTTTGTAGGCATTCCATCTCTTTCCAAAACTGGAACTTCAATCTGAAAATACTGAGATAGAGAGCGATCTGTGGTAACTGCAGTCTTACTTGACTAAATGATCGGTGCGTAAAGACAGTCTTGAGAGAGGTATATTTTTTAAATTGCTATTGGTGATAGTGGTCAACATTCTAACAATAAAGCTTATGACTTACTCACTCACAAAGGTGGCGTTACAGTTCGGGGTAAATTGAAGCAAGTCGCAACATATAGACCGGTTTTTTGCTAATTGCCTCCAGTTGCGCACTTCAAGTTAGTTGAGGTCCCTTTTTTACTTGTGCGCATCACCTAAAGTGAGATCTTCCTCTACTGCGTAGTCCCCCGAGTTCGAAGACTTTGTAGACCTAGACATCTCAGGCTACGTTTTCTGACGAGGTCAATGCCGCTATACAGCTACTATAGTTCGCCGTTGAGTCTTCTTCTCCAAAGACCATCGACACACTGAATATATTATGCTTCAGCGCTATAAAGTACTGCACCTATGATCAAGGTCTAATATAGAGTCTACTTAGTTTTCGGAATAGGACCTTACTACTCAATTTCTTTCTTATCCCAAAGAAACATCGATTGGCAAGATTTATTCTACTTTTTATTTCTGCTGAGGTGTTGCTGGCAGAATATATAGTAGAGCTGTGCTAGATAAAGTCCCTTACTACCTCGAAATTATAACGTTCTGTATAATTCGTCGATGCTTTGCACCCCTTCGTGTTGGCAGCATATATTGTACTTGGTCTTGCCCTTATTTACTGTTAAACACATTTTGTCTGCATCCGTTTCAATACTACGAAAATAATACGGTATATCGGCTAGTATCATAGTTGCACAGACTTTTCAAAGATTGTTCCTCCATTATCCGGTCTTAAAATGAATGACAAGTTGGTGGGTATTGATTTGGACTGCTTGGGATTTTTCTAGAATCTGTCGGAGTGTGAAGGCTTGGTCGATTATGGACGTTCTTGATCTGAAATCGCACTGATAGGAGCTAACCAGGTTGTTGAGGAAGGGTTTCATGGACGTTCCCTCATTATGGCAGATAAGATCTTGTGTCCAATATTGAGGAGCCTTATACGTCCATAATTGGCGTAGTTGACGGGGTCTCCTTTTTTGCAGATCAGGTACACGATACAGAGATTCCGTACATCATCCATACACTCTTCTGACCAGATCTGAGAAATAAGTTGGTGTATGCAACCCACAAAGTTATTTCCAGCAGCTTTGAATACCTTTGCCTGTAAGCCCACCTGTTTTGTTAGATTGCGGTTTAGATATTGCTATCCTTACTTCATTTTGGTCAGGTGGACAGAAATTTTGGTTGTCGTCGTCTGTTCCTCTATGGTCTACTCTACTTGGCGGCGGGATATTGCCCTACTTCGCCATTATATGTACAGTCTGCAGAAAAATTTTTCCCACATTCTCTGCACCAACTGTGACTTCAGGCTTCTGTACGGGTCTTCTTGCTTTGACACGTTCTTTTTATCTGTTGGTAAAACTTCCGTGCTTTATTCTTGAGAAGCCGATATTCTAGCTGTCTGTTCAAGAGCTGCTCTCGTCCTTCGTCCCAGCGCTTCTTTGTATGCTAATTGGTTAGTTGCATTTTTTTGTTGGTTTCTTTATTAAACCAGAGATTTCGTGGTGGTGGTAGGGTGAAATCCAGCACACCAGTCGAAAAGTCTCTGATGGCACGTTAGCAGCGTTGCCCCTGGTCTTTAAATATTGAGATAAGGAAACTTTGTGCTTGCTATAGTGATATTTCTTCCCGCCGAAAATTCAATAATCAAAAGTCCGTTTCTAGATTTGGTGTCGCCTAAGTTATGTTTACCAAAGAAGTCCCCCTTTCCTATTCTAACGTTAAAATCGTACTTCGGACATTGCTCATATGTGTTGTCGAGGAGCTCGTAAAAACATTCTTTGGTGACGTCGTCCTTTTCTTTCGTCATTTTTCGGTCATGGGCGCATATTGGGCTTATCTTAGCGAATTCAGTCTTGATGCGGATTCTCCTAAGACGCTTGATCTTACCTAAGTCTGCCGAATGTGGCAAATCCGCATCCGAATAACCTCTGCTTCTTTTCTTTATTTCTATTCCTAAACCAGTCACCATAAAACATACTAAAAGTTTTCATCTCATCGTAATTCCTGCATGGCGGTGATATCTGAGTGATAGCAGTCAAAGGCATCTGCTAATTAGTCAGCTGCACGTAGCCTCTTAGGGCTACTATCCGAAGGTCGTCGTCCTTTAAACGCTTGCAAGGGTCGTTACCAGTGAATCCATTTCTATCCGAGCCCATTACTTGGTTCTTCGCATCTCTTCGTATAGCGTTGTGAGCCCTATGCCGACGTAGGGCAGTATAATGCTACAGGCCCGGGAATGCCCTTGTCATTTTAGCTTGCATGAGCAAGGGTGTACTCATGCAGTTACCGGGGAACACTATTGTGAGCTAAGGCAAGCATCGAAGGCGGATGGACATTTTTCCCAACTCAAAAGGTCCTAATAGAGTAACCTTAAAAAGCCTTAAAAGCCATGCTTATGTGGAGCCACCTATGAGGACCGGCTTCATGTCCTATGTGAGTGTCCCAATTACTCCGACATTAGGGACTTGCAGGCTATGGGCATCATCTTTAATGGTGAGGCCTACGATGTCAGTGGAGTTATCACTGATACCGTACGGTTCGAAGGAACCCGTAGTTTTGCAAAAGAAGCATTTAATAGAAGACATAGTAGGCAGTTAGCGGGTGGAATTCAAGAATGTAGAATTTTGTCTAAAGGCCGCCAGTCCTGGGCAGTGAGGTGCCCAACTGGAAGTGACAGCAAGGTTGTGAAGCTCGACCGGAAGCTATATTCTGGTACCATGGGATATTAAGAGCCCCCGGAACTATGGTTTCGGCCTGATCTAGAAGTAGGGCCCCTTGTGGGAGTATCGTGGTGGCTGTAGGTTTGTACCCAAAATCGCGGGGAGAGTAGACGAATGGAGCTTGGACATCTCATGGCTTAGCATATGTTGTAGTGTACTATGAATTGTCTTAAACCATGGGACTGCTCGATGTGGAGTTGCATTGCAACCGGATGCCATGACCCACAGAATGGCGGAGTTATTAGATAGGCCTTGACCCTTCACCAAAGGGGAAGTTCGTGTCTTACACACGACTTCGAATCTGTTACTGGTGGTAGTACTTGTACTACGGCTGGTACCTACGTAAAATACAACTGACATCTGTCTCTTCACTGATATCATATCAGAAATGAATGAAATTCTTTTAACTAAAATAATTCATCACTTACCAAATGTACCCAGCACTCAACATATGGTATACGTACATGTCACGTACATGGAGTTCCGTATATATTGAATTCTACCATCATTTCAATCGAACTGAATCAACTGTTCTCACATTTTCTTTCAATTTCTTTGTGTGATACAAATACAGTAGATTTTCAAAAGAAAAACGAAAAACGAATTCACTTTCCTTGGATAATTCTCTTATTAGTGAGCAATCAAATTAAATATTCCAGCATTTAAATTACCATGAAGAACCCTCCAAAACTTATTTAACTCTTTACAAGACGCCAGTGTGTGTATAACGAAACCTTAACACAGAAAATCGTTCGTTGAATGGAGTTCTTTCAATAAAATGTAAAAACGGCACCATCTACTCGGAATCTTAAGGAAATATATTTCCCTCTCTGTGCAATAAGTTCTGGAAAATTAATAAATTGAAACTTGAGATGCAAAACTGGGTCGTATAAATTTGCTCATGCTGGTCGAAAGACTGAATTTTAAAGGACATCTTTCTTGATAATTAGCCACATTTGATCCCTTCTTGACAAAATGGAAAAGGTAGGCTGTAACACAGTGGAACAGTAAAATTTTTAAACAACTGACAGTAGAGTGCTATAGCACAAAGGTAATTCCTTAATACGTGGAAAGACCATGCTCAGGAAGAACTGAATAACCGTTCAGTTTGCATTCTAGCTGAAGAGTGTTTTTATTATTCACATAACTCAAAATCAGGGTTATGTTTACCTGAGGCGAGACGCGCACTCAACTAAAAGTGTGAGAATATAGTCAGTTTAGTGTTACTCAGATTCACATCAAGTTCACGCCATGCGACCCATGCTCGTAACCTAACCAAACCCCTATCTGTGATTTCCTGAACCTTAATAATCTATAAAAAGTCATATCTTTTGAATTTTGAATATTTCATTGTGAAATGGAGTGTAACACCTTGTGGTTAGAGTTATCAGAGACAAGTGTTAATATGAAAAAACAAAAAAATTAATTCATTTTTGAGCCGCTCAAAAGGAAGAAAAGTGTATAGTGGCGAAGAGGCAATTTTTTATAATTTTGGCACGAGACAAAAAGGTAAGTGAGCTGCGGTGCATGGGGTAGCGGCAATAACAAACTTATTCGGACGAGCTAGAGTCGAGCAATAGCGAGAGTGCCACTGCCATCTACCCCTGCAGCATGGATGCCTCCGCGGCTGACTACACCCCTTATAATACTTATCATGTATATTAAAACTGTGACATCGTTCGATAGTCAACTATTTACATAAGATATTCAGTAATAGTGTCACATAAGCGAAAATGTAGGTGCACGGTTCTAGAAGGTGAATAATTATTGTAGTTGTATTAGAGTGGATTCGAATAGTCGCATAGTATGTTCCCTACAACAGGCAATTTGAAGGGAACTATGTTGATAGCAAATCGACGACAATGTTTAGGACAAGTCGTGAGAACAATTATTATATCAGACGGACGCAATGAATACACTACATAATTGTTTATGCTGATAGAATTTCCTCAATACGTTAAATATGTTAAGATATTGAAGCCTCATTATTTTCGAGGATTGAAATAATGGATTCGACGGCTCCCACCTTGTCTTAAAAAGCATAATCCTGACAACCTTCTTTTGAGTATTTATAAACGGATTCAAAGAAATACCGTATTCCAAGCGAGAGTCAACTAAGGCATAATATATTGAAATCAAAAGATTTCTTGTTCGGCGGAACTTCGGGAATATGCCCTTAAAGAATTATACTGCTAAACTGGGACACACTGTATTAATTTGCGTAGATTAATTTACTTAGACCTAATAAGCAGATCTCTTCACAATATCAATATGGGACTTCCAGTTCAATCTATACTATTATACAATCCAATGTTACGTCCAGGTATTTAAATTCAGAACCTGGCTCTAGGACTATGCAGTCACTTGTGCAATCTACATGATTGCAATCATGATCATGTAATCCAATTCCATAGAAAGGGAACGGAATTGTAAAAGAAAATAACATTGCCTTGGATTTACTGCTTAGGACCATTTGGTGATATTTGAACCAATTTTTCAGCAAGGATAGGTTTTCGTTCATTTGTTGTGCTGGGTCATTGGTACGAGTACGCTTACAATTACAGATTAAGGGATTAAGAGTTTTTATTTCGTTATTATTCTCCATTGCCTTTTGGCATTTAATCTCTTTCCATGGAGTTGTCGCTGATAAAAGAATTTTTTCAAGTAATTTACTCCTCATAAGCTGATATTGCTTTTTTATTGAATGATTGTTGATACTATTGCCACTTCGCCTGCGTATGCTTATGGGTTCGAGAAAGCTTTTAAAAAATTTAAAGGAAACTGATGTTAAGCCTGTTTTTCTGAAGTTTTTCGGAATTCATGTCGTCTCTTCCCTATATTGGTATGACTGCAACTTTTACTCTGTTTCAAGTTTGGATGTCGTAGTTGACTAGTGAGCAGCTTCTGTCGCTGTCAGCTGGGGGATTGCTTTATTCTTTATTAAAATGTTGATGGAGGCTTATTAGATAAATCTCATCAAAGTCTAATGATTTGTAATAGAATATGCTGCTTAAAAGATCATTTGTTTCAATACAGCCGATTTAATATCTTAGCACTATGCCTGTTGCATAGATTGCGCTTCATGGAGATATTCTTTACATCCAACGAAATGGTTATTCATTTTAATTTGTAGTGATTCATCACTTTATTCTAGTCAGATTGCGTCATGCAGTTCCACAATAAAAAAAGGATTACTCTTTTAGTGAAATTCCGCTGAGCCTATTTGAGAAAAGTCTATCTAGTCTTTCCCTCTCCGATACAAGGAAACAAGGAAACACAAGAGACTGTGTTTGCGTCAGATGCCAAAAATTTCTCTATTTTGATTTCCTAAAAAAAGGGGAATCTTCCTTTCAACAGAACAAGGAAAGATCCTTCTTTCCAGCGTGATAAATAGAAATTTGACTTATTACGGAGGGATTAGGTTATCGTGTTCCATGCACGAGTATGCTGAGGAGATACATGAAAGAATTTTCTAATAAAAGGTTTAATTTTGATTTATCAAGAAAACACGTACCTTATTCATAAACTAAACTCCTGCTGGCTGAAGTATTTCAAGGCTCCTTTAATAAAATTTTCATCACATTTTCCTACATTTCTGGCTCTTTCTCAAGAGCACGAATACTGGGTTTGGATGCTTCAATTTACTGTTGACCGTTGTCATAAGCCTTTTCTTTCACATGGCCTCAAAGAAAAAACTCACACGGTGTTAAGTAGCATGATCTTGGCCGATAATTTTATTTACTATTTTGAGGAATAAGCGGATGCCGCTGCTGATATGTTCAAAAACAGCTTTTCTCTTTGAAATGGGATCCTGTATCCCCCATCGAATGAAGAGAATCAAACCAAAAGAAAAAGCGTGGTACAACTCGAACTTTTATGAGGTTGTCAAGGTTCTTACAAGACAGACCAGCCAACAACAGCAATGCCGTATTGAAACGCATTAAGTTCCAATATGATCAAAAGCTCAGACAAAAATTAGTAGTGTCTCAAAGATAGTAAAAGTTATTGGTCGTTCGTTGAAAACAATAGTAGATCTGTTTCATCATCCAACCCAACTTTTAATGACATTCAATCAGTCAGGTTTTTGGACAGAGCAATTCGTATTTCAATGCTTCCATATAGTGGGATGTCTCCACCTACATTTAAGCGCTGGGAAAATTTTATAGAATGAATCCATTTTCGTACTCATGTATCATAGAAGCAATAGTATTCAATGATTTTGATATACACAAATCTGCTAGTTCAGATGCTACACCTCAACTTACCTTGAAAAGGAGGTCTTTCATGCCAGCAAAACCTTTTTCATCAATCCTAGGCTTTTCGGATTCCCTTCAAGTTAATAGAAAATGGATCGTTCCTAAAAAGTTGTTTCTTATTACTCACCCATTGCAAGTACGTGACTTCTTTCGAACGACTTAGAAACGCTCATAAACCTCATGAAATATCAAAAAATGTGAAAACTTCTCATGGATCGGTTGTATGGTATTCAAAGCAACAGATCTATTATTGAGTTGGTGGCATGTATTACAGAAATTTGTAAAGATTATTTTCGGTTCAGATGACGTAAGATCTTGGATTTATATCTTCTTTTTTTCCACGACAGCAGGTTGCCATATTTTGCGTCTTTTCTATTGGCCTTATTGTCGTAATGTACTTTGTGATTTAATTTCACATGCTGAATTCTACCTACTTCATTTCGACACACCACTTAAGGTTGCAATTTACTATTTGAACCATCAGCAAGTCTGACCGCTGGGTGTTAAACTTACTTTATTTCGTAAGGAAATTGAAACTAAAATAAACTACAAGAAGTGTGGGTTCTGTGGGGCTTTTTCGGTTGTATAAGAACGAGTTAGCTCGAGTTAAAATTTTTACACGCAACGAAACAAATAATGCTTCGGCAGCAGCAATGAAAAATAAACGAGTGTGTCGTACAAGGGAGCTAAAACTTAACTTTTATTGGTATTGATAACACAATTGGTATAAATGTTAATGAAAATTATTTTATTTTACTTTCAAAGGATACAATAAAAATAAATTTGTAAAGTCCGGGACCTTACGCCGGGGTACTATGCCCATACGGTTGTAATGGGCCATTGTACTCCATTGCTAACAGCACGCGGGATTGATACCGAGATTCCATGCAATCCCCCATCTAGGTGCTTACCGCGCCATAACGAAAATTAATTATCAAAAATATGGCGCCCCGAAATTCGTAGGCACCAAATTCATAAATGAACGAAACTTAGTACAATGAAGATTCCTAAGAAATCACAATTTAACATTTCAATTTAAAAATTAATAATTCAAGACTAGTTTACGATGTAAAAATATCGTGGATATACAGCAGACAGATGTGTTACAATTCATTACGCGTGTTTCTGCATGTCGCAACTAGCACATTATTCTCTAATATTTTCCCAATAGTTGCCGTTTTAACATTGTATTGAACAATTTTATCTGCCACCGCCTGTGAGGTACGAAGTGTAATTCGTTTTTTGCAAGCCGAAGGAAATGGCACAGCTCAAATTCATCGTCGGTTATGTGCTGCTTGCGGCAATACAGTGATGAGTGATGGTTCGGTACGTGATTGGTGTAGACAATTTGAAAACGGACGCACAGATGTGCAAAATGAAGGGGGCCAAGGGCACAAATCGATCATGAATCAAGACCTGGTTCACCAAGTTGACCAATTTGTTCGAGAAAACAAGCGTTTTACGATTTCAGATCTTGCGACAAGATTTTCCGAAATTTCTCGAATCGTGTCTGAAAACTTGGGTTACCACAAGTTCTGTGCCCGTTGGGTCCCAAAACAGCTCACAGATGTCCACAAGACCCAACGAGTCAATTCAGGAAAAGCATTTCTCGAACGTTTAGAAATGGAAGGTGAAGAATTTTTACAGCAAATTGTGACTAGAGATGAGACTTGGGTCCAGTATGTAAACTTAGAAAACAAAGAACAGTCAAAGCAATGGATACACACTCATTCCCCAAACAAGCCAAAAAAATTCAAACAAACCTTTTCCTATCGAAAAATGATGGCCACAGATCGAGTTTATGGAACCTGGAAACACAATAAATATAGCGGTTTACTATGAAACTCTACGTAAGTGGAGAAGAGCAATCCAGAACAAAAGACGAGGAATGCTTACCAAAGGTGTGGTGCTTCTGCATGACAACGCACGACCTTATACTGCTGCACGCACAAAAGCTTTAGTGGAGGAGTTCAATTTGGATATTTTCGATCACCCTCCCTACAGTCCTTATTGGCACTAAGTGATTATCACATTTTTCCAAAATTTAAATCATCCATTGCATCTCAACATTTTGGAAGTAATGAGGGATTTATGAACGGTGTGAATTAATGCCTCAACGCACTGGTGGCGGTGCCATTTTTTAAGAAGGTTATATTGTACAAAAGCTCGTCTCACGTTACCAAAAATGTGTAGATTTAAACGGAGACTATGTAGAAAAATAATATAGACGTCAATGAAACTATTGGTTTTTTTAAAAAATATTTTTCATTTTCATTTGATTTTGGAATAGCCATATTAAAAATGGCAAAAACAACGCATCTGATGATTTTGGAAGGGGAAGTCATTATTAATATGCACAAACAAAGCTATTCTAATACTCGTAGAAATATAGCAAAAGCTTTAAAGAAATCTCACACAGCAATGAACAATTCTGTAAGGGCATTTTTTGAAGATGGACGAATTTCAGCAGGACGTCCGAAAATAACCACCAAAAGGCTAGATACTAAGACAAAAAATATCTCTTCAAATAATCTTCTACTATCTGCGAAAAAAATGCAAGGCTAAATAAGCAATGAGGCTACCAAAGTACCATCGGTTGACACAATTCGCAGGCGTCTACACAAAGATCGCAAGCACTCTCGTGTCGCACGCAAATTACCCTATGTAAGCACGGCCAAAAGGCCATAAAGAAAAGATTGCAGTTTTATCAATAGCACACCTTAAAAAATGATAATTTTTGGTATAAGGTTCTTTGGACTGATCAATCTATGATTCACATGGCAGAATTTACGTCTGGAGGGAAAAAGGTGAGGCACTGTCTTATAAGTGCGCTAAACCTACGTTAAAATCGGTGGAAAGGGGTATTATGGTATGCGGTTGCCTTTCCTCATATGGGTTAGGCAAATAAGTCATTCTGGAGGGAAAAGTAAACGCTTCGGTTTACCTCAATTTGTTACGAGAGGTAATTATACCTAAGGGTAAACGTCTTATTGGCGAAGACTTTGTGCTGCAGTAGGATTATGCGCCAATTCACAACGCCAAAATAGTGCAGAATTAAATTATATTCTCCAGGAAGGTACAAATATAATGGAGTGGCAACCACAAGGTCCTGACCTCCCTCCAATAGAGAACTTATGGGCTCTACTCAAAATAAGGATTACGGAGAAGCAACCAAGAAACATTAATGCGCTTACCGAATTATGGCCGCAATTCACTATAAAAGAATGCGAAAACTTACTAGTTCTATGCCATAGATTAGCATTAATGTCATTGAATAATAGCGGACATTAAAGAGCCTAGTAGGTTAGGTTAGGTAAGAGTGGCTGTTGGAAATACCAACACACTTAGACCTATTGGCCCATTGTGATGCCACGTGGATCTATGATGTTCTTACTACTGGAACCAGTTTGAGCTTATAATAAAGCGTAGGAGACTGTTAACGTCTATTTTTTCTAGATCGTTTAGGTCGTTGTAGAAGAAAGCTCCTAGATGAAGCTTCCTTCTCTGAGAGAGAGCTGGGCATGTGCAGAGTAGCCAATTTTGGCGAGTTTATCGGCTCTGCAGTTCCCTGGAATGTCTCTGTGGCCCGGCACCCAACAGAGGTGAATGTTGAACTGCTCTGCCATCTCCATGAGAGATGACCGGCATTCAAGGGCAGTTTTAGAACACAATGAAACCGAGTCCAGGGACTTGATGGCGGCCTGACTATCCGAAAATATGGGATATCCTTTGCAGATATCACGTTTTTCTTCAGCCAGGACAGAGCTTCTTTAAAAAAAAATTTCCGCCTGGAACACGCTACAGTGATTTGGAAGGCGGAAAGAGAGGCTTAGATTTAGCTTATCTGATAAAACACCGCCACCAACTCCGCTGTCGGTTTTAGATCCATCTGTGTAGAGACGGATTGACTTGTCCTCCATGAAAGCATCCTCCTCCCAGAATGATCAAGAGGGGAAGCTTACATGGAAGTTTTTGTCAAACCAAAGTTCAGGTATGGTGTAATCGGTGTTCTCTGTGAGGATTCCTAATGTATTAAGAATATTGGCGTGGCCAAATGAATTATTTGTCCACTGTTTAGTCGCTTTAAGGCGAATAGCTGCAGTCGCAGCTACTTGCTTGCTAAAAATGTCGAGGGGTGTCAAGTGAAGCAGAATATCTAATGCCGCAGAGGGATAGACCGCAAGGCTCCGCTTGTGCATAGACATGCTGTTCCTTGGACTCTGCTTAATTTAATGCGGTGGGTTATGCGAGGTTGAAGGCCCATTTGTTCCCAATGGCTTTCTTGCAAGAGAATAAAGCTATTGTAGCTTTATTGACTCTTTCTTGAATGTTAGGTTTCCAGTTTAGTTTCCTGTCAAAAATGAGACCCAGATATTTTGCTGTATCGGAGAAAGCTAAACTGGTACCGTTTATTGAAGGAGGGTCTATGATTGGAATTTTATATTTCCTAGAAAAGAGGACAAGATCAGTTTTATGGGGGTTTATTCCCAATCCGCAGCGATCTGCCCAGCAGGTTAATCTGTTAAGATATACTTGGAGGAGTTCTTTAATGGTATTTAGATGTTTTCCTGAGACAGCTGTGGCAACGTCATGCGCATAGGCAATCACTCTGCTACCACCCGCTTCCAGGTATATCAGTAGTTCGTTAACTACTAAGTTCCAGAGAAGAGGAGAGAGGACACCGCCTTGCGTCGTACCCCTACTGACATATCTTTTAGCAGAAGTCTCACCCAGTTTGGAGTTGATTATCCTGCTTGTTAGCATTAGATTAATCAGCTCCCCAAGTGAGCCGTCTACCTGCAGAGTTGACAGCGCAGTCGTGATTGCGGATGTGTTGACGTTGTTAAAGGCGCCCTCTATGTCTAGGAAAGCAAACATTGTGTACTCCTTATATTGTAGGGATCGTTCGACGTGGCTAGTCAGAGAGTGCAAAGCCGTTTCCACCGACTTTCCTTTACAGTAGGCATGTTGAGCCGTAGACAGAAGTCTTGGATCAACTTTAGCTCGAATATGGATATCAATCAGTCGTTCTAAAGTTTTCAGAAGGAATGATGATAGACTTATAGATCTGAGGTCCTTTGGGACCACATGAGAACATTTTCCAGCTTTGGGAATGAATACTACATTGACTTCTCTCCATAACAGTGGAATGTGGATAAGTTCTACACAGCTCCTCATAATATTTTCCAACACTGCTAGAATAATATCTGAGGATCTCTGTAGCTCGGCAGGTATGATACCGTCCGGACCAGCAGACTTGTATGGTTTGAAGCTATGCAGCGCCCAGAGCAGTTTGTCTCTCGTAATCAGACCATGAATTTTGGTCACGGTTGCAGTAGGCTTGTTTGGGCTGCTACTGGCCGCGAGTTGGGAGCTACCTGGAAAGTGGGTGTCCAGAAGCAGGTTGAGTGATTCATCACTTGAGGTTGTCCAAGAGCCATCGGTTTTTTTCAAACAGCTGGGCATCATAGGATTTGTGGAGAGGATTTTTCTTAGCCGCGAAGCCTCAGAGGTTTCTGTGATTTTGTCGCAGAATGACCTCCAGGATTGTCGCTTTGACTTCCTCAGTTCTTTTTTGTATAATTTGAGGGATTCTTTATATGAGTCCCAGTCGGTCACTTTTCTTGTGCTTTTTGCTGCGTTTTAAAATTTTTTTTCAGGTGTTTCTGAGCAGTCCTAGTGCCGATGTCCACCAATGTGGCTTTTTCTTGCCTCTTGGTTGAATAAGAGGGCAGGAAGCGGCCATAGCCTTATTGAGAGTCAGAGTAAATTCCCTGACTTTCATGTCGAGCTCATTGGTGTCACGCGGGGGACTTGATAGTTTAGAGGATATCGTTTCCGACAGTATTCCTCTATATTTTGTCCAATCAGTTTTCCGGTAGTTCCGGAAAGCTGGTTGGCGGGGGGAGCATCACTCAGACTGAATTGGATGTATCTATGGTCTGAAAAGGAGTGTTCAGACGATACCATCCAGTTTGTTAGCCTTTGGGTGATGCTGTCGGAGACAAGAGTAATATCTAACACTTCTTGTCGGTTTCTAGTTATAAAAGTGGGCTCATTGCGAATATTGCAAATTAAGAGGTTAGTACTTAAAATATAGTCTAAAAGTGACTCACCTCTATCATTGATGTCGGTACTGCCCCATACCGTATGATGTGCGTTAGCGTCGCATACGATTATGAGGTCAGTTTTTTGCCTTCCCGCTTCCAGTGCCACCCTTTCTAGGTTATCACCAGGGAGAGGGCCCACTTGGTCGTGGCCAAGGTAAGCCGATGCCAGCCAGTAAGAGCCTTTGGCAGTCTCTAATCTGGCAACGGTTAGGTCGGGGTCACTAAGGTTGGGAAGTAGAAATACATTAAGGCTACGTTTCACTAGAGCCTAGTAACATACTCGTATTTTTGCTGCACAAATTTCTTAAGGAATTTTTGAAAAAATAGTTTTTATAACATATTTACGTTTGCTTTTATTTTCAACTAAACTCGGGTTTTTTTCTTGTACTATCATTTAAGTAAAATTTTGAGTGTTAAAAAATAAATCAAAATTTCTTTTTCTGAAATATGCGGAAAATTATTTTTTCTGCCCACTGTATGATGCTTATGAAGTGGTCTATCAACTATCATCCACTACCATCAATGGGTAGTGTTTTGTATACAGATAGTGATATTTTCCTGTTGCTCTCCTTTACTAAATTCAACATACTCGTATATGTCTTGTCTAATTCTTTATCAATATTAAAAGTGTGTTTCAAATTAAACTTTGATTAGTACAGTGGATAACAGTGTGATTGCAAAGTCGCAACCGAAGGGAGTTTGCTGATAGAATTACAAAGGCGAAAGCAGGAACTTTTACTTGAAATGTAGCAAATCAAAGATGAACTGTGTGAAACAGTCTCAGAAATGGAGGCGATGGATGTGCCCGAAGATTGCAAACATTCCAACAAAGATAAACAGATCTCGATAGTTCCCAAAGAACCCAAAGAAGGGTATGGAATATTTGGTAGAGAATTTATTGCTGCGGATGGATCCTCAAGATATCGCACACTTTTTATAAAAAGGCGAGGGACTAAATAAAACTGCAAGAGGCGATTATCTTGGCAAAAAAAAATTATCTCAATACAGATGTTCTAAAAGCTTTTGTGGTGCTTCATTACTTTACGAATTTCATCCAAGTACAAGTTTTAAGACAATTTTTATTGCCTGGTGAAGCTCAGAAAATAGATAGGATGATGGAATGCTTTGCTCAGCAATACGGAAATTTTTTTCTAACACAGATACCTGTTATGTTCTCAGCTTTGCAATTATAATGCTTAACACATCTTTTATTTATATTCAATTGAAATTGGAACATAAATGTGTTTGAGGGAATATGAATCCACTATAAATTGACGCCTCTCAGTCTCAATATTATGCGAAACTGTATCATCCCAGTCCAATTTTTCAATCCAGACCTTTTGGAGAAGGGTTTTCGGAACAATGTTTATTGGGCTTAGTAACCCCATTGCACTGTAGTTCCACTCTCGAACAAAGGCAGCCATAATTACTTACTCACTTCATAACATCTAAAAACAATTGGTTCTAAGGTAATTTGGGATCTCTGATTATGAATCTGAAATCAGTTTTGATGTAAAATTGTTTAAGGTCGGTTTAGTCCAGTTTTACTATTGGGATTTAACAAAATTCTGGTATTGCGCACCTACAATATTATATTTATTTGAAAATAATTTTTCTGTTATGTGTACATATTATAAGGATGTACTGTATTGTACATTACTGTCCACAAAATCTTCATTACAATATTAGTAAAACGTTAGAAGGAACTGCAACATCTGTAACATTATCCAAATTAAGTTTTTTTTAAACAAAATAAAGGTTAATATCTACATATAGTTACTTAAATATTTTTTCAAAAATTGTTTCTAAAATTAAGAAAATTCCTATAATTTAATTTATCTATCTAACTTAGGTAGATTTCATCAAGTTAGTTTGTTAAACGGAATATTTGTTTTAAGTTTTAAGCAAAGAGATTGTACTTGAATTTAAAAGAAGCTGATGAAATAGATCTATGTTGCAAACTTTTCGTGACATTTTTATTGTATGATCCCGACGAAAAAGTTTTATTTGTAGCCTCTGCAGCGTCTTTAGATAGCTCTTCTATTGATAACAGAGCATGATTGATTATGTCTGATCCATGAATCAAGACTTTATAGACTGAACTAGGGAGATATATAATCTCCCATATTCTTGAATAATGAGTCTGGCTGTTTTCAGTGCGAATTTTTAAATTTTTTCGCAATTAATATCGAATCCAGAAGATAAGCTGATAAGTATTGTGTGACATAGCTCAAGAATGTTCTTGTCGATTCCCGTGATTTCAGCAGAAATTGAAGTAATTGCAAAAAATTTACGGCCCGTGTTTCTATCATTAGATGTTCCACTTCCGGCACTTCGCGCTCTATCTATCCCAGTTTTTGTGGAAATGTATTTTGAGCATACTTTTTTTTTTCTGCGAAAAGGGCTTTGTCTTCCTTTGATCGCATTGCCATTTTTTATATGTAATCTATACGATACATGAATAAAATATTAAAAGAAACGAATTCATGAGTGCAGTGGGGAAAGACCAAACTCATATTTGCATTCATCAACTGGCTTCTCTAAACATTTTTCAATATTCTTCTTTAGGCGAGGCACCACATATGTAACACTTGCTAGATGCAGTTTCACTTAAGGCACAAAACACTTTTCCATCTACCGTAGTGAGTTGTAAGGAATATGTTATTCTAACCTCTACTTCCAAAATAAATGATTTCAAATTGGAGATTTTATTTTTAATATAAGATTCTTCTTGCAAAGAAAGCTCTTTAGTTTTATTTGCAAATTTGAAACGAGTCGTCCTACAGTATCGAGTAGATGAGAGGCGTGGATTTTTCCAGAAAACTTGATTTGATGCTTTAGAAACCAACCGCAAAGGAACAAATGACATCACGCTACTGTCGTCTTCGACATTGGAATCTAAGAAACGCTGCTTGTACTCACTTTGTCCAGTGCTTCCATCGAACCCCTATTTCCCGACTAAAACCATATTAGGAAAATCAGGTGAAAAAATTTGCAAAACATTTTTTTGCCAGTCAAGTATACGCTTGGCTGTATGGTCAAGTAAGCTTTGTAGTTCCACTTCGGCAGACACTTCTGTAATTGTTTCATTTGCTGGATAACATAATTTTCTTCTTTGAATTATTTTCTGATACGAGGGAAATAATTCAGATGAGGTATACAAATTAACAAAATACTTAATAAATAATCAACAGCAGAGGAATCCACTTCTGATAACCTTGTTAATTTTGATCTTTTACTGCTCTCTGCAAAACGGGACTTATTGCTTTCACTTCCAGAAGCATGAGACTTTTGTTAAAAGCCCTGAAATAAAAAAATAAAACTTTAGTTCACTTAGAGATTGATTAAAAGTGAATCCGTAAGTTTCCACAGCTGTTTCTACTCGCATTAAAATGTAAATAAAATTTCCTTTCTAGCAATATATGTATATTATAACTTTGTTGGGGCGTAACAGTTAAAAGTTTAAAAGAAAATGCAGTAAGTATTTTTTTTTAATTTTATCTAAGCCTAATTTATAAACGCCTCCACTCTTATATTAGCTGAACAATGGGCTCACAAAAAATAAATAATGGACGTTCTACTTTCTACTAATATCTCCATTACAGAAACAAATTCCACAAAAGATGAGAACGCAAAAAAGTAAATAAATGCAGCGCGTCTTCTCTCTTCCTTCACTAAAACTCAAATGCCATTTTTGTGCAATGTGATTACTTTGAAGATAAGATTGGAATTTTGGCCTAGGGTGGGACTACTGTGGAGATGATACTGACAACATACGAGTAGATCTATTCATACAACTGGAATACCACCTTGATCAAAATTTTCCCGGAATAAGTTCGCCACCGTGTGGCGCTTCCATTGTTCCGATTTGAGTTCTGTTTTTTTTTGTTAAGCTGGTAAATCTGCCGTTGACATTCCCTCTATATCTTAGCGTCATAGTTACGTGAGCAAGAGTACATCTAACTCTGTGTGTGTTGGCGATTTTTTACAATTTTCGAAATGGATTTGTATTTGCAATAACGAACCTGTATCAAATTCTGCGTAAAAAACGGATTTAATGGTGCACGAACGTTGGAAATGTTGGAAAAGTGTTTCGGCAATGATTCTCTAAAGAAAACGGTCGTTTACCAGTGGCAGGAGCGGTTCAATAGTGGTCGTGAGTCTATCGAAGATGATGAACGCAGTGGCGGACCATCGACATCGCAAACCGACGAAAACATTGATGGAGTAAAAGAAATGTTGGTCAATAACCGCAAATTAACCATCAGAGAGATAGCAGAGGACTTGAACATTGCCTATAGATCCGTCCATTTTGGTTAATACTTTGGGTTTCCGTCATGTAGCAGCAAAGTTGGTGCCAAAAGACCTCAAATTCATGCAAAAAAGAGACCATGTTGACGTCGCAAAAGAGATGATTTGCGAAGCTGAATCCGATCCCACATTCATCAAAAGGATAATTACTGGAGACGAGACGTGGGTTTGTGAGTACGACATGCAATCCAGACATCAGGCAAGTGAATGGCGTTCACCAAATGAGCTGAGACAAAAAAAAACATCAGTCAAAAAAGAAGGCAATGCTCACGGTTTTTATGGATTACAACGGTCTGCCCGAATGTGGGCAGAAAATTCATGGATTTTACACCATGATAACACACCGTCGCACAGTGCCATCATTATTCATAATTTTTTGACGAAAAATGCAACAAATACCATCCAACAGCCACCACATTCACCTGATTTAGCTCCCTGTGACTTCTTTCTGTTCAATCGAGTGAAAAAACCACTACGGGGAACGCGTTTCAGCAGCCGAGGGAATGGAAAATCAGGTAATGGAAAAATCGCAGGAAGTACTGATAGACATATCGAAAACCGAATATAAAAAATGTTTCGAGGATTGGATCAAGCGTTGGCATAAGTGAAGATCTCAACACACCGTCCTTCGAGTGTTGTTTGTCCGGAATGTCGAAGCCAACCAGAATTGTGTATATTGAAATCGCGCGTAATCACAATTTCAGTATGGGGATACAGGGAAACAATTCTTTGTATGGAGTCAGACAGCGATGCGCGTTTGATGCAAACGCGTTAGAGGTTGAATTACTATCTAATTTGGGGCTTCCGTAAAAAAAGCAGTAGTGGATAATTTGCTTACTGAGATGGGATTTTAAACACATAAAATTGAATTCCGTGTTGGAACAGGGACTACATATTGGTGGAGTTTGGTAAGCTACAGCACTACGCACGTAAATGGCGATCTCTCACCTCGGTGAGAGATTCAAATTCGTTCTTGGACTTATAATACACACATCCGTGGTTTTCGACTATAAAACAAGAATGATAGCGTTTTTTAGGCTCATTAAGTTCTGATTTTATAAACGTATCTATTTTAAATAGTGCACTACAAACGTAGTGCATTAAATGCTTCCAAAACACAATAAGACCTGTCGTCGTTAAGGTGTAATTGAAATCACCGGCCGTTATCCACGACTGACACTTGCACCTTCAAAGCGAAAAACTTTTAATTCTTGGTATGCCAGTGAAGACCACCGACTTTGAAATGACCACTCGTTTTCCCTCTCTAATCTGACCTCAATAAATGCCTAATCCACCTAAAACTGGATAGCATTTCCATATCTGGTCGGGCACTCCTAGGACTGCTCCGCACTTGCTAAAAGTTATTCAAAACCATTCAATAAGACACATAGGTCAAGCTACAATAATATTGACACCCTCGAATACACACGTAAAGTGTCCTGCCCTACTTTGCTCTATTCATATTTTCATTACCAGTGCTTCGTCTGTATTGGCAGCAGCAGTTCGCATCTTCAGATCGTAAAATCTATGTAGCTATAAATGTTCATCAGTTTACCCATAAGCCACTCTGCTTCTTTCTTCATTAGATTTCCATCGTCCGCGCTGTTTGCAAACATTTCAAGGGTACCTATCCATAATTGTGGAGGGCGGGCTAATTTAAAAAAAAAAAAAAAACAATTGCCTATCCCCTTGAGTAGTACATCCATATCTTCTAGTTCCGACTATAAAACTTCATTGATCATGGTTCAACAGTGCAAGCAATACACGGTTACAGCCCCAAGTGCTTAATTTTCGAAGAAATATGATTCTTGCACGCTGGGCACGTTTTCGGCTCTTCATCACTAGCTTGTCCCAATAGATCAAATTCAAATCTTTTGACGTTTCGAACTGTTTCAGCGAAATTTTCACCATTTCCGTAGCGAATTTAAAGAATCTCATTGTTGTCCCGAGCTTGTGGTTTCGTACGCCGAAGTTCATCTGACTTCTGAAGTGATGCCAAACCCTCAAAGTTAGTAGAAAACAGTAAGTTCTTGCTGTTCTACCACGGCCATTCCGTCTTAAAACTTCCCAGTTATCCACAGGCATTTTAGGATTCTGAAGCTTTAAATATCAGATCCGTCTATCTTAATTTTGAGCATTCGAATACGGAACCTACTTACCTTGAATATTGTTTTGCAGGGGCGACATTGAGTATAATTATTTTACCAACATACGAGGTAAAAAAAGTATTTGAAAAACTCACCTCTGCATTTGAACATCTGGACATATAAACAGCCCGTAGAGTTCAAGAACATCGGGCTTTCAATTCAATGTTTGCCTTCATCAGTGTTACCTGCAGCTGGTCTCTAAATACCTCTAAGAAGAGGTTAAATGTTGCAAGTTATTTGTGTAAGGAAATTGCTTGATATTCTTTTCTTAAAAATCTTGCGTAACATGAAAGCTGACCTCCCTAATGGTGACTAGAAATTTCGATTTCTTCGACATTTTCTGGTCTCTTTAGCTTGGTCACTAGATCGAATTGGGACTGAATGGAACTATTCAAAGGGTAATTTCCCCCTTATGTTCAACGAATTGGAACGTATGATAAAAACGAATGCATAGAGAGCTAGGTGACACTAACCAAACTGACCCCATGCGAATCGGTTCAAAGAAGATGATGTATGTATGTCCATTACGAGCAGGTCAACCTGACATGTCTAAATTTTATATTCTATGTACATCGGAGGCTGACCCAATTAACACAGCTGTACGCATTAAATTTATTTCCAGAATTGTCTTCCTGAATCTGGATTCCTTTAAAATGTACTCTCATAATTTTACAAAACCAATACTTGCCTTTTTTAAACGAAAATTAAGGAAAACATTTCACAGGTAAATTGAGAAAAAAAACACACCACTACTTTCTTACCCGGAGAAGCACTAAATACAAATTGCAAAGATATAAATTTGCACGAAATCACTTCCCTATGTGCTCCTTCATTTCTTCTTTTCTTATTCAATATTGCAATAGAACAGAGAAATTCCGAGAAAAGCGCCCTTTACAACTTAATCGGATTCAAAGAAAATCATTTTCATATTCTCAGAACAGCTACATACATATGTAGAACAGCTGGTATCCTTGGAACAAACTGTTTTAAAATATAAATACAATTTATGTGTATAACCCGGTCAGAGAACAACACGAAACAGGAAATAATGCAACAAGATTGAGTGAATCGAGTTCCATTGTTAGATACAAAGATTGTTTGCATTTTTCAATCCTTTTGCATTACCCATCCAATACATTACAACTACTCCACCCATCCATCCATAGACACGAATACCTCCAGTTACACCTACTTGTAACGATGTAATTCTCCATTGTTATTTGGTTTTTTTGTTTTTTTACTTAAAATGAACATCATATTTCTTCCAAGTGTCTATTAACTGAAGGTGTTCGATAAAATTGCAACCCACCACGCCAATTTCGGAAGCACACCTTAAACATCCAGTCAGACGTACTCGTACATAAATAATCGAGAAAATCTTTTTTTTCTTTCAAAGAAAACGTGACGTTTCTGATGACATTACGGCCTGTCACTGTATAGCTGTTTCAGCATTCACTTTCCCATTTTTTGTTGTTGTCTTCTTTAGTTATTTTTATTTTCTATCTTTTTATGTCTGAAGTGAATTGATTTATCGAGAAATTACTTTTTTCATCTTACTCGTATCTGTGATGGGGTCGGTCGGCATACACGAAATATTATTCTTAAGTTTCCAATTCGATGCGAAATCACTGAAATTTACTCCTTGCAGTGATTTTTGTGCTTCCCCCATTTTTGAATAGAAACTCAAGAGCTCACGGCTGAGAATGTTGTAAAAGGACAAACATGAAACCATGACAATTTGGAGGTGAAGAAAAGGACACGAACGACCCGAAAAGTTGGCAAGAAAAGTGTTTTTTTTTTTCTTTCTTGCACTTTGAATCTAACAGCAGCTGTGGTTTTCTCATCAATACAAGAGATATTCATCCTTTTAAAATGTTTGGGATTTCAACTTATGTATTTGAGGATGATGAATATAGTCGGTCGGGTTATTTATGGTGTCGCCCTTGGAGATATACATATAATATCATAGGTGCTCTGTAACACATGGCCGTAATGTATCATGCAATAAATCCCTTTGGAAGTGATTTTATGGGGCGATTTGGGGCGAGTGGATGTTTGTTGTTTTTTTTTTTTAGTGGTTTTTCATTGCAAGTGTTTATCTGGATTCCTTGTGTTGACATCAGTTTCACTCTGAAATTCGTGTGGGTGGAATAAATTCAATTTGAATATTGGTTCTCTTTAAGAATATTGGTAGCCAAGAGGGTGGAGTAGGTATTTGGTCATGATCTTTCTTGTAGAAATGAATTATTGATTGCATTCAAAATTAGGGAATTTGACAACTCAAAGTTAAGATCTGAACCATGGGTCGTATTGAAACATTTATTCGCTGGCACTTGGCTTCAGCAGTTAATAGTCCAAAGATTCTTCAAGAAAGTTGTTATTTTTTGTTAAGCGATAGCCTAATGACTCAATATTTAACTATATACAGTAGCAAAAGTGTTGGAACAGTATACATACCTGGTAACACTATTATTATAGTATTGACTGGCAACACTCATACTTGTCATCTATTATACTGTCAAATCTGTCGAAGAATGGGTCATTTGAACCTATCGTCATTGAAGCAAATGCAGTCAACAGGCATGGTGACCGGATTGCCGCAGAAGTTTGAACAAGACGATGTCAGCTGCACCTCATGCATTTGCGCAAAGCAGTTTGTTAAGCCGTTTGGTGTGTGTGATGCCAAGAGAACCACTAGCAAGCTGGAACTGATCCATTCGAACGTGTGCGGACCTATGCGAACCGAATCATTAAGCAAATCGGTGTACTTCATAATATTCATCGACGATTACTCTCGACGCATATTTGTATACTTTATGCGAAAAAAAATCGAAGCCCTGGAAAAGTTCAAAATCTTCAAAGCCTATGTGGAAAAGCAAACGTAAAATCGTTAAGAACCGATAACGGAACTGAGTATACAAATGCAAAATTCGATGAGTTTCTTGAACGGAATGGAATTGACCACGAATTCGAAGCACCGTACACGCCTCAGCAGAATGGAATAGCTGAAAGGGCAAACAGGACGTTACTGGAGATGGCAAGATGTTTGAAGCTGGAGGCCAAGTTACCAGAAATGTTATGGGCAGAGTTAATTTCCACAGCTGCTTTTATTCGAAACAGGTGCCCAACAAAAATTAATGGAAAAATCACCCCTGAGGAACTGTGGATGGATAAAAAGCCGAACGTGTCGTCATTTAGGTGTATCGGGACGAAAATTTGTAATCGCGGAAAATTTGACCCAAAAAGTACAGAGCACGTAGTCGTGGGATATAGCGACGAGCATGGCACTTACAGACATTGGAAGCCCGGAACTCGCGTTATCACCAGGAGTAGGGGCGTACGGTTCGTGGATGAAGAATCGAAACCCAAAGAAGCTGAGCCAAATTTGTATGTGTTTAACTCCGAAATGCCGGATGTTGAGGAGAAGTCATACGGACAAATTACAAAAGTCAAAGACCCGGAAAAACAACCATCTGACCAGGTCGCTGGAGAGAAGGGCCTAGGAGATTCACCTGAGGAAGACGTGGACACAACTTTAAATAAAACCCTAGTGCCTGATAGCGACGAAGCGGCTTACAGCGTCAAACCTGACCCCGTTAACCTGAAGCAGTTAGAAGGTATGGAGAATAGAGACGAGTGGTAGAGTGCAATGCAGGAAGAATACGATTCGCTTATACGGAATGGGACTTGGGAGTTGGCAGACAGACCTACCCACAGACAGGTAATTAAATCAAAATAGGTGTTTAAAACAAATTATCACGCAGATGGCACCGTAGAGCGACGTAAGGCGAGGTTAGTGGCGAAAGGGTACGACCAGATCCAAGAAATCGATTATACCGACACCTACTCTCCCGTAGCCAACACTCATTCTATACGACTTACACTGGCAATCGCAGCAGAACACAATTTGATGATACAGCACCTGGACGTCTCAGTAGCATACCTAAACGGCGAGCTTGACACCATTGTTTTCATGAAACAGTCAGACGGATTTGAAGAGAACCCTGGTATGCATGTTAAGGAAAGCAATTTACGGCCTCAAGCAGTCAGGCCGTCAGTGGAATTTAAGGTTGGACAAAACCTTAAAGGAACTTCAGTTTACACCATCGTCATACGATAGGTGCATATACCACAAGGTCAACAGGAAAATGATCACCATCATGACCATCTATGTTGATGACTTGCTCCTGGCGACCAACGACCCCAAAGAGCACTCATTGGTATATGAAAGACTGTCGAAGGATTTTGACATTCGCGACTTGGGAGAACCGAAGTTGTGCGTGGGACTTGAGATTTCGAGGAGCAACGGAGGATACAGTGTAGGACAAACAGGCTACATTAACAGTCTGCAAAAAACATACAAACTCGAAGAAGCTAAACCATCACTATTGCCTGCAGATGTTAAATTGAAGCTTCAAAAGGAACCAACCATAAAGGGTGAAAGTGCAAGTGTGAATAAGACTTCATACAGACAACTAATCGGACGATTATTGTACCTTTCAACGTTCAGCAGACCAGACATTTCGTTCATCGTAAATGCACTTTCCCAGCATGTGGAGGACCCACAGCGTCAACACTGGACTGCAGCGATTAACGTCATAAGGTACTTACTTGGCACTAAATCATCAACCATTGTTTACAGGAAAACGAACCAAGGACTCCAAGCCTACTCGGACTCCAGCTGGGCTGGTGACACCAATGATAGAAAGTCACAATCTGATTTTGCGTTCCTGTTTGCTGGCGGGTCTGTACATTGGGGATCCAGAAAGCAAAGAATAGTGGCCACATCCAGTACGGAGGCCGAGGTGGCAAAGGAGGCGGCATACCTTCGTAACATAATGGTAGAGCTAAAGTTACATGACGATCATATCAACATTTATTGCGACAGTCAGAGTGCAAAATATATCGCGAACGACCAGGCAAACCAATGGAGGACCAAGCACATCGACGTACGCTATCACTACGTCCGAGATGCAGTAGGCGACAAGACCATCAACATCAGTTTCCTCAGATCCGAAGACATGATCGCTGACGCGCTGACGAAGGCGCTGCCGAAGTCAACACATTTCAAACACTTCATGGGCATGGGCATGGTATTTTGAAATTTCTTTCAATTATCCTTATATTCTCTTAACATATAACGTAACGAATTAATTAATAATTAATAGATCTTTTATCTGAATCCCTTTTTTTTAAAATCATTTTGAAAATATTTAACGTGAAATTATAAAACAAAATTTATTTTTTTTTTAGAAATTGTGATTGATACTAGAAAGGTTGACAATTATGAAGTTGAGCGGGGGTGTTGGAACAGTATACATACCTGGTAACACTATTATTATAGTATTGACTCGCAACACTCATACTTGTCATCTATTATACTGTCAAATCTACTGTCATACATGTTTCTTCCTTTTTTCCTTCCTTCATTTTGTTTTACATCCGTCAGAGAATCAAGACGTCTAAGAACTGCGCTCCGTTTTTTGTATTAATAAAATCCACTTTTATTATAAACCATCCTGCGAATAATTCAACAGGTCATAGGCCCAGCCAATTAACAATACCTAATAGCGTACCAATAAAAGTTTATTTTTTATTTATTCAACAGCCCTAACCCAAAAATAAAAATAATGAACACAAACGTGATGAATCGTGTTCAACCTTTTAATAGAGACAACTACACCTCATGGAAGCCGCAAATGGAGGCAATTCTCCATAAGGCCCGATTAAGCGGCTATGTGAATGGGACATTACAAAGACCTGCGGAGGCAGGCGATTCCCAACGATCCTGGGACGATAAAGATCTGGATGCAAGAGCGGAACTCATTTTGGCAATGGAACCGAATATTATCTCTATGGTAAAAGACAAAAAGTTATCTAATGATATTTGGAAGTTTCTGGGCGAAACATCTGATCGCAAAGGACTCAGACAAAAGGCTGAAGAATTCAGACGTCTTATAAATATGAAGATGGAAGTCAACCAAAATATGGGTAAGTTTATTCGTGAATTTAAATCATCGGTGAATAGATTACGGGAGTTGGAGGCTGCGCTCGACAAGGATTTGTTAGTGGTGATCCTCCTAGACGGACTTTCTGATGACTTCAAAGACGTGCCAGCTGCATTCGACGCACAGAGCAGTTATCCGGAGCTCAATGTGGTGTGTACCCGACTTTTGGAAGTTAGCGATAGAAGAAAAGAAATGAACGGACTCCCGAATACAGCATTTTACTCCAAGGCAAAGCAGAAGCCAAAGAAATTCTTAAATTACAATAGAGGTCCTTCATTTCCATTTGACTGTCGAAAGTGCGGAAAGAAGGGCCACAAGGCGAAAGATTGCTTCCAAAATAGGGAAAGAATAAGGGAAGTCAAATCAAACGACGACAACGATTACGAGTATGGGTTTGTTGTAAGAGAACAATCAGTATTCAGGGTTACAAATGACGAAAAAGTATGGTGCCTTTATTCCGGAGCCACATCCCACATGTGCTCAACGCGGTCATTATTTGAAACTCTGGAGAATTGTAAAACGAACAATTATGCAACTTTGGCAAATGGACAAAGAGTGAAAATAGCAGGCATTGGAACGGCAACAATACCACCACATCCGAGCCACGTTGACAAAAACATCAAACTCTACAATACTCTGTACATCCCAAATTTAAAGGAAAACTTCATCTCAGTAAGTAAAGCAACCAGCAACGGTTTCAAGGTCACGTTTGAGGATCATCAAACTAAATAACATAAATGGTGGACTCTTAATCACAGTCGACAAGAAGCATGGATTATACTTCATACGTGAGAAACATCGATTGTTTGCAGCAATTGAAAATAAAAAACAGAAGAATGGGTCATTTGAACCTATCGTCATTGAAGCAAATGCAGTCAACAGGCATGGTGACCGGATTGCTGCAGAAGTTTGAACAAGACGATGTCAGCTGCACCTCATGCATTTGCGCAAAGAAGTTTGTTAAGCCGTTTGGTGTGTGTGATGCCAAGAGAACCACCAGAAAGCTGGAACTGATCCATTCGGACGTGTGCGGACCTATGTGAACCGAATCATTAAGCAGATCGGTGTACTTCATAACATTCATCGACGATTACTCTCGACGCATATTTGTATACTTTATGCGAAAAAAAAACGAAGCCCTGGAAAACCGTAAAATCGTTAAGAACCGATAACGGAACTGAGTATACAAATGCAAAATTCGAGGAGTTTTTTGAACGGAATGGAATTGACGACGAATTCTCCGCACCGTACACGCCTCAGCAGAATGGAATAGCTGAAAAGGCAAACAGGACGTTACTGGAGATGGCAAGATGTTTGAAGCTGGAGGCCAAGTTACCAGAAATGTTATGGGCAGAGTTAATTTCCACAGCTGCTTTTATTCGAAACAGGTGCCCAACAAAAATTAATGGAAAAATCACCCCTGAGGAACTGTGGATGGATAAAAAGCCGAACGTGTCGTCATTTAGGTGTATCGGGACGAAAATATACGCACTAGACAAAGGAGGTAATCGCGAAAAATTTTACCCAAAAAGTACAGAGCACGTAGTCGTGGGATATAGCGACGAGCATGGCACTTACAGACTTTGGAATCCCGGAACTCGCGTTATCACCAGGAGTAGGGGCGTACGGTTCGTGGATGAAGAATCGAAACCCAAAGAAGCTGAGCCAAATTTGAATGTGTTTAACTCCGAAATGCCGGATGTTGAGGAGAAGTCATACGGACAAATTACAAAAGTCAAAGACCCGGAAAAACAACCATCTGAACAGGTCGCTGGAGAGAAGAGCCTAGAAGATTCACCTGAGGAAGACGTGGACACAACTTTAAATAAAACCCTAGATCCGAAGACATGATCGCTGACGCGCTGACGAAGCGCTGCCGTTTCACATTTCACACATTTCAAACACTTCATGGGCATGGGCATGCTATTTTGAAACTTCTTTCAATTATCCTTTTATTCTCTTAACATATAACGTAGCGAATTAATTAATAATTAATAGATCTTTTATCTGAATTCCTTTTTTTTAAATCGTTTTGAAAATATTTAACGTGAAATTATAAAACAAAATTTATTTTTTTTTTAGAAATTGTGATTGATACTATCCTACATGTTTCTTCCTTTTTTCCTTCTTTCCTTTTGTTTTACATCCGTCAGAGAATCAAGACGTCTAAGAACTGCTCTCCGTCTTTTGTATTAATAAAATCCACTTTTATTATAAACCATCCTGGGTATTATTCAGCAAAAAGGATTTAGCTTTGCGAGTTTGCTCCTTTCACGTTACAGTTGTGCGAGATTGGGATTGCCTTTTAATATTCCAAAAATATCAAATTCCAAGAGCTATTCCCAGCTCGAATTCTGAGCTTATGTCTTGCTTGAGTTGACTCAACTGCTAAGTTCAGTTCAGTTTTTATGCATTTTTATTTTTTAACTTAAGTTACTCTTATATGCTAAACAAAAAACGCTTAAAAATTAGCTTAAATTACTTACAATAATCTTATTCTAACTTAATGGCCCCATGCGGGCACTCTAAGTTAAACCTAACACTTAAACTATGTCTTTCGACGAATCTTACATTATATTTTTATTTTAACATTACTTAATACTAGTACTAAGAAAATAAATTATGAGTAAAAAACTTAGTGAATGGACATTTTTTAATTTTTTATAAAAAACTTAAAACTAAAAGCCTACAGACTACCTAAAACTAAATCTTAATCTACTTAAACCTACTTACATCTAATACGTACACACACACATACATATATATATATATATACATAATACATATATACTTGATATATAAATATATGTACATATATATATTGTGTTTTTTTTTTTCATTTTTTTTTTTTATAAATTTTTTTTTGCTTTTATATATTTTTTTCCTAAAACTAACTTAATCCTACCTAAAACTATGTAAGCCGGCCATGGCTAAAAAAAAATTAGGCTGACCCACTTTGCCTCAGATGAAGCTATCTATCACTGGAGGCATTCGACGACGAAGCATCCCCCCCTTCAACTAGCCACCAAAATTGCTGGTGCTGCTGAGCAACATCCCTCATGTCGCGACTCCCTACCGACCTACTGAACCGGAGACGCTCCGCACTGCCATGTGCGACGTCTCTGTCGTAGTTGAGTCGCCTGTCCGCAGCTGTTCGAGCAACGTGGAAGATTAGCGGCACCGCCAATCTGTCCTGGATCAAACCTTTGCTATCTAGATAGAGGAACGCCTCTGGAGGAATAAAGCTGTCAAAGCGAACTCTCTCGTGATACATATAATTGGGGTAGTAAGCCCCGGAGATCAGGTTGTTCGATGAGGTCATTGCTCTTGCAACGTGCCTTCGAGTCAACTTAATGACGAAATTGTCCACTCTTATTAGGTTCGCCCTATTGTATAAGACCTCATTAGGATAGAATTTTATGTACTGAGACTCTGGTGTTCTGTATAGGCGAAGACAAGTCCTAAGACAAGCCCTCTCAAACACCCGAATCTTTTCCAATAAACTTGCTCTCACGTTGAACCACACGGGACATCCAAATACAAGCATGGGCCTGATAAGGGCCATGTAGCAGATCACCTTCACCCTCGCATCGAGTTGGCTGTTATAAAACAGTCTCTTTGTAAGGGCAAAAGCACCTCTGGCTCTGGCCAGAGCAACATCTATATGTTTGTTAAAATACAGATATTGATCTAGCCAGATCCCGAGGTATCTGACCACATTTCGACAAGCGAGTGGCTGTCCATGTTGTCCGAGGATAGAAAACTTTCGCCAATTCTTTCTGGTATCCCTAGAGGCCCCAGACAAAGGCGTCCTAAACAGAATGGTTTCCGACTTCTGAAAGTTGATTTTCAACTTCCAGTCATCGCAATATCGCTTAATTTTGTCGAAGTCACGCTGCAAAAGTGTATTAATGACCTCAATCTTTGGACCCGATCTGTACGCGATTATGTCGTCTGCGTACGCTATGGCATGGTGAAGTGAACCTATGAGATCACTCGTGTAAATGTTGAATAGGATCGGCGAATTTACCGCACCTTGTTGCAGACCGTTTTTAATGTCAAATGTTCCAGCAGAAGTCACATCGCCATTCTTCACGATGAACTGTCTACTGGAGAGCATATCAAAAAGAATATACAGCAGTGGTTTACTAATTCCCAACCTGTCCAGCTTGAAAAAGAGTCCCTCTAACCATACGGTATCGAAGGCCTTCTCCAAGTCAATCAGGCAGGCACCAGTGCACTGTTTCTTGCCTTTGTTCCATTGGATATCAGAAACTAGTTTCGACGCAGCATGAATGATATCATGCCCCGCCTTGAAACCGAACTGATTATCCGGAACTATATGTTTGTCCTCAACCCACTTAGTCAGGACTCTATTGATCACCTTCTCGAACACCTTACTGATGTTTGGAAGAAGACTTATCGAGCGGAGATTCGCCGGATTGGAAGTGTCTTTATCCCTTTTGGGGATCGGATGTACCACCAAAGTTTTCCAATGCGCTGGATAATGTGCATTATTCATTGCATTATTAAACAGGGTGGTATAAATGTCCACCGCTTCTAGAGGGAGATGTCGAAGCACAATGTTCGGTATTTCATCGGTTCCCACTGATTTCTTACTTCTAAGTGATTCGAAGATCGTTTGGAGCTCTGCCTTCGAAATGAACGGTGGTAGTACCATTTCATTGGTGATGACATTATGTGCCATATTCTCGTCACTGAACTGGGTGAAACCCGAGCTCTCGAATCGCCAATTCACAATTTCATTTCGAAGGTAGAAATTGTGTACAAGGACTCGATTTTCCAGGTCGTGGTTCGGGCCAATGATGTCATTCGCCTTGTATACTTCCTGGAAAGTCGCTCCTATAGCCTCTACCTGCTCCTGCGGATCCTCGATCACAAAGAAGTTGTCATCATCAACAGCCTCATTTGGATCGATGCCTGCTGTTATAAGTATGTTCTCGTTGTCAGTCGTTCGGGCGATTTTAAGACACGAAAGGTCGTTGTGATCTTTCCTCCGAAATATTTTATTTATTTGCGGGAACATATTCGGGTTGGTGGTGTTTACAGCCCGAATTTTGTTGTTCCAATACAAACTTACAGATGCTCTGTAATTTTCTTTTATTAATATTTAGAGATTTTTGATCGACGACTTTAGCGTCATAATCTCCGGGTTACGTCTGTCAGTAAACTGTCTGTACAAGGTTTTTAGCCTTGACAGCAGTCTACTTTTATGTCGGTGCAGTGCGTCAATGGTTGCGTTGCGGAATAAGTCTTCGTTGTCAGTGTATTGATACCGAGGTATCGTTTTGTCCATTGTTCGTTTAATTGTCTCGTCCATTAGTTTTAGATACCTGTCAATCTCTCCTCGTTTGACAGATTTCTATTGGACGGTGGGTAGAGCGTATTCGAGGAGAGTGCTCTAGTCAATGTTCTGGTGAAGTGTGTCCAACGCCCCCTACTATAATTGTAGGCATGCCTTTGAACAAACTCGTCCAATTCCGCAGCTTCGTTCAGAACGGTTATTTCGGTACTAAGTCCGCAATGGTACTGTCATACACAAAAGTGCGTAGACAGTTTATGGTTTGTTGGTTTGTGCATGTCAGGTGTATTCGTGTGTCGAACAGCAGGAGATCCAAATAGGACCCGTGTCTGGGAAACGACGGACTATCCGTCGCCTTAAGGCCGAGTCGATACATTATACTGTGTTGACCCCACCAATTGAATAGTAGGTTCCCTCTAGTATTTGGAGTATTATTTCCCCAATCACTATGTTTGGCGTTGAAATCTCAGCCGATAATAAAGTAGTTCTCCTCCAATTCCAGTCTTAGGAATCGAAAAAGTGTCTCCAGCTCTGAGATGAATAAAGTGGATTGAGTAGCCTTAGGTGCATAGACAGACACCATGTACAACCGCTTTCCACTACGGAGAGGGATATACACGATGCATACTTCCAGCACCTGGAACCTACGTACTACACGACTGTATACTCTTTTAAAACGTATACCTTTTCGTACGAAAATTGCAACGCCGCCTCCTTGAATGGAGTTGGGTCGGTTTCTCCGTACTATTTTGTATCTTCTGTGCCTCATTTTGTGTCTCTTGGTAAGCTTAGTTTCGCTAACCAAGAGTACATCAGGGGCTTGGTCTTCAAGCAACTTAAATAGTGCGGCTCGTCGTTCGAGCCTAATCAGTGAATTCACATTCACAGCAAGGACCTTCAGGATTTGCTCCGCCACGTACGTACCCATTACGGCAAAAGGTGCGTTAGGCCAGGCAGCAGTGAGTATACTTGATCCACCCGCGCGGTCTGTTCAGTTAAATGACGTTGTAGCTGAGCGATCTGCCCCTGGATAGAGAGCAAGATAGCTAGCATGTCAGGTACTGGTTCAGGTGCTCTGGGCGCTGGGGCCTGAGAAGCAACCTTCGCTTGCTGTACCGTATTTCCCCCACCTGCCGCCATTTGGGCGTAGGTAACATGGGGAGTAACGGCTGGTGTTTGCAAATGCACGGGTGGACGTTTCACTTCCACTTTCTGCTGCCGGGCCAGATTTATTCTTTTGATGTACTGGAATTTGGGACAACCCCGATAATTTGCGGTGTGTCCCGTGTTCCTACATAAAGCACAAGAGAGTTGGCTTTTTTCAGACGCTCCGTCCTTACCCAGAGCGCATTCCTCGGACTTGTGGTTCGGACTCAACTGCTAAGGTAAGTAAAATGTTCAAGTGCCCCAAAAGTCGAAGCTGTTGATTATTATCGGTATTCCATGTCTCTTTCTTTGACAACAAACCCCAGCGTATAGCCTTAGAACTGAAGGTAAAATATTCTCTGATCTAAGAGATATGGACATTTCACATTGCTACTACAGAGTCTCAGATTTTCGCTCAACACAGTAGATAACATCCTACTCGCGTTATTAGTTTCTTTGTATTGTAGTTAAAACAGTCTAAAGAGCCCCTATCTTCTGGATTAGGTAAATGATGTCTTGACCGCATTTATCTAACATTTTGGGGGTGGCCGTGGTGTAGTGGTACTAGCAATCGCTTCTCACACGGAGGGGTCCAGGTTCGAATCCTGCCCATGGCAAGTCAGTTTTTCATTTGTGTAATTGGAACTCAGACAAAAAAATTCTGCGTGTGAAGGCATAACACTGACATGTAGATTTGCCTGTTGTAGAGTTTCAAGCACTGAAAAAAATACTGTGAATTATACCTCGAATCACTCTGAGTGAAGAAAAAACTCTCCGTCTTATTCGGACTCCCACCCCCTGGAGAGCGAATATCGAAACCAAACACACCTGAGTTTCAAACCACTACAAAACAGTTTTCCTTTCTCTCCTTCTACCTTCCCAACCGCGCCCTGGCAACAGTAAAAGTGTATCTAACCCCTTAGGCGCTCGTGAATTATAAAAAAAAAAATATGTACATTCTTACCAACAGACTTTGCAAACGAGTGATAATAAAGTGCCCGCGAGCGTCTAAAATATTTCCTTCTCTAGCGCATAATTTTCTTCACGGTCATCCTCATCACTTGACTTTGCACATGGTTCTTGGGCGAATTTGCCACGTCAAGGCTCATTTTGGCACTTGTGCTGGTCAACATAAGACTGCATCTTGCACTAATGATGCAGTAAATAAATGCGCTAACTGTAGTGGCTGTTCTTAATCGACTGATCCAACCTGTTTTAACCAATTCAAATTATGGCATTACTTTTCTCATATTGGTCAAATAATCACCTTCCGAGTTTATGCACAATCTCTTTTTACGGAATTTTCAATTGTTGCTCGCAAAACTTTGTTGGGTCCAAATTATTGATTTCTTCTTCAGTGTTGGCTTTCAAGACCTGCAAGGTTTGTTGTGGTAAATGCAAGATATCAAAAAGCCCCAATGGAAGAAGTCTGGCGCCGGCCAGTTAAAATCGTTAAAACAGGAGATCAGACGGCCTGGATCCTCTTCTTCTTCTTCTTCCTGGCTTTAAGTCCCAATTAGTTGGGGTCGGTACCACTTTGACTGAGCCTCCAAGATCTTCTCCCCTGAGTTGTCATATTAGATAAATTTTCGGTTCTCTTGTCCTTATTAATATTGCTGATCCACGTCGCCTTCGGTCTTCCAGGTCTTTTTGGCCCATCATCTAAATACATTGCTGTTCTCACGATATTGTTGCTATTTATGGTATATGCTATGGTATATCTCCCTTCTTCTGAAGAGGTGTTCTTCCTCGCTGGCAAAACCACTGCGTAAGCTTTTTCATCAATCCTACTCCTTAGGAAACTTCCCGAGCAAACAGAATTTGTCCAGCCCGTCCCTAAAAAAGGCGAATCATTTTCTCTCTCCTCCTACAGACCTATTGCACTTACGTCCGTTCTTCCCAAGGTCATGGAAACGCTGATAAATCATCAGCTCATGAAATATCTCGAAACACGAAAACTTTTCAATGACCGGCAATATGGTTTTCGTAGCAACAGGTCCACTGGTGATTCGATGGCATGTCTCACCGAAAAGTGGAACCAAAGCGTACATCAATCTGGTGAAAGCAAGATAGTTGCACTTGATATTTCTAAGGCATTTGTTAGAGTTTGGCATCAGGCTCTTTTGTCGAAAATGCGTGCATTTGGGATCGACAACTCTCTTCTTCAATGGATTAGAAATTACCTTTCGGAACGTTCAATTCAAGTTGTTTTGGACGGTTTTAAGCCTGATATTCACAAAATAAATGCTGGTGTGCCCCAGGGCTCTGTTCTGTCTCCAACACTCTTTTTAATTTTCACTAATGATCTCTTGACTTCTACTTCTAATCCAATATATTCCTTTGCTGATGACAGTACTCTCTGCTTTTCATATTCATTCCCAGACTCACGGCCCTGCTCTACGGCTGTAGAACGAGAACGGCAGCGTATGCTAAGCTCATTGAATTCCGATATAAACAGCATAACCACAGCATGGGGAACTATCAATAGAGTGGAATTTAATGCTTCTAAAACACAATGCTGTCTGCTGTCGTTAAAGCGAAATTTAAACACCCAGACATTATCCATGAATGGCACTTGCATCGTCGAAACCGAAAAACTTTCCATTCTCGGTATGTGTGTCAATGACAACTTACGTTGGAATGACCACATATTTGATATCGCCAAAAAAGCGATGTAAGAAATATTTTACACCCTCTGATCTGGCCTCAATATATAAAGCATTCATCCACACAAAATTGGAGTACAATGCCCACATCTGGTCAGGTGCTTCTAAAACATCTCTACACCTGCTAGATAGGATTCAAAACCGTGCGATAAAACTTATTGATGATATTAATACCAGTCAATCAATTGACACGCTCGAACACCGACGTAATGTCTCCTGTCTCACTTTGTTTTATCGCTATTTCCACCATCAGTGCTGAAATCCCCAGTAGCATTCCGCTCATTCAAACTTTCAAACGTAACACCCAAGAAGGGTATGAATGCTCATCAGTATACCCTCAAGCCCACTCCAAAATATCGTGATTCGTTCCTAAGCCGTACAACTCGCTTATGGAATGCCCTGCCGATCTGTATTTCCTGGTCGTTATAACTTGCAAATATTTAAAAACAATGTACATCGGTTTCCTTTGTCCGCGCTGTGTACAATCACCTTAAGGGTACTCAAACCCCTTGAGCGCGCGCTGATTATAAAAAAAAAAAAAAAAATCACCTGCCCATACCAACGTAGCCTCGTTTCCTTTAATTTTTCGTTTATGGGTGCCAGTTTTAGTATTTCTCTGACGTAATCTTTACGTACTTTATCCTTAAGGCTTACGCCGACTCAACATCGTAGCATTCTCATTTCTGCGGTTGAGATCTTTTTTCGAGCGTTTTCAGTCACGCGCGACACTCTGACCAGTACATCATAGCTGGCTGTACAATCGTGTTTTGGATTTTTCCCTTCAATTTCAGGGGCATTCGTCTATCGCATAACAAACCATCTAACATTAACCCCATGGGCCACGCCATCATCTGGTTTTCCGTCATCGGTTGTTATTGGCTCATCTCTTATTTGTACGACATTTCTGAGTCCCATATTGATTGAAACACTGAAGGGGAAGCATAAATACTCAGTTTTTGGGACATTTATTCGCAAGCCATGTTTGCTCAGGGCATCGTTCAACAGTTTGAGTTGCCGTACCAATTCTGCATACAGTATGTCCCACGGTATTGGTTGCTGAATATCTTCTGTTATGAAGTTTGTAACAAGATTAAATATCCACGGCCTTAGCACAGAGCCTTGATGTACGCCTAAATTGACTGGGAAGGATGTGAATATTCCGGATTGATTTTTTTATGGCAATTAGTGTACAACTTTAAGGTATACTTCTGGTATACGGAGTTTTCTTAGCGATTTCCACACTCTCAGTAAAGATTTTATGTAAGTCATGATTCCTACTCGGAACTTTTCGGCTATAGTTCGTACCGTTTGGATAGCGTCGGCAGTAGTGCTACCTGATATAAAATCACATTAATTTGGCGTTATATCGGAAATGTTGGATAAACGATTACATGTGACCCTCTCCCAGAGTTTTGATGTGAGCGCCGTCAGTTTTATACCTTGGTAGTTGGAGCACTGTTGGTATTATGAAGCTAGATCTCCTCGCTTTTTGAAATTTCCCATCAGAGAGGATTCTGTTTAACATAGAAAGTAAGAAGCTAACTACAGCTGCTCCTAGTGCTTTCCAGAGTTCAATTGGTATCTCATCTGATCCCACAGTTTTGCCTACTTTCATCCTTTTTAGTGCTGTTGCAACTTCTTCTCGTATAATTTCTTGCACAGGGCCCAATACCTACTTATGTTGCTCTATATCTCTATGGAATTCCTCATTCACCAGATCATGGAAATATTCACGCCATATTTCATTGATTTCCAGAGATTTTGTTAACATTATTCCTCTTTAGTTTATATACGAGTATATTAGCGTTGCCTTGCTGATCTATATGTAATCTAGATTTCTAGATTTTCTGCCATGCCACTACTGCCACCACTGCCACTACTTTCATCGTTTCTCTCTTGGTACTAATGTAGTCGGCTCTATCGTTGCTGTTCTTCAATTGTTGCCATTTTTTGAATGCTACAGTTTTCGCTTTTGTAACTTCTTTTAAACTCTGCTTCCACCGTAAAGTTTCTTTGTTGTTCTTCAGCAGATCTTCTGAGACACAAAGATATCTCCGAGCTTTCTTTGTGCACAAATTGTGGAAATTTTCCCAGGATAGGATATTTGGTTTGTATCATCTGATTTCTGGTGGACACTACTTTGAGGGTTTTTATTGCTCTTTTCAGCTTAAAGTCGGTAACCAGCAATTTATGTTGTGTGGCTAGGGGCTCCCCCAGGACAACATTGCAGTCTGAGAAATTCTTGAAACCTTCCCTGTTGAAGAGTATGAAATCAATTTGGGAACATATATAACAGCTTTCATATATTATTATGTGTTCAGGCTTCTTTGCAAAGAATGTGTTAATGATTGCGAGATTTAGCACCGCGGCCAGTTTCAGTATACTCTATCCTTGGTTATTGCTTAAACCGTAGCCGTCTCCACCATGCCACTCTCCATACATATTCTTTTCTTGATCAATATGACCATAAAGATCGGCGCAAATTAGCTAGGTTTCGCCCGTCGGCAGTGAGCCTAGATGAGTAATCGGTTGGTCCCAAAATACTTTATTTGTGTGCTCATCACAGCCTATTTGTGGGGAATACGCAGATACTACGTTCACAACAGCCAGTTGTATACTCATTATGCGGTCATTAATTCAGTCTACACTAACGACATTTTCCTGTAGCAGCTCGCATGGTATTATTTCAACACCGTGTTTGCTAATGCAATTTATAGCCGTGTCCAATTTGTCGGGCTTTTCATTCGGTCCATTTAGTATCTTGAATACACGCTGCATAAATGCGTCGTCTCTGTAAAACAGCCGCAATTTCAGTATTTCGTCCTGTTAAGGAACTGATGTTCCAGGTTGCAAACCTTAATTTTCTCTTTTCTTGGATCTTGTTCATGTTTGCATTATTTTTGTTTGTATCTCACCTGTGGGGAACGTCTTAGCATTTATTTTCTATCTATTTTCTGACTTTTTCATGATAAGGATAATTACTTGGCTTTGCTTTTAGGGCCGCTTGTCACCTGACGGCAAGGTAGTGTCGCCGCCGTTGGCATACAGACTATAATCCTTCGCCGCCCCTCCACAATGTACAATCCTACCTAATGCTACGCATTTTAATCGACCTTGAATAACTGCGTATCTCAGAACATGCCCTATCAAAGCTTCCTCTCTCGTAATAAAATTATCAAATCGGCTAAAGCCATGTGGGCTTGCCGTCATATGTATGGTAAGACCTTGGGATTAACCCCAAAGATAACCCATTAGATATACGCAATGGTGATACGACCCATCAACACCGACTCATCAGTAGTATGGTGGAACACAACAAAAGAGGACTTGCATGCTGCATAATAACTTGCGGAATGCTTATATGCGCCACAGCAGCTATAGAAACCTTCATTTATTTAACGCCACTCCATCTCTTTATAAAAGAGATAGTAAAACGCAGCACGGTCAGGCTGCTGTAAACAGGAGAGATTATTCACTCAGTTCAAAATAATCTTCTCTCCGAAATCCCCGAGATTGACCTAATTTGTGCGGTAAATGACTGCCAATCTAAGACCAGTATTCGACAGAGGTTTCATTATAGTGATCCCAAGCCGAGAAGCATGGAACTACAAAAACCTCACTTGGTGGTCAGCAGGCAGCAGCTGGTGAACGGTTTGCACTTTATAAGGGAACATCTTCAGGTCTTTCACTAAAATGCGACACAACGAACGTCTGCTGATGCCAAATTGTTCATATCGTTGTCTCGTCGATATTTGTATTGTAGCTTCCAAATCGGAAGGTTCGGTGTTCGAATCCCAACCGCGAGCGAAAAACATTTATTTTCTCACTTAACAAAAATCAAGTTAACAAAAAACAACTCAATTTCCACTAAATGTTGGATGCCACTGATATGAAGCGAAATCACCACTGAGCCCAAACATCTTCCTTTCTCTCTCTATCCCATTTTCCAAAAACCACATGCTGAGGCATTATAAGTGTATTCATACCCACTTGAGTGTGAAGCTCTTTCAAAAAAAAAAACAGAACGGATATTGGTTTTCAGGTGTGTTTCGCTCCATTGCTTATTTCTAACTCACTCTCTATCTGTCTACAACATAAATGTCATAGCAAAATAACATTTGACGCTACTCGTATTTGCAAAATGGTGGTACATTCACATTATCACATTACTTTTGTCAGATCTTCTACTAATAATAGGTAATGTGGTAATGTATTAAAATTGTCACTTGAAATGCGAGGGGAATTCACAGGAACTCTGTAGAATTTAATAACTTTTTTAACTACAGTAAGGTTGATATTGCTAGTTACAGAGACTTGGCTCAAAACAGATACAAATCTATCAACATTTGAATTCAAATGCTACCGAAATGATAAAGTAGATGCAACCGGGGGCGGCATTGCAAAGTTTGAGTTTGTTTGAGAATGCTTGCGTTGAAGTAAAATAAATGAATCAAAAGTGAGTTAAGGTTTTTTGTGTCTACTACTCGGGTAAACCTGCATCATATTTGAAGAGCATTAGCTATTAAAACGACCCAAGAGGGCCCTTCACACAAAACAGAGATTTTCTTATTGGAGGACTGTGTTAGAGCGAATGCATGGCGAAGATCATAATCCGGCTTTTTATAGTTTTCTTTGATCTGGGGTAATGAAAGTGCAATATATCCAATAGAGCGGGTTAATTTGTTCGAGTCAAAAAAAAACGTGGTAAGCGTCCACCAGAATCGAAATATACGATGAATTCTAAGAAAATTTCACCATGAAACTATGTATCTAAAATCAATTCCTAGCTCCCGCTGAGAAGCATAAAGATTTCAGGTTGAGGTATTTTAGGGTATTTTGAGGTATTTAAGGATTTTCCAATCATGTTGGGCTCAATTCTGATTCATCTTCTTACAGCAAATTTTATAAATATTTTTTTTTATTAACTAAACAATTTTTTTTTAAATTTGACGAAATGTGCCTAACATGCCATGTACTGAGGCTCATTTAAGAAAGTGGAAGCCAAAAGTCTGGAACTTTTTAACGAAGTGAGGTATCGGTCTAAAATTTGAAATATATATCCTTACAACTCCAAAGAAAATTTTGAACAACAAAATAAAAGTAGGCGTGGCATAATAAAGGGCGCAACGTAATGGTCATAAATTTAATTTGATTCAGAAAAAATATATTGTTATTTTCATATACTAATTGCGAAACTTTTAAAACATACTCGTAAGCTATAGAAAGATAAGAATGAGAAAGCTTTTGTAAAGGTCTCCATTGCTCTTATAACAGTTCCTTTTATTGATAATAAATTTGCAGTAAGAATTGTCAACCAACAATAATGGCGTAGATAGGGGGGCGATCAAGAGCATCAATCCCTATTGGAAAGTTATCCCATTCTCGAAAATAGCTATCTACGCCATTGAACACCATCGACTAGCAGAAACGTGTGCTTATTTCTATTAAAAAAAAAAACGTTTGAAAATAAATAATATAAAGTTATGGCATCATCAGCGATGTCAATTGACTCTTCCAATTCGGAAATTGATAGCCTTATAATGATGTCTGCGTCAAGTTTTAATACAAAGCAGATCATTGGCATATCAAGTGAATTTTCAGAATTGAATTCGCTAACTTATCGGGATATACTTACGTGAGTGATCGTATAAAAAAAAAAAAACAAACAAAAAAAACAACAATCTTATGCAAGCCTTACGCCGATAATAGCAAACAAAACAATTGAAATTTGGGAAAAAATAATATTACGCTAATAAATGAAAAGAGCATCTTAAAAAAGCTTAATACATTCCTCAAAAAATACCATAGAGAGGTTAAAAATATATCTAGAACAAATTCATTTACTGAATTTGAGATAACCTTAAATGAACTATTTTATGTTGCTAAGTGCGGTTGCAAAAAAACAATGCCATACTCCTGTGGATTAATTCCTGATCACCTAAAAATGTTCATAATTGACCAACACACCAGCAGGAAAAATACAATTCCCGAATGCGTGCAAAATATCGTCGATCAACAGTCAAGCCAATTGCCAGATAGCTTTGATCCTTCGTATAGAGCCGAATCTTCACAATTGAATGTCGAATGTGAAATCTAGTCGGTGCTGAGGATATGGAAAAATCATTTCTGCAGACAGCTAAACGGCGAAGACGACAAAAATTCCGCTGTCGGGCTGAGCGAACCATTCGATATTGACGATGCAAGTCAAGATTTCCGTCCACCCGATCAAAATGAAGTGAGGATAGCAATATCTAAACTGAAGTCGAACAAGGCTGCCGGGCCTTACGGCCTATCCGCCCAAACTATAGCATACACCAACTTATTTCCAAGATTTGGTCGGATGAATGTATGCCTGATGCATGGAACCTCAGCATCATTTGCCCTATAGAACTATAGAGGTATCAGTCTTATGAACATCACATATAAGATCTTGTCTGCCATATTGTGCAACCGCCTGAAACCATTTGTCAACGATTTGATTGGACCCTATCAGTGCGGTTTTAATCCCGGTAAGTCTACAACTGACCAAGTATTCAAACTAGGACAGATCCTGGAGAAAACCCACGAAGTTCAGATTGATACTCACCGCTCCGCATATGACTGGATCTACCGAGACGAGCTATACAGAGTCATGTCTAGTTTTGGCATCCCTGCCAAACTCGTCCGCTTGTGCAGGGTGACGATAGAGAAAGTTTGGTCCTACATCAAGGTCGGTAACGACCTAACCGAGACTTTTGATGTCAACAAATTTAGGCAAGGCGACATGCTGTCATGTGACTTCTTTAACATCATACTTGAAAGAATTGTGCAAAACTCACAAGCCAACACACGAGGTACGACCTTTCAAAATTCTGTTCAATTGCTTGCATACGCCGACGATATTGATATTATTGGTAGAACACAGCGAGCTGTCACTGGTGCGTTTGCTAGTATAGGAACAGAAGCGGCAAACGTGGGTCTATCGGTAAACGAGGACAAAACAAAGTATATGCTGTCAACTAGAAGGGACACCCAATATCGACGAATCGGTCAGAATATTACAAACGACACCCATAATTTTGAGGTAGTAAGGGACTTTGTCTACCTCGGCTCTGCTATCACACGTGAGAAATCAAACGAAGAATAACTCTTGAACAATCAAGGAAACTTTATATAAGACCCTTGTAATCCCAGTCCTGCTCTATGGTTCTAAAGTATGGACCCTTTCTCAAGCGGATAAAGACATCCCTGGTCGTTTTGAGAGAAAATTTTTTCGTAAGATATTTGGTCCCGTATGTGTTGAGAGGTTCTGGAGAAGACGATTCAATGATAAACTCTTCGAGCTATATAGCGACATCGACCTGGTCAAAAAACTGCGTATAAGGCGTTAGAGATGATTCAGAAATATAGAGCGAATGAACACCAACGCTCCAGCAGCGCAGAGAATCTTCAACTCTAATCCGGAGGGACAACGAAGTAGAGGAAGGCCTCGCCTTGGGTCCATACTTTTTCAGTAGCGTCAGTGAAACCATACTCAAGTCTTCCGTTCCGGTATAAACAACTTTAATAATTCACTTCGCAATTGCTCTACAGCGCACTTTACACGTAAAGGTCAGGAGCTGCGACTCCTTATTTCTCCAATTACCAACACTTATCAAATCAGAGTAGTTCATTACAAATTTGCTACCAGATCTAGAAATGCATACACATGCTGCAAGTCATCTGCTTTCAGGATGGCATACATCGAATTTACGATTCATCAATTTTGCAAATTAAGCATGGGTTCGAAGTGGAACTGATGTGGAAGTATACAGCACACGATGGTTGAATCTTCGCCGAATTACTCGAATTCATGATCCGTATTAGGTCATTTAGTATCTGGTTTGCATTTCAATAAGGACGTAGCAAATATTTATTACCCTAAAGACTCATTTACGAGTAGTGATGACGAGTAAGGAATCAAACGAACAATAATTCAATTAGGGAAACATTTGGCAACGGCAATTTCCGTACTCATGACCAGGATAATCCCCAAAATTTACAGCATCAAATAAATACCAATTATCTAGACCAGAAATCGTGTGTCAACAATTAGGAACTAGTAAACAGAAAGTTACAAAATATTCAAAAATAATACAATATAAGACAATAACCAACTAAATTTGCCAACCAATAATCAAAGTGATCACCCATGTCATACACATGTCCTGCCAAATTGCTCAAAGTTAACTGAAAATGTGTCTTTTTATTGAACTTCAAGTCATAAAACGAATTTGTTATGTATTTTGACCAAAAATATTCTCTCAAATACTTTCTCTTCTGTTTATCTGTTGGCCCAGTTGATCTTGACTACAAGCATAAAAATTGACATTACAACAATGGTAACTTAAGAAAAAACTATTTTTTTTTCTATTTTCATTCAACCAAAAACAGTCCGATCCAAAAACATGGCAGACATTGAGGTTCACATCAAATTTTACAACATAGCCATTTCTTTCTCTTGTTCCCCAGTGATTCAATGGACTTCAATGGCACTGAAGATTGTTTTATCTAATTAATGTAACTTTGCTCATTCTACCAGAAAAATGCTTTGGCATTTTTCAATCTTTAGATATGTTTTCCAATCGCCTCATATAAGGATATTTCTCCTCATGCCCAAGTGTACTTGAGTACCATCCATAGAAACATTCTTCTATCAAACACATTATGTCTGGCTTCAAACAGAGTCAATCAAATGCGTATATGGATGCGGAGAGATAAATCTTGGAGATACACGTACTTTTTATCCCTTTCGGTCGTTCTTTTCAATACGGACGGATATTTGTATCCTAAGGGATTCTGGTAAACACACAAGAACAACAGCCAACAAAAGAGACTGAAACGAGTTCTGTGAAACCTCTGGAAGTTATTCACATATTAAATCATTTTCAAAAGCGAACAAATCTTGAAAAAGATAAGCAAAACCGGTTCAAAGAGCTGCTATTGGGGCATCAATCAAAATCTACTATCAAACATGAAGATGGATTCCTAATTCGATGATGACGCACGTACGTGTACATACGAGTACTGAATATATAGCACCGTTTGCAATTACTCATAATATTAATGTAATCGAATATTCTCATATCCTTATACCGGTATCTATGGCGTAATACTAAAACTCAAACACTAATTGTTATTAGGTTTGCCTAGTCGACAGATATTTAGTAATTTGCTGTGTATTAGTCGCTTGGCTCCTCCATTAAGACGATATGAAATAATTCTACTGGAAGACATTAGAAGCTATAAATGTCCTTCATCCAGCTTACAGATACACCAACGCAACTTTTAGAATGCATAGAGGAGCAGAGCTGGATAAAGGAGAACACATAAAATTAAGTTCATAGCACAAAATTAAATTACATTTTATGGAGTATTCAATGGCAGGATATCAAATGAAAGGACTGATAGAAAATCCCTTCTCAAACAGCTTCGGAGCTCTACCCCTCAACTAAGGTATTAAATGATGAAAATGGATTCCGAACAAAGGGAATAATAAATTTATTTATAGCCGATATCATAACATCATTTTTGAGATAAAATAATAACAAAAGGATATTGGAAGATTATTTGTTAAGCTAATGTCCAATAGATACTCGTAGATATTGTACATACTGCAACTAAGCACTAGTTCTTCAAAACAAAAACGACTTCCTAAATATTTACAAACGATAAACAAATGAGACGAACATGAAATACCTTAGTTCTCTGATGATGTGCTTTTGAATTGTTGTATTATAATCTCTTTGTAGTGATAACCAAGGTGAGTTCTGACGTCAAGTGAGTCTTCAAGATAAGCTTTTTCAGTAGAACAACAAAATATTTGTACAACACTATGGTCATTGTTCAGTGCGGAATTTTGCAGGTAAACCTGACACATGATGGTTTGGTCTGGTAAATGTATGAAAAATTTGATTCTTTTAAATTCACGAGTGATTCATTTGCGGATTCACTGCAGAGGATATTCAAGATGGAGAAAACAAAAAACATAAAGTTTATCGCTCTAAAATTAGATTCAGTTTGAAATGGGTTTTCCCAGATAAGACTGATTTTATCTTGACGCCTTTGTTGGCTTTCCTATTTTCATCTAATGACGATGTTCTTCTGATTGGAATGTATTTATTGTATCTACGTGATGTGCTTGAAGTGACGTAGAATTCCTTGTTGCTGCATCTAAGTCCAAACTAAAGTGGAACAGAAGCAAAGGCGTATAGAAATGACAGGTGTGCTTGTATTTACACGAACCATTCGAGTACCTTATGAGGGGATGGACTGAATATTAGATGGAATATTTTCACTAAAGCACTCTCGCAGAGTCTACACGGTATTGCAAGAATTTACTAAGAGAGAACACCTGTGGCAACCCCACATTAGGTTAAGATAGTGCATAGCTTCTCGAATGTCGGCGTATGGTCGACAAAGGACCTGATCCTGAGTAGAAAGCAATGATGAGAATGATTTGCGGATCCACCAGCGGAATAAAATGAAAAATACACTTTTTAGGCCGCGGGGAATGTAATATCTCACCGAGGCCTTAAACTATAAAGTAGACATCACTGCCACCGGATATGCCAGGTAAAAAGGGAATTTAAAACAGTGACCCAAACTACAGTGGCTTTAAAAATTGTTCATATGGATACATATTTTCTTGTTGGCTCTAATTTAGGCAGACATTTTTGAATGAAAACGATAAGACAACGTTATGTCTGGAAACATCCTAAAGCGAATTAACTTAACTGTTGCATTGAATGTGACCATAGGAAGCAAACTACTGCGTATCAGTAAATGGTTAGCTTGTCATTGCCAGAACAATAGTGCTGCATCTTCTCATAAACTACTCAATAATAAGGAAAATAGTGAGAAAGTATAACTTCGAAAACCTCCAAAAGAGACTGAAATAAATAATACAAATGAGTTTTCCAAAATCTAATATACCAGGCAGTGTATGTAGCCGCAACTCAGTTTCGGTCAATCGCCATAGCAAAACACGTGGTTTGATTTAGAGTGCAGAGTGATGCTGGAAAAAGTGTTGAGAGCTATTAGGCAGAAAGGATTATTATAGCATGGGCTTCTTTGAATGAAGAAGAAATATCAAAGGAGGCTAGCGATCTCCTCAAGTAACATTCGGAGATTAAACCAAAATAATAAAAGTTTGTACCGAGGAAATATAATAGATTTATGCAACGCCAAGTCTAGTTTAGACATTCTAGCGACTAACTGCTCTAAAGTGCACATACCTCTATCGGTGATTGGTGCACCATAAATTAATTTTCAGTAAACTCTCAAAACCTATATGTTGTTCTCTTTATGAGAAGGAGAAAAAGGCATCGCAATACATTTCTCCAATGATGTCAGGTTTTTGGGTGTCATCCTAGAGAATACAGTAATCATGTCAAGTCAAAACAAACTTATTCCCGATTTTAGTCCTCCCTCCTCACTTATCCGACACAAAGCCCTTACACACCAATCTTCTAATCCCCTAATTCCTCCGTTCCATCCTAGCCCCCGCGCCAACGCGTCTCTTTCAACTTAACCCCAACCACCCATATTATCCCTTCTCAACCTTCTACGCCGCCAAACCCAGCTAGCAACTCATTTCCTAACTTCGACCTTAAAACTGGAGCTAAGTACCCTAATTTTTATAATTCCCGTACCCCAAACCCCATATCTCATCCCTCCTCCAACTCCATAACCAACCATTTATCTCCATCTTACTCCTCCACTGCCCCTATTCTTTTTCCCCTCACAGTTAAACCAACACAGCAAACCAATGGCACTACAGAAAGTCGCTATGCACTCCCTAGGCCTAGAGAAAGAAAGAAAGATATATGAAAACATTCGTCTCTTTCTTGCCTATCTACATAACAAATCGGACTCGGTCTACTACAAAAGGAAGAGCAAAACCAGCGTCATGGTTTCCATGCAGCAGTAAGGCCTCCCAACCGACCTTATCAGTCTCAGGAAACCTTATGTCAGGTACCACGAGATTTTTAGCATGTCCCCTCAGTAGCAGACGACCTTGCTGCATTCGGCCACTACGTTTACTCTAAACGAGTCTCACACCTACAGCGAAGCCGAGCCGACTACGATAAATTCTTTCGTCCATAACGTGCCTACCTTGCCAGCTCTTAGACCATCCCGCCTCAAACCTCCACCCCACAACATCCCTCGTACATTTTACTACCAAAATGTAAGAGGTCTTCGCTCTAAAACCAATGCTGATCTACATCAATCGCATGCTCTTCCCTTCCCTTTGATATTTACGACTTGACCGAAACCAATTCTATTCCCGACATAAAGAACCAGGAGTTGTTCCCCCCTACTATTAATGTTTTTCGCGACTACGATCCTATCCGCACAAATGATGATTCCCCCTGTTGGAACGTCCTACTGGCGATCCAAAATAGCCTTAACTCTTCTCCCATTAGTCAACTTTGTGGCAATAAAAATATCACTCCCTCTCAAGTCCCTTTAAGTTATATGTTGCTACATCCTCCAGCTAACCTATCGAATCTTACCAATTTGTTATCGGTGCCAACGACCATTTAATTGACCTGTCTGACTCTATTAATGATATCCTTATTTTCGGCAACTTTAATCTTCCTGAGCTACAGTGGACGCTATCAGATGATCAATTCATCGCTTCAAATGCCAAGTCAGCTAATGAATGCCACTTCTTAGATCGCTTAACAAACTCAAGTCTATGTCAAGTCAGTGGGATATCCAATTAGACCTTATATTCACAACAGATACAATTAATTTCCCAGTCTCACTTTGTCCCCTATCTCTCTCAACAATTGATAACTACCAACCCCTCCGCCTCCCACCCCCACCTATCTACTTTCATTTTTTCATAATTCTTCATTCCAGTCCACTTCCCACACAACTCTCTCATCCACCGACTTTCATAAAGCAAACTATCACAAAACCAGTGACTATCTCAGCAGATCCCTCTTTGACTTTCACAACCTAAGTATAAATGATGCCTTATCCATTTTCTATAAAAAAATATTTAATTCTTTTTCCCTTTACGTTCCGTTTTAACGCCTTAAAACATCATCTACTAGTCCTCCCTTGTATAATCGCAAGCTTCGTTCCTTACGGAATAAGAGAATCAAGTTATGGGCTGTACCATAACTTCCTGCGTACCAGATCCTTTTCCAACTATCTTGGTGCTTATCTTCATTTCACCGAACTTTACGATGCCCTTTACCAGCGCTACCTTAACAAGGCACAAGTCAACCTTAGAAACGAACCTAAGCCCTTTTTCCAATTTGTTAACTACAAAATAAAGTCCGATGTTTACCCTCCTTCCCTCTCTCTCAATCACCATTTCCAACCTATTGGCCACCTTTTTTTGCACCAGATCCATCCTATTGTAGGTACCTACTGAACTTCTCCAATGGTCCACTTCTCTCTCACATCTTGGACTCGTCTTATATCGAATATAAATTACACCAACTCAATGGCCAATTCACACCCAGCCCAGATGGCCTCCCTGCCATATTTCTTAAAAAAATTTCTTCCGCTCTTTCTAATCTCTTTCGTCTATCTCTTTCACAATGAGAATTTCCTCAGGCTTGGAAAACCTCCTTCATAACCCCGATCCACAAGAAAAGATCAAAGAATGAAATAACCAACTATCGTCTCTTCGAAAGTATTTTGTATGAAGCTCTAAGCTTCCAATGCAAATCACTTATTTCCCCTAGACAACATGGCTTCCTAAAGGGTAGGTCAACCTCCACAAATCTCGTTGAATTCGTATCCTTTGCCCTCTCTGCCCTAGAGAATGGCAAGAAGTCGATGTAGTTGCAACCGATTTTAGCAAAGCCTTCGATAAAATCTCTCAAATCCAAAAGCAAATGCTTCATTTGCCAGAAAATACGCCGACCTACATGTTACACTTAAAAACTGGACTGCCTCATTTATACATCTTCACGCTTAGACTGTACCTTCTTTATATCTTGAAAGTATTAGGTATTAGGTCTGTGGCAATAAGTTAAAGTAGCTTATGTCGATTTTTGTCACTTTTCAGTATAAGCAAAACAAGTTTGGTTTACCCTTTTTTATACATGTTTTATTTTAATAAAAAATAACCTTAAGGGCTAGACAAATGAATTTTTTTTCCAGTAGAGACAGTAACAATGTTCACGAAGCCTTATATTTATTTTATTTATATCTCAGTCCAATTTTCCGCAAAAAATATTTTTTAAACTTAAGCTATTTAAAAAAAAACATATAAAAGTTAATGCAATCACTTAAGTGACATAAGATGTTTCAATAAAATCGTATTAAATATTTTATGGGCTTATGTCAACTTAAGCTATTTTAAAAACTGATAAAACGAATCATGCTCTTACATAAGTTCTAAGGCCTAAAAAAATTATAGTTTTTAAAACTTCACTTCTAATAAATAAACACTAATTGCTCAAAAGTTTGCTTAATAACAAAACAAAAAATTCCATGCAGGCTTGAAAAAAAATAAGTTTCTCAAAAAAAAATTTAAATATTTCTGATATTTCCATCAAAAAAGTTAAAAAAATGCAATAAATTATAAAATAAAACTTAATATAAAATAATATAATATTAATATAAATATAAAACTTAATAGCTTAAATTAAAAAAAAAAATACTTTGTAGATTTCATCACAACTCGTAGTTTTAAAAGTCTTAAACGATTATAGGATTAGGATGATAACGAATGATTTTACCCTTGAAGTAAAAAAAACGATTAAGAATTAACACAAAATTATTTGAGAACGTCCTTACCTTCAATTATCATCATCTGAAATTTCACCATCCGTCAAATCAGGATGCGTATTTGCGATTTCAGCAGTTTTGAGATTGAGATAAAAGTCATGGTATGAAGTATCAATAACTGGTAGTAGTTCTAGCAAATCTTTTTTCTTTTCTTTGCTGATGACATTGGGCCCGGAGTAACAGTTAGGAATTTGAAAAGCATCAACGACATTCACACCCCGTTTTTTTATATTAAGTCTCTTAAATGCCTCATTTTCATCTAGACTCATTTTGAATTGAACAATGGCAAATTCTTTGGTAAAGCGCAGCCATTTAACATTTTGTCAGTTGAATTTGCTTTTGTCGTCAGCAATCTTTCGCCAAATGAATTTTTCTTTCGATGTTTTGGCAAAGTCTAGGAAGTCTTTTTGAGTCATTTCCTGAACAATGAACGGCTTTTTACCAATGGATCTTATTAACTGGTACCAATCCCTAGGATGGTGAATTTTTACGGTAGATGTTTTCTTCTTTCTCTCAATAGCCGCGTGGTCAGAATCACACTCCATATGTGTGTGACCAGGTACCAGAAATTTATGGTCAATCACTTCAATATTGGAATTGTTACTGAAAACCTCAAACATTGTAGCAACATATCCATTTTTATTTTGACCTACGCAACAATCACTGTAAAAAATTAGATGCTTTACGTTTTGTGGAATTGTTTGGAGGTGCTTGAAGACGCAAGATGATATCTCATTTCCTCCACGGTTTGCCACAGATTCATCCCACATGTAACAATAAGCTTGATTAGTAACACAATCGTGAAGGGTTAAGTTGTACGTCCATAGTTGCCTTTTATAAAACGACACGTTTGTTCTTAAAAACGGTGTGGGCAGACATTGTTGCAAGTCGAATGCATAAACTTTAACTGAATCCATTCTCCTAGCATATTCTTTGTCTTTGTTCTTGGAATTGTATGCTAGATCGGAAGCCTTGTGGTGTTTTTCTTGCTCTTGTTTGAAGATAAGCTTTTCTTCTCCAGTTCCCATTTCAACTTTCGACTTCAATATTTCACATTTGTGGCAAGTATCGAGTTTAGGTTTTTTAAATTTAATATTCATAGTTTTAAATATTTTTGAGAAAGTAGAAATTGAAGCCACTGTCTCGTATTTTTCGCAGTACAAGTTATACATAGAGGAGAGTGTTAAGTCACTGTGAAAGTACTTTTGGCTGCTGTCTCTTCGGGTATAGTGCGATTCGTACGCTGGGAAACTGTTAATGTGATCTCGGATCTCGTTTTCTTGTTGAATCGTAATCCTATTGGACACCCCACGCCCTCGTTTGTCAGGTTCTGTTGTTGTCCCCGATGAATTGATCTTTTTCTTTACAACAGTTTTGATAAATTGCTCCGTTTCGGATAAAGTAGCACGAAAACATTTTTGGCAAACTGAAGTTCTTTTCCCATGGGCTTCTAAGAAATAATAGTTCGAAAAATTTCTATTTCTTGGTCTAGTAAGATGTTTCGACGTCCGCTTAAACTTAGTTTCCGCAACAACGATGAGACCACAAACGTAGGCGTGTTGCAGGTTGTAGTTGCCCAGTGCCCAATACTTTTCAAATATATTTTTTTGATCTTCAGCGGCTTGAACTCCCTGGCTTTCACAGTTTTTCCGGTAGGTGTTATATAAGCCTTTCCAGTGTTTCTTTTCACTTTCTTGGTAGCTCTATTTTCTTTTACTTCTTTAACACAGCCATTGGATGTTATCACTTCACTATCACTATTACTCACGATATGCTCCTGATGTTCACATAAATTTCTTTCCAAAAGGGCTCCAGCCTGCCTTGTGTTCTCACTGATGACACTTTCTTCACTCTCACTGTCTGCACTGGGGAGAAAATCAGGATCCTTTACGCTGTCATCATCACCATCAACTTCAAAAAGGGGAAAATGTTGGGAAACCTTCTCAACATCGAAGTTACCTCCATAGTTATGCGATGATGCAGTTTCGTTTAAAACTGGGCTTTCAAAAACATCGGTATCTTCAAAACTAGCCCCTTTGAATGGGATATGTTCTGTTGTATATAACAAAATTACTAATTTTAATCGTTTTGAAAACTTTCAATAAGTTAAATGTTACTCACTATCTTTACTGCCTCCGCTGTCGTTAGATCCACGCTCATCTTTACCCGATGAGGCTTTTTTTAATGCCATAGACAGTATTTTTCTTGATCGATTCATATTAACTCACTTAAAAGGCCTTGCGTAATACAATTTTGAGTTTTTGCGACCACTAGGAAAAAATGTATCCTATATTTAGCATAATTCTTCGTTAAGAAATAGCTCGGTTGAAATAGCTTAACAATATCAGCTTGAATAGCACTTACCTGTTCGAAGACCTTTTCAGAAATGAAGATATTTTTATATTCACTTAACTCACGTAAAGGAATTTATTTGCATGAAGGAAAATAGCTTATGTTTACCTAAGAAAACACTAATATTGAATTTCAAAGGAGAAAAATAGCTTATGTAACTTAAGCTGTTTTAAAAAATTGGGTTTTATCAAAAAGAAATTTTTTTAAAATAGCTTAAGTCGACATAAGAACAAATTTGCTGCAATTTAACATTAAGTAAAAATAGCTTATGTCGACTTAAGTGATAAACTTATTATGTTTTCATAAGTCATAATAACTTATGTCATGACTTAAGTTATTTTCAAAAAATACATATTTTCCAAGATTTCATAAATTTTTTCTCGATCTAGACTTAAGCTATTATAATATAATGCAATTGTGTACCAAAAAAACTTAAGCTGTTTTATTTTTTTTAAATGTAACGGTTTTTAACCGACGTAGAATAACGAGACCCAGACTAAAAGAAAGCATAAAAACAGGAGAACATAGTGAACCAAAGAGCTCCATTTTCGCTTAAGTCGACATAAGCTACTCTAACTTATTACCACAGAGGTAATACGCCGAAAGTCACAATTTTCAATGAATGGTCCAGATTAAGCATCCAGCATGAAGTCCCTTTGCCAGATTATAATGCAGAAGTTTCGGAAAGTACACTGTAAAAACTACTGAGAGTCTATGCGTGCTACTTTTAGATCAAATGCTCAGTAAGGTGAAGCTAGGATCACATATCAAATGGTAGACCATTACTTTCAGACGAAAAACTACTTTCGCGACCACAACGGCTTACACAAAATTTCAATGCTTTTCAAGGCCTGAGGTGAACTGCTGCCATATTTTATGCCGCATAGAGTTATGGAGAATGCAGAGTGCACCCAATGTAATCTGCGCTTGAAAGAAGATGAAATTCACTTTCCCAGAATCTGCCCAATTTTAAAGGCCATAATTCTTTTTTTTTGAAGACCTATAGAACACTATTTCGGGCACATGGCTTCTTCTTCCGTTTTTGACAAAACGCATCCTCTCGGTTCGATTTGAGGCACTTTTTCAATTCATTGGAGCTCTATATCAACAATAGCTCGCAAATACTCGTACTGCTTTAATTTAATTTGCAATTTATCAACATATACGAGTACAAAGGACTTATATATCTCCACAAGTATGATAGTAATCGAGTGGACTTAAATCACACGATCTTCTAAGCCAATTCACTGGTCTCGTTTGCGTTGTAAAGTTGTCATTGAATCAAATTCTCAGTAAGTCCGACCTATTGGAACCACATATCACTCGAATTAATGACGTTTTTATTTTCATAGAATGTTCACTGATCATTGTCCGATAACGATAATTCTACAGAAATATATATTTTATGCGCATTAGACAGAAAATACTATATACCTCCAGCCGTAGAGGAATGAAACTCAAGAATAATGGGAAAGGTGGAAAATGAAATGTCACATCAGCGACGTTAGCTCACCGAGAAATCGGGACTAGATTTTGCACCATTCAGTGATTTCGGTGGTCGCGCTCCGCGTTATTAAAATTTAGCATTATGCTGTTACCACTTCACCACCATTTGTTGAATGATGTGAATTCATACCCCTTATTCTGACGTTCTCCTTCTGAGGTTCAGTCATTTCTGACGGCGAATTATAGTGTTTTTATTTTCACTTGCTCAACACTCTCGCATAGATATGGCAAGTCACGTCCTGTTGGACGAAACAGCGGCTACCACGAAGAGTAAAATAAAAATTGAAATAAATGAAATGTGGTTGCCCACACTTTGAACTATTTTTAGTTATGTAGTCCAGATAACTATGTTTGACCCTTTTTAGTGGACCAAAGTTCCGAATCATATCGTTTATTACATAGATCATAAACTCCAAGTCACATAAGCTCCCTCAGCATACCGATACACCCCCTTAAAGTAGTATGTACGAGTACATAGTTATGGGACGATGAATAAAAATCTAGTGGCAGATTTCAGCTGAGCCCAAGCTCAGTTTTTATGGCAAATTAAAGACAGTCTGCCCGGAATCATAAACTCCCGCGTTTTTTATGAAAACAATAACAACAAAAATGTATTGAAAACCAATGTAAACAAAAGTGACGGAATAAATTGATTAAGAATAAATTTAGTAATCCAGGGTATGGAATCCTTACACACAGCCTACAGCTGGGAAAATAAAATCCGTCTGCTATAAATAAAAATAAGTACAGCAACATTTAAATGGTTCTACAAGAGTGTTCCCTTTTTTCAGAAATCCTTTTACAAATGTACCTTCAAATTTAATTCAGCATTTGTAATAAATCAAAATTTAATCATAACAACCGTTTTTGTTTCATTTTGTTGGCTCTCGTCTTCTTTGCAAATATCCAAGAAGTACAATAAATAAAAACATTCTCGTACAAACCACAATGGCTCCCAATCGACGGATTTTTGAATTAAAACATTTATTGCTCCCAAAAGATACGACCCAAGTAATATAAGAACGCGAAAATACGAGTGCCCCCAGTGCGTAAACTGATTTATCCAAACAAAGATTTATGAATTGTGCGTGCAAATACACGTATTCGTACATGATCCTCACATATATCGGTTTGTACAATGTATTCAAAATTAAAATATGATACGGACTTATTTGTTTTTCATTTTGGATCCTGGAAATATATGAGTGTAGGAACTTTTAATCAATGTTAGTTATTAGTGTGTTTTGGTACTTGTATTCAATACTCAGTTAATGTATTCGTACGGATATCTGAGATAAAAAGTTCTACAATTTATGTAATAAAGAAATTGAACTTAGATAAACACAAGGCAGGCAGATATGTTTCGTTACTTTTGATTGTAACTTATTCCGGAGGACCTACTCGTAAATCGACCAAAACTTAAGCCATATAGGGGATGCGAAATGAGTGGCCATTGGGAAAGGATGGCCAAACTCCTACCCCAAAAACAGACAGAATAAGTATCCGTTGTCTGGATTTGGTACTTCTAGGGAATCCAATAGGCCTACTGACCGTTCCAGTAAGATTAGTTATAAAATATACAAAGTCTGTTGACATAGATACTAATTATATGTTGGTCACTAAAATGCTGATGTTTCACAGAAGAATATTGCTGTGCATATAATATCCGTTTTTTTTATAATTTGCGCGCGCTCAAGGGATTAATATACCCTTAAAATGTTTGGGAAAAGGAAAAGGCAAATCAGGGAGGATGGAAAGAGGGGTACTGGTTAACGCTGGTTTTAAATGTTTGAAGGTTATAATGACTAGGAATTAAAGAGCTAGGTAGGGCATTCCATAAGCGAGCTGTACGGCTTAGGAATGAATCACGATATTTTAGAGTACGTCCGAAAATAGGATTGAGGGTATACTGATGAGCATTCATAGCGAAAAGTTTGAGTGATATTAGTATCACTTATGAGTTTTATCACACGGGTTTGAATCCTATCAAGCAGGTGCAGATATGTTTCGGGAGAACTCGACCAGATGTGGGCATTGTACTCCAATTTCGGCCGGTGTAAAGCAACTACACAGAGGACAATTCAATTATTTGGCTACGCTTATATTCTTAACATACTACGAATCCTTTAAGTGAACATCGACTATACTATATCCCAACATTGGTTTAACAAAGACTTTGATGTGAGCTTCCATTTTAGATCCTTCTGGGAGGAAGGCTCTTTTATGGATAACAAGTCAATCCATTTGTATACGGATGGACCCACTGATACCGGGGTTGGTTGTGGTGTGTTCTTAGATAAGCTTAATCTAAGCTTCGTGTTCCAGGCAAAAATTCTGGCAATTAAAAGAGGCATCTGTCTTATCTGAAGAAAAACATGATATCTGCAAAGGATATCCGCACCTTTTCGGATAGCCAGGCCACTATTAAGTCCCTGAATTCAATGTCACAACTTTCTAATACCGCTTAGATTGCCGATCATATCTTAGGGAGATTGCAGAGCAGTTCGACTTTCAGCTATGTTGGGTGCCGAGCCACACATACATTCCAGGAAATTGTAAGGGTGATGGAACCAAAATTGGAACCACTCTCCATATCCTACCGGAAAAAGGTAGGATCGGTATACAAATCGCCACGTGCAAACTAAGCTGAATGTTAATAAAAGAACAAACCTTAGGTGGACTCTTGGATCAACATTTCTGGCGATCAAACAAATCTGGCCAAAGCTGGATCTGAATCGTTCCAAGGGTTTGGAAGAAAGTAAATACGAAACATATCAGCGCTCACATTGGCGTCATCTGTGGACACTATCTTATAGACAAGCATGCAAGAACGCTTGTCGTTCCTATAAATGACTTCTGTTGAAGCTGCATGTATGAGGAGGAGGAGAAGACAATCCTCCATCTACTCTGTATACTCGTATGCCCAGCTCTCTCCCAAAGAGGAAGCTCCATTTAGGAGCTTCCTTCTACAATGACTTAAGCTATCTAAATAATATAGACGTTAATAGTTACCTATGCTTCGTCAGCATAGTATTAGCATCGCACATCCACGTGGCATCACAGAGGGGCAATAGTCCTAAGTGGGTTGATTTCTTTTCCAACAGCCACTCTTGCCTAACCTAACCCTGGTTTTAAACGACCGACAGTCTAGGTTAAGCTTGGCCCTAAGTTAACAAGCGTCTTCAGTTATTGCGATATTGGCGAACTACTACCACTTGCACTCACCAAATTCGTAGAGTTCCTCTGCATTTGTACATCGTAACACCTAAGACATAGTCTTCATTCACTGCCTTGTGCCTTTGTTTTTTGAAATTTCTTTTGCTAGACCAGTAGTGTCCAATAGCTCTCTATGTTCTTACCATCTGACCAGGCTGATGTTGCTAAATAGGTGGTAGAGCTTGCTATTAAATTTTATGAATCCCAGGAATAGCTTAATAATACGCAAATGCTAAACTTAACCACTTTGTGATAAAATAATTTCGCAGACTGCTCATTTTTCGCTCAATGAAGGCAGACGACGAAATCCCTTCTTCGTTCAGCTTCAACAGAAATCGTTATGCTCCCCAGTCAAGTGTTGGGCATGGATGTAAAGTCCAACTAAAAACTTAGATGTGCGATGAGAGGAAATTCGTTAGCCCCTTTCTGCAGCGTACCTTTCCAAAAGCCGATTTAATCTGACGAGACTTAAACATAATCAAACTCCAACTACAGGGAGCCATATCCATGTCCATGAATCGAATCTATACTAACTATCATATATATGTGTATTTTTTAATGCTTCTTTCAATAGCCCCATGGGTGGATTTATTTAGATGTAGATCGTCACCTATCTAGTGTTGTATTATATTTTACATTATGGTCAACACAACTCTTACGTCGAAATTACAAGACTATTAGCATAAAAGGCTATAGACAGATGGGTCAGTAGTCTTTAAAAGCCATATTGCCTCCTTCTCCAACTTAGGGTGTGACGCTCACTTCTTATCAAAATTTAAAAAAATTTATCAGCTTAAAACATTCACTATAAATTTGTTTGAGCTTTGAATTTACGTTCTTCGCAGGCTCTTACAACAGCAACATCGTTGATCTAATGCTATCCATCCTTGTGACTTGCAAGGAAAAAAGACCTTATTGCCCATGTGGTATTCGTATCGTCTTTATAATTTAAGATGAGCCATCTTCGGAAATGGGAATGCGGACAGGAAAATGAGTGTCTAGTACCCCTTCCAATAAATCATCCTAGCAGCAACTGCCTCTTCTGATATATAACCAGAATTGCTTAGAAAACTGTACGCTTTACTGGTTAGTTTGAAGCCAATGTTACGCCTGCAGTTCCTTTGCCGCGTCTTATGGCTCTCCTCTACTATTTAGAATCCTCATTTTAGGTGGACTTTTATAGGAAAGCTCCTTGGATTGAATGGATTAAACAATTTTGTGAACATGATAGGATAAATTTGTCTTTTGATAAATATTGCCACTGTAGATACAGAGAATCAATTCAATTTTACTTGGGCTGACACGTATGCCACACTCTTGAGTCTGGTTACAGTGTCCATATGCATACAGTTTTGAGAGTATCCGATTGATCATTTTGCATTCATTCGCTTCAAAAACCTACCTTGTGGTGTGCCTTATCTATGCTGGGGAACATCCTAGGTTTGTGTTGAAAGTTTTGAAAGTATCCAAAAACTTCTTTATTTGATTAGAGGTTGTATATAAACCGCTGCGATACATCTGAATGCAAAAGTGAAGCGACGTTAACCCTCAGAGGATACGACAATAGTATTATCCATACCTATTCATATGAAGCCCTTATCTGGTGGAGTCCTTCAATCAAGCTTTACCTTCAAATGTATTATACGCACCACACCAACGGCAGCACTAAACTCCTTCTTACACTTAATATCGCTTGATTTACTGACAAAAATTAACGCCGCCGTAGCTATACCATAGAAGCAGTACCATAATGCAATATTCCATTTGCAATAAATTTCACATCAGTAACGGTACAAAAACAGACAGCGTTCCCACTAGGTAAGACTTTGAGATTCTCATTGTGATTGAATACCCAAAGGGGAAGAATGGCCCAATAGGTAAACATCACTTGATGGTGTCATTACTCTCTACAGAGATGGATTGAAACCCTTGAACATATTTCAAAATGTATTTAACGCTTTTGAATGCCTGGAGTGTTTTTCAAACAGGAGTCATTGCTTGAGATCACAGAGCGCCTGTTGATAATGAAATAGATGTTAGGCTAAGATATTTTTATTTACAGATACATTCAGGGAAATTTTAAGAAAGTGGAGCCAGCCATCATTATATCAAAACCGGTCCACAGCTGACGTCCAGTACTTAAGGCACTATGAGTGTCAAGGATCATTGGATGCTTGGACTCTGTGTCATGTTTCTTTTTTCTATACTCCCTCCCGCCGATTTTTCATAATATAGTTCATTGCAATCAGGATTGCGTATATCGCTACTTGAAAGAAAAATACAAGTTTTAATAACGTCGTCGTCTTCCAAAAAGTTACCGGTGCCATCCCATCCCAGATAGTTTTGGGGCCAACCGTGAACACTCGACTACATTCTTTTCTATGCCCAGATTCAAGTCAAAGCCATTCAATTTCGTTCTTTCGTACTTACAGAAAGTTCTGGTTTCATTATTTCAGGCAGAATACCGACAAGACCGTAGTCAAAAGACAATCGTCACACAAAATTCGCCAGAATTCTTATGAGTGGTGTACAAAACAGTTAACTACTTACTTAGGTGGCGCTACAGTTCGGGGTGAATCTGGGCCATAACTAACAACCCTGTTCAGTTAGCTCGGTCTATAGCTAACTGTTAGTTGCACACACGAAATCCACCAAGTCGGATGAGATCCCCTTCTACTTGAGCGCGGCTACTAAGTTGAGGTCTTCCTCTACGGTGCTGTCCCTCCGGGCTAGATTCAAAGACTCTGCGGGCCATTCGCTCTATTAGGCGCAGTTTTCTGACTACGTCGATATTGCTGTACAACTTGCTGAATTTTCTCCTCCAAAGCCCGTCAACGTAAACGGGACGAAAAATATTTCTCTCGAAACGACTGAGGATATCTTCTTTCGCTTTCGATAGGGTCCATGCTTATGCTTCATAAAGTATGACTGGGATGATCAAGGTCTTATGTAAAGTCTTCTGAGCTTTTCGGGATAGGGTCTTACTCAATCGCCTTCTTAGCCCAAAGAAACAGCGATTGGCAAGAGTGATTCCTCGTTTTATTACTGATGAAGTGTTGTTGGCAGAATTCATAGCAGATCCAAGGTACGCAAAACCCTTTACTTAATTCATTCTACTTCGTCGATGTTTTATGTCCCTTCATGTTGACAGCATATATTTTTCTTTTTGTTTTGGGGTATAACTACACTTAAAGTGCCTGAGCACTTGTTAAGTTTTTAGGAAAATGGGACAGCGAAAGAGAGATAATTGGGCTCAGTAATTATTTCGCTCCGTGGGTGGCATCCAACTTTTAATGGGGAGACTATGTTATTAGTCTAGTTATTAAAAAATTATTAGATTTGTTGGTTGCCCTCATTTACCGCTAAATCTATTTTGACAGCTTCCATTTCAATAATAGCGAACGCATCGGTGATAGTCTGCTGAGTTCAGCGCATCACCTTGTCGGCCTTAAAATCGATAAAAAATGGTGGGTATCGATTTAGACTTCTTGAGTTTATTTCAGGATCAGCGGAGTGTAAACTTTTGGCCAAGCAGGTTATTGAAGAAGGTTTTCAGGCGTTCACGGAATATGGCAGATAAGATCTTGTATGCGATTTTGAGGAGACTGATACCTCTATAGTCGTCGCAGTTTAAAGCGCCACATTTCTTGTGAACCGGGCAAACGGTGTTAAGGTTCCATTCCTCAGGCATACACTCTTCTGAACAGATCTAAGAAATAAGTTGGTGTGTGCTGTCCACAAAGTTGAATATCTCGCCCGGTGTACCATCTAGTACAGTTGCTGTGCTGATTTCAAGCTAAGATATTGCTATCCTTTCTTCAGTTAGGTCAGATGGTCTACTCTAACTGACGGTGGGATTCTGGGTTCCTTTCCTGCTATACAGTCTGCAGGAGAAGTTCTTCAATATTCTCAGCACCGACTGTGACACTACTACAAGGTTTCTTCTTCGCCTCTACAGGTCTCTGTACGGGTCTTCTTGCGTTGACGCGGTCTTTTTAACTGTTGGTAAAACTTCCTATAGTTCAAACCCTCAATATCTTCGATCGCGCGCTTTTTTTTTTTTCTTATTCTGGAGAAGCGATATTCTTCCCGTCTCTTCTGTGCTAGAGCTCACGAGCGGCACTAGTCCTTCTTTGCATCATCGCTTTGTTCGCTTCCCGTTTAGGCGTTTATTTTGCCTGCATTCTTCATTAAACCAGGGATTTCTTGGTGGTGGCCCGGTGAAACCCAGTATATCAGTTGCGAGAGACGTCGCCACGTTGGCAGCGCTGCCATTGGTCTTCAGATTTTCTACATTATATTCTCTCACAGTAGTTATTTCTTATTATGTTGCTTGAGAAATACGCATTCGAACCTTGGCTACATCAAGGTGATGACCCGAGTCTATGTTGGCTGCGCCGAACGATTGGAAGTCCAGAACACTAGAGGCTTGTCTTACGTCTATTATAATGTGATCAACTTGATTTAGCGTTTCATAGTCCGGACACCGCCATGCACTATTATGAGTATGGAGATGAGGAAACCCGTGTGGCTACTATGTGATATTTCGTCCTGCCGCAAAGTCAACACTCTTAAGTATATTGCCAGGCGATTGTAGACTATGCTTACTCGCACCCACTGTCCTACCAAAAATGTACTCCCTTGCTATCATACTTCGGATGTTGCTCATATGTCTTGTCGAGTAGCTCGTAGAAACAGTCTTTGGTGACGTGGTTCTTGTCTTCCATAAGGGCGTGGCCGCGTGTCGGAAGCTCAAGAGTTCCTGCCTAAGTCTGCCTCTAACAACAAATGCGCATCCAAATATGCGCTGTTATTGACATCAATAACAATCACCGTTGTAGATGCCAGCGATTTTCATCCTCTTTTTGTCCGGCCAATCCCATCGCACTTCCTGGATGGCAGTGATAGCAGTCAAGGGCTCCTGCTAATTGTTCAGCTGCACCTGACCTGTTAATGAACCTAACATTCCACGTGCATATCGGAAGGTCGTTGTCCTTTAAATGTTTGCAAGGGTCGTCAAGAGTGAATCCGTTTTTACCCGAGGACATCTTCCGCATCGGGTAGTGAATCCTATAATGACGTCGGCCAGTAGATACTTATTTTTAAATGGAAGACGGTTTGAGTCCATGATATGATTATCAAGGAGAGGACACTTCATCAGTACATCTAGAGCAAAACCAGGCGTGCTAGAGAAAACCAACGCAGCCGAGGTATAACGTTTCTTAGACTCTAGTGAAAGCAGCAGCAACGTACTTTTTGGGAAGCTTATTCTACTAGACTACCGATTCATATGATATAATTGGTCTTACCGTAGTCATGTAAATCTAAAATCAATCTCCTCTGTTGCAAGCTCCATGCATAATGCAAAGAAGCATTGTGATACACTCATATACAGCTGTGAGCTGTGACTCATCCTTTCTAGAAAATAGGTCAGACAATAGAATGGAGTCCAGCAGGAGATGATTACCTCTCACTTTGGATTTGCTACTGCCCTAGAAAGGTATCTGAAATTATTTGTAGCGTCGCGTTTAGTGGTGGTGGTAGTACCAAATGAGAGCAAAAATAAGCTGACACAACGACGAATTTGTTCCATCTCCCTTTCGTTTCATAGTTTATGTTTGCAACAGCTCAATCTTGTTTACAAAAATGCCTTAGTTTAGGCGATTAGAAGGAATTTAGCACAAAAATGCAAGTTTTACGTCTTTTCAAATGCTAGTCATAAGGTAGTTTAACACCCCTAAACAACTGAATCCTCCGATCCATTTATTCAGCACCTGTTATGGTACTTCCGTATGGAGATTACACTCAATGGACAGTGTCGTAGAAGGAAATAAGCCCCCGATGTGCTATCTAGCTCCGTGGACATTTCTATGGGACAATCCGCGGTGGGAAGGCTAGAAATAGATGTCATAAGGTCTTCAAGGCTCTTTAACTGGAACACAATCCCAGAAAAAACTAAGGAATTCCTCAGACATAGGAGAAAGGAACTAAGTAATCATTGCAACATGTAAGACTTACTACGGCTGCTGTCCGCAAATGTTATGATGTTTGTAAGTATCAGAAAAAACAAAAAAAAAAATATCATCGAGGTACATACATACATAACATATGTCCCAATTAACACTGGGATTTCAATGAAAACAATGATACATCTTCTGTGATTGACTCCGATCTCTTTTACTGACAGAAACAAGCTCTTTGACAGCCTTGACACAAGTCCCTCAGCAGTCATAAGGCAAACATCTACCAACTCAGACGGTCGGAAAACAAGAAAACCTGAAATAAGTAAAAAAAAATTCCTTTTTTATTTAAAAAGATAATGCGTTTCAATCGCAAATGTAACGAGAATTATTCTTAGCTGCTCTGTACAAAATATTCCAGTAAACAGAGAATTCCTGGAAATATTTATTTTTATTTTAAAAGTGACTTTCAGCAGGCCTGACATATCTCCAAAAGTAGATTTTTAATTAAAAACGCTTTCTCAGAATCAAAAAGGTAGATACTCATATCGGTGGACAAGAGAGAACGGCCAGAATAATAAATAAGTCATTGTGACACAATTATGACAGTTGATACGATTACTTACTCTTAGTTATCAGATAAGGATATGGTACGACTTTTTCAGAGACATCAATCTCTCACCTATCTATGTATGTACCTGCCAAAGATACCACAATTGTCTTCATAAAGAATACGAATACTGTGCAATTAGAAAAAAAAAAACAAAGCTCCGCAATACCAAGCAACCGAACAACCTCATTAAGATACCGAAAGGCGATGTTAAAAAAATGTTGGCAGTTCACCAACTTAACATGCAAATTAGAATCTATTCTTAGCCAATTTAATTTATGCAAACTTTCTTAATCTCCCCACCAAATCATCTCATAAAATACTCCCACTCAAGGTTTGGCTGCACACTCCTGGTTATCATTGGTATCTATGAGAACCACCTCCCATTACATACTTTTACCATCTCTTCTAAAAGAATCAATTCAAATGCATGAGCCCAACAAGCCTACGCAAGACAACCAACAGAAAAAGATTATCATCTACCGTTAGCCACCACTAATAACCATAATCACTAATTACATATTTACACTATTCTTCTCTACTTCACAGACAGATAAGCGGCGATAAGAATTCCTATTCACACTATCCCCAGCTATACACCGCAGCCTCAACGACAACATCAGCAGCAGCAATATGAAGCTCATATTCGTGTCTACTCGTACAAGCCTACACTGGCATGCGCTCGGTTTCGTCGTTCTATCGGAGTGAAGCTATTTTACATCCCCGCTCACATTCTCTTAAAGGCGAATAGCGATGCATCCCAGGTGCTGGAAGATAATTATATTTGTATCTTGTATCCATATCGCGACGTGATAAGCATCATTTCCAGCATCAAGCTCTAGGTCCCATGACAAGATACGGATATCTATGGTATATCGCCTTTCAGACTTTTTCGCGAACAGTGGGCCATTAGTGTTTAATTTGCTTTCATTAAAAAAGTAACACTCTTCCAAAGGTATCGAAAGAACGGTTCGTTACGCCGAATTATCCTTTCGAGTTTTAGCCCCCAACTAATCCGATAAACCGGACGTTACTTTTAAAAATGACAAAATACTGTCGCAGTCTCGTAATACGCATATTCGTATAACGCACGCTCTACTCGTATCCTCGTATGGTCGTTAATTTTATATAAATTCAACTTGGTCTGTAATCCGTCGCGAGTGTATCTGTTTGCGTATCACGTTACATTTAGATTACGGTTTCGACATCGACTTTTGAGACAATGGTTACGTGTAAATTAAGCTTCTGTTCAAAATAAATGTTTAAAAAGAAAAACAAACAAAAAGAAAGTGATAGTGCGCAGCCCTATGAACCTTGTGAACAAAATGTTCGATTCAGGCTTGCATAGTTCATCGAATTTCACTGCAAACACAACGAGTTTTACCACCGAATTGTTTCATAATGCAACGACAACGAAAGCAATGGCTGATCTTGAACTGTTTTCGTCCACTTTGGCCGCCAATTTCTCCATGGACAGTGCAACCCTAACATCGATGTTGGGTAATAAAACACTTCTTCAGGACTATGGAGAATATGGATCGGCTTTTACTTATGATGACGACGATGATGATTTTAATCGATGCGACCCGCGATCGAACAGCTTTAACTGTACCAGAGATGAGTTCCTCGAATTCTACCGAGGTCCACAGAGGCTGCCGCTGATAACGACAATGTTGGTGAGTTGTTTAGAATGATTTTTCTTATACTCGTGCGTATAGTATTTTTTACGTGGTGGTCTTTTCCCTAGTAGAAAAGACAAAGAAAAGAGAAATGGGATTCGGTTCACTATACGATTTAGCCAGAAAACCCCCAAGAGGATACATAGACATCTAAGAGTATTTAAGGGTTTCGAAGCATTCAAGTGATTTCTTCTAGACTTTTCCATATATGTACCATACTTCCCTCATAGATACTCGTATGTAGGTAAAAATTCAAAGTTAATGCAGACTTTGGATAGCCTACAAGTGCACGCAGCTTCTGCATTCTCATTTCACTGCCCACACCAAGTTCAATATCGCTGTGAACCAGCTTTCTATTGTAGTTAAGGAAAACTAGAGAGTTTCTCGTTATCCTCTGTTCATTTCATCGAAAGAAGGAACTTAAAAAGCCTAAGATTGTTTGTTTTAAAATCTGCTACATCCGGCCACGACCTATAACTCTATTCAAAAGTAGATAGACGTCATCACCGGAATCCATGTATTTCCTGGTTATATATTCATAAGTAGTCTTAAGAAAATCGGTGGACTCCTGCGTATAAACTCCTCGTCCGCGCTGCCGAATACCTTTTCGAAATCAATAAAGAGCAGATTGTTTCATTGTTCATTGTCATCGGTTCATTTACTAATGTGCTAAAATATCTATGAAGGATTTCAACTATTTTACGCCGTCTGCGTCCTTAGCTCAGGTTGGAAAAATTCCACAAGAACGCCATTGATGAACACCCTTGTTCCTCTTGAGAGCCATGGATCTTTGGGCTACGCTTTTTATTGCTGCGGCTGATTGCAGTTTGAAGGAATATTTTAGTGAAATACGCTTCTCCATCAATATGTGTCTACAGATAGTCATGTGTTGCAGTTTCACTGAGTTTCGAAAACATTTTTCACATATCCTAACTAGTCGTCAAAAATTATGTGCTCAGATTTGCGGAATGTTTGCTAACCTGAGTTTATATGGTACCTAAATTTCTACAGCACTGCATTGTCCCGAAATCTATCGGAATGGAATAATAATATTGAAAATATACCTTAAATACATTGTTGAAACAAAACATGTAACTTTCTTTTCAATAACTATCCACAACCTCGCGTCGCAATGATCACTTTATGAATGATCAGTATATTGTCAATTCAATTTAATACTTCGCCATAGTAAGCAAATTAGCGCTGTTGCTGCTAAGGATACAGAACCAAGGTGCACTTAAAGTACCAATACTTTAGTAAGCTTACATTCTATTCCGATATTTGCCGACGACTTGTTTTAAAGGACATTTCTAAATGATCCGCTTACTACAATATAGCATATCTTGATCTCTGTTTTGTACCAATCAGATAAGACTCTGGTGCAGATATCACTTATTGTCGATAGCAAACAGCATTGTATCCAAAACACTCAATTTCTGCTTCCCAATTGATTACGCTGTTAAAATCGAAATTTAATGCAAACTTAAAAGAGTGTCGGCGATAGAACGAGGCCCTGAGGCATACCAGCATTTATTGTGTAGAAATCAGGCCTGAAACCGTTCAAAACAGGTTGAAATATCCAACTGACATGGATATGTCTAACCGCTTGTCTTTCTGAAAAATGTGTCCCATATTTTGTTTTCCTTCTACCGTTCAGTGATCGTACTCTGTGTGCGGTTAAGTTTGTCTTTTACGCCGATTTATTGTTGGAAACAGGGGTTGATACGAGTAGGAAGGAAGCATCCAATTGTGGGAAAAGATGTAGAGTGATGCGCTGTTTACGAGTATGTGTAATGCAGGTGGTTTAACGTTTGTGTGTAGTTGACTCATAGTTGTTTTGCTTTTCTTCTTTTATTCGATTGATCGTACATTCCTACCTTGTGTTGTGATTACAAGGGGTTGCCGGAACAGGGGTGGATGGAAAAAAAAAATAATTATGAGAAAGGAAGTAGTAGTTTTGTTGTCAGTGCAGAGCACAGGAAGTCAAAGGGTTAAGTGTATTTGTCGCTTGGACATCCTTTAACTTACTGCCAATAGATACGAGGGGCGTTCAATATATTCTCGGTATCGATATGAAGGAAAATGCGAATTCAATTTAAATTGTTTTTATTTTTCAATATAAGCTCCCCTAACATCAATGTATTTGTTACATCTTGAGATAAGCTTTTTTAAACCCTCAAAAAAATAAATTTCCTCTTTCTCTGCAAAATACCCATTTATTGCCGACTTGAGTTCTTCATCAACCGAAAATCTTTTTCCACGAAGACATTTTTTCAAATCCGGAAACAGGAAATAATCACTAGGGGCAAGGTCTGGACTATAGGGTGGGTGTTGGATTTCTTCGAAACCACAATCTCGCGCAGCAGCCTTGGAAACTCGCGCCGTGTGAACAGGAGCGTTGTCATGAAGAAACAACACACCCGCTGCGAGTTTACCCCGTCTTTTCTTTTTAATTTCCTCCCGCAAATTATGCAAAGTGGAAGCGTAGGATGTGGCGTTGATGGTTTCACCTTTTTTTTGTACTCAATGAGCAAGATTCCCTTTGAGTCCCAAAAAACTGTGGCCATGAGCTTCCCGGCAGACGGAGTAACTTTGAACTTCTTCGGGGGGTCTGTTCCTTTTTTATGCCACTGCATGGACTCTTGTTTGCTTTCAGGGTCATAGTGGTGGACCCATGTTTCGTCCCCAGTAACAATTCGATCCATAACACCGTCCGCGTTCTCACTACACATCTCCAAAAGCTCTCTACAGCATGCGATTCTCACTTTTTTCTGAGGCGCTGTGAGCATTCGTGGCACCCACCTTGCACTGACCTTTGAAAGGTTAAGATGGTCATGAAGAATGGTGTGAATGGTACCAATTGAAAGCTTGCCATCATTTTCACCTTTATTCGGGCATCCTCAAGAACAAGTTTTTCGACTTCTTTGATGCTTTCTCCCGTACAAGCAGTAGCCGGGGCGCCGGAGCGGGGGTCGTCTTCAATGCTCTCTCTGCCTCTCTTGAACTCACTTGACCACTTTTGCACAGTTGATAATGAAGGTGCGGAACCCTGGTAAACAGCCACCATCTCTTCATGAATAGTTTTTTGACTTTTTCCTTGCTTAGTGAGAAATTTAATTACAGCGCGATGCTCAATTTTCACCATCATCGTCTCAGTTGCCATTATGATTCTGTTTAACTAGAGATAAAACGCGAATTAATAATCACATTTATATGAAATTTTACATGAATGCACTAAAATAACAGTAATACTTGGTAAATACAATTTATAGATACAACCACAGCTTCACCCCGATACCGAGAATATGTTGAACGCCCCTCGTAAAATACTATCAAACAGTGAAGATTTGAGATTTTCAATGGCTCCGCAAATCTGCGATAGAAAGAAAACGAGAATATCGTAATCGTAAGCGCAATCTCAATTTGCGTTGCAGTGATGAATTTTTTCAGTTTCTTTGAAATACGCCATTTAATTCCGATACATCCGAAGCAAAAAAGTTCGAAAAGTTTTTAGAATTTCGCACTTTGAATAAGGTGTGAAAAAGTGTCGAGAATCGCAAACGAAAATCACGCCTGTGTCAAGTCGGTGATGAATCAAAACGCGAAGCTAACAAACAACGAAAGTTTGATTCTCGTTTGAAATAATTAAAGTTTTTTTGTCGTATGCCTATTAGACATATCCATGTACCAATGTATCTGCATTTGGAATGGAGAGGATTTCTATGAATAGGAGTTAATAATAGAAATGGAAATTGTGCAAAATATTGTTTCAAAGTATCCTTTTCGAAGAGACGAAAAGTTGATACATTTGAAGGTTTTTGACAGGTTACAGGGTAACATATTACACAGTCATAGCAACGGTGTTGTATTTCTCAGATTAATTCACAGATCTTGAGAGTGAGTGGGATTTTCAAAATTTAAAAACTTTTCCTTTTTGATGAACCGAATGATTTGTGTGTGTTGTTTGGATACCCTTGAGGACCACCTCCACGAAAGTTGATTTTATCTTATTTAAACAAAATTCTTTATTTCCAATCCATTGAAGAAGTGATTCGTCGGTCCCAAACGCACCAATTATATTTTCGACAAAAGAAACTGATGCCAAAATCTGTCAAATGCCTTAGAAATGTCAAGTACAACTATCTTGCTTTGGCCAGATTGGTGTAGATTTTGGTTCCGCTTTTAAATGAGACATCATATTAGCAGTAGATCTCTTGCTATGAAAACCGTACTGCTGATTATTGAAAAGTTTTCGGGTTCCGAGATATTTCATGAGCTGACGGTTTATAAGCATTTCCATCCCTTGTAAAAAAGAAACGGGCAATGGGTCTGTAGAAGAATAACTGAAGAAGATTCGGTTTTTTGGGTACCGGCATGGACAAATCCTGTTTTCCATCTGCCGATTGAAATTTTTGTGGTCTTGCCAGACTGAAAGAAAACCTCTTCAGAAGAGGGAGAGATGTGCCATCTGCTACAGCGGATGATTATTGCAGAGTATTTCTACTACAATACTAAATAGCTGGCAGATGGAATGTTATTATAAATGAACGTTGCGACTAAGGATGGGACGGAGTTACTAACATTTTCAACTAGTGATCAAAATCATTCAGTATCCTTGAGACACAGTAGTTTTTGTTGGCCTATTTGTTGAATATATTGAAACCTTATGCACTTAAGTTAGGCATTACAGTCATTCCAGGTTCGTTAAACTATTTTTATTATGTAAAAAATGTACCCCTTTCGTGGTGAGACGCACTGGTTGGTTTGAGTTGTTGCTTCCTTTTTTAAGATTCTTTTATAAAATCAGTTTGACTGATTCTCGAGCAAGAATTCTCACGGTAAGTTCAGCTGCTGATACATTTATGTCCCGTTTTAACGAAGCGCGAATACCAAGCAGAACAAAGGGCAGCAATGCACGCCAGTCCTGCTTTTCGTGACATATTATTGCCGTTTTCAGCATTCGATGAAATATAGTTGACTCGAATTGGTTTCCGAGATCTGTTTTGATTTATGTGAACCCTCAGGATAACGCTTAAATCTGTCCATCATAGTGGGGCAGTAGAGATTACCTTTCGATGATGGCAAAGGTCCTATAATATCGGTATGTAACATATATGTGAAAAACGTTGGTCTGAATCTGAAATATATGAGAATGGGCTGCCGGTGAACTTTCATCTTTCAACAATTTAGGCATTCCTTAATGAACTTGGCGCACTCCCTTCGAATACCTGGCCATATATAGCGCTCAGTTATCATTTTCGTGCTGGGTTTCATCACAGAATGTGATAAAGCCATGCAGTTTTTCAAATATTTGTCATCGCAGATTCTTAAGCACATAAGGTCGACAGCGACCGTAATCTAAGTCGCACTAACTATTGTACTTCCAGCTGAGTTGGGGCACTTCACCAACGTTTTTCATGGGTCCCGCGTGAAACTTCTTGTAGCTCCTCGTAGTTTTCTTGTTTTCTTGACAAATTATCTGGCTTAAGCTCTACGTGTTTCTTCCTGGTGGTATCGCGGCTTGACAAAAAGTCTGCCACACTGTTGCCATCTCCCGGCATATGACGAATATCGGTGGTAAATTCGCTCACGAAATCAAGTCTCACTGCAGAAACTTTGCCTCTAATAATAGAGATGATCCCTGGGGCAAACTATATAAGATTTGCCGTAGTACTAAAAAGACTGATGACATTGAAGGCATACATGTGGATAATACGGTTTTATCCACATGGAAAGATTGCCTTACTGCATTGCTGTAAGAACTGACCGTTCTTGTTGAGAGAGGAGCGCTTCGAGGACTCTTCATATGAAGAGCCTCCGGTCCCTCTGGAGATAAGGACTGAAGAAGTCGAGTATGGTGTTTCACTTCTTCGCTCCAGGAGATCTCCTGGAGCTGATGGAATGACCGGAGAGATGGTGAGAGCCATCTGGAAGGCCGTCCCAGAATACCTGCTTGGTCTTTACAGCAAATGCATTGCTTGCAGCTAATTCCCCAAGGATTGGAAGGTGGCAAGGGTGGTTGTGCTCCTGAAGTCCACCGATAAGAATAGGTCTGACCCTAAATCTTATCGGGGCATCAGCCTCCGGTATTAGGAAAAGTACTGGAAAGGGTTATGGTGGAAAGGGTTTCGGAGAGCATGGCGGAACCAATGTCCCCCTTTCAATTCGGCTTTACAAGAGGCAAGTGTGTCGAGGATGCATGGTCTTTTCTAAAAGACAGAGTCCTCAGAAGCAGGGCCAGAGTGGTTATAGGCATCTTTATTGATTTTAAAGGTGCCTTTGATAACCTGAATTGGCAGAAAATAGTAAGCAGGTGGCTGTAATTGGGCTGTCGAGAAATTGGGCTTTGGGGAAGCTACTTTTCCGACAGAAAAGCGAGTGTGGTAAATACGCACGACATCGTCTCAATCAATGTTGAGAGAGGTTGCCCCCAGGGGTCCATCTGTGGTCCTTTTATTTAGAACCTGATGATGGATCCACTCTTGCGGCAACTAAATGAGCTCTGTGGGTGCTGCGCCTACGCAGATGACCTGCTCCTTATCCTTGAAGGCCAGCCTAGGGCCGATATCGAGGCAATAGGAGAAAGGGCTCTAGCAGTTGTTGCTGAATGGGGAGAGAGCGTGGGGGTAAGTGTATCGCAGGATAAGACCGTTTCAATGAAGCTCAAGGGCAAATTGAATGTAAGACGTCGGGCTCCTGCGATACGTTTGAACGGCGTTGGCATTAGATGTGTGACTGAGGTCACATATCTGGCCATAACGATGGGTGAGAGTATGAACTTCATGCCTCACCTGGTTCGAACCAGACTACGCATGCTGAGTGCTGTAGGCCAGGTAAGGCGCATTTTGCGATCTGACTGGGGACTCAACAGGCATTCTGTTCGTATCATATACTATGGCCTTTTTGTTTCCTGTGCAACATATGGAGTATCAGTATGGTATGACTGGGTTATGACTGTTGATGGTCGAAAGCGGATCTTGACTTGTCAAAAAGTCGCCTTGCTTGGCTGTTTACCGGTGTGCCACACTATCTCTACAGAGGCAATACAGGTGTTGCTTGGAGTGCCACCTCTTGATTTGGAAGTGATGCGTCGTGCTATTGCACGACTATTGCTGATCAGAAAAGGTCTCCCTCTAAATGAGCGCGATTGGGTTTCCCCGGAAGAAGTGGATGGTCTATCCCTGAAGCAGCGTAAAACCTTGCTACACGCATGTGTTCTATCTAGATGGGAAAATGGCAGGGTTACTTACGGCTTCTTAAGGGATGTGCTAACCATGCGAATCTTTCCTGAACGGAATTTTAACCTCAGCCTGGGCTTTTTGTTAACCGGGCATGGATCTCTTAATGCATTCTTGCATAAGAGGGGGCTTAGCGAGGTTGCGAGCTGCTCATGTGGAGCTACCTATGAGGACTGGCTACATGTCCTATGTGAGTGTCCCAATTACGCTGACATAAGGAACTTGCAGGCTATGGGCATCACCTTTAATGGTGAGACCTACGATGTCAGGGGAATTATCACTGATGCCGTACGGTTCGAAAGAACCCGTAGTTTTGCAAAAGAAGTATTCAATAGAAGGCGCAGTAGGCAACTAGCGGGAAGTTTGTAGGAATTTTTTGTTGCAAAGCCGCCAGTCAACTGGAAGTAACCTCAAGGTTGCGAAGCTTGACCGGAAGCTATATTCTGGTTCCAGTCTGACCTAGGAGTTGGCCCCCTTGTGGGAGAATCGTGGTGGCTGTAGGTTTATACCCAAAATCGCGGGGGAGAGTAGACCGAATGGAGCTTGGACATCTCATGGCTTAGCATATGTTGTAGTTTGCTACGACCTATGCTGGACCATGGGATTGCTATGAAACCAACAGGTGTATTCGATGTGGAGTTGCATTGCAACCGGGTGCCATGACCCACAGAATGGCGGAGGCATTAGATAGGCCTCGACCCTTCACCAAAGGGGAAGTTCATGCCTTACACACGACTGTGAATCTGGTACTGGTGGTAGTACTTGTACTACCCGAAGGGCGCTTACCAACGCATTGTTTTGATATCTTTGATATTTTGATATCTTGTGCCCAGAGGCAGGCAACGTCAACGCTGGCAACGCTGCATCTGAAATCTGTTTTTTATAAAAAAGTCTTCGGAATTTTCGAAATAGCAAAACTCTTAGGCCCCCTCTCGATGCAATAAAGTGAGGACACGAGCCGTAATGGGTGGAAGACTTTAGTCCGCACAAGCTTGTTACGTTATCATTTTACGTTTTTTTTTCAATAAGATTTGCTCCTTTGGGTGTTGGTATGATATGACGTGAGCAATAAAACTGCACGCCCGGCACAGCAACTAAAAACCTCTGCCTCGCTTACTGACTTCCTGTTTGGACATTTTTCAAATTTTCTTCATAAAGAGGATAAATATCATAACATTTTCTATTCAAAGCAAATACTTCAAGAATTTATTAAAGAAAGAGGAATCTTTAGATTGAACGAAAAATTGAACCTTACTGGCCACACAATTAAACACGTTACGGCTCAATACTGGAGTTATCAGTTCTAATACACAAATTGGCAATCTCGTTAGATAGCTATGCGAATTGAAGTGAACAACTTTCAAGGACATACACGTAGTTTCAATGTGCTATGTTCAATTGAAAATAAAGCATATCGTCTTCTCTTCCAGATGAGTAATTCCTCTCTAGTTTAAATCACAGCAATTAATGGCCCCACCATTAAATCAGATTATGACGCACTTCTAAGGGCTTTTCCAGTGGTCTTCGCCGTTTATTTTTCCTCCTCAACAGGATCCAAATACACCGGGGCTCACAAGTAACTCTGAGCAGCCTTTCAATGTGACGGTTTCAAATTGTGTACCTGTTGAATTTCTATCTACTGGTTGAAGTTAATTTTGCTTCCAGGGCTGTGTGTACTCGTATCTGGTTATATTGATTTTAGCTTTATAGAACGGCAAATATTTATCGAAATTTTTCTTTTTTTGTTGCCTTAGCGGGCGGGGATCCATTTACCTAATTAATGCCAATGTACACGCAGTCTTTACATAAATTCATCATCGAAAAGCATGGAACTATATACTGAAGGCTATGGTTCCCCCCAGTACTGATGAAAAGCCCGTCCGTTGTGGAAATATGCCGAGGTAGAAAACACAAAAAGTACAACAAACTGTGCCTCTGATTATGTTTGACTTTGCTTCAGGTAAACAGAAGAAGGTTTTTGAGGAAATCTTCGATAACTAACACAGACCCCGAAGGCTATGATGGGCTTATGGTAATTTTTTTCCACTTTTTTTAGTAATTTTTGATATATTCGTAGCTGAGAAATAGAAAGGCAGGGCAATGGCATTCATTCCGAAACCTGTGAACCCAAAACATAGGACCATTTGTGGGGAAGTTTCCAACTCCAATTCATGGATTAGGAATTCCTTCCTAATCGTCCGAGATTCAATATACAAGCTGAGAAATTTTGAGGGCCATACAAATCTTACATACCAGTGAGGGTTGCCGATCAATTTTGAAATTCAATAAAATCACTGAAATTATGCCAAATTAGGTTTCGTCACTGTTAATCACACGTAGCTTTAGGATTATGTATACGTGATTTATGATTGTCCAATTGAAGTCTTAATTCGTATAGTGGCTCAATTAGTGACCACTATGCAAGAATAGCCACTGCATCAAAGTTACATGCAAATGGAAATATTTTTGATGTTTTGTAAAATTGGACGTAAAATTCGAATTGGTTTCGTTGATTTTACAGTATCGATTGTTGTTTGGCAATTTTAGTATCAAGTTTCTGGACAGTAAGTCCAGCTGCTACTTTCAAGTCTCTATATTCGACTCCTCCTCAACAGTTATGCCTTGGGCAGGTAGCTCTTCTTTCTAACTGACTAGGATTATCATCGCGCCTTAAGGTGTGACCAATCCACAACTACTTCCTTCTTCTTATAGTTATGTCGATTAGCTCCTGTCCTATTCTAATATGGAGTTCTGCGTTTGAGGTTCGGTTGGGCCAAAATGCTCTCAAAATGATGCGCAGACATCTGTTAATGAAGAACTCCAGCTGTCGAGTGATTGCTGTTATCACCTTCCAAATACTGCACCCATACAGCATTACTGACTCCACATTTTAGCCGCGTGGTCTTAGTGGTGTAAACACTGCTTTTTCCCCTCCTAAACAATATTCTGAAAGCAAAGCAGCTTTTGTCTTCCCCATTCTGCTACTAACATTGAGTTCAGTGCCGTCGCACAGTGTCTCGTTTTGACTTTTTTGCTTACAAAAATCATAACTCCTAAACGAATAAAGATATCGTCACAGTTTTTCTTTCTACTTAAATCAAATTTCTAGGGCTATGAAATTAGTGAATTATGAGAAAAAAATCATTATAGGGTGTTTCAGTATCGTTTGCTGAAATAGGAATTTCTCTCCGCAGGGGATAAACTTTTAGGTATTTGTTCTGTTGGTCAAACGCAACGTTTTCTCGTTTCAAGTGTAGACTCAAAAAATAAGAGAAGAAAACTCCCTTTCTCCAAATCAAAAGAAAAAATTTAAAATTCAACTTAGCGGATTCACTAACAAACAACGCTAAACCAATACCACAATGTCCAATTTGAAGTGCTTCGATGATGAGGAGAAGGAGTCCATCTATGGACGTGTCTTTGCCGTATCCGGTCCCGTCGTAACAGCCGAATGCATGTCTGGATCAGCTGTGTACGAGTTGGTGCGTGTCGGCTACTTCGAGCTAGTGGGTGAAATCATTCGTCTCGAAGGTGACATGGCTACCATTCAGGTATACGAAGAAACATCTGGCGTCACTGTCGGAGATCCAGTGTTGCGTACTGGCAAGCCACTTTCAGTTGAATTAGGTCGCGGTATTACGGGCAGCATTTTCGACGGTATCCAACGTCCATTAAAATACATCAATGAGCTGACCAGCTCCATTTACATTCCAAAGGGTGTTAATGTGCCCGCTCTATCCCGTTCGATTGCATGGGAATTCAATCCACTCAACGTAAAAGTTGGATCACACATTACCGGAGGTGACTTGTACGGTTTGGTACATGAAAACACTCTAGTCAAGCACAAGATGATCGTTGGACCTCGCGCCAAGGGTACAGTTCGTTATATTGCACCAGCTGGCAACTACCATGTCGAGGATGTTGTTTTGGAAACCGAATTCGATGGAGAGATCAGCAAACACAGTATGTTGCAAGTATGGCCTGTACGTCATCCACGTCCAGTTACTGAGAAGTTGCCAGCTAATCATCCACTTCTGACCGATCAAAGTGTATTGGATTCGTTGTTCCCTTGTGTACAAGGTGGTACCACTGCCATTCCCGGAGCTTTCGGTTGTGGTAAAACTGTCATTTCACAAGCCTTGTCCAAGTACTCCAATTCGGATGTCATCGTCTATGTCGGTTGCGGAGAACGTGGTAACGAAATGTCTGAAGTACTTCGTGACTTCCCCGAGTTGTCAGTTGAAATCGATGGTGTCACCGAATCCATCATGAAACGTACCGCTCTTGTTGCCAACACATCTAACATGCCTGTCGCTGCTCGTGAAGCTTCCATCTACACTGGTATCACCTTGTCCGAATACTTCCGTGATATGGGTTACAACGTATCCATGATGGCTGATTCTACCTCTCGTTGGGCTGAGGCTCTTCGTGAAATTTCAGGTCGTCTCGCTAAAATGCCTGCCGATTCCGGTTACCCAGCCTACTTGGGTGCCCGTTTGGCCTCCTTCTACGAACGTGCCGGTCGTGTCAAGTGTTTGGGTAACCCAGAACATGAAGGTTCGGTGCTGTACCACCTCCTGGTGGTGATTTCTCAGATCCAGTCACTTCTGCTACACTTGGTATTGTACAGGTGTTCTGAGGTTTGGATAAGAAACTGGCCCAACGCAAACATTTCCCCTCCATCAACTGGCTCATTTCGTACAGTAAATACATGCGTGCCCTAGATGATTTCTACGACAAGAACTTTGCCGAATTTGTGCCACTTAGGACCAAGGTCAAGGAAATCCTACAAGAGGAAGAAGATCTTTCAGAAATTGTACAACTCGTCGGTAAAGCTTCATTGGCAGAGACCGATAAGATCACTCTCGAGGTTGCCAAGCTGCTCAAGGACGATTTCCTACAACAGAACTCCTACTCTTCATACGATCGTTTCTGCCCATTCTACAAGACAGTCGGTATGCTGAGAAACATTATTGCCTTCTACGATATGGCCCGTCATTCAGTTGAATCCACCGCTCAGTCCGATAACAAGATCACGTGGAACGTGATCAGAAAGGCCATGGACAACATTATGTACCAGCTGTCTTCTATGAAGTTCAAGGACCCCGTCAAGGATGGTGAAGCCAAGATCAAGGCCGATTTCGATCAACTGTACGAGGACTTACAACAAGCCTTCAGGAATCTGGAAGACTAAACCACCTCAAGCCTTTGTTGTTTATACATATTGTTAAATAGTAGTTAAACTTTTAAAAAACGAAAAAAATTTTTTTTGCCTAAGTCCTTACATTGTAAATGAAATGCCCAAAATGTCCTTTTTGTTGCCCAATCCATTTACTTGCACTTAAGCAGCAACAACAACTTATTTTCTTCTTTTACTGCTACGTGTTTACACACATTATTCTCGTCCGTCACAAAAATGTCCTTCGAAACGAAGAGAGCATAAGAAATCTTAAAATGTATGTTGCTCAGTATTAAACGCACCGAGGAGTAAAATTATTTTAATTATGATTCATTCGAATTGTTTATAAGCCAATTGTACTTGTACTTTGAAAAATAAGTGAAAAACTTAACTTAATCATTTACTTTAAAAATATTCAAAGTACCATGATTGAAGTAATAACAGGGTGTCTAAAAGCTAATCAAACAGGGTACTAAAAGCGAGCAAAACAGTGGTGAATTAAGTATGCGAACCACTTTTAATATGTTTTTTTTTAAGTGTATCAAAAGACCTTTTTTTTTTATATTGTGCCACATCAGAGTACGTAAAAAAATATTTCAGTAAATCATTTCAAACTAAACAGTAAGAAAAAAAAGTAATCGAACCAAAAATTTTAACAAAAAAATCTGTTTTCTTGGAAACTTTCGTCAATATCTGGGGTTATGTCTCATAAACTTACCATTTCTGGACAGTGTTGTGATTTGAGATCTTTTTCGGTTCTGACATGCCTTAACGAAGAAATAAGTGGATCCAATGAGGCTGCAAACATGTTGAAAAAGTCTTCATTATCTATATTACATACTCGTAGAGTGACTAGATAAGGACAATAGGAAATAAAATTAAATAAAATAATTATGTGTGATATAGCACATCAAATAGCCACCTCGACTTAGCTAGCAGTGCTTCAAGTGGTCGGTCCAATTTTTGATGACTCGGTCCAATATGTGCGGCCTCGAACTCGTTCAAAGTGGTTGGCTTGTTAGTGTAGACTAATGACTTGACGTAGCCCCAGTGAAAATAATCGAGTGGTGTCAAATCGCATAATCGCGACGGCCAATCGATGAATGATCGCCGTGAGATGACCAAGTCGCCAAATTTCTCCTTCAGAACTTTGAACATTTCGTCGTTTGTATAGTATGTAGCGCCGTATTGTTAGAACCACAGCTCGAATATACCGATGTTGTCGAGCTCTGACCACAGAAAGTCGGTTAACATCGCTCTATACCTGAGACCATTGACGGTAACGGTGTCTCCTTCCTCATTTCGAAAGAAATTAGGTCCGATGATGCCGTCACCAAACAGTCAATCCTGTGGATTGTGTTCGCTCCAATAATGGAAATTTAGCTTGTTGACATAGCCGTTGAGCCAAAAATGGCCCTCGTGCGAGAAGATGATTTTTTGGCCAAAATCCGGAGATCCGGCCAACATTTCCAGCGCTCAATTAGCGAACTCACGGCGTTGTATATGGTCGCCCGGCTTCAATTCTTACGTCAGCACAATCTTATATGAATGTAGGCCCAAATCCAACTGCAAAATAAGCCAGTTGCAAAATAAGATTGGTTTCGCACCAATCTCGGTCTGTTTGGTGGATTAAGATCCAAAAAAGTGTACTCACGCTCAAACATGGCAAACCTTACTGAATATTTTGATAGCTGAATGTCATTGGTAACTTTGACAGCTGCTGAAACATAACAATCGGAAAAACAATCATTGCTATCTGGTCACCCATTATTATTTCTTGTAGTCTTTATTCCTGGATTCCTAAGGTTTGTCTGATAATTCACCAAGTGGTAACGATTGATTATGGTAACTCGATTATTTTTAACTACGAGTATGAGTCAACATTTTGCGAAGAGTATGTGTGAGTTGTTTTCCGGGATATTTTCGCTTTAGTAACATTGTTGGTTTCTTGTCATTCTCTTCAAACTTGGCAGTTTTAACATTTTCTCTGCAATTCAAAACATCAAATATTACTTCAAGCCTCGTTATTACGTCTCTATTGATCCCAGCCATAGTTGTTGCTAGAGCTATTGCCTCTGATTCTTGAAAAAATATCCTCGAGGTATTTTCAAATCTTTGTTCTGGTCTGTACATATCAAGCCCAATCTCATCTCGAAAATGCTTCTGAATCTCTTTTGTTTTCTGCCTCCTTGATTCCAATAGATTCATCAATATCCCCACCCTCTTGTCGAACTGTATATGCAAGTTTCAAAATAAATCCCATGCATCTGATTCTTGCATGTAATGAAGAGATTCCATATTCCTAGTTAAATTCATCATATAGGACATGTCTTTGTATTTGTTATTTCATTCAGAACTTTTCCGACAATCATAGTTCAAAAGAACTCGTGGTAGACAACTATCCGTATTTCGTCATTAACTTTATATTAAGTAGTCTGAAGATTACCAATATCTCTTCTCCAGTTTCCCTTTGATATTGGGACATTATGGGTCGTAATAAATGAACTGATAGTGGACGAGGGTTTCTCCAATGTTCACCACTTGAACTCATTATTTCCTGCTCGTAGGCACCTTGCCCAGATGGCTCAATCACAGTCCCACTTACTTTGTATTGTAAGAATTCTTGCAAGTGCAATAAATTCTCCCTGACTTTTGCTTTCTAAAAGCTGCCTTGCAGTATGATTCTGTAGAATGGAACTTCTCAAAATCTTATATTTTCCTTTTGACATACGATTACCTAAAGATACGATCCTTTTGTGGAGTAGAAATACTTTCTTTTATTCTTTTGACTCCCACTGGACTTATGGCAGAGACTACCTTGGTTACATCAGCTTTCATCTTTTCATGATCCTTATTATACTTTATTGCTAAGGCACTAGAAAGATCTTCAGTGGTTATGGTTTCGGTGGCATTTATTAGTTTTTGTTATTTGGTGAAGGTGGCACTCAGTTATTAATTTCCTTGGACTTCCTCTTGATGACTTCGATGTATGAATCGCAATCGTAATTCCTGAATTGGTATCGTATAACAATATTTTGTTTGGAACAAAAACAAAAGGCACAGTGCTGTACTTCTCCAATGAGAGAGAGAGAGAGAGAGAGAGAGAGAGAGAGAGAGAGAGAGAGAGAGAGAGAGAGAGAGAGAGAGAGAAAGGGAGAGAAAATGAATTTTGCTGACTTCTTCAAATCAAATCTCTCTAGCACAAAGGGATGCAATTTGGCGTACCTGAATTTTTAAGTAAACCAGTTTAAGTAAAAAGTTCCCCGAATCTATTCAGAAAATTAAAAATACAGTTTTATTGATTTAAATATATATTGTCCCCTAGTAATCCCCAGACAGCGCTTGATCCAATCCTCGAAACATTTTTTATATTCGGTTTTCGGTATGTACGAGGGCGTTCAATATATTCTCGGTATCGATATGAAGGAAAATGCGAATTCAATTTAAATTGTTTTTATTTTTCAACATAATCTCCCCTAACATCAATGCATTTGTTACATCTTGAGATAAGCTTTTTTAAACCCTCAAAAAAATAAATTTCCTCTTTCTCTACAAAATACCCATTTATTGCCGACTTGAGTTCTTCATCATCCGAAAATCTTTTTCCACGAAGACATGTTTTCAAATCCGGAAACAGGAAATAATCACTAGGGGCAAGGTCTGGACTATAGGGTGGGTGTTGGATTTCTTCGAAACCACAATCTCGCGCAGCAGCCTTGGAAACTCGCGCCGTGTGAACAGGAGCGTTGTCATGAAGAAGCAACACACCCGCTGCGAGTTTACCCCGTCTTTTCTTTTTAATTTCCTCCCGCAAATTATGCAAAGTGGAAGCGTAGGATGTGGCGTTGATGGTTTCACCTTTTTTTTGTACTCAATGAGCAAGATTCCCTTTGAGTCCCAAAAAACTGTGGCCATGAGCTTCCCGGTCTGTTCCGTTTTTATGCCACTGCATGGACTCTTGTTTGCTTTCAGGGTCATAGTGGTGGACCCATGTTTCGTCCCCAGTAACAATTCGATCCATAACACCGTCCGCGTTCTCACTACACATCTCCAAAAGCTCTCTACAGCATGCGATTCTCACTTTTTTCTGAGGCGCTGTGAGCATTCGTGGCACCCACCTAGCACTGACCTTTGAAAGGTTAAGATGGTCATGAAGAATGGTGTGAATGGTACCAATTGAAAGCTTGGTGATCTCTGCCATCATTTTCACCTTTATTCGGGCATCCTTAAGAACAAGTTTTTCGACTTCTTTGATGCTTTCTCCCGTACATGCAGTAGCCGGGGCGCCGGAGCGGGGGTCGTCTTCAATGCTCTCTCTGCCTCTCTTGAACTCACTTGACCACTTTTGCACAGTTGATAATGAAGGTGCGGAACCCTATTAAACAGCCATCATCTCTTCATGAATAGTTTTTTGACTATTTCCTTGCTTAGTGAGAAATTTAATTACAGCGCGATACTCAATTTTCACCATCATCGTCTCAGTTGCCATTATGATTCTGTTTAACTAGAGATAAAACGCGAATTAATAATCACATTTATATGAAATTTTACATGAATGCACTAAAATAATAGTATTACTTGATAAATAAGTCAATCTATATATACAACCACAGCTTCACCCCGATACCGAGAATATGTTGAACGCCCCTTGTACATCAGTGCTTGATGCGAATTTTCCATTAGTTCCTCTCGGCTGCTGAAACGCGTTCCCCGTAGTGGTTTTTTAACTCGATTAAACAGAAAGAAGTCACAGGGAGCTAAATCAGGTGAATTCGGTGGCTGTTCGTTGATATTTGTTGCATTTTTCGTCAAAAAATTACGAATAATGATGGCACTGTACGACGGTGCGTTATCGTGGTGCAAAATCCACGAGTTTTGTGCAAACAATTCTGGTCTCTTTCGGTAAATTGCTTCACGCAAACGTCTCATAACGCCCAAATAATACTCTTTGTATAGAGTCTGGCCTTCTGGCAAAAATTCATGATGGACTACACCGTTGTAATCAATGAAAACCGTGACCATTGCCTTCTTTTTTGACTGAAAACGACGTGTTTTTTTGGTCTCGGCTCATTTGGTGAACGCCGTTCACTTGTTTGATGTCTGGCTTGCGTGTCGTACTCATAAACTTTTGATGAATGTGGACTCGGATTCAGCCTCGCAAATCATCTCTTTTGCGACGTCAACACGGTCTCTTTTTTGCATGAAATTGAGGTCTTTTGGCTGCTACACTACGGAAACCCGAATCATAAACCAAAATGTCTTGGACGGATCCATAGGTAATGTTCAAGTCCTCCGCTATCCCTTTGATGGTTAATTTGTGGTTATTGACCAACATTTCTTTTACCGCCACTGCGTTCATCAGCTTCGATTGACTCACGACCACTTTTTGAACCGCTCATGCCACTGGTAAACGACCGTTTTCTTTAGAGAATCGTTGCCGAAACACTTTTCCAACATTTCCAACGTTCGCGCACCATTAAATCCATTTTTTACGCAAAATTTAATACAAGTTCGTTGTTGCAAATTTAAATCCATTTCTAAAATTGGTTATTCCGCGACCTTTTTGATCAACGTGGTACATTTAAAAATACAGAGCCATTAATTTTCTGTTGAGTTGACGTCGAAATCAAGCTAAAATCTAAATAGTGTTTCAAAAAACATTAAACTAAATAGTTAAAAAAAAAAAAAAACTGCGTCCAATTTTGATTTCACAAATGAACGAGTATAACCCTTCGACAAGTTTTTACACTCAAACCTAAACAAAATTTAAAAAAAATTGGTTTTTACGTGACCTTCAAACTTTCTCAACTTTGATTGGCTCTACAAGCAAAACTATTGATCCAAAAGAAATAATTTTTTCGATTACCAGAGTTCCAAACATTTGTTAATCCAGTGAATTTAGAAATTTTGCATTGTAGACCCACCCGAAAAATTAGCTGTGCAAGCACTTTTGCCTAAATGAGCCACTGTGCGTCGCCACTCGAGGCGATGCCTCTCAAATAAGTAAAGCTCTGTACTTTCTCGTCCTCCTCTCATTCTACCCAGAATTATCTTCGCTATTATTTTGGCCGCTTTGTTCTTCTCGAGGGCCTTTATCGCCTTGATTGCAAGCTCTGTATTGCTAGGGGAGCAAGTGAGAATTCGGGAGTTTCCTACTGAAGGTTATTGATTTTGGTTTTGGACACTTGAGCTGTCGTCTATATCGCGAAGTGCTATTACTTACTGGAGCATAATTTTGCTCCAAATGACATATCCACATGCAAATAACACTGTCTTCTTAGTATCAATCACAGTTTTTCATTCCTCTTATATTCAGTCCATTCTATTGCATTCCTTGAAGAGCGATTAAATCTGCTTAAAGTAGTGTAGGGTGTCCGCGAGTGATTCGGACACACGTGGTCTTTTTATGGACCTAACATTCCACTTACAGTGCACGATCGTCAACAGCTGTACCATTCGTATCCGGGGTTTTTAGTTGGTTGTTCCGCAATCGTACACATATTTTATATTGCCGCGGACCTGATCCAATGAGCAATCCCTAGGTTGTAAGGTAAGGCTCTATATGGAAGTTCTTAGTTGTAAAGGCCTTGGCACACGGGTGCTCCATAAGAGGATATGAGTTTGAGTAGTTTCGACATTATTCTTACTTCCGAAACCGTACTGTTAAAACCCCTTGAAAACCCTTTCAGCCCTGGTTTGGTAATGAAGCCTTGAAAGAGAAGCACGACCAAGAACCGACATACAAGTAACACCGTTGATCCCATATGTAGTTTTTCCATTGTTCCTTTATCACACGTTACATGCTTGCAAGTGCTAACAATTTTAGCCTGTATATATGTACATATGAACTCGTATGTATTAGGACTTACAATATGCAATTTCTAAGGGCGACCACAAACAGGGAAAGCAAAGAACTTGACGCGAACGTTGGAACGTTGCGCTGCTGGCTTAAGCTATGTTTTAGGCAGTCAGTAGGTACCCATCCAGTTTTTATTATATTTTGAACTACTCCTACATCAAAAAATAGCTCATATTCACCTCTCTTTATTCACCTACTTTACACATTAAACTATGTGCACTGTATAATAATTGTACGAGTATGGTAGCGGTAAGAAATGTTTTTGTTAGATCTTTTTGGGGTACCAACTCTGCTCTATACTTCTCGGGAGTTTATTAGGCATACCTAGTGTGAACCCTAGTCATACGTCCTTAAGTTGATGTCCGTTATAAACTCAGGTAGCTTAACCATAATAACTGGCTATGTATTATAATTCAATGTTTATTCCTAGGATGCGGGATTAGGGCAAGTTAGCGCAGTTTGTTCAACAAAAACTGAAGTCTAAAAATCCTATGAAAAACGCCGGTATTTTATTAAATCACACTTTTCAAAGCAGATTGCGCAGTTATATTAGTACGCAGTCCAGTCGCCATTATTATTTTTAATTGCTTGCATCAATTGCGTCTAGTGCAACTTTCACTTAACTTTTGGAATACTCTAAACCTTGGCCTATACAAATTTACTTCAAGCCCCGCGCAGGTTGTTTTATCTTGGCTATATTTTTCGCCTTAAGCTGCTTCTCCATTCAAGAGCACACATTTTTTATTGGATTTGCATCAGGGCCAATCTAATGTCGCTATACCATCCAATACGTGCAGAGGCGACTTCTATTTTTAGCATCACTGTGCTCTTTGCAAAATCTTGTCGTAATTTTTTGGTAGATACAAAGATTCAGCAGACTGTAAAAAACCCTTACACGACGTTACGTGTAAATACTATTAATTCTCCGAATCCTTTGGCCGAGAAGCATCCATAAACATTAATTTTTGCTGGATGTTTTCCAGTAAGTTGCAGAAATTTTTGATCTTTTTTGATCTTTTGGAGGAAAAAAATATGACTCATCTATAAATATGATGTTGCCCCAATCCCGGTCTAAATTCGTAGAACGTAGCCTATTTTCAATATGATTTTGGTTCAATTGCGGTTTAGGTTTGGTACTCACAGATTCTAATAAACGACATCGTATTTTGTTAATTGCTTTTCAGGACAATTTTTCTTTTGCATTCATCAGACTAATTGTGATGAATGACCCATCGTCGGCATTACCGCATTCCTTATATTCCTATATCCACTTTCTCACAAACGCCTCTGATGTTTTTAAATATTCTCCCACCGTGAATTATTACGAAAACACTTTCGAAATGCTTTTTAAAAGCCGCACTCATTTTGTGACGATGACATACAATACAAACATAAGTGAGCGAGTAAAGTAAGAGCACACTGTATGGTCCATAAAGTCATCATCCTCCACCATTTTTACTCCAGAAAACTTGACTGCGCACTAAAAACATCGTAGCAGTGTAGCGAAGTATGCCGCATTAATGTCCTGTTGTCACATTTAACTCTATCTGAGGATTTCGTCTGTTGTCATCTGCTGTGAAACAAGAGGTGTATCACAGCTTCTGACGATGATGCTTTTTTTCTTCCTTCTCCCTGCCACTAACAGCCTTCCTGTGAAAGGTTTGGTATGAGGAATGTTTCTTTATTACGACATGTGTAGGGGATTATCATCTACCGCATATGTATATATACAGGGTGTTACGGATAATCTTGCGAAGAATTCCTTGACATGTTTCAAGAAAAATATCGTACAGGTGGGGGACGTAAATGCATTCCCTCCGAATGCAAAGCTTTACTCTGCCCTGTTTAGATTCCTATTAAATATAAGATCCTTCAAATTTAGGCGTGCATGGTAACGGGTAATTATGAGTACTTTAATTGTTTTAAACTAAATATTGCCCTAAGGTTAATGTGTCAAAAGATATTGAAGATCAGAAGTGATTTTTTTTTCAAATTTAAAATTTTGACCATGTTTTTCGGAAAAATATCGTACTAACCCCCACTTTACAACTTTGAAACCAGTTTCTAGTATAAGGTCAGGTTATTTCATTTTAAGCTACCAGTTTTCAAGATAGGGCCCAACTTGAATGCATAATATTTCGCATAACTTGTTTGTAGTTTTTAACCAAGATATTGGGTGTGTTTTCTTGGCACCGGTATCAGGGCTTAATTTTTAGACCTCGAGAAAACCGCTATCAGCGTTAGCTATTCGCATTCGTATAATTTGGCAGAAGAAGCTATCCGCATTAACTCCGATAAATATTCTACATTAAGTCAGCACGTATGTGTATGTTAAGTTGCTAGTATAATATACACGTAGATTGGAAATAAGCGAGGATACTGGTGCCAAAAAAACACACTTATTGACGTTTAATTCGGGTCATCCTCGATGATGGACTTTTCAACACAAAAATACTCAGACATGGCACATAAACTTACGCGTATATGATCCCTGCAACATTTACGTCAGAAAACATCCGAACTCCAGTCTTAGGAAACTAAGTAGACATTTTAATTTTATCGAGAATTACAATTCTACATTTAGAAGGCATGCACGCAATCCATCATATATACTAGGACAGGAGCTACAATCCTTGAACTCAGAAAACCATTTGGAGATCTGCAATTACATTTTGGAAAGACACTTTGCGGAACATAACTTTATTGGCGGGGGATTAAATCACTGATTTCTACAATTAACTCATATACCTGGGCAGATAGCAATCTCTAATCCATGAAAGACTTAGCTTTTCGGGGCATATTGTGTAATAAACTGATCGGACTCTATCGGCTTCCTCCAAGGCTTAATCCGAATGTCTACCTTGAATTTTTGCGAAATAACTTACCAAAACTTTGTGATGGGTGATTTGGTTTTTAGATGTTAAAAATAAAAAACAGGAAAATTTTAAAAGTGTATAAAACTTTTATTTGAGTTGGTAAATCAATGCTTGCCAATTACATTTTAAGGATTATTTCATGTAAATGTTGACCATGTTTACATGTTGTTTACGTTTCAAGTGGTCCAAACGGACAAACCAATTTTGAACCACTTTATCGAGCATATTGACTAGTATCTTCCTAGTAGCGTGTGTAAAGTTGTCTGCCAAGGCTGTAATTGATGCTAGTTTATAGACACAGACAAGTGATTTGATACATCCCCATAAAAAGTAGTCTAAAGGCGTCAAATCGCACTATCTAGCCGGCCAATTCACCTGTCCAAAACGAGGGATAAATTGCTCATCGAGCTCATTTTTCATCGATTCGATGTAGTCCATCAGTTCGCATGCTTTGTGGCATGTAACGCCGTCTTACTGGAACCACATGTCGACCAGGTTCAGCTCGTGCATTTTGGGCAGAAAAAAAAGTTCGAAATCGTTCGAACGATATTGGGCGCCATTGACGGCAACGTTATGCTCACGGTCATCTTTGAAAAAATACAGGCCAATGATACAAACAATGCATTTTTTGGGTGCACTGGAAACTCTTGCTTTGCCTGAGATTGCTCATTGGACCAAATACTTCAGTTTTGTTTATTAACATACCAGAATAAACTTCGTCGCTGAAGACAATTTTTCGATAAAAAAAGCGGATCTTCCTTGACGCTGTGGCAGGTCGTTCGGCTTCAGTTCTTGCACGAGCTTTATTTTGTAAGCTTTTAGACCAAAATCCTTGCTTAAAATCTTCCACTTCGTCGAGTAACACAATCCCAAATGTTGCGAACGGCGACGAATGGACAAATCACGGTCTTCATTAACACTACCGGATATACGAGTAGCAGCAATATTTTCCTCTGTGAACACTATACGCATAATTGGTGTGCAATAGCGTGAAATTTAGTCACTATGGCTTGAATTGCTCTCTCAGTCGGTAAGACATTTTTCACAGAGCACTAATTTTGATAATAAAATTATCAATATATCGTCAAAAAGCTAGCTGACAACATCAAACACAAACTCTCTCCATACTATGACTCTTTCAGAACAAAGCCAAAAACAACAACTGCTTCACGTGATGCTAATGACACTATAATTGTTCGGATCTCTTGTCATGCGGAACAGAGCGCTTTTCTATCTGCCTATAGGTCTAAGCATCGGTTGCATTTGTCAGAGATGGATTGGTTCACATCAAATGATGCGGTCTACATTAAAGAAAGTTTAACGCCAAAGAACAATGCAGAATTACGAATCCCTTAAATTGCGTCGGTTTGGTGAAATTATTGCTGTTAGAACAGAGAGTGGTTTGGTGCACATAAAGCGTGTTATCAGCATTTCGTGTCTTTCCGAGCTTTTCTGAGCTTTCATGTTGTCTTACTGTGATCCCACTTTTTATTTCTTATCTTTGAGTCGGCACTTTTAATGGTAGTACTCGTATTTTTCGTTTTGTTTCTTCTTTTTATACGGGTACATATTTTTCTTTTGTTATAAATTTATTTATATTTTGTTTTAAAATAACTTATTGGTTACTGGTTTTTATATATTCACTATTTGTATATTTTTCCTTTTTTTAATTTATATATTTTTCATATTTTCTACATGAGTCCTTATGGTGTGAACACTTATTGTATTCGTCGCGTTATTCTTAACATTTTCAGCAAATTTGCAAATGGGCTAAAAATTTGTAACTTTAATACGCAAAGTATACCCGCACACATTGACGAGTTACGCGATTGTTTCTCTGTTTCTCGGAGGGATCAATTGATTTTATTTGCATTACCGGAAGTTGGTTAAATGAGAATATCAGTAATTATGCTATTGATATACCAGGGTATTATATCTTACGTAATGACAGAAACTCTCGAACCGTGTTGGTGGGGTTGGCATATACTGTAAATCGGAATTTAAATGTGAAATAATTGAGTTGTCAGAAGATTCCGAGGTTGAGTTTATTGAAATAATGAATAGAGTTACAAGTGTGCTAATTGGTTGTGTGTATAATCCAAACAAAAGTTTAAGCGTTAGTCAGTTTTTTGAAAGTCTTAAATATTCATCCTTAGTTGTGTGCGGTGACCTTAATATTGATCTCTTACTAGACAACAATCTATCACAAAACTGTGGTTGATCTAGATATTGTCAATGTTTCCAGAGCTACTCATTTTCGTCCCCTTTCAAAGAAAGTCTTCTTGATATGGTGTTAACGTCAAACAGAGCTAGTCACAGAATATAAACAAGGAAGTTTTATAATGAGCGCGAGTTATGTATAAGTCAGCATATTTGAACTCAAGTATACAAAATATTTTGAAAGATATTGGAACCAGTAGATATTAAGTTACAGAAATGTTCCCAGACTTTTTCCGCTGATCACATGCATTTGCATACCTGTGAGAATGCAGAAAAAGCTGAGTAAAACAATTGATAGAGTATAAGTAGACGTAAGAGAGCATTCTGAAGGTTGTTCGTTATTAACCTTGCTAGTAAAACGTGTAAAAAACTCATAAGTGAAATAAAGTTTTTCTTTCATAAATGAAATAAAGTTTTTTTTTATCGATATAAATAAAAGATTATTTATTTGGCGCAGTCGGTAGGATAATTCTATGAATTATCCAGTGATAACGAATCAGTACACAGCGTGAAAATAGTGAAATAATTATTAAACGCTAGTGAAATAAAATCGAAAAAAAAAACAGTGTTCTAATTTGCATTTTACCGCTTATGGACAATCTCCAGCTAGGATAAAAGTGTAAAAGAATCTGTGTGAAAAAAATTTATGAAGAAAGACAAAACAAGATTTTACAACAATAATAGACGGGGATTGAACGAACCAACAATGGAAGAATTAGCAGCCGAATTGCAACAAAAGAACCAACAGTTGGAACAATTAGCCGCTGCATTCCAAGCTTTACAGGCCAGAACAGCATCTCGAGAAAATACAGAAAAGGTATTACGAGAAGTAAAGCATATGTCAAACATTCACCGGACAAGGTGAAATAACCATCAATTCATTTATAAGTAGTGTAGAGTACTACTTATCAGGAGTCGAAGAAGAAAACTTGAAGAAATGTATGGTGAAGGCAATCTTTTACGAAAAAATACAAGGAGAAGCAAAAAACACGATCATAAATCTACCACAACCGGATAATTGGGAACTAATAAAGGGAACACTCAAACTTCGATATAGACCAGATGTGGAGCCATCCGATATATTTAAAAGGATCACCAACCTCAAAGTGTCCAATGTAAGTGAATTATCTAGTGAAATTCAAAACATAAAATATAAAACAGATGAGCTTAGGGTTTATTATAAAGAAGACAAAAGTATTGATTTAAGAAGTGTAGAAAGTCTCCTAGTACATACAGTGAAAGAAATGACACAAGGTGTCCTTTTAGATAAAATATATGATAAAACAGATTTAGGTGAAATAATTTCAACTATGAGAAAAAGAAGATTTGAGGACTCATGCATTAGGTATGAATTTAGAAAACAAAAACATAATAAACCGACAATACCATAATTCAGGACAAAACCGACAATACCATAATTCAGGACAATCTAGACAAAACTATAATTCAGACCAGAGACGACAATACAATCAAAACTCACATAGACCTGAACCCATGGAGATAGGGAATATGCAAAATAGATTGCAAACTAATAACAACGAAAGGCAATCATCAGAGTTAGACAATTTGAGCAACCATTCAGGCCAGTATCGCCACCAACCGAATGATTCTCAACAAAGAGCAGAATCACCAAGTCCTAGTGACTATACACAAAGCAAAGGTGATGAATACACTTCGGAAGTAAATAATGCTCATTTTTTTTGGAATTAGCCTCGGACGATCTACCACAAATTCATTTAACCATTAATAAAAACAAATATTTAGCTTTAGTAGATACAGGTTCAACTCTAAGTATAATTGACGACAGATTAGATGAATTTACTAAAATTCCTATTAAACCAATATATTTTACAACAGTTACTGGTAAAGATAGTATAAAATTTGAGGTACATACACCTGTACCTGAGGAATTAAGGGCTCCTCTTAATGCTCGAATAAGATGGAAAGTAAAAAGACTTTGTAATAGAAAGTACCAATTTATAATTGGTACGGATTTATTAAACAACTTAAATACTTTAATAAACCTGGATGAAAGAACCATCAACTTAAACAATCAAAGTTTAAAGTTTGTTAATCATCCATATACAGTGAATAATGTATGTTCACTGGAACCCCTTGATAACTATACAAAACACATCAATACTGATCATTTAAATGAAGAAGAACGACAAGAAGTCGAAAAGCTAATGAAAAGATTTGAGAACTTATTCTTTAAAGAGGGAGATAGACTTACTAGCACCCCAGAAATAGAACACGAAATAGTCACAACAACAGATCAACAAATCAACGCCAAACTATATAGGTATCCACCTCAACATGAGGCAGAGGTACGTAAGCAAATCCAAGAAATGGAGGAACAAGGAATTATAAGGAAAAGTAATTCCAAATATTCCAGTCCACTTATAGTTGTTCCTAAGAAAATGGACAACTCAGGTAAAAAAAAGTTCAGAATTGTGGTTGATTACAGGAAATTGAATGCTGTTACCGTTGACGACAAGTTTCCACTACCTAACATTGATTCAATTCTGGATAAGTTAGGTAAGGCTCAATATTTTACAACGTTGGATCTTGCTAAGGGATACCATCAGGTGCTAATTAAAGAACAAGACCGAAAAAAAACAGCTTTTGTCACCCCTCACGGTTTATATGAGTTCATCAGAATGCCATTCGGTTTGAAGAAAGCCCCAGCGACATTCCAAAGACTCATGAATGATATTCTGAGAGATTACATAAATAAAACTTGTGTAGTATACCTTGACGATATACTAATTTTTAGTACCACATTAAAGGAGCATATTAAATCATTAACCGATATATTCAATGTATTGAAATCAAAACAATTAAAAATCCAAATCGACAAGTGTAATTTTATGAAGAAAGAGACAGAATTCTTAGGACACATCCTAACAAACGAGGGTTTAAAACCAAATCCTGAAAAAATAGCGGTAATCCAAAAGTTAAAGCTACCCACAACACAAAAAGAAATAAAAAGTTTCCTTGGTATCACAGGATACTACAGGAAATTTATTAAAAACTATGCTAAAATAGCACAGCCTATCACCAAATACTTAAAAAAAAATAGCAAAATTAACATAAACGACCCTAATTATATTGAAGCCTTTGAAAAGCTTAAAATTCTTATAACCAGTCATCCAATTTTAAAATATCCTAATTTTCAAAACAAATTTTGTCTAACAACAGACGCTTCTAACTATGCAATAGGAGCAGTCTTATCTCAGGAGGGACACCCTGTATGCTTCGCGTCGAGAACCCTGAATAATCACGAAAAGAACTATTCAGCCACGGACAAAGAATTTCTTGCAATTATGTGGTCTGTAAACTACTTTAGACCATATCTTTATGGAAATAGATTTAAAATTTGTACAGATCACCAACCGATTAAATTTTTGCATGCCACATACAAAGGTAAGGATCTTTCCCCCAGACATCAAAGATGGCTCTTAAAGCTAGGAGAATACCAATTCGAAATTGAAAATTTAAAAGGAAAAGAAAACAGAGTAGCTGATTTTCTGAGTAGAATTAAACCCAACGAGGACGTTACTCATAATAAGGAAGAAGAAGAACAATCCCATAGTACAGACAATTTTTCACTTGAATGTAATGAAAATGACTCCGATTTTGTATTTAATATGGAAAACAATAATTCAGATGAGGCGATTCATTCAGCAGACGAAGAACTCATGGATCACATACCAATCAAAGAAGAAATAGTGAACAAATACAAAACTCAAATAATTCTAACTAACAACAAAACCCAAGAAATTGAAACCATCCATGGAAAACGAATAATATACATAGCACAATATGACTTTGATAGATTAACCGATATCTTTAAACAAATTATAACGAAAGGAAAAATAGGTATTTTTCCAGAATTACCAGATCAACAATATAACTTAGTTCAGGAAAAGTTAAGAGAAATGTTTTCAGACGATAGCCAAATTAAATTTGTTAAATGTTCTTTTAGAGCGCAGGATATCAAAACAGAAGCAGAAATAGTAAAACAAATATCACTCTATCATGTGAAGGAAAGTTTACATTCAGGAATTCAAGAAACTTACAGTGCTATTAAACACAAAATTTATTATCCTAAATTACAAGAAATAATTCAAATAGTTATAAACCAATGTGAGATATGCCAACAAGTTAAATACGATAGAAAACCAATAAAAACAAAATTTCAATTAACTGAAACAGCAACAGATCTTAATCAAATAATTCATTTAGATACATTTGTCATAATGAAGTGTAGTTTTCTAACAATTATCGACAAGTTTTCGAAATTTGGATTAGCGTACTATCTTTCAGACAGGAACCATATTACAATAGTAGAGGAATTAGAGAATCACTTCGCTAAAGTAGGGAAACCTAAAAAGGTTATAGCTGATAATGAATTCAAATCAATCCACATCAAAGAATTCTTACAAGAGGAAGATGTAGAAATACATTTTACCAAACCAAATAGCCACAGCGGGAATTCTGATATAGAACGATTTCATAACACCATATTAGAAAAATGTAGAATTTTAAAATTAAATAAACAAAACATATCAATTAAAAGATTAATAACAAAGGCCATACGAAACTATAATGAGAGAATACATTCCACAATTAAAACAACTCCCAGCGAAGTTCAATTTAAGAGAATAGATTTTGAAAAGGTAAGACAAAACTTAAGGTCAACAAAAGAAAAGAATATTAAAAAGGCCAACGAATATCGCGAAGATTACATTGAAGAGAGATCCACAGGATTTATAAAAAAATTTTAAGGCAGTTAGGCATAAACATCAACCTAAATTTAAGCGTAGTAAATTAGCAAACGTTCATACCACTAATATTAAACGTCAACCTAAATTTTCAGCTCTTCACGATGACATTGTTACTCCTACTAATAACGCCAACTAACGGACTCTTACGTATATACGACATAAAGGAACAAACAGGATTTACTCAAATTAAACTTAATGACGTAGACATAGTCGTTAAGACAGACATTATCATTCACATGATCAAACCACAAGACATAATAAATTTATTAAATGGCATAGCATTAAATATAGACAGCCTTGACGTACAACACAAAGAACTACTTAAAACAGAACTCATACATTTAACAAATATAGTAAAAACAATTATTCCGAGAGATAATAGAAAGAGAAGAGGTTTAATTAACATTGTAGGAAAAGCATCAAAGTGGCTTTTCGGTACACTAGACGAAGAAGATAGAATAGACATTGAAAACCACCTTAGAAATATAGAAATCAATAACCATAATTCAATTAGTAATTTAAACCAGCAAATTGTAATAAATGATAGTTTTAACAGAACATTTAGACAGCTTAAAGATATTATTAAGAAAGACAGGGAAATAATTTTGCGACAATTAAATAATATATCCAGTCGAACAATTGAACAGAATTTCTTTTTTGATCAGCTTTTTAAAGTACAACTATTAAAAGAAAAAATAGAGCACATACAAGATAACGTAGCATCAGCAAGACAGGAAATAATTCATCCTAACATCTTAACAGATGAGGAGATACAAAAATATAATATAGATTTGAATAAGATGAAAAATATTAAATTAGGTATTACTAAATATAGGAATGATACTCTTATATTTGCAATAAAGATCCCAAAAGAATTTAAACAGATTCCACTAAAAATAATAGTACCGATTACAAACAAAAATGGAAAAGAAATCGATTGTTCTAAAGAAAAGGTAGTTGAATATAATAAAGTCAATTATAAGTATGAAGAATTTAAATATCTTAATGAATTAAGCATAAGTAAACACTGTATTTTTCAAGAAAATTGTAAATTAATTAGAAACAACCAAACTGAAATCATATTAATAGATGAAGAAACCATTTTAATAAAAAATGCAAATAATTTAAACATAAGTCAAAATTGCGACAACAGAGATTTAAATGTAACTGGAAACGTGTTAATACATTTTAATAATTGTAAAATAGAAATTTTAGACCATTATTTGTCAAACATAAAAGAGAGTTTCCAAGAGCGATTTTATTATCCAATGTACAAAAATTTTACAAATTTTACTGATAAAATAACTTTAGATGAAATTATATTTGAAAATGAAAATAATCTTAATAAAATAAAAGAATTACAATACCATAAGAATGTTTCATATACACTTAATTTTAGCTTTGTCATAATTTTAATTGTTTTAGTAACCATAGTTCTTATATCTTTCAAAATACAGCAATCTGTTAATGTCAAAGTAAAAAACAAAATTCAGGAGAATTTTAAAGTAAAGGACGGAGAAGTTATGTATAAGTCAGCATATTTGAACTCAAGTATACAAAATATTTTGAAAGATATTGGAACCAGTAGATATTAAGTTACAGAAATGTTCCCAGACTTTTTCCGCTGATCACATGCATTTGCATACCTGTGAGAATGCAGAAAAAGCTGAGTAAACAATTGATAGAGTATAAGTAGACGTAAGAGAGCATTCTGAAGGTTGTTCGTTATTAACCTTGCTAGTAAAACGTGTAAAAAACTCATAAGTGAAATAAAGTTTTTCTTTCATAAATGAAATAAAGTTTTTTTTTTATCGATATAAATAAAAGATTATTTATTTCGCGAGCTCAAGGGGTTTGTGTAACCGTAAGGTGATTGTTCACAGCACGGGCAAAAGGAAATTTAGGGAGGAAGAAAAGAGTGGTACCGATGTACATTGTTTTTAAATATTTGCAAGTTATAACGACCAGGAAATACAGAGATCGGCAGGGCATTCCATATGCGAGTTGTACGGCTTAGGAACGAATCACGATATTTTAGAGAACATCCGAAAATGGGCTTGAGGGTATACTGATGAGCATTCATAGCGAGACGGGTGTAACAGTTGAAAGTTTGAATGGGCGGAATGCTACTGGCGATTTCAGTGGAGCACTGGTGGTGAAAATAGCGATAAAACAAAGTAAGACAGGAGACATTACGTCTGTGTTCGAGGGTGTCAATTGATTGACTGGTATTAGTATCGTCAATAAGTTTTATCGCACGGTTTTGAATCCTATCTAGCAGGTGCAGAGATGTTTTAGAAGCACCTGACCAGATGTGCGCATTGTACTGCAATTTTTGGCGGATGAATGCCTTATATATTGAGGCCAGATTAGATGGGATAAAATATTTCTTACATCGCTTGAGGAAACCTAGACATTTCGCATCATTTTTGGCGATATCAAATATGTGGTCATTCCAACGTAAGTTGTCATTGACAGACATACCGAGAATCGTTGGTTTCAACGATGCAAGTGCCATTCATGTATAATGTCTGGGTGTTTAAATTTCGCTTTAACTACCGCAGACAGCATTGTGTTTTGGAAGCATTAAATTCCACTCTGTTGATAGTTCCCCAATTGGTTATGCTGTTGATATTGGAATTTAATTAGCTTCGCATACGCAGCCGTTCTCGTTCTACAGCCGAAGAGCAGGGACATGAGTCCGGAAACGAATATGAAAAGTAGAGTGTACTGTCGTCAACAAAGGAATATATTGGATTAAATGTGACAGACAAGAGATTAATGATAAAAATTAAAAAGAGTGTCGGAGATAGAACGGAGCCCTGGGGCACACCAGCATTTACAATATTTTGTGAATATCAGACTTGAAGCCATCTAAGACAACGTGAATTGAATGCTCCGAAAGGTAGTCGAAGAAGAGAGTCGTCGATCCCAAATGCACGCATTTTCGATAAAAGAGCCTGATGCGAAACTCTATCAAATGCTTAGAAATGCCGGTCATTGAAAAGTTTTCGTGTTTCGAGATATTTCATGAGCTGACGATTTATCAGCGTTTCCATGACCTTGGAGAGAAGGGACGTGAGTGCAATGGGTCTGTAGGAGGAGAGAGAAGATTATTCGCCTTTTTTATGGACGAGCTGGACAAATGCTGTTTTCTATCTGCTCGGGAAGTGTCCTAAAGTGTAGGATTGATGAAAAAGCTTACGCAATGGTTTTGCAAGCGAGGAAGAACACCTCTTCAGAAGAAGGGGAGATATACCATCTGGACCAGCGGATTTATGTATGTTGAGATCTTTAAGTACTCTTGCTACTACACGAGTTCGAAAGTAGATTCGTCCCATTGAAGATTCAACGCACTTAAGTGTAGGCGGAGACAAAGCACAATCTGGGAGTGTTGGGCTGGCCGCAAAGTGTGCAGCAAGCAGATTTGCCTTATCCAAAGAGCTGGCAGCTGGAATGTCATTGTAAATGAGCGTTGGGATGGAGGATGAGGCGCAATTTCTAATGCTTTTGACGAACGGCTAACAATTTTTACTGCCTTTGGGACATTGCAGTATTTTTGCCTCAGTTTTTGGTCGTATTGGAATTTCACACGCTTAAGGAAGACGTTGCAGTCATATCTGGATCTTTTGAACTTTTTTCGGGTTTCCTCTGTCGGGTTGGTCTTGAAGAACCGAAAAACATTTCTCTAACCCTGACGGCCTCTTTACAGCTCGAGTCGTACCATGCCTTTTCTTTTCTTTTGATACTCTTCATCCGATGAGGAATAAAGGATCTCATTCCAAAGAGAATGGTGTCTGTAATCATATCAGCAGCGGCATCCACGTCGTTATCGAGAAAACATAACGACCAGTTAAAATTCCTAAAGAAGCTGTTAAGACCGCTCCAGTTGGCTTTCTCGTATTGTCATACGGTTCTTTCAGGAATTTTTTCTGTAACTGTCGGTGTACGAGAAATTAGCTGATATGACACAAGGAGAGCACAACAATTGTGTAGTTACCAGAGTGAGAAGTTAAAAATAAGTCCAGGGTGTTGGCGGTATGACTATCAACGTCTGGTATTCGCGTGGGCTCATTTACAATCTGCGTTAGGTTATTTTCCGCAGCGAAGATCTCAACACAACGTCCTTCGGGTGTTGTCTGTGCAGAATGTCGAAGCCACCCAGAATTGTGTATATTGAAGTCGCCCGTAATAACGATTTCAGTATGAGGATACAGGGATACAATTTTTTGAATGGATAGCATCAAACTCGTTAAAAGTTGAATTGCTGTCCAGTTTGGGACTTCTAAAATAAAGCAGTAGTGGATAATTTACTTAGGGAGATGGAATTTTAAACACATGAAGTTGAATTTCGGATTGGAACATGGATCACATTGTGGTGGAGTTTGGTAAGCTACATCGCTACGCACGTAAATGGCGAGACCGCGGTGAGAGAAAAATAATGGCACTAGTTCGTAGCCAGGTAGCTTCAGATCAGAATGATCTGAGAGGTGTGGACGAGGATCTAGCTGTGTTTCACTAAGTGCCAAAACAGCTGGTCTGTATTTACAGAGGTGAACGTACGCAGAAAAGTAATTAAATTTTAGCCCGCGTATATTGGCTACATCTACCCTGAATTCCCTAGTCATAATCACAGGCAAACACAGAAAACACAAACACCGATGATACTGAGCAAGGCTGCGAAGTGAAAATTCCGACATTGATTTACCGGATCAAATTGCTGTAGGTGTTATGCACTTACAACCATATGAAACCGTGCACCAACAAAATTTTCACTCACAACCCGCTATCCATCAGTTGTTATATACACTCAGCCACTGCCCGTACCGTATGATAAATACAGTAATGGCAGTGATTGAGTGCAAGCAACAGTACTTCGATCAGTAGCGGGAGAGGTGGGATACCCGCACTGTGTGATTTTTTTTTTCCGCTGCACTGCACATTTTTTTATACAATATATTTTTTTTGCACACGCGCGAGTTATGTACATAACGTATTGTGTCCAGCGCCTACCAACAGAAGAGCAGCAACACAAGCGAACGCAACTTCCTAGCAATACAGGAACAACACAACCTGCTGTTAACAACAAGGCTCGGGATCCACTTGATTAAATGTAAAAGAAGGAGAAAATCATCATCGTTAACTCTGCATCATCACTGCCGAATACAGGAGGGAAATGAAGAGAGAAAACAACATGTTATCACTTTATGTATCATTGCTTTCATGTCAAATCGTTTTCATACCATATAATTCTTTTTCTTTTATGTAAGAGAGTCAATTACAATGAGTAGGAGATTAGAAGTGAATGAAGAAACTTGTCTAACAAAAACGTTCTTTTCTGATATTCAATTATTTCCGAAAGGACGCGAAATCACACGATAATTTGCGAGTGTACTAGTTGACTTGTGAACTCGTTGGTGGTCGACCCGATACTTGTCTGTAGATCTGCGGTGATCTGCAAGCTATTGAGGACATGTATCATGAGATCTAAGTTTCCTTCAACTTGGAAATATGCTAAAGTTGTGCCAGTGCCTAAAAATACTACGAAGAACCAGCCAGAAGATTTTAGGCCTATTAGTATTTTACCGTGCCGATCAAACATTTTTGAGATTTTATTAAAAAACCAAATCAATGAGCACATAAGTCCAAATAAAATGTTATCTCTGTTTCAATCAGGCTTTAGAGAAAATCACAGTACCACGGCTGTAATAAAAATTCTAGATGATTTAAGAATAGCGTATGATAAGAATAATGTATCTATTCTATGCTTATTGGACTTTTCTAAAGCCTTTAACTGTGTAAACCATCAACACTTGATTGAGAAGCTGAAAAGTCAATTCAGTTTTGATAATAACTCTGCATCTCTTATATTTAATTATTTAAATGGCAGATCTCAAAAAGTACATACTAGCAAGGGAAGTTCAAATTTTCTAGCGGTGCATTCAGGTGTCCCACAAGGATCTATTTTAGGACCACTCTTGTTCTCATTGTTTATAAACGACATGCCTAAGGTCTGTTTTGATGCATCGGTGCATTTATATGCAGATGATGCTCAGGTATATCTGTCTAGACCGATTTGCTTAATGGATAATTGAATATCTAGACTTAATGAGGACTTGCAACGAATTTATAACTGGTCTGTTCTCAATAAACTGTCCTTAAACCGTGCTAAATCTAAAGCAATTGTTATGTGTAACGACAGGATTCATTCCAGTTACTTCCCACAAATACACTTAATGGGACAATTGATTCCATATGAAAATGAGGTGAAGAACTTAGGAATATATATCAACAGCAAACTTTCGTGTGAAAGCCATATCAATTATGTTATCAAAAGAATATATGGTGGTCTACGCCAACTTTATATATCATCCGCTTAAACTCGTAAGAGCTCTGTTTACGCCCATTATAAACTACAGCTCAATAGAATTAGCATTTAATTCGGTGATTCGCTACATATATGGTCTCCGTAAATATGACCACATTTCGAGATGTTCCCTTAAGCTTACCGGATGTACCCTTAGACAACATATAAATATACTAAACTGCACATTTCTGTATAAATGGCTCAAAACTAAACAACCGACATATCTCTTCGGGAAACTAAATTTGGCTCATTCAAATCGTACCCAAAATATCAATGTTCCTTATTTTAACTTTTTAAATAGTCAACGTTTATTTTTTGTTCATGCTATAAGACTTTGGAATTCCATACCAATATACATACGTCAATCTAGTTCGCTTATTATTTTTAAAAATTTGCTTGTTTCTTTTGTAAAGAGTAACCGTAACAATCACATTTTTGATTAATAGTAATTTTTGTCAGCTCAAACTAACTTAAAAATATATTTTTTATTGAAACTATGTAACCTAGATACCTTAATGTTAAATTTATATGAATAAGTACAAATAATGAGAAAGTAATTCTTAATGAAAAGTCCAGAAATAAATGAAATAAATAAAATAAACAAAATAAAAATTCAATAATTTGTAAGCGTTGTTCGGGTGTAAACCTTTCCATGATGAAATGTCAAGCTAACTGAGCATGTTTGACTTTAACGCATCACGCGTGAATTGTCACAAATAGAAAAAGAAAAACCAAACAGCAAAAAACCACCCTTTATTAGGTGATATACCATTGTATACCATTGTATATCATTGTATTCCATTGTATACCATTGTGTACCACAAGGATGCCACCCCCGAACATTATGAACATGCAATTGGAAAGTGGGTATATGGTGTATATAAAAATTCATGGATGGACTCGGATGGACCCATCCATGGCCTCCAAGGCCTCCGGACTTGAACCCAATGAACTTTCATTTGTGGGGACAGATGAAGGACAATCTTTACTCATCAGAAATAACAACATGGGATTAACGAGACAACTGCGAAAATCCGAAAAGAGTTGGAAAGAATGGACATTGTTAGAGCTTTTCTAAGTCGAATTTTTTCGTGAAAACTAGGCAATGGTTTTTTGTTTGAACAGTTGATATATAGTAATACAAGGTCTGATGAAAAAATCCTTACCCTCTTCAATAAGTTGGGTTGTATCTTGAAAACTACTGCTTTGAGATGAAAAAGCCTGAATATCATTTATTTGTAAATACCAGATACACATTTCGAAGTTGCAAAAAGTGGGGGTAATAAGATATTTTTCCGAATCAGATGGTAACAAAGTCGAAATCTTAAGTTTAAAAACAAAAAAATCACTTTTGGTCTTCAGTAACTCTTGATCAAAGAAACATAATTACGAGTTAAACGGTGTCTCATTCATTACCATACACGCATAAATTACAGGGCAGCGTAAGGCCTTGCTTAAAATCTCTGTTTTTTTGTTTTTTAGAGGGGTGAATTTCGGACCTTTCCTAGGATTTTTTTTCTCAAGATATATCAAGAGATTTCGCCCTACAGTCTTCGATACAGTATGCGGAACAACCTGTATAATATCTTTGAAAATCCCTTCAATACTAAGTCATAATCATAATTAGAAATTATGAACGCGGAACGTTTACATCAGATGAAGGCTCAGCAAAAATTAACAAATCAAAAATGTTTCGAATTTCAAGGACATGAACTCATTTAGTCCTGAGCAGGGAATGGCATTCAATCCACCTATTTGGTGATATATAGGAATAGGCATATGCTTATGTGTGAATATGTTTGTTATAATTGGCTGTCTCTTAGACTTCTTCCTCTCCCAGGCAGACTCATCACTTCTGATTCAATGTGATTAAATCCAAAGTCTCGACGCCTCGTCAAATATGAAGTTAATTAGGCCTAAAATGAAAGTTATTATTAACAGTGGGGGTCAAAACAGTGGCATCTTCGCATTAGCGGATTTGTCTTATGGTTAAAACAAACAAGGCTACAGTCTAAAAGCATAGGGAGTGGTAGACAAACTTAAGTGAACTTATGGCTCTGTTTAATCTTGCCGATAGTATAAGGGGAAGCTTTCCAAAAACAAATTCAAAAGATGCTCCTTACATTTGAATTATTCAGTTTGACTTCGATAAACCTTTTAATTATGGTATTTTGTGTACATTTGGAAACCCGTACTGGGTTCGTATCTCAACTTTCGGTGATGGAGTTCACAGTTCGGTGAAAATCACTTTGAAGCTAATCTTAATTACCTCATTCCAATGGTATGACAAATTTGTTCAAAGTTATGCATCGCTGTAGTTTGAGTCATGTTTTCCTTTAAATTGAATTCGTCTTTACTTAAGGATCAGCCAATGTGACCCACCATTGTCCTGCGATGTGGATGTACTGCAGCCCTGATTTAATTTACTCGTAAATACCAATTGTACAACAGAATAAACGTTTACATCGATGAAACAAAACTTTATAATTATGAAAATACTTAGCTAACTACTTGTATAGCACAGTATATAAGGAGACATCAAGCATTTGGTGGTCGTAGAGCATGCGAATTAATCAGGAGCTTCTGGGAAGCACGAATTTACATGGTTTATTTACAGAAATCGAAAAGTCGCCATACATACTCTACCTTAGGTTGGGTTGAGTATTAAAGAACAACTGAATGTACACAGCATTCAGGAATATTATTTCTTTCAGGAAAAAATAATTGTCAGCTTGAGAGTTTGTTTACTGGAGAAAAGTAACCTCAAAAAAGAAGTCAGCGATGGTTAAATCGGCCGATCTTGCTGGCAATGCCATGGGAGATTACTCAACCAGGAAACGCTAACTACACAATATCCATTGTGGCTCATGCTGTGTGTGTGGTTGCACCGTCTTGTTGAAACCACATGTTCACCAAGCCCCGCTCATTCAATTCCGATAGTAAGAAGTCGTTTATCATGGCCCTGTAGCGTTCGCCAGTAACAGTGACCGTATTGCCGATGGCGTTCTCAAAAGAATACGACCCGGTTCACAGTAGACACAGTAGCTTTGAGTGGATGTAATAGCTCTTTGTGTATCACACGCGGATTTTCAGTGCCCCAGAAAGGAAGATTTTGCTTATTGACGTGACCGCTTAGGTGAAAATGCGCCTCGTCGCTCATGATGATTTTCGACACAAACTAGTCCTCTTCGTTGTTGAGATTGAGGATGGCTTTACAGTAATTCACACACGATTGACGGTCAGGAGCCATTAACTGATGCACTGTTTGCACTTTGTACGGGAACATGTGTAAGTCTTTCACTAAAATTCACTGTAGGGTCCATCTGATGATCCCCAATTGGGTGGCCCGCATTGTCTCCTGTGGTTCCACTCTGTTCGAGTCGAGTAGCTAAGCGCCGGAATGTATGCTCAGTTGGTGCGACACGATTAGGAAATCGACGTCGAAATTCACACTGCTCTAACACCAACGACCGGTCAAAAACATCTACACTATTATTCCACGCTCTTGCTGTTTAGTTCACAAATGTCAAATATGATTGACGTACGACGCCATTTGCAAAAATTATACCATCTTTCGATAGGGTGATTAATTTAGCGTCACCTTGTACTTACCTAGTATCCAAGGTTAAGGCCTAGCCTTAACAATCAAGCCTCTTCAGCTAGCATGGTTTGTCTCATGCTGCGTCAAGTTGGTTGAGGTTCCATTACAAAAGTTCGAGAAGAATTGGAAAGAATGGGATTATTAAAACCTTTCAATGACGATCTTTGGCGTGCATACATATCATTGGTTCGCACTTTGAACAATTGATGTGATAAGGAGTTTAATAAAAAAAATAAATATAATAATGTGCAATCAATATTTTTATTTGTGGAACACAGTCCTTTTACGCGGCTTGCGGCAGGGACCTAACTGATAGAAATCGTCACGCTGAAAAACGTAACGGAAGTACCCCGTCCATGTGACTCTCTGTTTCTATTCCACTCAACGTCGAATGACGACGTCCTACGATTCGTCAAGAGAACACATTGAAACTGTCCTAATTGGAGCCTATATACAACTCCTCAAATTTCTTTCTTATTGATTTTACTACTCAATCTTAAGCCGAAACACATTTAATCTCCATGGAGGTCTATGAACAACTGGGGGATCTGTACCCCCGTCCCTTTTAAATGGACCACAAAAGAACTTTTTTTTAATTAAATTAAATTTTACTGCACAATGATTCTTGAAACAGCACAAAAATTATAAAATCCAGAATGCTATCCTTATTAGGATGTTAGGAGTCGTATCTTCAGTATCTCTCAATTCGGCTACTGAATGTGCATTAATGAGTCTGATTAGAGAACTAACAGACACTAACCAACATACTATGAACTGTCTACGCACTTTCGGATATGACACTGACAATTGCGGTCTCAGCACCGATATAACTGTAACCAACGAAACTGCGGAATTGAATGAATTTGTTCAAAGGTATTTCTACAATTCTAGTAGGGTGCGTTGGACACACTTCACCAGAACACTGACTAGAGCACTCTCCTCATATTCGCTCTACCCACCGTCCAACTGTCAAACGAGGAGATTGACAGGTATCTAAGACTAATGGACGAGACAATCAAACGAACAATGGACACAACGATACCTCGGTACCTTCAAGCTCCCAAAATTGCCGTATAATTCTTTCTAACGAAGATAAAGAAGGCATGGTTAGCTGAGAGGAGTATGTGATCTTGACTACTTGAGTAGGAGTTACTAAGCCTCCAACAATATATCCGAACTGGGTGTTCTGGAGTACTGCATTTTGATCAGTTATTTTTATTTGGTGTTGAATGAGTATGTCGTAGAAAATTTCGGCGCCAATCAGAACATCTATGGTAGAAGGTCTACTGAAGTTTGGATCCGCCAATTTGACATCCGAAGGTATGTTCCAATTGGATGTACTAAAGTCAAAGTTAGGCATATGATCGCTAGTTCGTGAAAGGATATGGAAGCAAAGTTCCGCTGAATAAGCTGTCACCCGTGACTGAATACGTGTACTTAAGGAATGACGAGCTGATGTTAATGTTTTTTCTACTCTGCATATGGGTGTTACTGACTTACAACGTTGAAGGCCTAAATGAAGCGCAAAGTTTTCCGTCATGGGATTGACTTGAGATCCTGGATCTAATATTGCCCTTGCACCGTAAATATGACCATGGCGTCCAAGCACATTAACAAGACCTGTGGCAAGGAGAGATTGTTTCAAATTAAGATTCGATCACATTGTGGCTAAGCTAGCTAAAGTCGATGGTGAGGCATTAGTATTTAAAGAGATCGACGCTTGATCTAAGAACGAAGACTGATTTGGCTTCTCATTTGGCTTCTCACTGGCTTGGCTAACACCTAATGTCGATGAGCCTTCATGAAGGAGTGTATGATGGTTACTGCGGCATATTCTACACGTCTCGGATTCACAATCTTTATAGCCATGTCCTCGTTTGAGGCAGTTCTTACATAGATTCCCCTTCTGCACGGTAACAAAACGCTCCTTCGGCATTAGCATGAGAAATTTTTTACATCTATATATGGTATGGTTTATTTTAGCACAATGCGTACATACCTTTTGCGTTGTCACAAACGATGCTCTCGGCATAGGTGGGCGGCTTACCTTGTTGACCTTGAGATTGGACGCAGGCAGGATGGATATTTGTGATTGCTGTTGTGTTGGCTTACGTTCCAATTGCTGACAACGTTTATCCAGAAACTTGAATAATTCCTTAAGATTTGGTAATCTATCTGCAGAGTGCTCGTCGATCCACCTATCATTAGTGATGTTGTCTAATTTTGACAAAATGATACATATGAGTATATCATCCCATTGGACGACAGGTCGACCAAGAGTGGTTAACGAGCGTAGATGAACGTTAATAGAGTCCATGAGCCCCCGCATGTTAGTCGCTGTAGCCCTTGTTATAACAGGATAATTAAGATTTCCCTTTATATGCTCCTCTACAATGACTGAGGTCTTGGCATATCTATCCTGGAGTAGTTTAAGGGCTTCACTGTAATTCTTGTTGGTTACTTCAATTGATTGAATACTCCGCAGTGCTTCACCGGATAGTGACGAACGTAAATAATGAAATTTCGTCACCCCATCGAGACTGCCATTACTGTCAATCAATGAAGAATATGCTTCGAAAAAGGACATCAATTTAGTGTAATTTCCAGAAAATGAAGGAAGAGTTACCTTAGGCAGTCGAACTGCTGATCCACCGACGATTGTATTGAGAATTGTGTTGTCTCGTACCTGATTTTCTACATTCCGTTTAAGGTCACCTGCAGCCGTTACCAACGCAGGTTGAAGAGAGAAGTAGAGTTCTTCGAAACATGCACGAGTTGTCGTTTCGCATTCAGATGGATCTAATTCCTCAATTAATGATTGGACGGTTTGAAATTCGTTGTAGTATGTGTATATTGTAGTCGAACATCCAATTCGCTGATTGTAGCTTCATGTAATTGTTTTTCCACGAATTCCTTGATGCGATCTTGTTGACTTCTGAGCGTTTGCCGTTTGATCTTGGCGCAAGCTAACCTTTCCTCACTCATGTCAAACTATGTACGTGCACTTTCAGATATGTGGTATGATATACTACCGTTTGCGGAGTTGCCGCTATGGGTATGGAGCTATGTGCTGCTAATCACTTTACCGGTGTAACTGTTCTCCTCGGGTCCTGTCACGGTCGCCAATGTTGAATTGTGCGTTGTACTTAAACGTACACTTTATTTATTTATTTATTCAAATAAAGTGTACCTTTAAGTACAAGCAAAATACAATTGTTAGTCTTTAATTATATAATTTTAATTCAAAAATAAAGTGTACCTTTAAGTACAACGCAAAATTAAATAGTAAGATTAGGATAGATACAAAGAAAAAAACAAATACAAAAAAAAATTATAAAAGACCAAGCAGATGGATAACAAATTCCTTAAAAAAAGGCGTAATTTATTTAAAAAAATTGTATGAGATATATAATAAGCTAGTGTAATAACCTACTTCTTAAGATTAAGTTAAGTTAAGATTTATTTATCATATATGTAGATAGTTTGTAAGTTTTAGTTTTAAGTTTTATAACAAATTAAAAAAAAAAGTCCATTTACAGATTTATTGCACTGTTTACTTTACGATTAAACTTAGCAAAAATTCCAAAAAATTCAATTTATATTTTTACATTAGGAATCAAAGAAAAAGCGACCCTGACCGCACACGTTTTTTTTCCATAATGTTTAAAAATTTGTAACTTAATGTTTTACCTGTTTCAATTCGATTGGTCGTATTTTGAAAACTGCTACTTTGAGATGGAATGAGCTGCAAAATTGCAAAACCGGGGGCTAATAAGTTATTTTGATAAAACTTTTGAAACACTAATTTCAGAGCAACACTTAGAAACAAACAGAATACTCATAACTATGAGTCAATCAAGCATGCCCCATTAGTTATCATGCCATTTTCAATAGGAGTCAAAACAAGGCAGCTTTATCCCGCAGGGGATGCATTTCCGACCACCCCCACCCTTTCGATTGGTTTTTCAAAATATGTCAAGGAATTTCCCCTTAAAAAAAAAAAAAAAAAACCCGGAACACCCTTTATAATGAAACTGAAGTTAAGTAGAACTTCTCCTATTAAATCCATTACTTAGTTTCGACTTACAAACTTACTAGATTATTTTTTTTCGGGGTTTCTGAAAACATCGTGAGGAAGAGTTGTTTAATATATTTCTTTTTATCGACCTTTCTACGGACGAAAATTGGTACGTGTAGAAAAATCCTCTGCAATGAAAAGTTTTACAATAAGAAACTTCTTTCTATCAGATTTAATTACTCCGTAACTAGGAAATACATTTTTAAAGGATGTTCCAAACTTTTCTGTCATCCTTAACCTTTCCTTCGGTAATGGTTTTTAGCGCATTACTTAGAGAAGCACTTTTATTTTTGCTGTTTGTGACGGCAATTTTTCCTTAATGACTTTCGTGCTGAAGTTGGCATTATAGTTTAGTATCCCGTCAAAACTTCGCAAACCGTCAACATTTTCCCATATGTTTGGAGCACAAACCCTGACACGTATGACATGTAGGATTCTATCGGCACATTGGAGAATGACTCTTCTGGATGCCGGCAACTTGTACTTATCCAATCCATTAGAAATAAATTAACCATGCCCAAAGGAGTCTATCCGATTCTGCAGTGTCAGGCACGTTTTTCCATAAAATCGCTAAAAAAACAAAAGAAAAAATAATGTATACCACGACTCTGCTCGATTGTTTGTACTTAAACGACAAATGGGTTTCCAAATTTCGGGAAATTTTCTTTCTCCCTTAAGACTTCAAATACAAGAAAACAAACAGAACATGATTACATTTCCAATACCCGGGGACAATCGAACCATAGGGTGTTCTAGTTTCCATTATACTCCACACAGAAGCCCATCAAGTTTGTTTTACAAGTATACAAGTTATTTCACTCTCGAACTAGTGAGAGATTGTGCCAGTGATTTATTTGGAGATTTGCTTGTTTTCTGTGACAACGATGCTAATTGGAAAAGTTATGACTATGTATCCATGGTTACAGGATGACTCTTCATTTTCCAGTCTATACTAGAATTCTACAAAATAATGGATGGATGACCTGTAGAATGGTTTTAAGTTAAAAAAAAAACTCGTTTCCGAGCGGTTATACGATTTATTGAGTTTGAAGCATTTATTAAAGGTCCTTTCCTTTTACATTGACAAATTACATCCTCTCCATAACTTCAGGGAATACACAGTATCCATATTTAAAAAAAAATAGGCACATTTACTTGACAATTCTTAGGGAAAAACCACAAGTAACAGATGACAGAGTTTGAGTGCACATAACATGGCAATATCTTTTACCTTTACCCATAAACTTATACTCCCTCCTTTAGAAAAATAAAACATAACTCCCAAGCTCACCATCTTTGCCAAGGTTGTGGATATAGAATATTGTGAACAGAGCATCTAAAAATAAAATGACAAATGGAAAAAGCCATGGCAAATACTCGTAATACGGCAGCCGGTCTGGTTAAAGGGTTGCCATTAATTTCTTCGAAAACATCGTGTTTAACGGCCTCGTAAACTTTTTTATGATGTATCCTTTATTTTTGTGACAATGAAAAACCATTCGAATTGAATTTGTTCGCGATAATTTTGCTGTTTTAACCCATTAGGATTTTATTAGGAAGGATGAGTGGCGCCTTGCGAATTATTAATTTTGTTTATTTCAAGTCATCTCCATGAGGTGGTTCGTTGTAGTAACGGGTGAAAAGTATTTAAAGAAATTGAGTTTTTAATGGAATCTTCTTAATGCTATTTTGAACAATTTTCAGTCATCAAAATGACAGTGTAACAATGTAATACAAGTAGATACATTCAAAACGATGAAAATCATGCAAAGTAATCCACCTGTGGCTGTCGTTGTAGAATTGAAATGGGTCGTAAAATTAAAACCGACAATAGATTAGGGCTAATTAAGAGATGACACTAATTTTTTGCTCACGCAAAGAAACAAAGAGTTGTTGGGCTGTAATTTAATAGAACATCAAATAAAAGTCAGTAGTGCTCTCTTAGTCTGTGGTATACCAGTTTGTCAAGCACCAACATTTCTGACTTACTGTTGAATCCAAAGTACCAGAACCGCCCTTTTTCAGTTACAGTATCTAAGAAAATCATTATTGAAATCACATCGGCTGAGGCATTCCGCTGTAGTTACGTATGTAATAAGAGAATATCGAAGGGCTAAAACTATTGAATCACCATTGATATCATTGTGAAGGAACGAGATGTACTTTGTCCGAAGACAAGAAACAAGAAAACTGTGCAGCCTAATGAGTAATAAAATCTCTAGAACCAAAGATCAGTTTTTCAAAGAAAACTTTGAGCAAACCAGAGGCGATTCGAAGAAAAAAATGAGATTTAGAAAACACAAAAGCCTCATTTAGATGACACTTTTCAAAAAAAAAAAAAAACTTTCCATGCAGGACTCAAAATGGAAACCCCCGCCGAATAAACTATGCAACAAACAAACTGAGGATAGACTTTTAACCAATCATGCCCTACGAATATGAAGACATCGAAAAACTCACCACATTGGTGGACTAAAGAACTACGATGCATTAGGAAACAGACAAGAAAACATTTTAACGGACCCAAAAGCTCAAACTTATGATCTGGCACAAACGAGTATGTAAGGCCAGTCTACGGAAATACATGATCGCAATCTGAAGCGCTAAAAGAAAATCGGACAGAAAGTTTTGCTCCAACATTGAAAGTACAACAGAGTTTCCGAGGCTGAGGAAAGTCATATCTAAGGAATTTACAGTAGTTGGCGATCCAGAACTACCAGATGGTAGCTACACGAAATCCAACAGTGAAATTTTGGGACACCTGTTAAAAATCCACTTTCCTTGATGCACTCCTACACCAACACCAGTAGTAAATACGAACACACTCTTCCTTAGCCAATATGAAATCCCAGAAGGGATACCCTGTGCTGCACGGAATCATACCAACCATGTTTCGAAAAAGAAAGCAGGCTGTGATACCGTTCCTAAAAAACTATTCAGCAATACCCTCAAGTAAGGTATGTGTGACAAAATTTTGGAGGGAAGTAAAGGTAGTACTCATTTCCAAGATGAGCCCATCCAAAGGACCTTAGGCCCATAAGCCTAACAAAATACATTTCAAAAACTTTAGAAAAACTCATATTCGAAGTGATTTACACTCAACCCAAATGCATCTAATCTAAATGTATCTAATTGAAATAATGAGTTAACCTCAGATCAGCTAAACGGCGCTAAACTTTGCATGAGGGTACCCAACTGACGTTGTGTTATTTGCGGCAAAGATTTTGGATCGTACGAGGGCGAAAACCAGAAAAGTCTGTCATATGCAAGTGTTTTCGATATTGACGTCAGCGGGCCTCATCTACTGTGCAACAAATGGGAGATCTACCCTCCAGGCGGTTTCAAATACGTAGACCGCTTTTTTAATCAGGAATCGACTTTACTGGTCCCACCAATTTTCGCAGGGGTCAAAGTCTCAAAAGGAATACATAGCGATCAGTTCATTTATACTACCAAGAAATTCGTTCAAGTTTATCGCCGGTTTGTGATAGGCTAATGCGCTAGTCTATCAAATAACTGCGGAACCAATTTTATCATTGCCAACAAGGAGCTACAGAGTAAGGAAATCGCTCAACTTCTTGCTAACGATGGGACCCAGAGGCACTTTACTCTGCCCTCGGCTCCACACTGTTCTGGGATGTGGGAGGCGGTAGTTATTTCATCTGCAGCGTATTGATGGAGAGACGCTGCTAACATTTGAGGTGACGTCCACACTCCTTACCCAGATCAAATCGTGCCTTAAATCAAGGCTCTCACAGCCACTCTCACACATCCAACGGACTTCTTACTCCTGCGCACCAAACGGAAAACATCTCGACCATCACGATGGCAGTTACTACGACAGATAATCGTCAGAATACCTCCATGAGTTATAACAGAGACCCAAGTGGCGAAATGGGCAGATTTTGGTTAAGATCAAAGACCTTTTCCTAGTTGGGTCAAATCTCTATTCACCGTGCATATGGATATTAGCTTGCATTGTCTACGTAAAACTTTGTGCAGATTGATTAGTTGGTGTCGTTCATCTATGAACAGTGATAACTACCCTGTTAAGGCCAGTCGGGAAAATCAGGCTGTTACCACTGGATGAAGAATAAGGACTGCAACTCACTTCATTCCTCTCTTCTTTTGTTGGGTTTTCCAACAAGGGTTCAAATCTTTTAATATATTTTACGAGTAGTATATTAATCCGTCCTGTTTTGCTCTTCATGACGACTATGTTCCTCAGCGACCTCCTTTTTGGAGAATTCTTAAATTCCGTTATTAGCCGGTGCTCTTTTCAAGCACTTGGCACTACTATGATGTAGAGCCTATCGAGTCCTCACGGTCTTTGGCCTCAGAGTTTGCGCTACTGCGTTTTAGAACTAATTGCTTTATCGTATACGAATTTCCGAATACTATGCTTTGCATAGACGTAAAGTCTGCAATTCCAAATCGGCCCCTTTGGTTATGCTCACATGTTGGTAATGTTCATCAACATCAGCCTTTTGATATGCTGGACAATAGTAATAGAATGATCGAAGCTATCCACAAAGTTTAAAATAAGTGGAAAATCAACGTACTGCTTAACGGAATACTTAGAAGGAAGAGCCTTTCGGTTAAAAATCAAGGATTGCCGTAGCAGTAAAGAAGAAGTCGAGTATGGGGTTCCATAATGTTCAATTCTTCAGTGTTTGAAGAAGATGACATAACGATCAGTCAGTGGGAATAGCCAAGGGGTTGACGAAGTCAGCCTTGATAAAAACAAAACTCATGAATTTCTGACGTTCACAATAGGGGAAGGTCGTGTACCTCGGAACGATTTCAATAATCTAGCATTTTTCTCTTTTACTTCTTAACCTGTGCTAAAAAAAAGAATTCACGCAGCAACAAAAACATATTATCTCCCTAAAAAAGGTTTGAACTTATTGTTGAAATGCATAGTTTTTAAGTAAAACATTAAAATTAATTAAGGTTGCCATCGTTCCAAGGTACACTTAGGTAGTGTACCTTGGAACAAGGGGGTGTGTACCTTGGTACGGTTGAGATAAAAGTCTCAGATCTTTAGAAAACAAACATAACTCCAGCTTTATTATTTAAAATTAAGTTAAAAACAAAACAACAAAAAATAAAAAATTAGTAAAAATAAATTGTAGAAATTCAGGTTGACTTACACAAGAAAATTTCGTTCTTAAACCTTCTTGCCTCTTGCTAACTGGAAAATTTCTTCGATGGTCATTTCATCATCACCGCTGAAGTCCTCGTCGCTCCTATTTTCTATTGGCGTGGTGTTTGCTTTCGCATGTCTGAATTTAGGAATTCGTGGAATCACCGGCAGCTCAAAAGTTTCATCATCGTCTGAGGACTCGTTCAAAACTTTTTTCTTCGCTGAATTTGGCTTTTTAGTGGTCTTGACTTTCGAGCTTCCTGTAGCAATTTCTTCCTTCTCAGGAGTGTCCGTAAGAATCCTAGTTCTTCCCCTATTTCTTCCACGTGCAATAGGATCCTTTCTTGGTGCAGCTTTTGGAAATGGCCTTATTTGCTCTGGTGATACGAAATTTATCGAAGGAACCAATACTGCAGAGGTCGCTGTGGATGTTCCTGGTCTTTGTTCATCTGCAATTATAAGGTCATTTGCATTTTCGGTGGGCATAGCAGCTAGTTTTTCAGGACATGGTCGATCCGTTACGAAGCTACTAAGGAATTCATCTTCGTTGAAAATATCGTGATTGAAGGGATGTATTCCTGTTACTTCAAATCCTTTAACGATGTTTTGCTGATTGAATGCTTTCGGATAAGCCTGGCCGACAATTTGTGCTACATTGTAAATTGACATTGGTTTTCCTGGGTTGTTCAGCATCCATTCACTTGCGGCTTTGTTGTAGTAAGTTTTATACGGTCCAAATACCGTTCTATCCAGAGGCTGCATTTTGTGGGAAGTATGCGGCGGCAGAGTCAAAAGAACAACTCCATGTTTTCTGGCGAGATCAATGTCCTGCAGAGATATGTGGCTATCATGGTTGTCCATTATAAGCAAAACTTTTTCATCTGGTGTTGGCTTTGAATGTGCTATAAAATGTACGAAGAACTCAATAAACAGTTGCTCGTTTGACCAGCCGGAAGGATTAGCACCACCAATACACCCTGCTGGAGCACCCTTAACCGTATGTTCCTTGAAATGAACTCTGGGGAATATCAACGTCGGCGGAACATGATTTCCTATTGCATTAATAGCCGCGACCATAGTGACATTTATTCCTCTTTCTCCCGAGGTCATGCTTCCTATTTGTTTTTCACCTTTGGCAGCTAAAACTTTCGGTGGGACGTGAACCGTTGAATTTCCAGTTTCGTCAAGATTGAAAATTCTACTTGGGTAAAATTTAAAACGGGAATAGCAATCTTCCAAATTGGTAAAAAATTGTCCCACATTGCAGCGGTTAAAACTGGTTGATCTGGAAAGACTGGTCGACTCTGGCTTTCTGAGTGATAAAGTTTGGTGCCGTTTAAGAAAGCCAATCATCCACTCTTTGCCAGCTGCTTCGTTCTTTATCCACGACTCCGGAAGAATTTTTCCATTTGCTTTTGCAAAACTAAAGGCCAATTTGGTTGTATCAATTTTCGATAATCCATACTGCAGCTTTGCTGCTGTGGTAAGGTATTCAACCAAAGCAAGTTCTTCTTCATCATTAAGCACTTTTTTGTGTGCAATTTCTGAATGGTATTTGAACGTTGCATCGCCAGATTTCCGATGCATTTGAAGATGACGAAACAAAGTTGTTTTGGAAATACCGTTGTCTTTTGCAGCTCTGCCGATTGTTTCCTTATTGTAGAGAACATCGTTGATAGCTTCCTGTAAGGCATTTTCCTCCAAAGGAGTTCTTTTAACACCTTCCTTGCTGCGAGGCATATTCAGACTGCGGCAATGAAAAAAAAAACGTAGATGAGTCATGGCGAAATAAAATCTCATTTTGTTTTTAGTAATGTGATTGTACCTTGGAACGGTCCAAGGTACAATTCAAGTGCCGTTCCAGGGTACAAAACATCGATATTTCTTCTTTAATCACTTTAATCTTTTAAATTCGCACTAAATCGGGCTTACCGTTTCTTATTCACCAGCACAATACTATGCCTTGTTCACTAAAAGCGCAATAATTCGATTCCAGCTGCTCTCAGCTGTACTACACGTTTCCCAAAAATGGTTGAAAAAAAACTTTTAGTGTGCGAAAACCGGATTTTCTTGTTTTTTTGCACGTCCGTCGCTAACCGAGTATGATGACAGAACGAAACAAGCTGCAACATGAATGCCCTTCAGACGTTGTTTAACCTTTTTCTTAGAATAAGATAAAAATTAAAAAAACAGCAATCGTTCCGAGGTACAATCGTTCCAAGGTACATTACTTTACCCTACTCTGCGTCACCAATCGTGTTAAAGCCTTTTTGAAGTGTCAACATTATCTTGTAAAGAAGATATTGAGCTTGTTGATACTAAGAATACCGCTATCGTTGTAAGCAGAAGTAGTGTTTCAAAGGATTAGATCACCTTTGTAGGTACATGCTCATTGCTACTATGCCGATTCTGGCCTTGCCCAAATTCGTGGACAGTAATACCATTGCACAGGCCATTCTATTTAGGATCACTTCGTTAATGAACTCTAGATTTTATTGATCATTTTTTCATTTGAGTGATTTAGTTAATATTCTTTCTGCCAATTCTCCGAACATCAGCATTAAGCTCGATCTTCGTTGAACATGGCAAAACCAAATGACTCGCTCAGCATTGCAAACGCAATCGGTTCTTTTTTTAATGTGGAGTATATTTTTTGGAAAATTCACAAAATATTACTGAATTTTCGCACCATTTAAACCTTCCAGAACTGACTCTATGTGTTACGTCATCCCGCTTTCCTTGGTGGCTAACGGCAGAGCCTAAGTATTTTCGCAATAGTGATAATCACATTGTTATCTTTTCGACTGTGGTCGGAATATGAAATCTAGAACTTCCTATGTTGTTTGGAAGCTCCCCACCAATATGGCCTCGTTGAAGAGGACGAATCCGAGAGAACCTCACAGGAATCACTTTAAAGAGGATCTCGGAAAGACCTTCAATCTTCACTAAACTCAGAAAGAAATAGAAGACAACAAAGTTCTTCAGAACCTGAATTGAGCTCTCACCAAATATTTTGGGATGATTTTGCTTGCCAGGACCATAAAACCAGGCAACTGTGATCGATCTCCATAATAGCAACTAGCTTTCTGTAAGTCTATATCTGTATAAATAGATAGACCCACTGCTGGTAATTTTCTAAAGTCCTGAAAATAGCACACTTTCTGACTTACTTGTCAGATTACATGTAGTTTCCCAGAATGTTTGGCGTGGCAACCACAAAAGGTGAATTCAGAACTTCTTCGTCTGATCTGCATATTGGTTCAAACTACTGAATAACTGCAAGTACAACGGGGGAGTGTGCAGAAAAATAGAAAGTCTTCCGAAAAATACTTCATTTGTGTCGCCGAGACGCGTAGTCGAAAGTGAACACGAACATCCTACAAATTAAACATTTAAATTTTTTTCATTCATCCCCCGCAAGATTCGCAAATTTCCCATCCCAACATCTGCTCATATAATCCTCTTGCCCTCAGCATGGTAACCAAATCCACATTGAAGGCCGATTAAATTTTCATTTCAAGTAAATTCGTTTCAATCAGCAGAATGTTGATTAATAGCTTCTGGATAAGTGAAACGTTGTGCCAAATTGCTCTAATACGACTGAAGTAATACTCAATTTAAGAAAAGTATCGCAATATTTTGAAGTTGCCATAGAATCAAATATTAACCGACCCCTAATTGACAGAGAGAGCTGTTCAACAGAGTGTTCAAATTTTCTGTGGAAAACCGGCAAAAAAAATCTCTCGTTAAATCGAGCGATTAAATCTGCAGGATTTAAGGTATTTAGACTTCGAACTGACACTTCAATCAATTGAGTTTAGTCGCGTTGTCAAGTGAAAAAAGTACGTACATTGATTAAAGTTAAAGGACTGCAAAACATCTCATCATCATCAGGTCAAACTCTCTCTATAATGAGCTTCGGGGCTTTCCCACATGTCATTATCGAAAAATGTTGCTGGTTTCTTTTGTGGATAGATGGACAGAGCTTTGCGGATTTTCTTTGACAGATGCAAATTGATTGCCCTGTTTTTGCTTGCTTAATTGCACCCGAATTTAGTAAATGAATTCGTTTTGAGTAGCTCTCCCATTTAGAGGATGTATTGATTGGATATGGCCTTCCAATGAAGTGATAACATTTTCCCAGTCGGGGTTGTCCCTTTTCTAAATCCATTTGCCTGGACAAATAGCACCATTAGCGTGAAATAAATTACTGCCATCGATTTTCACCCACTTATTGAGGTCGGTTCTGCTGCTGCTTCGTGATGCTGCCTAAACCGGCACCGATGCTAATGTGGCTTAATTGATACTACTGTGCTCATCGTTTTTGAATGAAGGTGTAACTGTTGAAGAAGTGGAATATATTTGAAAGTAAATGAAGTAATTTGTCAACCAAACTAACACTAGTAATCCACTCATGAAACTACCAGCGCTTCTTAACTTTTTCAGTGTTTAATTGTTGAATACAATAAATGCAGTAGTGGTAAAGGGCTTACACCTCGAGCGTAGGCCGGACATTCAGCTAGAGAGCTCCCTCATAGCTCAGGATGCCGTGCCACACTTAGGTGCTTAGCAGAAATTTTGTGCGTCTGAGGAACGGCAGGAAAGTCGCTAGCCTCTTAGAGACATTGGGTACTATTCGATTAATCTGCTGATATCCTGGATCATCGTACCGTATGCAGTTAGCTTACACGAAACCCAATGGAAGCTTCTACTGAGAACGCCGTTTCGGGTTCTGGAAAACTCTACCCTGAGCCTCACCTAGCAAATTCATTGACGATCTCGTTTCCGTGATCCTATTGCTGCCTGGCATCCAAACTCAATAAATACACCCTTCCGACTGAGTTCGGAGATGCCTAGCTTTCCCGAACTAGCTTGGAAATGGTAAGAGGGAATACCTTAACCGTAGCTCGGCTGTCGCTACAAATACGACACAAGCAGTTACTCTTGCTAATCGTTCTGGCCTAAGTAGGCAAGCCAAACTAGCTTTATATAAAACCCTTATCATCCCGGTCCTACTCTATGACCCAAAGACTTGGACTTTGTTAAAAGCGAATGAAGAAGCACATAGCTCGTTTCACGAGAAAGATATTTCGCGTGAGTTTCTTTGTATATTAACCAAAAATGGAGGAGGGGATTCAACCACGAACTGTATCGACTCTACTGCAACATCAGTGTAGTCACGCGAATCTCATGGTCGAGATGGCTGGGCTATGTTAAAAAATAGACGCTACAGCTCCGGCCCAAAGATTCTTCGGTTTTAACCCTTCCAAGATGGTGCAACCAAATTGAGGTATGGTACTGGAGGCAGCTGACGATACATCATGCTTCCCTAGATTTGAAAGATCTCTTTTATAATCCTGACACACAAAAAGGGATCCAAGAATAAAGTTATCAATTATCGTCCAATTCCAATCCAAACTCTTTGAAAGCATTTTATACGAAGCCTTAAGCTTTAAATACAAGACTTTTATTTCGCCTAAAAAACATGGCTATCTAAAATAACAGATCAACTACCACAAACCTAGTTGAATTGGTGTCTTTTGCTCTCTCAGTCTTAGAAAATGGCAAAGAAATTGATGTTATCGCATCCCATCAATTGATCCTCTTCAAATTGTCTGCTCTCGGCTTTAAACCTCTATGATGAAAATAGATTTCTTCTTACCTGGTAAACCGATATTATAGTCTTCGGTTTAGGTTCATACTTTCTGTTGCTTTCTACTCCTCACCTGGGGTTCCACAAGGTAGCCACTTTGGTCTCCTACTCTTCCATCATACTATTAACGATCTTGAGGGCATCATTAAACACTCCTCCCTCTTCCTTTACGCTCATTACACAATTTTTTTTAAAACTATTTCTTCTTCCCATGACTGCACCCTTCTTAAAGAACACCTCGATCGGTTTTCAATCTGCTTAGAACTTAATATATCCAAATGCCAATCTATAACCTTTTCACGTAAATTCAAACCGTCTCCTCCCAGGCTTTATTTTCTGTATGGTCAACCTATTACAATCATTGTTCAATATTTTTAAGACTTTGGCATATTATTCGACAGGGGTTCGCATATTGATAAGATGATTTTTAAGGCTTTATTCAAGGGTTTTCCAAGGAATTTTCCAACCCGTACGTAACCAGATCTCCCTATGCTATGCTTGTTTGCCCCCTGCTTGAGTGTGCCTTTCACCGAGTTCAAGTTTCCCGAATCGAGGGCATTCAACGTCGATTACTCAAATTAAATCTCTGTGGTCTGCCCTGGAACGACTCTTTACATTTATCTCCCTATCAGAACCGCCGCAAATTTATCAATATAAATTCGTTAGAAAAACGTGGGAATATTGCTGACATCCCTTTCATTCATCACCTGCTCTCAGGTTCCATCAACTGAACATCCCTTTTTAACTCTATTTCCTTCAACCCACGTAATCTGCGTTGTCCTCGTCTAGCGGTCTACCGTAACACTAATGGCTGCAACGAACCAATCTCCCGATATCAACTTGAGAACTTCTCGTCTCAAACAAAGGATATTCTCCACCATTCCCTTGGTTCCTAGCTCTTAAGTCTTTCTGTTAGTTGTTAGTCCTAGTTTTTAAGTAAACTTGTATTAAGCCAAACAAATGAGGGCCTCAGCCTTCACCAACATTAAAAATTGTCAACAAGTAAACAAAACGACAAGCCAATTAATAACTGGTTAAACGCCAGTCAAAAAAATAAGGACTGATTTAATACTGTTGGGGGCTTAATCATAACATCAGCAGCATTTTACCTATGTCCTAGCTTAGATTACCAGTCGTTCATTGATCTCCGTAGAGTATAGACGTGATTCGGCTTGTGAGTGCACAGTGATTAGTTTAATAAGTAAGAAAGAGACATTTGAGGAATTTTCTATAGGCTCCAATTAGCAGTGTTCGGCCAGCATATCATAGGTCCTGGGTTCGAATCCCCGATTGCCGTAGACAATTTTTTTTCTTTTCATTTTTATTTAAAAAAAAAACAATTAAATTGAAGTGTTGCGAAGAGTTGTTTACTACATCACGTAATGAATTGTGGGGTGCGGTCCGCTATGCCAATAGCGGGACCAAACGAAAAATCAGGCAAGGCTTCGAGTGGTTCAAGCCAAACAGCCATGTTAGCAGAACCGAAGATGAAGAGAAAGAGGAGGTTAAGGCCCACTCTTACCTTGACACAACGTCCCTCTCTTTCAAAGTCCATCGCAAAGCTGCCTGGTGGATTAAAGGAGGAGACAACATCAAATACTACAAGGGCAGCAATAAACAACAAGTGTCATGGGTCGGAAAACGACGAAGAAAAATATTTATCAGATGGGGGTAAAGGTCGTTTCAAGGGAAGCGATAACAGCTTCGCAACTCCGGCAGTCTCAGAGTCGGACGACCAAGAAGATGAAGTTGATGCTCTGAAAAGCAACATCAGGCAGCTTGAGGAAAAGGTGCTTGCCAATAAGGCAAAGCAAACAGCCAGGAGAGAAAAGGAGAAACAATTGAACTCCCAACAACAAGATCAACAGCAAAAGGTTGCAAGCCAGCAACAGGTACAACTCCAAACGGACACCATAAAACAGAAACAGCAGTCAAAACAGAAAAAACAAACACCACAACAACAAAAGCTGAAACAGCGGCAACAACAACAACAACAACAGCAAATCAGAAAGCCACCAAGCAAAAAGTGCCACCAATTAACACCTTTCAATTGGAATTACACTATTGACACTATTGAACTGTGTAAATCGGCCATAGGCAATAATTCTTTTATAAAAGGATTGTCATTCGATAGGCATGCGATCCACTGTAACACAGTAACACAGTGGAGCGCTACCATAAAATAAAAAGTCTATCGAAGGATTCGACGGCCGAGTTCTTCGCCTACACCCCGAAGGGGGAGAAGCTGCAAACAATGCTGCTGAGGGGGTTAGAACCGTCGACTAATCCGGAGGAGCTCCTTGCACTGCTGAAAGAGAAGAAGTGCGAAGGGCTCCAATTCGTGGGGGTCAAGCCTTTCACCACAGACAGAGCCAAAAGGGAGAAGCGGCAACTGCCGATTTTCCTTGCCCACCTAAGTCCCAACAGCAATCTGGGTGGTCTAAGGAGTATTAAAGTCCTGCACTACCAGGTTGTACACTGGGAAAAATTGAAGAGGAGCGAAAACATTTTACAATGTGTTCGTTGCCAAAGGTTCGGGCACCCCGCGTCGAACTGCGAAATGCAGCCTCGATGCGTGAAGTGCGGAAAGAACCACAAGTCCGAGGAATGCGCTCTGGGTAAGGACGGAGCGTCTGAAAAAAGCCAACTCTCCTGTGCTTTATGTAGGAACACAGGACACAGCGCCAATTATCGGGGTTCTCCCAAATTCCAGTCCATCAAAAGAATAAATCTGGCCCGGCAGCAGAAAGTGGAAGTTAAACGTCCACTCGTGCATTTGCAAACTGCAGCCGTTACTCCCCATGTTATCTACGCCCAAATGGTGGCAAGTAGGGGAAATACGGTACAGTACATAAAAAGAATAAATCTGGCCCGGCAGCAGAAAGTGGAAGTGAAACGTCCACCCGTGCATTTGCAAACTCCAGCCGTTACTCCCCATATTACCTACGCCCAAATGGCGGCAGGTAGGGGAAATACGGTACAGCAAGCGAAGGTTGCTTCTCAGGCCCCAGCGCCCAGAGCACCGGAACCAGTACCTGACATGCTAGCATCCAGGATCAAGTATACGCGCTGCTGCCTGGCCTAACGCACCTTTTGCCGTAATGGGTACGTACGTGGCGGAGCAAACCCTGAAGGTCCTTGCTGTGAATGTGAATTCACTGATTAGGCTCGAACGACGAGCCGCACTATTTAAGTTGCTTAAAGACCAAGCCCCTGATGTGCTTTTGGTTAGCGAAACTAAGCTTATCAAGAGACACAAAATAAGGCACAGAAGATACAAAATAGTACGGCGAAACCGACCCAACTCCATTCAGGGAGGAGGCGTTGCGATTTTCGTACGAAAAGGTATACGTTTTAAAAGAGTATACAGTCGTGTAGTACGTAGGTTCCAGGTGCTGGAAGCATGCATCGTGTATATCCCTCTCCGTAGTGGAAAGCGGTTGTATGTGGTGTCTGCCTATGCACCTAAGGCTACTCAATCCACCTTATTCATCTCAGAGCTCGAGACGCTTTTTCGATTCCTGAGGCTGGAATTGGAAGACAACTTATCGGCGGAGATTTCAAAGCCAAATATAGTGACTGGGGAAATAATACACCAAATACTAGAGGGAATCTACTATTCAATTGGTCAGCACAGTGTGAGGTATCGACTCTTGCTTAAGGCGACGGATAATCCGTCGTTTCTCAGACACAGGTCCTACTTGGATCTTCTGCTGTTCGACTCACGAATATAACTGACATGCACTAACCAACAAAATACAAACTGTCTACGCACTTTCGTGTATGACAGTGACCATTGCGGTCTCAGCACCGAAATAACTGTTCCCAACGAAATTGCGGAATTGGATGAGTTTGTTCAAAGGCATTCCTACAATTATAGTATTGTGCGTTGGACACACTTCACCAGAACACTGACTAGACAACTCTCCTCGAATTCGCTCTGGACGAGACAATCAAACGAACAATGGACAAAACGACACCTCGTTACCAACACACTGACGACGAAGACTTATTCCGCAACGCAACTATTGACGCACTGCACCGACATAAAAGTAGACTGCTGTCAAGACTAAAAACCTTGTACAGACAGTTTACTGACAGACATAATCCGGAGATCATGGCACTGAAGTCGTCGATTAAAAACCTCCAAACATTAATAAAGGAAAATAACAGAAATTCTTTAAGTTTGTATTGGAACAATAAAATTCGGCCTGTAAAAACCAGCAATCCGAATATGTTCCCCCAAATAAATAAAACATTTCAGAGAAATAATCAGAACGAGCTTCCATGTCTTAAAATCGCCCGAACGGCGTACGGCGTACGACGAACAACGAACAAATACTTGTAGCAGTAGGCATAGATCCAAATGAGAATGTTGATGATGACAACTTCTTTGTGATTGAGGATCCGCATTAGCAGATAGAGGCTATAGGAGCAACTTTCCAGGAAGTGTACAAGACGAATGTTATCATTGGCCCGAACCACGATCTGGAGAATCGAGTCCTTGTGCACAATTTCAACCTTCGAAATGAAATTGTGAATTGTAGATTCGAGAGCTCGGGTTTCACCCAGTTCAGTGACGAGAATATGGCAAATAATGTCATCACCAACGATAGGCTCCTACCCCCATTCATTTCGAAGGAAGAGCTTCAAACAATCTTCGAATCACTTAGAAGTAAGAAATCAGTGGGAACCGATGAAATACCGAACATTGTGCTTCGACATATCCCTCTAGAAGCAGTGAACATTTATACCACCCTTTTTAAAACTGCGGTGGTACATCCGATCCCCAAAAGGGATAAAGACACTTCCAATCCGGCGAATCTCCGCTCCATCAGTCTTCTTCCAAACATCAGGTTTTGGAGAAGGTGATCGATAGAGTCCTGACTAAGTGGGTTGAGGACAAACATATAGTTCCTGATAATCAGTTCGGTTTCAAGGCGGGGTATGATATCATTCATGCTGCGTCTAAACTGGTTTCTGATATCCAATGGAACAAAGGCAAGAACCAGTGCACTGGTGCCTGCCTGATTGACTTGGAGAAGGCCTTCGATACCGTATGGTTAGAAGGACTCTTTTCCAAGCTGGACAGGTTGGGCATTAGTAAGCCACTGCTGTATATTTTTTCTGATATGCTCTCCAGTAGACAGTTCATCGTGAAGAATGGCGATGTGACTTCTCCTGGAACATTTAACATTAAAAACGGTCTGCAACAAGGTGTGGTAAATTCGGCGATCCTATTCAACATTTACACGAGTGACCTGATAGGTTCACTTCACCATGCCATTGCGTACGCAGACGACATAATCGCGTACAGATCAGGTCCAAAGATTGAGGTCATTAATATACTTTTGCAACGTGACTTCGACAAAATTAAGTTGAAAATCAACTTTCAGAAGTCGAAAACCATTCTGTTTAGAACGCCTTTGTCTGGGGCCTCTAGGGATACCAGAAAGAATTGACGAAAGTTCTCCATCGTGGGGCAGCACGGACAACCAATTGCTTCTCGAAATGTGGTCAGATGCCTTGGGATCTGGCTAGATCAATTTCTGTATTTTAACAAACATATAGGTGTTGCACTGGCCAGAGCCAAAGGTGCTTTTGCCCTTACAAAGAGACTGTTTTATATCAGCCAACTCGATGCGAGGGTGAAGGTAATCTGCTACATGGCCCTTATCAGGCCCATGCTTGTATTTGGATGTCCCGTGTGGTTCAACGTGAGAGCAAGTTTGTTAGAAAAGATTCTTGTGTTTGAGAGGGCTTGTCTTAGGACTTGTCTTCGCTTATACAGAACACCAGAGTCTGAGTACATAAAATTCTATCCTGATGAGGTCTTATACAATAGTGCGAACCTAATAAGAGTGGACAATTTCGTTATTAAGTTGACTCGAAGGCACGTTGCAAGAGCAATGACCTCATCGAACAACCTGATCTCCGGGTCTTACTACCCCAATTATATGTATCCCGAGAGAGTTCGCTTTATTCCTCTTGAAGCGTTCCTCTATTTAGATAGCAAAGGTCTGATCCAGGACATGTAGATTTAAGTAGGTTAAGTAGATTAAGATTTAGTTTTAGGTAGTATGTAGTATGTAGGCTTTTAGTTTTAAGTTTTATAATAAAATTAAAATAGTTCATATACTAAGTTTTTAAACATGTTTCTTAGTTCAAGCTGTAGTTAAGTCACTGTAAGAATTAAGAATAAAATCCATCATAAACGTCGAAAGTTATAGTATTTAAGTATTATGTATAATTTAGAGTGCCTGCATAGGGCCAGTAAGTTAGTTTAAGATAATTTTAAGTTATTTAAGCAGATTTTTAAGCGTTTTTTCTCTAGCATGTAAGAGTAAATTAAGTAATATAAATAAAAATGCATGTAAACTGAACTGAACTGAACTAGCTTAGATTAGAATAATTTTATGAACTCGTCCATAATTCACGCAGATCAGAGGCCGAATTTTCTCATATCTAGTCGCTTTACGAACTTTTCATATTCGGTAAATACCGTCTATTTAGGATGAGAATCAATTTAGATTTTTTGGGAGTACAGAGGAACCTCATTTATTTGTCTTTTTGAGAATTGTGTTCGTATTATGCCAATTCTCTTTCTGTCAAAAAGAATTGCTTTGCACTCACAATACAGTCTAATGAATTCGTAAAATGGTTCCTTCCTTCGTAGGTGGCATTCAAGCGAAAATTAAATTTTCGTGAAATCGAAAATATTATCCGCTCGGAAAGATTTGAAAGGAAGGGAACCACTTCCCTGGGCATAAAGTATTCAAAGCGAATTTATTTCCGTTTCGGGCCCGCACTGGCAAAATGGAGAACGCCGGCATCCTCATTAACTCAACTGAACAACTCAAATGCAGTAAATAAATGATTCCGAAAATAAATTTGCATCTACATCTCTCTTTGGGTATCAGATTTATTCGTGTTCAATTAATTTGTGATGCGAATTAGTATCTAACGGCAAGCGTACAAATTCGAAGGAGCTCATTGAAAAATAAAAAAAAACATGAAGACGATATGTGTATACGTAATTTGGTATAAAGGTGTTGAAGCAAAGAGGATCCATTTTAAGAGTGCTGACATTTTAAAGGTCTCTATTGAATTTAACGATGTTGAATATGCATTTTTATGTGTTTATGGACTATGTTTAATGTTGTGACGTATATTGAAGAATTTTCTTGTCTGTTAGAGAGCCTCAAATCTAAAAATATAATAATATTGAGTGATTTCAACTTAAACTTTCTAGATAACAGTGTAACTGTATCTAACTATTAAGCCCTCTTAGGATCGCACGGTCTATTCTGCTCCAGCTCCTGTGAGAAGTGCATGTTCGATCTTAAAATCTCCTATCACACAATGACAAGGTTATTAATTAACTCTTCCTAGCGGGAAAAACCTAATAATGAAAATGCAATCAAAATAGCGAGAAATGTGGTATTGATTTCGTCAAGTTAAAAAACGATGTGTTTTTTGAAAGTTGTGGTGATGTTTATGTTGATGAAAATGATAAGTCCGTTTCTTATACACAGTTTATTGATCGTCTCTCTAATCATATTACCGACTGCACCTCCATTGTATCCTTGAAAAAATCCCCTAAAAGACTTAAACCTTGGATATCAAAACGCCTTATTAACAAGGTAAGGTGTAAAAATAAGCTCCAAATAAAGTATTAATTCCAACTCTAGATTAAGAAATCGGTAAAAGAAACTATGCTCCCAACTTCAAAAACAGATTCCCCTTTGCCGCGATAGTTATTATCGAAATCAGTTCCTTTTTGCTAATGTAAATGTCAAAAATGAATGGAAGGTGGTCAATGATATTCTAAACCAATCCTCATCCACTAATAAATCCACCGGGATTCGTAGCCTTTGTGAACCAATGCAAAGAATTGTTTTGCCTTCTAGCCTATAACTGCTTTGGAAATTTTAAAACTAATTGGTTCTCTAGTGCTTGTGGTTGTGATGGCATTTCTAATAAACGGATCGGTTGCTTTGTAGTTGATGTTTTAGCTGTTATTTCTAATCGCAGCATATTTTTTGTAGTTTTTCCTGAAGACCTAAAATGTGCTGACGTAGTTCCATTTTTTAAGAAAAGGCTCTGCAGAAGATATGAGTAATTATAGGCCTATTTCTCTCCTTCCTGATTTCAGCAAAATCTTTGAGAAAACTGTTAAAGTAAGGATCATATCCTTTCTAAGCAAAACAATTTTTTTTAGCTCGGTGCAATTTGGCTTTACGTTTTTGCTCTAGCATTTTCTCAAATCTTGAAGCTAAAAAATTCACTGCAGGTCTTTTTGTGGATAGTACAAAAGGCTTCGATATGGTTAACGACTCAGTTTTTTTTGGATAAACTTGAGAAAGCTGGAATTCGTGGGTTTATGCTCTCCTCTGTTAGGTCTTACCTATCCAATCGAACTCAAAGAGTGAAGGTTGGCGAAATTCAGTTTTTTAATTTGGGAGTTCCTCAAGGTTTCGTACTGGGACCCAATTTGTTCCTTATTTATATTAGTTCCCTTGTCAGTCTACATTTTAAAGGGACACTTACTGCTTTTGCAGATGATGTAGGCTGTTCTTATGGTGCTGATAGTGCCTTGAATTTGGTATCTGACATCAACTGGAATCTTAATTTATTAAGAATCTGATTCTCCGAACATAGATTGAATATTAGCTCCAAAACTAAAATTATGTACTTTAGTCTCTCAACCCAGATTGGAACTTTACTTTCACGCACCAGAATGCCTAAGATTTAAACTGGCAGATTGTACTTGTGCTTCCGTTTTAGCTTGTCCCACAACACCTGCTTTCTAAGTTGGATAGTTACCACCCTCCCCTTTCTCTTACGCTGACATATGACAATGGTCTTAATCCCGTTTCCTATGAATATTCTTACAGTTTTAATTTTCATAGGGCTAACTACGCCAAGCTGAACAACCTCCTCAGTATGGTCAATTTTAACTTTCTCTACAATAACCCTAACCTTACGGTTAACGATGCTCTTGCATCCTTTTATAACGAAATTTTAAAATGTCTCTCCCAATCTGTGTCTTTTTTACCCAAAAGGAGTCCCTCATCGTCACCACCCTGGTATAATAAAGAGCTGCGATCTCTTCGTAACAAGAGAAATAAGCTCTGGTATTCTTACTTAAAATCGCGTTCCGACACCAATTTCTTCTACTACCAGTCTGCCCAAATTAATTTCTCTGTACTTTGCCAAACTCTCTATAACAACTATTTAAACCGAATTGACCACACACTCATTTCCGACCCCAAAAGATTCTTTCAGTTCATCAAAACTAAAAGCAAATCGGATAACTACCCATCATCCCTAAATTTTCTTGATAGGTCCTCGGGCGATCCCCAAATTATTGCAAATCTCTTCGCAATCTTTTTTGGCCAAGCGTTCTCCATCCATTCCCAAGAGCCAGACCATTCTTACTTTTCCTACTTAAACAGCTGCCCACAAACAACTTTGGAATCGGTGTCTATAACTTTAGAGCAAGTTAGAGATAAAATAATAAAACTCAAAGATGATTATTCTGCTGGCCCTGATGACCTTCCCCCTATATTTTTAAAGAAATGTCAAATGCATCTAGCCCAACCTCTTACAGCTCTCTTTCAGCTTTCTATCACCCAGGGGTTATTTCCATCAACCTGGAAAAGGTCGTTTATTATTCCCCTACATAAAAAAGGTAGAAAAGACGATATTTCCAACTATCGACCAATTGCTAAGTTGTCCTGCATACCTAAGCTTTTTGAGAGCATTATCTATGACATAATGCTTTTCCATTGTAAATCTATTGTTTCCCCAAACCAGCACGGATTTTTCAAAGGCAGATCTACGACCACCAACTTAACGGAATTCGTATCAAGCACTTTATGTGCACTGGAATCTGGAAATGAAGTTGATGTGGTTGCCACCGTGAAGCCTCCTCTGGTGTACCCCAAGGCAGCCACCTTGGTCCCTTATTATTTATTCTGACCATTAATGATGTTGCTTGTATCATTAAAAATTCATACATATCTGTTTACGCAGATGATATGAAAATATTTAGATATATATCATCTTCCTCTGACAGCCTACTTCTGCAGCAAGATCTAGACAGGTTTTGTACTTGGTGTCAGAAGAATTTTCTTGAGCTTAACGTCAATAAATGTCAGGCTATAACATATACCCGTAAACGCCTCCCTACTTCACCTCGTTGCTATCTAATCTTTAATCTGCCTGTTCCCTTAGTGAATGAGTTGCGTGATTTAGGTGTTATCTGCGACAAGGAACTCAATTTCCGTTCTCACATTGATAGTATAATAAAAAAAGCCAACTCTGCCCTTGGTTTTATCAAGCGCTGGTCTAAGGAGTTTTCCAATCCTTATGTTACCAAATCTCTTTACATAACCGTTGTTAGGCCTCTTCTGGAATATGCCAGCCAAGTTTGGTCACCCTACTACAGAACTCACATCCTCCGGATAGAAGCTGTTCAACGCATGTTTTTACGCTTTGCTTTACGTGGTCTTCCCTGGGATGATAGCCAAAACTTACCACCTTACACTGACCGGCTGAAACTTATAAATTTACAACCCCTTTCTATACGCCGAAAAGTTGCCGACATTCTCTTTATTCATCAAATTTTAGTAGGTAATATCGATTGTCCTTCCTTACTTCAAATTATTTCTTTTAACACCAATCCCCGCAATCTTAGGTCTGTGCCACTTTTCCGGCTCAATCTTCACAGAACGAATTACGGACACTTGGAGCCAATGTCTAGGATGCTTCGCGAAGTTAACGATGTTCTGCCTCTCTTCGACTACCATCTCAGCAAACTCTCCCTCAAGAACATACTTATTTCCACCTATGCCTCACGTCCTTATTTTCTTTAACCGCTCCCACCCTTTAGTTTTTAAGTGAAAATGTTAGTTTTAAGTATATGTTTGCTTGCAATAAGCTCAATAAATCTGTCCGGGATTGACCCGGGCCGCAAAATCAAAATCAAAATCAAAATCAAATTTTTTAACACTCTTAGTCGTAGCCACAAGTGTTTTTTAATTGAAAATGTGGGGGAGTTTAAGTACTTCGGACTTACTATAGATTATAAGATGAGCTTTGCTAACCATACTGAATCGTTAAGAAAATATTTTCGTCGTACTCTCTGGAATTTTTTCTACTTGAAAAACGTTTATTCTGAAAGATTAAAAACCATCTATTATGGCATTTTTAATTCATAGCTCCAATATGGTATTTCTTGTTGGGCTGGAACTCATACAAATAAAATTAAACCACTATTAATCCTGCAAAAAAGCGTCCAAAGAATGATGTACCGAAAAAAATCGACCACATCCCAGTTACCAGTTATCCATTATTTTGTGTCCGTCAATTGTATTGTTTTAAAGTATTGAAAACTTTATTCATGAGATCGGGTAATCGTAATTACAGATTAATTTCCGAATATAATTTCCATAGAAACCTTTTGAACGTAGTGTCCAACCACCGCCTTTCGTAACTTTTATTCGGTTTCATCGTGCCGCCATTTAATAAGCTTCCACAGTTCCTAAGAGCTTTAACAGTTTGTGGAAGATTTGAAAGAGGTGCAAAGCATTGGCTTTTTGATATGGATTATGCTAGCGTAGAATCAATGTTTTATGACATTCTGGTCTAACTATACTTTGTACATTATTTACCTTCTGCTGCTGTTTGCTAACCTTTTTTGTTCCTTTTTCTTATCTATTTCACTTCTTTCAATTCTCTAAACATACTTTCTTTGATTTTTTTTCACAAATGTAAAGTTAATTTGTTAAGGGTCACTCCACCAACAACTTACATTTTAATATTGAATTTCATTGCAATAGCATTTGCTTCTATTTTAATACTTAAAGTATATATAAATAAAAAATGTCATTATTATTTCTTAATTTGTTTGAAATTAACATATTGTTATAATTTTTATTATATGAATTATGTATCACCTGAATTTTGTATGAAATAAAAATCTATCTAAACAAAAAAGAAACAAAAATTGTATTTTCAAATTGAGAACAAATTTTTATGAGAATTTGTGGATTTTTCAATGATGCTTCTTCTAGATTTCCAAAGAAAAAGGTTCTCTTCATGCCCGATGAGATTAGATGTTATCGATGGGTTTTCCAAAAGGCATTGTACTTCCGGTCTGTTCGTATACCAGGTGTATGCAAAAGCGTTTTTTGCGGTTTAGCTAAGAGATGGCGCCAACAAAAAGTACGCAGCATATTAATTTGACACATACGTCATTTTGGTCATCTGACATTTAACTACAAACACACACAAGTTGAGACCGCCAAAAACTTGCGTCTTTGTTTTATCGTTCAGTGATCATGTCGGTGATTTTGTGGCTGAAAAAGAACATTCGGGGCACGCATTGCTTTTCTATTTAATCAAAAGAAAAAGGCTGTTGAAAGTTATGGTTTGCTGCTAGAAACATATGGTGAATACGCTCAATCAATTGGAACATGTGAGACTTGGTTGCGACTATTTGAAAGTGGTGATTTCAATGTGAAAGACAGTGAGCGCTCTTGTAGACCACAAAAATGCGAAGACGATCAATTGCAGGAGTTAACATATTGGATGATGACCCAGCTCAAACTCAACGGCATATGCAGAAGCATTACATGTATCACAATAAACAATCAACAGACGTTTGTGAGCAATGGGGTTCAATAAACTCAGTAAATGGGTCTCACACGATTCGATTGAACGTCAAATGGAAAATCGCAAAGTCGCTTGTGAAATGCTGCTTCAATACTAAGAAAGGAAATTATTTTTATTTATTTTTCTGCACCCGCCGGTGCAGGCTTGGTGCATGGCTTGGTGCCATTGTACTATTACCTCTTCGCATCGATGGGGCACGCGCTCGCACAGCAGCACTTCAGCCATTTCGAGGGAGTTGGAAAATGGCACTACGAATGATTTGCCGCAAAAGACCAGCAGTTTTTCTGGCATGCTATTCATAAATTACCTAGGTAGGTAGGGGTACGTAAGAGTGGCTGTTGGAAATACCAACCCACTTAGGCCTATTGGCCCATTGTGATGCCACGTGGATCTATGATCCTCTTACTAATGGAGTTTGAGCTTATGATAAAACGTAGGAGACTGCTAACGTCTATATTTTCTAGATCGTTTAGGTCATTGTAAAAGAAAGCTCCTAGACGAAGCTTTCTTCTCTGGGAGAGAGTTGAACATGTACAGACTAGTTGGATGATTTCCTCCTCCTCTTCCTCGCCCATGCAGCTTCTACAGAAATCATTTCTAAAAGCGCAAAGCCTTCTTGCGTGCTTGCCTATGAGCCGGTGTCCAGTCATGACACCTAATATGGCGCTGAGATGTTTCCTATTTGAAAGGATCAGACACTAGGTCTCTATACATGTTTGCCCAACAGTCTACCTAAGGTCTGTTCTTTTATTGGCATCCAGCTTTAATATTAGTTTGTACGTAGCAATTGGTATACCGATGCTAATCGTGATTGCGGATGTGTTGACGTTGTTAAAGGCGCCCTCTATGTCTAGGAAAGCAACCATTGTGTACTCCTTATATTGTAGGGATCGTTCGATGTGGCTAGTCAGAGAGTGCAAAGCCGTTTCCACCGACTTTCCTTTACAGTAGGCATGTTGAGCCGTACACAGAAGTCTTGGATCAACTTTAGCTCGAATATGGATATCAATCAGTCGTTCTAGAGTTATCAGAAGGAAAGATGATAGTCTTATAGGTATGAGGTCCTTTGGGACAACATAAGAACATTTCCCGGCTTTGCGAATGAATACTACATTGACTTCTCTCCATGAGAGTAGGATGTGGATAAGTTCTACACAGCTCCTCATAATATTTCCTAGCATATGCAGAATAATATCTGAGGACCTCTGTAGCTCGGCAGGTATTATACCTTCCAGACCAGCAGATTTTATGATTTGATTTGTAATCAGACGATGAGCTACCTGGAAAGCGGGTGTCCAGTAGCAAGTTGAGTGATTCATCACTTGAGGTTGTCCAGGAGCCATCGGTTTTTTCAAACAGCTAGGCATCATAGGATTTGTAGAGAGGATTTTTCTTAGAATGACCTCCAGGATTGTCGCTTTGCCTTTCTCAGTTCTTTGTTGTATAATTTGAGGGATTCTTTGTATGAGTCCCAGTCAGTCACTTTTCTTGTGTTTTTGCTACGTTTAAAAGTATTCTACAAGTGTTTCGGAGCAGTCCCAGTGCTGATGTCCACCAATGTGGCTTTTTCTTGCCTCTAGGTTGGATAAGATTGCAGGAAGCGGCCATAGCCTGTTTGAGAGTAAATTCCTTGACTTTCATGTCAAGCTCATTGGTGTCACCCGGGGAACTTGATAGTTTAGAGGATAGCATTTCTGACAGTATTTCTCTGTTTTCCGATAGTTCCGGAAAGCTGGTTGGCTGGGGAGAGCATCAGTCAGGCTGAATTGAATGTATCTGTGGTCTGAAAAGGAGTATTCAGACTCAGACGATACCATCTAGTTTTTTTTGAGTGATGGAGATTAATCTGGAGAAACCGTATCATTTCTATAGTTTTCCAGGGTAGTCTCCACCACTGTGCTGTTGAGGTCCTCCGATTCTAAAGATGTGCCCAAGAGCTCATATTCATCCCTTGATCATATAGGACCTCTTTTTCCTTCGTCATCGGTTTCCATTTTCTACAGGGTGTCAGAAGAGGAGGCCGACGGCTTAATTGTCACCTCGGATCGATTGGAGTCGTTGCTATCTATTTCTGGAAAGGATATCGACGCTCCAAGATCCAAGGTTGTGTTTTCTGGTGTCTCCGTTAAAGGAGGAGGAGGTTGCTTATCAGCATCCAGCTCATCCTTTTGTAGACCCTTAAGTGTATAGACTCAAAACCGAACCGAATTATGCCTTTCGTCTGCGCTAGATTCCTTATTTGTCACTATCAACGCACATCTATAACACCCCTTAGTTCTTCCAGTTTCGCGACTTTCCAGACATGAATCGGAAGAGTCGGGTTACTGAGCCGGATGATTTCCAGAATACTTTCTGGAGAGGAGCAAGAATTTCGATAATATTTTTTAATAATTTCTTCACGTACGGCAAGCGTAAAACGATGCATGATGAAATGGCAAACCATTCTGAATATTCTGACAGCTGGATGTCATTGGTAACTTTGACAGCTTCTGGAACATAATAATTGAAAAAACTATTATTGCTATCTGGTCACTCTGTAGTATCAGCCCTTGTGCAAAAGCGCGCACATGGCGTCAGTTAGGGGGGCTACGGTACAGCAAGCAACTGTTGCTTCTCAGGCGTCAAAGCCGAGAACAACGGAAACTGAACCTAACATTCTGGCCATCTTGCTCGCAATCCAAGGGCAGATGGCTCAGCTGCAACAGCAAGTACAAGAAGAGGCCAAGCGGGTGGACCAGATCTATCCGCTGCTGCGGGGCCTAACGCAACACATGTCGTAATGGGTGCGCACATGGTGGAGCAAACATTGAACGTCCTTGCGGTGAATGCTAATTCACTGATTAGGATCGAATGAAGAGCAGCGATGATTAAACTGCTGCAAGACCAAAGTCCTGATGTGCTTTTCGCTAGCAAAACCAAGCTAACCGATAACCACAAACTGGAGTACAATAATTATATTGTTAGAAGAAGAAATCGGCCCAGATCCAAACGTGGAGGCGGTGTCGCGATCTTCATTAAAGAAGGTATAAAATTAGACAGAGTGTACAAGGGAGTGTTGCTCAGGTTCCGAGTGTTGGAGGCAGTCGTAATTTACATACCGCTCTGCAGTGGAAAGCGGCTGTACTTGGCCTCTGTTTATGCACCTGAGGCTTCACAATCCACTTTATTCATTACAGAGCTCGACACGCTTTTTCGACTTCTGAGGCTGGAATCGGGGGAGAATTATTTTATAATCGGCGGGGATTTCAACTCTAAACACAGAGATTGGGGAAATAATTTGCCAAATACCAGAGGGAACCTACTACCCGATTGGTGGGGTCAGCACGATGTCATGTACAGACTCTGTCTTAAAGCGACGGATAACCCTTCGTTTCCCAGAGGCAGGTCTTATTTGGATCTACTGCTGTACGATGAACATATACGACTGACAGGTACAAATTTACAAACATTAAACTGTATGACAGCGACTATTGCGGTTTTAGCACCGAAATTACAGTTCCAATGAAATTGTGGAATTGGAGGAGTTTGTCCAAAGATATTCTTATAACCACAGTAAGACTAGATGGACACGCTTCTCCGCAAACTTGACAAGAGCGCTCTCTTTGCACACGCTCAACCCACCGTCCAACAGGAATTTGTCAAACGAAGAGAAACGACAATGTTTGGAGATCGACAATTACCTAAAACAAATGGACGAGACAATTAAACAAACTATGGACACTACAATACCGCGGTATCGACGTACAACTAACGAAGACCTGTTCCGCAATCCTACTATTGACGCACTGCACCGACAGTAGAGTAGACTTCTGACAAGACTCAAAAACTTGTACAGACAGTTAACTGACAGACAAGTCCCGGAGATTAGGACATTGAAGTCGTCGATTAAAAATATTCAAACGCTAATAAAAGAGAATTACAGAATTTCTGTAAGTTTGTATTGGAACAACAAGGTTCGGGCTGTAAACACTAGCAACCCGAATATGTTTCCGCAAATAAATAAAATATTTCGGAGAAAAAATCAAAACGACCTTCAGTGTCTTAAAATAGCCCGGAGAACAGACAACGAACGGTTACTGACAATAGCAGGTATTGATCCAAATGAAGCCGCTGATGATGACGATTTCTTTGTGATCGAGGATCCACAGAAGAAGGTCGATGTCATAGGGGCGACTTTCCAGGAAGTATACAAGGCCACTGATACCATTGGCCCTAATTATGACCTGGACAGTCGCGTCTTGGTGCACGACTTCTGCATCCGATATGAAATAGGGAACTGGCGATCCGAGGACTCTGGTTTCACCCGGTTCAGCGACGAAAATATGGCAAATAATGTCATTGCCAGAGAGGGTGACCTGCCCCCGTTCATTTCGAAGGAAGAACGCCATAAGATCTTCGACACAATCAGGGTTAAGAAATCAGTGGGGACCGATGGTATTCCGAACATCGTGCTTCGAAATTTTCCTCAGGTCCAAAACATCAGAACAGGTCCAACAATCGAGGTCATTAATACTCTCTTGCAGAGTGACTTCGATATGATAAGACGATTTTGCGATGACTGAAAGTTGAAAATCAACTTTCAGAAGTCGGAAACACTTCTCTTTAGGACGCCGTTGTCTGGAGCCTCTCGGGATACCAGAAAAAATTGGCGTAAGTTCTCGATCATTGGACAATGCGGGCAGCCTCTTGCCTGTCGAAATATAGTCAGATACCTTGGAATCTGGCTAGTTCTCGATCATTGGACAATGCGGGCAGCCTCTTGCCTGTCGAAATATAGTCAGATACCTTGGAATCTGGCTAGATCAGTTTCTGTATTTTGGCAAAAATGTAGATGCTGCTCTGGTCAGAGCTAAAGGCACTTTTGCCCTTACAAAAAGACTGTTTTATAGCAGCCAACTCGATGCGAGGGTAAAGGTAATCTGCTACATGGCCCTTATCAGGCCCATGCTGGTCTTTGGTTGTCCCGTGTGGTTCAATGTACGAGCAAGCTTAAAGGAAAAGATTCGGGTGTTTGAGAGGGCTTGCCTTAGGGCTTGTCTTCGCTTGTACAGAACACCAGAGTCGGATTACAAGAAATTTTATCCTAATGAGGTCCTTTACAACAGGGCGAACCTAATACGAGTGGACAACTTCGTAATTAAGTTGACTCGAAGGCACATTGCAAGAGCAATGACCTCGACGAATAACCTGATATCGGGGGCTAGGTAATTGGGGTAGACCAATTACCTTTACCACGAGAGTGTGCGCTGTGACGGCTTCGTTCCACCGGAAGCATTTCTCTACCTTGATCAGATAGGGTTGATCCAGGATAGATCAGCGGTGCAGTTAATCTTCCATGTCGCTCGGACAGTTGGGGACAGGCGACTCAACTACAACAGAGACGTCGCACATGGCAGTGTGGATCGTCCCAGGTTCAGTAAGGCGGTGGGGAATCGCGATAAGAGGGATGTCGTTCGGCAGCACCAGCATTTCTGGTGGTTGAATGATGGGGAAGATGTTTCGTCGTCGTTTCCGTCAATTACCGACCAGCCTCACTAATGAGGCAGAGCCGACCAATCTATTTGCTCTGTGAAGAGCGGTGGCCAGCTTTAGGTTCAGGATAGCATTTAAGAAATATATATATACGAGTATATTGGTATATACAAAGGTATATTGTTACGCCTGGAGCGTTTCACAAATGATTAAAATAATAAAAAACGTCACACGCGGCTTGGATTGTTAGCTGGGGATTCGCCTCCAGTATTTCCTTCGTGTATAGTCAAAAAAAAAGAAAAACAAACCAAACTGTCAATCAAACTGTTGAATAAAATATCGTCACAGCAGAAATGAAGACAATAAGAGAAAAATAAAGCAACACGAAATTTAGCTTATGAATTACAGTAAATTTAATTGTTCTATTGGTTAGCTGATCTAGATTTTTACCTATTCACTGATACTTATAATCTACCTTAAACTACCTTATGCTGACCTATGCATTCGTGTTTTTTGTATTAAATTCTACGAGCGTTGTTTTTCTGCGGTACTTCCTCGTCTGTGTAATATACGATGAAAGATCATATCACAACATTTTCTGTGGGAACATTTTTGTTTGACAATTTTCCTTCGTCAGCATCACGCCTTCCTAACAATATACTAATTTATGTGTATAATTGTGTATAATGTCTATGTGTGTGTTTGTGTGTATTGTGCATTTAAGTTAGGTAGACTTAGGTTTATTTTAAGTTAGATATTAAGTTTTTATAAAAATTAAAAAAATGTCCATATGCTAAGTTTTTGTAAACAAATTTTTTTTTTAGCCTTAAGTATAGAAAATAAGTATTCCTAAATAAAATGTAAATAAAGTCGAAAGACATAGTTATACGAATTTAGAGTAGCTTAGAGCACCTGTGTGGGGCCAGTAAGTTAGCATAAAATTGTTAAGTAATTGTAAGCTAGCATTTAAGCATTTTTTGTTAGAATGTAAGAGATAGTGTTAAGAAAATAAAATGCATCGAAAACTGTTACTGAGCATGATGATTTCCAGAATACTTTGTGGGGAGGAGGGTTTGGCTGGGATCCAGGTGCAAGTTCGAGGTCTGCTAGGAATGTCCTCCTTAGACAGGACCTCGAGTTTTACACCTGACCAAATCTCTCCTAAATCATCTATGGCCTTAGTGAAGAGATCAAGAAATCTCTGGTTGGCACACGCGATGAGCTTGGAGGCAGCCAGCGTCGCTTGTGATGGGAGGTGGTCCGAGGTTTTCCCGCATGATGGCCAAGAAGTCGCTCGAAAGCTTCAGCTTGACCAGCTGCCACCTTTTAGGTGTTATGGAACCGTTGGTATCGTTTCTATCGGTCACCGCGATCATTATTATGAACTTTAGGACTTCACTGAAAGACCTCAGAGATGTGTTTTTGGATGGCCCAGGGGTTTTGGTACTGTGTGTTTTGGGCCTCTTGGAAACCGGAACGGTTTTCTCCAACGATCTCTGGCGCTTAGAGGAGTCTTTTTCAATTTTAGGAGCAGCGGAAGCAGTGAGTAATTTGTCTTTTAAGATGTTTTTAGCCCACTCAATCTTGCTCTTTACGTCCGCACTTCTCTCAACCTCCGGAATGGATTCGAAGGTTTTGATGATGCGTGACGCATTTCGGCGTCTTAGGTAGAGCGCCTTATATGGAGTTTGTCGATGCAGCTGAAGTTCAGATTCCTCCTTGGGGGGAGGAGTTTTGGTAGCAGCGACCCTGCCACAAACTTGCTGCTTCTAGGGGTGGAGGAAATGATAGGACCATGGCTTGCCACAGTCTTAACACTCCCTGAAGCTTTCTTTTTAGGCTCGTTGCGCTTGCCTTTAGAGGATGGTGCACCATGGCCTGCCATAGTTTCACCTCCTCTCGACAATGCAGGAGGCTTGCCGGTAGTCGGTGCAGTCACCGTTCTACCGCCTGATGTGAAAGAAGTACTGGCCTCGAGTTTTGTTTTGTTTGAGGTATTGTCCATAATATGGTCCCACGAGTAGCGGAGAAAGGGTTGTCCATCTGTACAGAGATTCGCCGTATACAGATAAGGCTAGCTAATCCGAAGGTCACCAGGTATCCGCTCTACAACTCGACAAGTTCGATGCTCGCGTTAGGATTCCCTAAAAGATGGTCGAAATGTGTAGAAGCCGTTTGCCAAAAAAAATTAATTTCCCTAGAAAATTACGTATTTTTTTTTACCAAAAAAACTGGAAAAAACTTATGCATACACCTGGTATATCTAAAATTGAAAAAATGTAATCCAAATGCCTTGTTTGATTGATTACAGGTCTTTAAAAAGCCGCTTCGAATTAACATGAGTCCATTATTCAATATTCGCCTGATCCACAGGGTGAAAAAAACATCAACACAATCATTCCAATATCCCGATGGATGGTCCCTCAAATTATATATTACATTTACATTATTTTTTTTTTAATTAAGACAGAGATTGTCCTTTTTAATAGTGATTTGATAATTACCAATTAAAAAGAGTTTTTCGCTCCATTTAAGTTTATTAACTGACTATAAATACCTTTTACCCCGATGTTAGCCTTTTTTATAACAAAAAAATCTTGTAACACTTCAATAAGTAAATCCTTTAACAGAAAATATTGCAAATTAATATTTAAGTAGGGCTCGAATTGAAGTACCGTTCCACTGAAAGCAATCGATTGTTCGTGATTCTTTGCGAGGCATGAACTCGAACGTTAATATGATGCGGCCTTTAAATTAAAATTGGAAATTTATTATTGTATTATTCGTATAGAGAGAATTATTATTTTAATTGAATGATTAAGGAAGATAATTTATCCAGTTGAGTTGAAAAATAATTGTTGACCATTGATGCTTATATGACAAAGAAGTAATAAACAATAGGAAGTCAAAGTGCATCAATTCATTGTTAAATAAAGTCATATTGAGATATAGGAAATGTCGTTCTACTATGAAACCAATCAGACATCTCGTCCTGCTTTCTATCCACTTCGCAATAATAGATTTTCAGACAGCTTCTGATTCCACTCAATCTATAATCTCAATCATCATAAAATCAAGAATAGGAATTTGGATATTTAACATTTGATGCAATACGTATTATACAAACAGAAACCTCCTTCCGCTTGATTTAATGGCATAGATTACAACTATTCATCAGTGGCATCTTTTTTCCAGTCAATCAGAGCTTAAGTCTTGATCCTTGGTGATGTCTGTTTTGATTGATGATTTTTGTTTATTATTTTGTACCTTGGATTCAACATAGCTTCAAATCATACAAATCTGCATTATTAGACTACATAATACCAGCCAAACTATGACCACGGAAATTATTCTGTCAGTGTCAGAGGTAATTCTTAAGAGTCGTCTATGTCTGGTCTACATTTCTCTGTTATTTAAGCAATTAAAGTTGTTTTCATATCTAAAGTTGGTAGATGTTTCCATTTAGGTTTAAAAGATTCAGACCCATTGGTCCATCATCATATCTTTACCTCTGCAATGATCGTAGATCAATGAAAATATTCGCTAGTATTGTGTATACCCTCTCTCGGTTGCATGAGTTGTTTTCCTAACACCTAGCTCTGTTCAAGACGCACTAATGAATCTGTCCTTAAGACTCATATCATGGGCAGCACTCTCAAAATCATCTTCCTATGAAGAACGTGTTTTCGGCACAACACACACTGTTATTTTAATGACCTTGGGCGCCGACTGTTTTTTGACTCTAGTCTCTTGAACATACCATAATTTCCTGTTGCTGCAAAAGACCGAAATCGAATGGTTTTGACAAGAATCTGATCATGAAAAGGAGGGTAGTTGGAACTTTTGACAAGTTAAATTTCAGTTCTCTTTAGGAACACTCGCATCTGTCTTTTAAGCGAATTGAGTATATCCTGATGGCAATGAACTATTGAACTATATTGAATGTTAAATGATCTCTGGGGGAGAAGAAATATCTTTATCTGTAGCAAAAGTAGAAAACCACTTCCAAGCTATTCTGAAGACTGAATTTATTTCTCAGGACCCGATCCTGTACTTGGACCACCTGCTTCCCCAATTAGGACTTCTATGCACAGTTGGGATTCGTGAAATCATGACTCTCTAGGGTGCCGGCAGACTTAACGACCAAGAAAAGGGACGGCAACTTTCCTGCTGACCTTTAGCAAAGAAGACTGTAGACAGTCTTCTGACATCGTAACGAGGCATTACGTTTTCGCTAAGCATCTAAGTGTGATAGGCGTACTCGTAAGTGGCACAACATCTATGTGAGCGCTGACAAAACTGTAGAGCCTAGAATGGCATCATACTATAGGTACTCAATGCTGATGTACTGATGAAGGCACTTTATCACCTTTTATAACTAAGAGATAATCCTTACCAATCATTAATCCGCAACCATAGAGCAAACCTTCATCTTCGTGAATCATAACTGCTTCCACTTTTCCTGATTGCTGGAAGTTGGCCACCATAATATCCGTTTCGAAGAAGCCCAAGCCCTCTTCGTCAACTAACTTTCGACATCCTCAACACTCTGCAAACAAAACAATCTCTTATCCCTATTCCAGTGAGGCATTCGAGCTAATCAAGGTTGTTCTACAGCTATGGTTAAAATTCTCGACGATATAAGGGTTAATTCTGATAGGGATTAACGGTGTTATGTTTGCTTGACTTCTCAAAGTCTAAGCCTATATGTCGGCTTTAGCGAAAGCTCGGTGTGTCCGATTTTTAATTATCCCCACAACCGCTGTCAAAGATTCGTTCACAACAGCGCCTTCTCGGAATTCGGTCTCTTAGCTGCAGGAATTCCGCAGGCGTCTATACTTGGTCCGATTCTATTCTACCTTTTTGCTAATGATTTACCAAAAGTATGTTCGAATATTGATATTCACTTATATGCTGACGATGATCAAGTTTATATTTCGAGACCTATTGGAATTGTTAGGTCCTCGTCAGATTAAATGAAAACTTGTCTAAAATATATGACTGGCCAATATGTAATGGACTTAATCTCAACCTAAACAAATAACAACTGACTTTAGTATCCAAACATCACTTTGTCACGGACGAAATATCATCAGTATTCCTGAATGGCAGGCAACTCAATTTCGTTAACGTGGTTACTAATCTGTGTTACAAATTAAATAAATCACTTTCCGATATTGACCACATAAGTTATGTTGTTGGACGAATCTGTACTGGACTGAGTAAACTTGCTGCCCCTGAGACTCCTTTTTCCTCTCGATTCTTGCCTTTTCTTGACAGTTGACTTGATTGAAGTGTTTTGGAAGAAGAGACCACAAGCAATTACTAGTATTAATGTTTTGAGTGTTGAAGCCTAAACATCTTTGGAGAAACTCATTATCTGTCAAACTGTCGTAAATGGGTTTCACGAGCTGATTTGTGCTTGAAAGGTTCGCCTTTTTCTGTTGCCTTTATATACTTGCACCATTCGACATTGCACAAATGATCCTTGAACTGTCTTTAGTAATACGAAATACGATGAAAGTAACCGGTTATGACTTCTTTATCAAATCTTGAATACTGTACAGGTGTTTTCGCATAGCAAAGCTATTATCATAATCTTTATGACTTCTTTTGATTATCGGAACATGCATTTTCGGGCATGTAAAACTTCTGCACGTCTAAATCGATATATAGACGAGAATCGGCCAAGTTGGCGTAGGTTTTTTAGCACTCATCTCCGATATAATAATCGTATTTGCAAGCGTGCAATGTTTCTGAGGAATGTAACATATTAATTATCCCTTGGACTTCCTTCCTCCAGGAGATGTCAGCTCGTGTACATCGCAATCATCGGTGTGTTCTGATTCGCACCAAATTTTAAACTCTGTTGTAAGTTACTTTTTAGGACTTGACATCTTTGCTGGAAATATGATAATCTAAGACCATACCGGAAAATTTGCCAATTAAGGACAAGAATCCTCTTTTTGCCCACGTGCCGTCCTCAGACACTTCTCCTTCTTTCATGACTTTTGTACTTTTTTTTTTCAGCAGCCTTTTTTATCACCTAATCGTATTCTGATATGCACGAATTACTATGTAATTTTATTTTCCTAATAGCCCAACATTGCTACAGCAGTGCTTCTGGAATTGGCTATACTTGCTGACCTCAATCCCACTGTAAAGCATTTTTCATTAGAGGAGTCCCAGTATTCCAATGGGGATTCCCTGAACTCCACATTCCATCGTTTAACAGATGTCACACTTGTGTTCCAGATTATCCTCCATTTAATCTTGAAATGATATACACTTCAACAACATTTAACAATCATCCAAACGTACGAATCGACTTACTTACACCATAATGTTGCGATGCTATCTGACAAAGTAAACGCCAGAATAGAAAAAGGAATATTGCGCCTATACACGAGTGGGTAATTCAATACAATAAACTATAGGTTCCACGCCGTTCTCAAAAGTTGAAGGCCTCTGGAATATCCCTGTGACGTATTTTTCGAAAAGACTGTGGTCTGGTTTTCATGCCGGAGGCCGCACTTCTTTCAAGATAATGTCATCGAGTTGATTACAGTGAATATGGGGTCGCCTGTGAACAGAAAGATACCAATTGACACCGAGCACGTGCCACAATTGACTTTTCGGTGATTGTCTCATCAGAAATAGCCCTGTCAACCTTTAGACTAGGTACTTTCTTTGGGGCTATATTTAATTCCTAGTCGATGCAAATAAACAAGAAGCCTTAGGCGACCTGGAGGCGAACATCCGATGTGAAATTGCTGCTTTATCTGGCCAATGATGCTAACAAGTTATAGGAGTGGATCTTCCTGCAAACGGTTTAAGTCATTAAGCTCCTATTCCTTCTCAAGTATTAGTTTCTTAACGTGGAGACTTCCTTGACATTCGTATAATTTAACTCTATGTACGATATTGCAATCGAAATGTTAAGACTCAACACAAGTATTAAAATGTTTTGGGTTTCTGTACGATAACTTCTTCTAAATAGATGTTGGGCTTTGAGCACTTTCATCAAATTATTAAAAGATCTCTGAAGGGCTATCTTTCCATCTAATATATCGTAGTAGAACCCTCCTCTTGGGCCTTACGTTTCCATCATATGTCGGTTACTCAAATATGGTGTATGATTGTTTGATGGACTACCTTGGATGAAGTGATCAATTGTGATAAGCTACGCAACGTTTAAGGATCAGTATGTTTGGGTACTAGCTAGCCGAATATTTTGAACTGTAGGGTTTTCCAATACTTGACAACTTTTTTTCTTAAATAAAACGCAAACAATTTGAGATATTTCAAAAACTTTATTATCGGCTTGAAGTACGATCAAAACATTTATGAATGGAACTCGACTTCGTTCATATGGCCACCGCGGGCACGTTTGCAGCGGTTGATTCGTTGGACCCAATTTTCAACGCCTCGGCCACACATTTCGGCCGAAGCGGCCGATATTTCGCGTTCACTGCTGGCTCTGAGTTCTTCCAACGTCATCGGCGTGTTGGCATAAACCAATGATTTAACGTAGCCCCACAGAAAATAGTCAGGCGGCGTTAAATCGCACGAACGAGGCGGCCAATCGACTGGCCCATTTCATGAAATAACGCGCTCACCATACTTACTCTTCAATAAATCGATTGTAGTGTGTGCTGTGTGGCTTGTGGCATCATCCTGTTGAAACCACATGTCGTCCAAGTCCATATCTTCCAATTCGGGCCAAAAATAATCGGTGATCATGGCGCAATAACGCTGACCATTCACAGTAACGTGACGATCGTTATCGTCGACGAAAAAATATGGTACAATAACGCCGCCGGCATGCAAACCGCACCAAACAGTTATTTTTTGTGGATGAAGTGGTGATTCATGAAGCACATGTAGATTTTCACCCGACCAATAACGCATATTTTGCTTATTGACGCAACCATTGAGCCAAAAATGAGCTTCGTCACTGAAGATGATTTTGCGATGCAATTCATCATCTTGGCGTATGTTCTCCAGAACCCAATCGGAGAACGTACGTCGCTTTAAATGGTCCATCGGCTTCAATTCTTGAGTCAGCTTAGTCTTGTATGGGTGTAAACCAAGATCCTTACTCAAAATAAACACTAATGTGGTCTTAGCGATGCTCAATTTGGGTGAACGCCGTGGAATTGACTGATCTGGTTCGTTTGCTATGGACGCCTGAACGGCAGCGAACGTTGCCTCACTGACACGGCAACATCACACAACGAATATGTAGACTCAAATGTTTGCACTAAACTTGTTACTGCCTGTCTACTGGGGCGAGAATTACGAAAATTGGAGTTAACGCTCTTAAAGTTGCAGTCACCGACTCCGAATTTCAGTAGAAAATTTTTATAATTTGTAGCTCGCTCGTGCACTCTACCATGGTGAAAATGTTAAGTTTACTGAATAAATTGACAGTGACAGTTTGATGATTAGTGAAAGAGTGCGTTCACAAATTAAATTCAAAGTTGTCAAGTCCCTATTGGAAAACCCTTTACTTCCTCACGTCACTGGGCATCTGTTTTTCTGAGAACCTTCTACAAATGCAAAGGTGTGTTAACGTTCTTGTTTGTTTTGAAGCGATTCCACTGTGGGGTTAATGGGAATACTTACAGAATCTCCACCATATTTACCCCGCTCGTAAATTTTCATGGTATGCAACATAAGCTTCATCCATCTCTGCAATTTCTTGTCTTGCCCTTGCCTCGAAACAGTGAGACATGAGAGTTCTTCCTTCATCTGTTAGGCATCTGTTCGTCTCTTTGTTTGTGCTTCGAAGCTGCACCTAAACATGTGACACATATTTATCAACTGTGAGAATCAATCCTTTAAGTTTCGATACAAAGTCTATTACTACTCCGCGTGATGTGGCAGCCGCTTTTTTCGCTTTTCAGAATATTTTATCCGTTACCGACCATCATCGCTCCATTTAGCAAGTTTCGTTTTCGTTTATGTTGCCTCTCGAAACACAAAGAAAAGTTTTATCATCACTCTTACCTTTTCCTTCAAAGCTGTTTAATATTCCTTGAGCGCTTAGTTTTACAAATGGGTTAGTGACATTCTGCAGTCTTTCTCACAAATTTACCACCTAGAGCTGGCTTCTTTCCTTGTTGGCTTTTTCTCCAAAAATGTCCCTGAGTTTTAGTATCTTTTTAAATCTCCAAAGATGCAAACATTTCGTCCCTTGATGTTCTACCAAAGGATCATTGAAATTCCGCTAAATCATGTATTTTCCCTTTCAATTCTTACTTGCTGTGCCGACAATATTCCAAATTTGAAGTCACATTTTGCAAGAGTGCAGCTCAACTGGCATGATATAACAACCCTGGCCCTCTGTGTACGCTTTTCTAAGCAAGTTTCAGTAATGGTTCCAGCTTTTGTTACTGTGACGATATTCCAACTTTCTATAAATGCGGTAGGACTGTCAGATCGCTAACTTAAATCCGAATTCCTTGATTTGGTGCAGGTAAAGGCTAAGCTGCTATAGAGCAATGTTTGAAATTGCTGTCACTTATCCTTCTGGTTCGAATTTTATTCATTCTGTCCGACTTAAGTACGGTCCTTTATCACCAGAGCCATTTCGTTTGTAAATTCTGTTAATAGCTCTTGAAAAATTTTCTTAATCACTAGACTTAATTAGTAAGTTATAAAAGTCAGAAATATGGAAACACTTCTCTACAATAAACGTATAATCCCTTTGAGAGTAAGCAGAATGAGGATTAAATACTCATTTACAACAAATCACAAATTAATTAAACCCTTGTTATGATTCAAGATTTCCTTATCTATTTATAGTCGTTAATCCCTTATCCGACCTCAACAATAGTCGTCTTAGGACATGTGTCAATTATGTTGCGATTAGTAGGCCGCCTTTCCAAATGAATTATTCTCATTTATCAAACAGAATCCATCTTTAGTGATTACTGTCGAATCTCTTAACTAAACCATCGTTCATATCCGCAAACCCGAACCTTATAAGCTTATTCATACTGGTAATAATTTATTCGAAAAATTACCCTAGGAAGGGAATTACGAGTATGTTCACAGCTGGAGATACAATCGTTTCCATGTTGTGTTGTGCCTAGATACTCGTACTCAGTAAACATATGAACACAAAGCATTTCTCCTCACATCGGATCCCTAAGGGATACCAAAGACGATGATCCAATAAGAAAAGGTGTTTTGTAAAGTGTTTCAGTATCATCTGATGTGGCGTTGTCATAGTTAACCACTTTATCCATTGAATTCCTGAATTCTCCAATGACCTGCAAGCTATGGATTTCTGCTAAGTTAGAACAATCACTATTGTCTACAAATTGAACTGGTTACATTGTCTTTATGGCGCAGCTTACTTTCAAAAAAAACTTCTCGACTCAAGAGTCTCGTAAACTGATTCATCTTGTTACTTTAGGTACATAATGAGGGTAATCTGTCCAATGAAGTATTCTTTACGATGTCTCGTGTATGTATATGGGCTTGCGAAGCATGTTAGCATTATCTTCAACAATCAAAATGCTTATTCATGGGTTAAGTGTCCATAGAATGTTATTATCCTACTTTGAGTAGTTTATCTGCTTAGGTTTCCAAAAGTAGATCCGAAACCTTAAGAAACATCCCAGGAGCGCATTCTTTCCATTAGCCCATTTAATGAGAGCTCATACGATAGATGGAAGTGGAATATTTATCAATTTATCTACAGTAACATATTTGACAATGCAGATATAAGATAAGAGCCTCGTACCGCCACCCAGTCGAGGTCAGGAAATATCAGGTTGACATAATACCTGCACAGTCTAGATAAGCACCTTCGTCTGACTGTTTTGTACGTGTATGAGGAATCTGCAATTTGTTTTAGCTTAGACAGCGTCAGATAAATATTTCCTACTGAGCTCACTAGATTTATTGCATTTAAGCCAAATAGTGTGGAATGTCGTTGAGTGAAGCGAGTATCGCACACACTCCCAATTAGACGCAGCTGAATGATATGCTCTTATCTGAAGTACAGCAGCCCTGCAAATTTTTGAACTCAAACGAGGGTAAGTTTGCATTTATAGCTGCTAATGTGAGCTCACGTGCCTGTCAAGTTGTGACGACTAGGGAGTGTATTCTCACGCAAAATCTAGACATCATGAAGCAGAAATATGTTGATGTCATTTTTGGAGGAATTTCGGAGAAAGAATTTTTGTATTTTTTGAGTAAAACAAGAAATTTGGTCTTCCTCGTTGGGTATTCGGACAACATCATCCGTGTGTGGCGAGTGTCAGTCACTAAGAAGTCGACACAAAGAAGTGCAGGAGAAGATTTCCGTTTTCATTTGTATAACTTCATTTGTTCATCGTATAAGCGAATAAAAGAGATCAAGAGGAAAAGCTTGCCCTATGACGAGAACAAATGGCAGTAGTTCATAGCCACCATGGCTAAAGCGATTTGGATTCAAGTTCAGGTGAGCCCCTCTCCAATAAGGAAGTTGGCATATTCGACATACCGACGGAATTGTTCCAAGCCGCGCCCAAAAATTCGGTGGAGATGTTATAGTCACTAATTAGGAAACCAACTGAAACCGGAGCGTTACCTAAAGATTGGAAGACGGGAATGGTTGTTAAGCCACTCAAGAAGAGAAATCTGATGGAATGTGTCCACTGGAGAGGTACATGGATTCCTAAGGCTTTGGCTGAGCTAATAGGTACAAGAATTCTAGATCGCAGGTTTTCGATCTAGATCTTAATGCGCCAACTACACAACTAGAGAATGTCCCGCATAATGTGTCAAAAACTTAAAAGCGAGATTCCCTGACATATTTTGAGACAAAAATTCGTATGGGTCGTGCTGTCGGAAATGCCTCCCCTCAGAGATACAGAGGTTTTAAGCCAAGCCTTATGCTGCCCTATTTCGACACCTATTGTAAATAATATCTTTCAAATTTATTTTTTTGTTGTTTTATTTTATTTTATTAGCAGAACTCTGCTATTTAAACTCAGCTTTTACGATTCTACAATTTGAACTTAAAATTAGTCATATATTGTATACAATATTTAAATTTCCATTATTAGGGTGGTTAAATTTTATGAATGCAATCTTTTATTTTTTATTAATTTATTTATTATAATTCATTTCATATTACAGATGTTTATCTTAAGTTTAACAATTTCATAATGATTTATAATATGGTAAATGAATGAATATAGTAGTTGTTATATAATTTGGTGAACAATTGTTCCAAATTAGTGTTAAGCGACACTTCAATAAATACATTACAATAACCCTTAGGATGTAGGATGATAATCGTAAAGTTTTTTTTTGTTCAAAGTTCAAAGCAGGAATTCAAGAATAATAAGCTAATTACAAGAAAAAAAGAGAAATTTCAATCGATTTAATACATACATTTGGTGTAGCTTTAAAGCAATTCAATGCTAGCCATATCAATAGTAAATAACCACTTTTTAACTTTTTTTATGTAACCATTATAATTAATTGTTATTCGGATGGAGTATGGAAGTTTATTACAATAGCTTGGGGCGCTAAATGTGAAGCTATTTCAGAAGTGTGTTGTACGTGAAATTGGTGTATTAACTAAATCCATGCTGTTTACCCGTAAGATGTAAATCAGATTGTGTCTGCTTGGAATGTTACCACTTTGCTTAAGAAATTCTCTTAGTACTTTAAAGATTTACAAATGCTTCAATGGTAAAATCCCAAGCCTTTTGAATAAGGGCCAACTATGTGCAGTTAAAACCGGTTTCATTGTGCTGAAGTAAGTTCCACCCCAACTACTGATACCGTATTGCAACTTCGATTGTGGAAGACCATAGTAGACCTTTCATAGAACTGTTTCGGAGCAGTAAGGTTTAATGAGATAAAGCTTACGAGCAACTAGATTCATGTGGGATTTTAATGCCTGGGTATGATCCTTCCAATTCAAATTGTTGTCTATCAAAACCCCAAGTTATTTAAATTTACTAACGGAGTCAAAGCACTTTTCAGAGCACGAGTTGTTACCTTTGTAATTTTGAGTACCACAAGTATGCACTGGTAGTCCTTATTTCTTGCAGTCAGGTGCATGAAAGTACAGATTAAGATCAAATAAGTAATTGCCAGATAGTTTAAAGTGAACTGATTTTGTTTTTTCACTTACAACTAGTTTACGAATAGCAAACCACCGTCTCAATTTTTCTAAGTCCTCCCCAATCTTAGCAACGCATTCAAAAACGTTTTAAAAATTATATATGAAGGTAATATCATCAGCGTATGCCGTAGCCAACCCATTTAATCGTTGTTTAAAAATCGAATTTATGTAGATAGAAGAGGTCCAAGCACCGAACCCTGTGGGACATCATTTTTTAGAACACGTGGTTTACTGAAAATGTCGTTTAATTTAACACTTTACATTCTGTCTTTCAGGTATGTTTTGAACCACATATAAATTGATCCTCTGAATCAGCATTATGTAATTTACTAAGCAGTAGCTTGTAATCAAGCATGTCAAACGCGTTGGTCATATCTATGAATAATGTCATTGTAGACTGATTTCTATTTAGTCCTTCGTGTAATTGACTACAAACTCTAAGAATGGCGTTCTTTGTGGATAAACCAGACCTAAAACCAAACTGGTTAACGGAGAAGAAATCATTACGTTCTAAAAATTTTAACATCCTGACTTTAATCATTTAGGGAAAAAAAGACGTACGAGAATATACGTCTCCTTCTAGCATATCTGAATGACAAATCAGACTCAGTTTGTTATGAGGGGAAAACTAAAACAAGCGTCATGGCGTCAATATAGCAAGAAGGTCTCCCTACTGACCTTACAAGTCTGAGGAACTTATATATCAAGTTCCACGAGATTTTTAATATGTCTCCCCAAAAAGTCTCAGACGACCCCGCTGCTTTCGGTAACTATGTGCACTCAAAAAGGATCTCACACCTTCAACGGAGCAGAGCTGACAACAACAAATTTTTTCGTCCCTAACGTGCTACCATTGCCAGTGTTTCGACCATCCACTCCTAGGCCCTTTCGTAATAACCTTCATCTTACCTTTTACTATCAAAACGTAAGAGGACTGCGATCTAAGACCCGTGCCGTCTTGCGCCAATCTCACGCTCTCCCATTTGAGGTCTACGCTCTGACCGAAACTAATCTAATTCCCGATATAAAGAATCAGGAATTATTCTCCCCTAGTTTCAATGTTTTTCCAGACGACGATCTTACCCGTCCAAATGATGATGCTACGTGTCGAGGTGTCCTATTGGCCGTCCGCAATGACCTAAACTCTTCACCAATCCCTGTGTCTACTTCCTCTAAGCTTGACTACGTTTCAATAAAGATTACACTCCCTTGCAGGTCCCTGTACATTATGTGATTTTACATCCTGCCGGCCCAACCAATCGAATGCTACCAACTCGCTATCGATGCAATTGATCAAATAATTAACTTATCTGATCCTCTCGATGATATCATGGTATTCGGCGATTTCAATCTACCTCAACTGCACTGGACTCAATCAGATGATGAACCTTAAAGAATGTCTCTTCTTGGATGAGCTCACAGACTCTAGCTTATGCCAAGTTAGTGGGGTCTCTAACTATATGGGTAGGCATTTAGACCTCATTTTCACCACTGACCCCATAAACTCCTCTGCCTCGCTCTGTCCCCTTTCACTATCGACCATTGATAACTTTCACCCACCACTTCTTCTTTCTCTTTTCCGCCACTCTCCTTTCCCCCCCGCCCCATCTGCAGCCGCCACTTCTTACGACTTTCATAAAGCGAATTTCCACAAAATTAACGCATATCTTGGTAAGTGTTCTTTTGATTTCGCCAATATGCCCCTAAAAAGTGCTCTCCCTATTTTCTACAGGGAGTTATTCAATTCCATTTCTCTCTATGTCCAGTTTTCGCGTAATAGGACCTCTAATACGAGCCCCCCGTGGTATAATCGTAAACTTCGCTCTTTACGTAACAAAAGAAACAAATTATGGGCAGTTTTGCTCCGATCCAACTCTTTTGCTGACTATTCAAACTATCTCGGGTCATACCTTCAATTCGCCCAGCTCTATAAGTCTCTCTATCAGCGATACCTTTATAGTGCGCAATCAAGGCTTATAAATGATCCTAAGTCTTTCTACCAATTCGTTAATTACAAAAAAAAAATCCGACGGTTTTCCTCCATCCCTCTCATACGAAAATATATCATCAACTGATCCGCATACCATAGCTAACTTTTTTGATACTTTTTTTAAGCAATCTTTTGTCGATAATTCCTTTGTACCGGATTTCTCTTATTTCAAATACCTACTTAACTTCCCTATTGGCCCCACTATTTCTCAAAGCTTTGATCATACAGTAATAGAAAACAAATTACAACAACTTAACGATGAATACTTACCCGGCCCAGATGGCCTTCCATCCATATTTCTCAAAAAGTGTTCTTCAACTCTCTCCCGTCCCCCTTGCAAATCTCTTCCGATTATCGCTCTCTCAAGGTGAATTTCCACAGATATGGAAGTCCTCTTTCATAACACCCATACACAAAAAGGGATTAAAGAGCGAAGTCACTAATTACCGCCCTATAGCTAAACTTTCTCATATACCCAAACTCCTCGAAAGCATTTTGCATGAAGCCTCAAGCTTCCAGTGTAAATCTTTTATTTCCCCCAATCAACACGGCTTTCTGAAGGATCTACCCTTCACTACTAACCTCGTAGAATTCGTGTTCTCTATTCTCTCAGCCCTAGAAAGTGGTAAAGAAGTTGACGTTATAACAACTGATTTCAGTAAGGCTTTTGACAAGATATCTCATAAACTAATCCTGTTCAAATTGTCCGTCTTGGGCTTTGAACCCATTTTGCTTAAAAGGATATCTTCTTACATGGATAAAGTTTTTATAGTGTTCGATTCAGGTCTGTCCTATCGGCCCCTTTCTTGGTCACTTCAGGTGTTCTTCAAGGTAATCACCTAGGTCCACTCCTCTTCATCCTTCCTATTAAAGACCTTCAAAGGCTCATTCAACACTCAACACTTTCTCTCTATGCTGACGATACCAAATTTTTTAAACCCATTTGTTCACAACAAGACTCCAGCCTCCTTCAAATAGATCTAAATAAATTTACCACCTGGTGCATCAAGAACTGCTTAGAACTCAATGTCTCCAAATGTCAATCGATTACTTTCTCACGTAAGTGCAAGAAGTCTCCTCAACGAATTTACCATCTCCACGGCCAACCTATACCCCTTGTTGAATCTATCCGCGACCTTGGCATATTATGCGACAGGCAGCTTAATTTCCGCTCGCATATTGATGAGATAATTTCTAAAGCAAACTCATCACTGGGCTTCGTTAAAAGATGGTCAAAAGAATTCTGCAACCCGTACGTGACCAGATCACTATACATCACTTACGTTCGCCCCTTCTCGAGTACGCTAGCCAAGCGTGGTGTCCCTTTCAACGAGTTCATGTATCTCGTATTGAGAGGATCCAGCGTCGTTTTCTTCGATTTGCTCTTCGAGGTCTACCTTGGAACGATACTCTAATCTTACCTCCCTACCGAGACTGTCTCAAACTCATTAACCTGAACACCCTTGAGGAACGAAGGGACGCAGCAGACATTCTGTTCATTCACCGACTCCTCTCAAGCTCCGTCGATTGCATGCCTCTTTGCAACCCCATTTTCTTTAACACTAACCCTCGTAATTCACGTTCCACCCGTCTCTTTTATCTACCTATCCACCGCACCACATATGGCTCTAACGAACCAATCTCCCGTATGCTGCGTAAGGTAAACTCCAACCTTTCCGTTTTCGATTTTGATCGCAGCACACTTTCCCTCAAATTCGATCTCCTTCACCATCCTTAGCTTTAAGCCCTAGTACTAATAGCTAAACCTTATTTTATTAGTTTAAATCTTAGCTTTTAAGCTTGTATTGAGCAAAATAAATGGGGGCGTTAGCCCCCACCAAAATTCAAAATTCATGGGCTTTTGGCCAATTAATTGTGACAATTTAAAAGAAACCATTTCTTCTTTACTAGGTTTCCATATCAATTCTATTTCAAAATAAGCTCTAAGAGTTAAAGTTAAATCCTTTTCCAATTGGCAATTAGGTACGTTTCCATTATTCCTTTCTTCTTCGCATTCATTCTGACAATCTAACAAATTAACAACCTGAATCCAAATCGTTGAGTCGACAACTACTCAAAGTATTGACCCCAAGGACAAATCACAAAATAATTCCATCAAATTTATACTTTTTTGTCCTTGCTGCAACAATGGTAAAAGTACAGTCCTTGCTTAAAGCGAATGGTACAAGGTGACTTGCCCAGTGTATGGATTAGCTAAATAGTGGGGTTTTTTCAACTCATATCCATCTCCAGCACTTAGGTATAACAATGCGAACGCCTTTCCCTTGAGTCACATATAAGCTAAAGAAGCAGATGAGACCACTTGAAAGTCCGAAGAAAACTACCGGAAGTAGAAAACGATTTCCTATCCTCCTCCAACACATCTTCAGACATAGAAACCACACAATGTAAATGTGGATATTCTGTTTATAAAGCTCGGAAACCCTATTGGAACAATGCCAGCAAACCACTAATAACAACAGCAGCAGGCTTTAGCCTCGTTTGTTTGTCGTAGTCGTAGTCGTTGCCATTGTCATCGTTTAGTTTGTCGTTCTTCAAGGACATGAGTACGAATACTCTGCTATAGGACAATGGAATTTCAATTGTCTGACATTGTAATCAAAGATTCATGCTATCTTATCCCAACTAGTCAGTGAGTGTATGAAACTGACTACACATAGATACATCTAAGGATACTCTAGTCTAGTAAATGAGAGAATACTCGTAAAACAGAATGGCGGAGTATCCTTTTCATTCAGCTTCATGATTTTGTTTTCTACTGGTGCGCCCATTTTTGCAATAAATTCCTTCCTGTATCCGTTTTTGTTCTTCTTTCTTCACAATCGTTGGCTTTGTTGTCGTGTTTTGAATTTTTTTTTCTATCGATGCCTCGGGATATATATCATACAATACATGAAGTACCATACTGTTACATCTATCGTTTATTGTGAATTTGTCTACATCTTTTTCTAGGTTACAATCATATTTGGAGGAATCTTCATCACTGGCGTCCTAGGAAATGTGCTCGTTTGTGTGGTTATTGTTCGGCATTCCACTATGCATACGGCAACGAATTATTATTTATTTAGCTTAGCTGTATCGGATCTCATGTTCCTGCTGTTGGGTAAGTCTATTTGATCCTATTATGCATAAACAAAAAAAAAAAAATACTCAAAATATTCCATTTATTCTTCGTTCACCCTATTTTGACTTCCTTACAAGGTCTTCATCGTATCCTTTCTTTAGGAATAAAAGAATAAAAATAAAAATCATCGCTGGCATATTTTTTCGGTGGGAAATGATAAATGGTTCGATTAAATAACGGTATTCAAGTTCTCTATTGTAGATTGGCGTAATGAATTCAGATGACACACTTACTATATACATAAGTACTCGTATATCCTCAAGACTTTTCAAGAATTATTAGCAAGGATAACTTGAGTCAATTTGACAAGCAAATAACAACCTTGATAGACGCGGAGTCACTGAAGACAAGGATGTAGCAGCTTTTATTAATTACTCTGATTACGTAGCAAAAAGCCAAACAAGGAGTTGTTGTAATGTCTTTCCATTTCCATCCATATTTCCAGCAATGACTTACCCTAGTTCTTCTAAATTAAGTACCTCACCCGGTGAAGAAAATTTCGATAAAAACTTGAAATGATGTTATTGGATTTTATATCTCCATCTATGTTAATTGGTTCTAGCTTGATTACTGTAGCTGTAAAAGGGTGCCAACGAATCTCGACTCGGGCGTTAAGATCTGACATTATTCTCATTAGTTAAGAATAAACAGTCATTGTGAGTATTCATGCTTCAGGGTATAGTAGTCCATACCCTTAAATGTGAAAAGTTTGCCTGTCATATACGCAATTCATTGGAGAAAACGCTAATGGAACTGCCGGCCATAAAAACCTGCTCTAGTCATACGAGCAAATTCTAGATTTCCATTTATCTTCTCGATAATAGCTGTTGATAACAGTATTTAAACGGAAATCCAACCAAACTTCTGGTGCTGATTGCCAACTCATTGAACTACCAGCTACGACTACATAAATAAATTCATCTCCGAAATTTGGGCAAAAATCTATAGCCAACTAATTTACCAACTACAATACAATCACTCTCTCTCTCAAGGAGTATGAAGTGGTGGCGTTCCTTGATATTAAGGGGACTTTAGACACAGTTCACATCTCCTAGATCAATAAATATCTACAAGGCTCTGGCTGCAGCTTAATTCACTTAATTCAAATGGAACTTTTCATCGCTGTTCCACATGAAAGAAACTACAAGAGCGACGCCCCAAGATAGGGTATTCTTTCCTCTACTATGGAGCTTAGTCAATCATAGAATAATGTGGAGTGTGGTGTCATGTAAACTACTATTATAGATGCACACTTTAACGTTCTCCAACATGCCTCAGAGATCATGCTTCCTCCTGAGCACGTAGCTGTGGCCTTAGGTAACTATGATAGCTATCATTTTGGATAGCAAACTGAGGTGAAGAGAAAATGTAGCAAAGCCCTCATGGAAGAGGGATTTAGGCTTACGTTGGCGTCTGCAATCCAAATTTTTGTTCTTTTTGACTCTGCTCTTATGGAAATGTCCTCTGACGCTATAACACCTGTTGCAGAAAAAATTCAAAATCGACTTTCGCAGTGGCCAAAAATTATTAGATCGGATTGTATATATTCAATCCTGATGGCAACGAACTAGTTTGCGAAGATTCAATGGAGGGGGCGAAGCATTGGCATCGTTAGTGACATCCCAGCTACGCTTAAAGTCTTGCTGAACCCTCTCACGACTTCCAAACTAGATCGCTGAATTCACTGAGCGTTACGAAAAATGAAATCTGCGAGAAACTTGATATGAAAGGCTTAGAGGAGAGCCTTTCAGAATCTGAACCAAGGGTAGGACTGCCAGCGTCCCCGGTTAGGGCTTTCATTTTTAGTTGGGATCCATATGCCTCCTCCGGTTGCTGGCAGACCAAACGAATGCTTTCGGACGTCTCTAGATGGTCAGCGGCCTTCATGGTGTCCCTCAGCAGGAAAGACTGGCATCGTGACGGGGTATTACACTTTTAGAATCATTTAAGTGGCACAAAATCCTCCAATGTTTGCTGTGAAAGTGATGATGAAATCTGAAATCTGATGAAACCTCACTACCCCTGTGAGGCTGCAAGTACTTGGTGCTAGTGTGGTGCTGTAGGCACTTTAACAGTGAAGCGATTACGATGGATTAGTTCTTTGTCTGAATGCTCTGTTCGGACAGAAAAAAAGACTGTCAGCAATGGGAGCAGCTACATAGAGTTTCTGCCAATCAACCGACCTTTAATTAACTAAAAGAAAACGAACTCAGACATAGCGAATTCGTTCTCAGTTGGTGAAGTTCTAATTTCACAAACGGTTTTAAGACAGCCGAAAGCGTGGGTGTACGGATCTTCTTTAACGGCCCGTGCACTGTCCTCTAAACCGACGGCTCAGCTATTCATCAGTCTGCTGCTTTACTCAGGCTGAATCCAACATACATAGATAGCTTAGCAGCTATCAATTCGATAGTGGTTAAAAGCATCTCTCAACGAGTTGGTTAAGCAGCACGAGTTCATTTTCATGAGTTCCCCGTAAACTCGGACGTCCCAGCGCACTACGTCGCTGAAGAACTGGCCAAAGTTGGATTCTTATAAATAGGTCAACGAAGACCACTTTAAACTTTTCCTAATCTTACTTAACTTGACTGATGCCTTAACGTCAACAATACTTGTTAAATGTCTCAGGTAATTGTAGAAAGCATTATTTGCACCTATTATTGTAGTTTGTCTCAAGACCACTATCGGCCAGATAATCAAAGTTCGATACGGCCTATCATTGATCGAATTCAAGGACTCATATGATATACATAGATCAGCCTGCCAAATTCATCCAAATGTAAACAAACATTGGCTCTTGGCCAAGGTCAATAGAAGAACAACTGTCAAAATATTAGGCTGTCGATACACTTTGCCGCGATCAATGAGGACGTCGATAATTTCAATTTCGACAAAATATCTCATACTAGGCTAGGCTGTGTGATCTCGCAGATGACGCGTCTTAACTACATACGAGTAGTATTCATACCTCATGTCTATTGGATTTGGAGAAGTCATTTGATAGGATTAGAGTTGTCCTTCTAAAAGATGAGGTTACTCACCAGTGACAGTACATCAGAAGAATAGCGATAAATGTTTGACAAAATACTACAAGGTGCGTTTAATGGCAGATCATATTCAACATCCACTCGTACGCAAGCGATCTTATGCGACCCAAGGCACATGATTATTAATATATTCTTGCAACGTGACTTGGATAAGAAATATTTCGATGACTGGAAGTGGAAAATTTAAGTATACCAGATTAGCCAACAACACCTACTTACTTACGGCGCTACAGTCTGGGGTGAATCAATGCCTCAGCCGACATGCCTCTCCAGCTGCCTCCAATTGCGCACACGAAGTTAGCTGAGGTTTACTTCCACTTTTATGTATGTGCCACCTATGTGTGTAAGATTAGGTCGTTGTCCCTTTAGATTAGAGTTGAACGCTTTCTGGGTATCCATGCACCCCAGGTGCTCTAGACATATAAGTCGGATTATCCGAGCCTTTCTGACGGGGTCGGCATCGCTGATTGATGTACACGAGTCCGAAAAACTTTTTTCTTGAAGCGTCCGAAAACATTTTTATCTGCTTTCATCAGTGCTCAAACTTCTAAAGCAGGACTGGCATGGTCAGTGTTTTGTCTAATATCGTTTATGTTGCTCGAAGGATGGCGTTCATACTAAGTTGCCTTCTAAAGAGGCCTAAACAAGCAACTACCTGCAAGAATGTTTCTTCGCATGATTTCCGCCAACATTTGTTCGTCGAAATGTAGTCAGGCCCCCTGGGATCTGGCTAGATCAATATCTATATTGTAAAACACATAAAGATGTTGGTCTTGTCAGAGCCAAAGGTGCGCTTGCCCTAACAGAGCGACTGTTATAGAAGATAACTTGATGAGAGGGTGAAGCTATCATCCTTATCCTGCCTGTGCTTGTATTTAGATGTTTTATCTTGTTCATTCTGAGATTTCTTTGGAAAAGCTTTCGGATGTTTGAGATGGTCTGCCTTAGGACTTACCTTCGTTTACAGAAGTGCAGAATTCTATACTAACGAGGTCTTGGACAATAGAGCGAGCACAATTATGAGAGTGGACAATTTCGTAATTAATTTGACTCGAAAGCATATTGCAAGATCAATGACGGTGAGGAACAATCTGATTTTTCGGGCTTAGTGCCGAAATTATTTATATCACCAGTTAGACTTCTATTTCATAAAAACGTAGGTTGATACATTATCATACGAGTACATAGTTTTCAAGTCCATTTAGGTTTGGTCAGTATTCGCCTTAGGCTTCCTACATAAAATATGAGTTTACTTACAATGCTCAGCGTTCTCTCCTCATCCAGTACAGTCGCCCCAAAGTATCTCAGGCGGTTTTAAAATAGGGCGAATCTCAATAAAATGGAAAACGTCCTCGTTCGCACAGTTGTTATACAGATCGCAAAGAATTGACAGCGATATAGAAGGTGCCCCAGTTATTAGTAGATAAAAAATTAGTTTCGAGAAGTATCGAAGAAACCTTCCTACTTCCTCAAAAGGGTAAAAATGCCACACCTGGGCTCCGTATAAAAGAGATTTTAGTGTTGTACAAAATATTTTCTGTTTTGAGCTGTGGCTTATGCAAACTGAAGATATTGCGCGTTGTAATAGTTGCAGGTATAAGAAATCCTAGGTATTTCTATTTTCTCTCTATTTCAATACGATCACTTTGAATTCTCCACTTTTGGTAGCGCGAATACCTACCGCTTCCGCCCCCGAATATCATCCTTCGACTTTTCAAGATTAACACTCCGAATCCATGGCTTGCAGTACTCAACAGGTCAGTTTATCATCAACTGCATCCCATTGATTGCATCAGAGGAGAGACGATGTCGTCTGCATACATATAGGGTGTCCCAGGCTATAAGGGTTAAATTTTTTTTTTTAGATAGAGATACGCATACCTTTTTTTTTTCTATTTGACCCAGATAAGTGAAATATCAAATATTATTGCGATCGGATGACGATAACCCGTGCCGACTTAACGCCAAAATCTAAACATAAAAATTAGTATGGAGCAATGGAGGGAAAAGCAAAACTCATTTATTTTTGAAATAAGGCATCCGGTATTGGACTTTATTATTATATTAATTGTTGAAAGTAGGTTAATTATTTATTAATTTTCTTTTTAATGTTTGTTTTTTACAGTCAGGATACTTTTGTCGATGTTCTTGTACGCAACGAAATAAAAATTGCTTTTGCTCCTCTTGAACAGTTAGCAGGCCGTGAAAATCTTGCATCAACTTGACTGCTCTTTCAGCAGAGTCATTAACTGCTTTCAGTTTTAATAGCTTGCTTTTAGCATGTTGGTACGAAGCATTTTTAAGCCACAAAGAGGGGCACTCGTGGAGAAAAGCACCATCAATTTTCAATCGACTAAATAAGGACTTGCTTTTGACTGAAACAAAGTCATCGATGTTTTTTTCTGAAAACAAAAAAAGGAGGATTATTGATATAATTTTTTAGTTATGTAAATAAAAAAGTTAAAAAAACAAACTTAATTTTCAAACTTACCATAAAGTCTGCCACAAAGTTCTTCTTTCGATGGAATGTAGCATTTACCATAGGCAGATGGATATTCTTTGGCTAAGTTAGCAACCATTTTCACTTTCGTTTCTTGGCTTACATAATCATCAAATAGAGACAAGATAGACACTTCGTCTGTCAAATACCACAAATGCAAGCAAAACTTCTGTAATGCTGCTTTTGAGATGCTTTCATCTATTGTTTCATAAGATTTTATAGCTTTCAGAAAACACAAATCCTGGTAAGGTGCTTTTACTGCTAAAATGCATTGCAACCAAGGCCTAACGTATATTGTCACGATGAACAGGCAGACGTCTAACAGAGCTTCTTTATCTTTGTTAGAAATTCTTAATTGATCACCAAGTAACGATATTTTTAATGAGTAAATCGCTCTCGCCATCCATCGAGCTTGGTGCATGGCACCTGGAGGCCGGATCTTAAATTTTTTTTCTGCATCGCCGCCAAGAAATATTATTGAAAGTTCGATTAACTCTCTGTAATCATCCCTAGTAATTTCTTTAGTTAATTCAATTTGGTAAAAATCGATAAGTCTGTTGATCTCAGAAACATTCAAACATGATAGCTTTTCTGTACAGCTCTGTATTTTCTCGGGATCGACATTCTTCCAGTTCTCTCGAAATTTCTTGAACATTGGAATGTCTGGGCTTGTGGTAACTTGGCAGATTTTTGCTTCAAACACGCTTTTTAGTACTAATTCGTAGACGTGATGGCGGTAAGCAAAAATAATCATTTCCCTGCCTAGTTTCTGTTCGAGAAGTACACAAGTACCATTGATTCGACCAGTATTTGAAGCAGTCGTATCACAACACAAAATCTGCACTTTATCCTCAAGATTCCAATCAATTATAGCATTCCAAAGTACCTGGGCCTGTTCCTTTCCTGTAGAGTTATCCAACTTTGGTACAGCGATAAGTTGTTCTTTATCGTCAAACGTTATAACTATCGGCAGACGTTCTTCCTTAGATTTGCGTGAATCTAAAGCCGGCAAAAGTTTACCATCCCAGTGGAGTGTTACAATATCCGGAACCTGGTTTTGAAAATTAACCTTTATGGCTTCCGCTCGCTCTTTTCGCTTTTTCGTACGAACCCTTTGAATAGTGGACTTGCTTATAGGAAATTCGTCTGTGTTATGTCCAAGAGCTTCAATAGTTGCTTCAATAATAAACACAGCATCTCTCACACTCAATTGACACCGATCTAATGCTGCCACTAATTTTGGAGTGATAAAATTCTTCCTCATAACAGTTTTATTTATACTGGTTTCTGTTTTGGTTAGGTTTGGCAAAATTTCCTGTAAATCCATCAATTCTGAATCAGACGACAAACTTTCTTGTAGCGGGTCATAAGATGATGTTGAAGGAGCTAAGGATGAAAAATATTTAGCACGTCGTTTTTGCTCCTCGACGTTTCTAAGGTGCGCTCTTTCTTCTTTGTGTGTTTGTTTTTGGTCAACTCCGGCTAAATGACCAGGTCGGCCTGGTTCTCTTTGGCGCTGCAAAAAAATCCTATCTTCATCTATTTTTATTAATTGAAGTGCATCCGCATGTGCAATGTCAAACAAATTGTTTAAGTTTGTAACAAACTCATGTCGACGCTGCTCAAACACGTTTTTTGTTTTGTTTGCATTTTTTTGCAAATTTATCCAAACTTGATACAATGTAATTAATTTTTTAACACAATTAGGTAGAGATCTTGTCGGGATACGGGCCTTTTCCCAATAAATAATGCACTCACGAATAGTAAGATTTGCGCTCTCATTGACACTTAAATTCACTTCACGAATATTATAGAACAAAACTGCCAGTACTTGCCCATTAGAGGGAAGTTTTGAACCAGTAATTTGATGTTTAACGTTCCCTATTAAAAATATCTCCTTTCTACAACTGCGTAACTCCACCGACATGTTAACAGAACGAGAACAATGTATTTACTAATAAAATAAACATGCAATAACAAGTTATCGATATGTTATTACTCGCGTGCCATGCCTTGCAAGTACTGACATGTTTAGATGCAAGTCGGCACGGGTTCCTCTGGTTCAAAGTACATGAAACTTTATTTACTATTGTTTTGACAGTATTCGAATAAAATAAGAGGGTATGCGTTACAAAAATTTAAACTTGATTTTTTTGGGACACCCTAATATACATATGTTATAACCGCAGGGATCTTTAGTTGGTTCAGTTCAATTCCTCCCCTCACAAAATCGGTTACGTCATTTACGAATAACATAAATAGTAGCGCGCTCAGTATACAACTTTGCTTCACCCTCATTGATATTCCAAACTCAGACATAAGCTAAATTGCTGTCTTACGTTACCCTTAAAACCTTGCTGACTCTGTTAGACATTCCTATTACGTGGAGTTTACAAAATGAGTCAGAGGCTGCACGGAAATCGACAAAGATTTCTGCTGGTAAAAAGAGACCCTCTGAATGAACCTTCGAAACAAGATACTCGTAGTTCCGAACGGCTTGCTCCTGTAATAACTTCGATTACCATAATCTATTTCTAAAATCGTGTTGAATGCTGCAGTAAGTGCTAAAAGGAGGAATTTTTGTAGAATTCGAAGAGGATGCGGTCGTCTAGAACCCTTGATGATTTGTAGCACCTCAGAAAGAGAAAACGGTGCGTCCAGAAAGACATTATTTTCTAATTTTAATTTTGGTGGGGCTAAACTTAATCTAACTTAACAAAAATTAAGGGTTAGGAACCAGGGTGGAGAAGATCAAGTTTGAGACGAGAAGTGCTCATGTTAAAATCAAAAGCAAGGATGTGTGAGTTGACCCGAAAGAGTATGCGGGAGATTGGTTCTTTGGAACCATAAGAGGAACGATGGGTTGGAATATAAAAGAGATGAGAATGTTGTAAATTACAAGGGTTAGTGTTGAAGGAAATATAATTGTTAAGGTTAAGAAGTTTGAGGCGGTCACGATAATGAGGTACGAGTAAAATAAAGGGGTTATCCCAGGATAGTCCTCCAAGAGCAAATCGAAGGAAATGACGTTGAATGTTCTCGGTTCGGGATATATGGTATACAGAAGGAGTCGGACAAGGGTAATGCAATCATATAATGTAATCACATAGAGGTTGCAAAATTCTTTAGACCTTCGTTTAATAAAACCAAGTTACGAGTTGACTTTACGGATTATTTTATCAATATACGAAGTTTAACTAGCTATGGTATAATATTCCAAGGTCGCGAGGAGGAAATTGATTGGACATACGAGTACGTAGCAAAGTTATAGATAACATTTGGTGATATTAAGCCCTATATAATTATTTAGACACCAAGTGCAAACCTATTTTGGTGGGGTCTAACGTCCCCATTTATTTGCTTAATACAAGCTTAAAAGCTAAGATTTAAACTAATAAAATAAGGCTATTAGTACTAGGGCTTAAAGCTAAGGATGGTGAAGGAGATCGAATTTGAGGGAAAGTGTGCTGCGATTAAAATCGAAAACGGGAATTTTGGAGTTTACCTTACGCAGCATACGGGAGATTGGTTCGTTAGAGCCATATGTGGTGCGGTGGATAGGTATATAAAAGAGACGGGTGGAACGTAGATTACGAGCTTTAGTGTTAAAGAAAATGGAGTTGCAAAGAGGCATGCAATCGACGGAGCCTGAGAGGAGTCGGTGAATGAACAGAATGTCTGCTGCGTCCCTTCGTTACTCAAGGGTGTTCAGGTTAATGAGTTTGAGACAGTCTCGGTAGGGAGGTAAGATTAGAGGATCATTCCAAGGTAGACCTCGAAGAGCAAATCGAAGAAAACGACGCTGGATCCTCTCAATACGAGATACATGAACTCGTTGAAAGGGACACCACGCTTGGCTAGCGTACTCGAGAAGGGGCGAACGTAAGTGATGTATAGTGATCTGGTCACGTACGGGTTGCAGAATTCTTTTGACCATCTTTTAACGAAGCCAAGTGATGAGTTTGCTTTAGAAATTATCTCATCAATATGCGAGCGGAAATTAAGCTGCCTGTCGCATAATATGCGCCCTTGTCGCGGATATTTTCAACAAGGGGTATAGGTTGGCCGTGGAGATGGTACGAGTAAATTAGTTGAGGAGACTTCTTGCACTTACGTGAGAAAGTAATCGATTGACATTTGGAGACATTGAGCTCTAAGCAGTTCTTGATGCACCAGGTGGAAAAGCTATTTAGATCGATTTGAAGGAGGCTGTAGTCTTGTTGTGAACATATGGGTTTAAAAAATTTGGTATCGTCAGCATAGAGAGAAAGTGTTGAGTGTTGAATGAGCCTTTGAAGGTCGTTAATAGTTAGAATGAAGAGGAGTGGAGCTAGGTGACTACCTTGAAGAACACCTGAAGTGACCAAGAAAGGGGCCGATAGGACAGACCTGAATCGAACACTATAAAAACTTTATCCATGTAAGAAGATATCCATTTAAGCAAAATGGGTTCAAAGTCCAGGACGGACAATTTGAACAGGATGAGATATCTTGTCAAAAGCCTTACTGAAATCAGTTGTTATAACGTCAACTTCTTTACCACTTTCTAGGGCTGAGAGAACAGAGGACACGAATTCTACGAGGTTAGTAGTGAAGGGTAGATCCTTCAGAAAGCCGTGTTGATTGGGGGAAATAAAAGATTTACACTGGAAGCTTAAGACTTCATGCAAAATGCTTTCGAGTAGTTTGGGTATATGAGAAAGTTTAGCTATAGGAATTATCGACAAAAGATTTCTTAAAGAAAGCAGCAAAAAAGTTGGCTATGGTATGCGAATCGGTTGACGATATGTTTTCATATTAGAGGGATGGAGGGAAATCGTCAGATTTTGTTTTGTAGTTAACGAATTGGTAGAAAGACTTTGGATCATTTATAAGCCTTGATTGCGCACTATCAAGGTATCGTTGATAGAGACACTTATAGAGCTTGGCGAGATAGTTTGAATATGCGTTAATTTTGCGGAAATTCGCTTTATGAAAGTCGTAAGAAGTGATAGCTGCAGATGGGGTGGGTGTACCTATTCAGGTATAATAGTTTTGGCGAACTTAGTTTCGTCGTCGGCGTAAATGGAATGAGGACACTGTTTAATAATCCTCTCAACATCGTTTATAGTTAAAATGTAAAGAAGGGGACCTAAATGCCTGCCTTGGGGGATTTCAAATTGGTTGAGGGGGCTGGCCTAAATCAAACGTTACACTAACGGCTCTCCAAATAAGAAGACATCCATTTTAATAATATGGGGTTAAAACCCCATACAATTTCAAAAGTATCAATGGATGAGATATTTATTTTCAACCAGCAGGGCCGCATAACAAAAAGCTGCCAAACTTGGACGGGACATAGAAGCCTGCTGAAATTTCCTTCAACTGTGGTGTCTACAATTTGAATACAATGATATTAGCTTTCCCCTTAACATACTTTACAGCCTTCAAAAACTCTGTTGAGGACCTCGATCTGTTGTTTACCCCAATGATCTATTCTTCGAAGGACAATTTTTTCCTGTAACAGATGCGATGGAAGTCGTTAGTCGCTTCACCATAGATGGTTTTGAACACATTTATGTGGTGTTTTCCCAGAAGTCCAAGAGCTTTATTTTAAATCCATGGCCAGCTATAAATATATAAATAGTTTAGCTAGACTCGCAAAGATTTATGAAGCATTTGTTGTAGTAGCTAATCCTTAAATATTTTTTTTGTATAGCAAAGTACTATATTTGTTCTTTTTTTTCTGTCTTCATAATTATCCGTTTTTATTTTTACTCTGATATTAGCTTCTTCCTCTTCATGACTTACTTAAATCAATCCTGCTGTCTACCTTTAAAAATGCATCGCCTTCAATAGTCAATACGAAATCGCGTTAGGGGCTGATTTTCGATTCGAACTCGTGCGCAGTCATCGTTTTTCATGAACAACACAGCACAAAATATACAGTGAATTGATGCATCTGAAAAGGTTTCCGATATACTTGACGAATGTTGATTGATATTGAAGATGTTCCAGCAATCCAGATTACATTGCACATAGTTATTTGCCTTTCTACTTATCACTGAAACGGTTTTATGTCGAATCCTACAGCTTTTTTGAATATCCAAGCGTATCTATGTACCTACATGTTGTATCTGTATGTTTTACCATGCAGTCACTGTACAGACGTTATAAATAGATTATAAATTGCTTTACATTTTTCGTTTTGCTCTCGTACGTTGTGAGGATACCATCGTCACAGATGCGATATTCTATTTATATTGGAAAGTATAGATCATCACCTGGTATCACTTTTTCTCACACCATTGAAGGATGAATGATTTTTTTTTCTGAAAACACTTTTGACTCTAGACAAATCACTATAATAAAAAAAAACTTTATCAGTTTGCCTGACTTGCAAATGAATTTTGTTGAAGAAAAAATTGGTTGAGATTCCATGAGTCATTAGTTTGGAAGAGTGACGACTTTGTGTTTTTTTTTTTTCAATGGTTGAGCTTCCAGGTGACGCGGAAATTAACGCCGAACATTGAAAAGTGACGGGCGTACTGTCTTCTGAGCTTCGCCTGCCAGTGTGGACTTCAATTAGAATATTTTCTGATAAAGTGGAATTTGTTGGTTATGAATTAATTCCGCAAATAGGTTATGGAACCAACACACTTTAGTAAATTATACATCAAAGTTTTCATGGTGCGGTCAAAAGTAGGGCTGTATGACTGCTTAACACGTCTAACTTGGAAGCCAATTGGACCAATACCCTTGAGCCTGTTTTTAGTTCGAAACAATTATTCACGTATAGCTCCCTTGATTCTGCTAATGTACAATATATCATCGATGTTATCCATGGGTATTTAATATATGTATATTAGTAAAAAAAATACCTTGCCTGGGACTATCTCCCTACTCTCTAGGCTGTCGGGGAGCTACTGAAGTGATTCAGGAATGATGTTTAACTTTTAAAAATCTGACAGTCGAACACATCGATTGGTGATGAAAGATCGCTTCAGAAGAGCGGTGTGTTCGTCCCGGTAGAACCGATGAATTTCCTGTCTTGGCATTTGATTTATTCATCGCTGTCATCATCATGGAAGATGGCTACCAGAATGTTCCTCTATGCAAGGAAATTTTACACTTAGAATTTATTTCCTGCAATATGAAAAGTGTCGAATTTGACAACGTTCTCAACGTATAAAATTAGACTGTAAGATACATCGAAAGACATAGTTTAAGTGTTAGGTTTGACTTATTAACTTAGAGTGCCCGCATGGGGTCAGTAAGTTAGAATATGATAACTTTAAGTTAATTGTAATTTTTAAGTGTTTTTTTTGTATAGCTTGTAAGTGTTAATTAATTCGATGTAATAAAAATGCATATAAACTGAAAGTGAACTGCAACCTGCATGTGCAGTTAAACAAAAAACATTCGAACTTGCATCAAGATATTGCGCTTCACGTATAACACGATCAATCAAATTGTTTTGTTCAACATTTGCACTTGTGTAAAACTGTGGAAACAGTCTATCTTCTCCTCCTCCTATATCAATCGAATTATCTGTATGAGTAACAGGTACACCAAATGATTTACAATTTAATTTGTGAACAATTAAAATATAGTCCATTTCTAAAAGAGCACCGTCATAATTCCTTGCAATATTTTATCAGAAATATGTTTTAAATTTATTCCATAAGAATAATGCGTTAGTTGGCATATTTAATGTACATACAATGTTATTGCGAATAATTCTCTCATTCGTTTGGAACATTGGTTCCATTCATTGTTGTCGGAAGCCATATGACATGCTTTTACAAGTGTATTATAAATAACATCATTATACGTTTTAAGGTCTTCAAATCACTTTGGACCGTAAACATGCAATAACAAAATTCTTAAGTCCGAGGTTCAATTTTGAGGGTTTTCAAGAATTTTTTGTTTTGCGGAAAATGAAATACAATGTTCTTATGATAATTACGAGTATATGCTATTATTTAGCTATTGAATAATACAAAAAAAATTGTGTGAAATAAAGAAAAAATATTTTAATGTCGTTTTGGTGAGGTAAGGTATGTCTTTTTAAAAAAAAGTAGCCCCCTTGATTTATAATCATCTGAAATCAAAATTCCAAAAAGATTATTACTCAGTAGGGTTGTCGTTATGTCCCGTAGGAGATTTAAAAGATTTGAGTGAAAAATAACAAAATGGCGGCCTTGTAAACAAAAAAACCTAAATCGAATGTTTTTTTCGGTTTAAAATCGAGATACAAAAAAAAAAGTGGTACCGGACCGTACCATTTATGTGTAGAATATTGTGTTAAAATTTCAGCCGAATTGGACCAATCGTTTTTTTTCCCTCATCTGCGTCGACGGATAAAAAGTAGTTTCGATAAAAACGCGTTAAAAGTTTGATATAATTCTCGTAGCTGCAGGGTACGCTCTGCCTTATTATTTGCTGTAACTTTAAAATGACTTAGTGTATCGGTCTAAAATTTTCACAGTATATTTTCAACTCATTATTTTTTTGAAAACCGAACATGACACTACCCCCTTAAATGAAAAAGTTCTATATAGTAGATACTACAATATATAGTATTTCAGTATTTCAGTATTTCAGTATTCATTAATTATGTAACATCATTTATGATAGAGCTTACATTGTTTTTAAGCTATAAATGAGAAATAGTGTACAATACACATATTCAAGAATTTATACAGTTGAGTTCAAATTCACAACAGATTATAACAAATATGAGTAAGTAAAAGAACTGGTAAAAGTAAATAACCTTGCCTTTTATGAAATTATACAATGCGCTTGCTTTACGCTGCCAAATGCCGAAAGAGGGTTTTTGGCAAAATTGTCATAAAATCTCCTAACGTTGAGAGAAAATGAATTCCAGAGATGAATGGCATGAACTATAAATTGTTGCACTGAATTATGGTAATAGATAATTAAATACACGGCTGGATTAAACTTATTATTATTATTATTATAATTTATTAACATATAATTAAAATTAATATGCTAACATTAATTGAGCTCTAGCTGCGAAGGCTTTCGGCTCTACTGTAACTAAAAAGTACATATACAATATTATATTATAAATATAGTAGATACATAGATATATAAATATTTCATAATCATCGTTTTAGGGTTTTAGATTCGTATGATACGAGTATTTGGTTACATTTGCAAATTAGATCTACTGCTAATGAAGTTGTGCATTTTAAGGATATTTACTTGATTAGTGTTTCTTAAAAACTCGTAGGCTGTTGATTTTAGGTTGAGTAAGTGTCTTGTTGGTACGCAGGACTGACAATTACCTATTCCTAAGATATGTTTTATGTCGAATTTGGAGTTACAAACTTGGCACAGCGGTGGTGGCTCCTTTTTGAGGAGATGTTGGTGGGTCGAAGCTGTGTGGCCTAAACGCAGCCTTACAAACGTTGTGATCTTTTGTTTTGAGACTTTGGTGGGGTAAATCGGTTGGGATCTGTCTGTGTTAATGAGTGAATAGTGTTGGTGGTAGTTCTGCCAATCCAAAAGCAGTCTAGACTTAATCTTGTGGGTAATATTTCGTTTCATGTCTAGTTTAGTGGATATCGCAAATTTATGTATAGGAGCGCGGTGTGCAAGATTGGCAGCGGCGTCGGCATGTTCGTTTCCTTTGATCCCCATATGACTGGGGACCCACATTATTTTTAGCTTATTGGGTGTTTTTATAAGACAGTCTCTGATTTTGTTTACAATCAACGTATTGTGATTTGGATTTTTTATAGATTCCAGTACTGATAAACTGTCTGAGCATATTACATGTTTACCACGTATATTGGAGGCTATTGCTATGGTTTTTTGGATAGCAAAAGCTTCAGCGGTAAAAATAGATAGGTTCGCAGATAATAGCCCTGTACTAAACAGAGAACCGTCTTCGTACGTAGCTGCGAAAGATGTGCTTTCGTTGGTTTTGGAGCCATCTGTAAATAATAAATTCCAACCGTTTGATTTGAGTTGCGAGGTGATGCTGGAAAATAGTGCGTGGAATATGTCTTTGTTGGTATTTGTTTTATTATATTTTGCCAGGTCCATGATGAAGGATGTGTGTTTTATAGACCACGGTGGATATACCAATCTATGTTCACCAATCCTCTCTATCGGCAATTCAATTTCTTTAGCGAATACTAATGCGAGAGATATAGCGGACTGAAGGCGTTTTGAAGTTTTCATTTTCATAGCGGAAATGATGTCTTTGTCAATGATTGAACCTTTAGAAGACATTAGCTTTAAGCATAACTTAGCTTTCGTTACTTCAATGCGTTGTTCTATAGTAGGGAGACCAGCTTCTACCAATACGTTCTTCACAGTACTTGTAGGAAAAGCATTAATGCTTCTACGTGCGGCTTGATGGTACGGCGCTTTGATGATATTTATTGTAGATTTAGGACAGTTTCCGTAGATGAGTAGACCGTAGTCAATCTTGCTTAGAACTATAGATTTAACAATTGAACAGAGAGTGTTTATATGTGTATTACATTTCTTACTGGCTAGATAACTAATTATATTGGCTCTCGCAGCTAGGCTTTTTTTTAATTTTTTACAGTGATCTTTCCAATTATACTTATTGTTAAAAATTAAACCTAGGATACTTAAGTACTCTACGGTTTCTATATAAAAGTTATTAATATTTAATGTAAGACCACTACATGAAATCTTGCGGCAGATATGTAGAGTCTTGCATCTGTCTAACGATAATTTGGCACCTGAAACATTAGACCATTTAAGTATGGCTTTGATTGCATTTGTTAGTAAGATTTTAGTTTTTACTTGATCCGCGTGCTTACACAGGATGTATAAATCGTCTGCATAAATACAATGATCGATTTGTTTGTGTTTAAGTAAGATGTTGCTTATATCATCAAAAGCGATAATGAAAAGCACCACCGATAGTGGGGATCCTTGGGGAATTCCATTAATAAGTGGGTGGGATGAGGAGAAGAAATTGTTTGCTTTTACACAAATTTTTCTATTGGTAAGGAATGATTTTATGTAGTAAAAAATTTTCGGACCAATATGCCATGTTTTAAGTTTATTTAATACCAGATGGATGCCTATCTTATCAAAAGCTTTTTCGAAATCAAGTGAGTGGATTGTGACATGGTTTCTAGCTGAAAGAGCTTTGGAGATAAAGAAGTCCATATGGATGAGTGCATCATTGCAACCATTTTTTGGTTGAAAAACCACTTGATTTGAGTTTAATAGGTTTTTTGATTTAATAAACCAAAGCAGTCTCTTGGCGATAATTTTCTCCAGAACCTTTGACATACAGGGAATAAGTGATATCGGACGGTATCCGTTGATATTATTTAGTTTTTTTTTTTGGCTTAGGAAGTGGCAGTATTGTTGCTAATTTCCAGTTTTGTGGGATCACTCCTCCAATGAGGATGTTGTTGTAGAGCTGTATGAGTCTAAGTTTAGATGACTTTGGAAGATTTTTTAACATAGGGTACGAAATTCTATCCCTACTAGGAGTTTTACCTTTCAGTAATATTAAGCACGCTTCGAATTCTAGCATGGTGATTGGGCCTTCGATGTGTCTTGCGGAAGGAGATGTTAAATTATACTCTTGAGTAACGTTGAGGGATTCAGCTTTACAAACTTTGAAACAATTTGTGAAATTGTGGTCGTCAGATGAATCCGACCAGGTTCGAGAAAAGTAGTTGCTTATCTCATGAGAAGTGGATATTGGACCTTCAGGCGTTTCAATCACTTTTATCGACTGTGAGGTGTAGTTACCAGTCAGACAGTGAATGGTATGCCAAATTTTTTTGGTAGATGTACTAGGGTTAAGCGTTGTAGTAAAATCGTGATGGCATTTGGCTTTACTGATTTTTACTACCCTGCGGAATTTGGCGTTCGATTTTTTGAATATGATTAAGTTAATGTTATTTGGATGCTTTTTAAAGGTCTGCCAAGCTTTCATTTTCTCATACCTTAAAGTTCTCAACTCTGGGTTCCACCAAGGCACAGTCCGCTGGTAGGTAATAGGCATACTTTGAGGGATTGATTTGTTGGCTGCGACTCGTATTGCTTTTTGGATTATCGCAGCTTCATTATTGATGTTTGACGACGGTGTTTTAACTGACAGGTAATCTAAAATGTGTTTGTTAAAACAAGCCCAGTTAGCAGAGTCAGTTTTAAATTTGCGATTTGTCGTTGTATTTGAGTAGGCTATGCCAATATTAATAGTGGAAATTATAGGGAAGTGGTCGCTGTTATAGAGATCATCTAAAATTTCCCAGGAAGCACTCGTATACAATTCGGGTGAGCTGCATGTTAAATCAATGTGTGTTAGTGTATTATGGGTGGAAAAGTGGGTTGGGGAGCCGTCATTAAGAATCATAAGATTTGAGTCACTTAAAAATGTTTCCAGTATAGCCCCTCTGGAGTTAGTGGTAGCGGAACCCCACAGAACGCTCCAGGCGTTGACATCACCTGCCAGTAGTACGGGGGTCCGAATCTGGTTAAAAATATTTTCTAAGTCAGACCTAGAAAAAGCTTGGTCGGGGAGAATATAAATGGAGGCAACGGTGAACTTAAGCACGAGTTGGACCTCGACCGCTATCGTTAAAATGTTCGAGGTGATGGGAATTGGTTTATGTGGAATGTTTTCCTTAATTAAAATTCCGATACCTTGCTTGGCAGTTGAGTTATGTGGAAAATTATAAAAATAATCTTTATAGGATTTAGGTATGTTAGGTTTAAGCAGGTGCGGACAGTGAGTCTCTTGAAGGGCAATAATACTGGGGGACTTTTCTTTTATAAGAATACACAACTCGTCATAGTTATTGATGAAGCCTTTTATGTTGCATTGCAGGATTTTGAGTCTTCTATCGATGTGCTTTGGCTTGGGGTTGGGAAGGTTAGACAGGTGTGGGTAGCAATCCCGATATCTGGATGTCGGAGCATATAAATTTGATATGGGAATAGAATTTGGGTAAACATACCCAACCCGTTGTACAGGAACCAAACTTTTCGATCCAGGCATGGTGCTAGAATAATTATGTGCCCGATCAACTGGGTTGGAGTCATCATTAAAGTGGTTGAATGTGCAAATTTAAGTTTATCGAATAAGAAGGGAGGCTGCTTGCTAATAATAATACTATGCAAGTACTTTGCGATACTCGCGATATTTATCAAGAATGCATCCCAATATATTTTTAGCGTATCGTGAAACATTGCCAAAGCGTCTCAATGCATACTAGTGCTCTTGATTTTACCCGTTTAATACCCATCTCAACAATACCCAGGTAATGCGGGTAATACCCAATTTCGCGGGTACCCGGTAATGTTGTTGAACCCACTTATGAATTCAACTATTTTATCACGGTTGCAGCTATTATTTAGTCAGGTGCAGGAAACAATTAAAAATGCGATTTGTTCTGCATCCTTTGCAGCTTTGACTCTAGACGGTTGGTCATCAAGAGCTCAGGACTCCTTCATTTCTGTTGCCCTGCATTATGTCAGTGAGACTGGGAACTAAAAAATTATACTTTGGGTATTGAACACATTGAACGCCTTGGATTGGATTCAGATGGAGAAACAATTATTGAGTTCGACATGTACCTGCGAGAACCACAATTAAGCCACAATTTTCCTGACCCATTAAAATGGTGGAAAAATAATGCGGCAAAGTACCCAGCCCTAGCAATTCTGACCAAACACTATTTATGCATACCAGCGACATCAGTTGCATCAGAACGCTGCTTTTCCACTGCAGTGATTAGTTAGTTATTTTTGTCAATAATTTATTCATTTTGTCAGTTTTTTATTTGTTCATAATATTGTGAAATGTACATACATTTGTTTTTTCCAATAAAAATGCCTTTAAGTTATTTTTTTTTCTTTTTTTGTGATTTACATGTGCTGAAAACCGAAGAGTACCGAGTACCCGTCCACTTACGGGTACCCAATATTATGGCTCCCGGGTAATTCCAGAAAATGCGGGTACCCGGATATCAAGAACTCTAATGCATACACATAACGGGTGATGTTGTTGAAAGCGATGTTGAGCTTACGTCTAACGAATGCACTATGGTGACAAAAAATTTCACATCCATAAGTCAAAATTGGAATCAGCACTCACTAAAGTTAATCTTGTATACAATGGAGTTAAAGACTACGACACAGATCAGAGGTTCCCAAATTTTTTCGGCCACAGAACCCTGAATGATCAAACTTTTTTTGGCGGACCCCCACATTGATATTAATACAAAAACACCGTTCCTTGAAGTTTTATAAAACATTTATTGTACAACAAAAATACGTTGTAGCTTTTTAACGTGAAGAATGAATTTTTGTTACATATTTACTTAAAATATCCTTAAATTAGGTTTAATGTCCTACAACTAAATGCAAAGATCTGGAGCTGCGTCCAGTCTGTTTCTGTATTTGTTTTTTATGTAAGTCGGAAACCCAGCCTCTCTTCGGTAAGATGTTACAAATGGAAGGAGAACCATAAGAGCTTTTTCTGCGACTGCAGGGTATTCATCTTTCAGTCCAACACAAAATGTATTCCAATTAGAATCTTCTGATTCAAAATTTTGAATGTTACACATTCTGGCACAGTTAGCATCGATGGTTTGCTATAATTTGCAAATGGATTCTGTACCTAGTCGAAGTCGTCCATATTCTCGGGGAAATACTCTTCCAAAGATTATTTAAGGGTAACCAAATTTTGATGCGTGCTTCTTTGATCATCTCAAGTAATCTGTAGCATATTTTCTTCCAAAAATCCGTTTAAAAGAGTAAAACTTTCGTAGGTTTTTTTTGTTAACACATTATATACTATATATACTAAGTATGGTTTTAAGAGAAGATAGTTTGTTTTTAAATGTAAATTTGGTTGTGGTCATGGCTGCTGCTCCATCGCTGCATATGTCAATACATTTGGTCCATTGAATATGGTGTTTACTCATGTAATTGTCAATGACTTTAAAAATTTCTTCCATAGTCGTGGTTGGTGTCCAAAGGTTCATACAGAAATACATCTTCTTCAATAGATCCTCCGAAGGGGTATCTCACGAAAACAAGTAGTATTGATAAACCGGCGACATATCTACTTTCGTCAATTTGTATTGCAAACATCTCACTGTCTTTCAATCTACTAATTATTTCATCTTCAATATGGTCTGAAATCTTATGGACTCGATTAGATATGATATTATTGGAACACTGGACTGCAGCAACTTTCTTCGCAGCTGACGATTTCTGTCATGCAATCGTGTTTGGTTCACCAGCACTCGCAATTCTGTAACTTATTAGGAATTATGCTTCAGTTGCGTTTTCATTATCTGTTTTTGCATATCTGTGTATAGCAGCCATACAAGTTTTATATACTTCTTTGTGTCTTTCAAAAAAAATCTAAGTTTTTATCCTTATGTTTAAGAAATGTTTAACAGAATTTTGTTGCAAATAACGCATTGGCCATCAGGATGTTCAGCATTTTCTACAGGAATAAATCAAAGAGCAAGTAGGATTCTTCATTAATCATCTTCGTTTTTTTTAAAGGTTCACCCCTTTTCTTGATTGGTGTTGGACGGCAAGAGCCTTCTGTATTAACCGTATCCTGGAATAAATTTAAAAACCTAATAATAACCGACAACAACTGTATCTAATGCTCGATAATAATAAACAACCAAAAGATTTATAAAATAAACATGAAATTAAGAAATTAATGCATGTAAGGTGAGTAAGCCAACTAGTTATTGGCCGGACTGTATTTATGTATAGATTGGCTTGAATAAATATAACTTTCTTACTGAAAAACAAGCAACAGGTTCTTCTGAATTATTTCCAGTACACTCTACTACTGGTGAACAAAATATAACATTTTTGCCACTTGTGAGGCTTGCCGTTTTGGGCCAACTGTCCATTATCACAAACCAAAACAAAAAGCAGAACAAATTCTTACAAGCCGGTATCGTCACAAAAAAGTGTGGCATCTATCCCTGTAGTGATAAAGTGTCACACCACACTTCAAAACTTAAAGCAAAGGAAAATAAGAAAATCACACTAACCACTTCTTTTGCATACATAAGTTTGTGTACCCACATGGCATTCTTCCCAATTGACACCCGGAACGAAAATGCTGGCGGATATTTTTGTACTTAAACACCTATGTCAATTTCTGACAGTTCGTTGGTGGAAGAAAATTCGTATGAGAAGTTAAAATTCGGTACAGAATTAGATGAATATTTTTTAAAGAAATTGTTGTTTTCAAGTACGTGTTTAGTTTAAATGTTGAGAAAAGATACGTAAGTTTCGAAATAAGTGCTTGTGAAGTGTTTTGGTGGCTTAGTTTACAATCGTGCTTTAAAAAATGTAAACAAAGCACTTGTTAAACGCGAAGAAATTGTTTTTCTTGTTATTTCTTTGTTCAATATTGAGTCCATAGTGAATAATATAAAGTGATCATTTAACATGTTGTTAAACAAGTCAATAATGACAGGGAAATGGAACTTAAAATTTTCATAGATGGAATCCTATTAATATTACAGCAATCCTATTAACAAAACAAAAATTTTTTCGTGTTTCACAAGTGCTTTGTTTACATTATTTCGAAACTTACGTATCTTTTCTCGACATTTCAACTAAACACGTACTTGAAAACAACAATTTCGTTAAAAAAAATATTAATCTAATTTCGCATCGAATTTTAACTTTGCTTCCACCAACGAACTGTCAGAAATAGACATTTTCGTTCCGGGTGTCAACGACACAAAAAATTGAAAATATTTTTTTTCGCGGATGAGTAGATGTATGAATTTGTTTGACGTATGAATTTCGGTGTGACGCGATTATGTGTTTCCTACGAAAGCCCTTTCACCCTTTCACAGAACCCCAGGGTTCCGCGGAACACCATTAATGAGCGCGCGCTCAAGGGGTTTGTATACCCTTAAGGTGATTGTTCACAGCGCGGGCAAAGGAAATTTAGGGAGGAAGAAAAGAAAGGTACCGATGTATATTGCTTTCAAATGTTTGCAAGTTATAACGACCAGGAAATACAGAGATCAGCAGGGCATTCCATAAGCGAGTTGTACGGCTTAGGAACGAATCACGATATTTTAGAGTACGTCCGAAAATGGGCTTGAGGGTATACTGATGAGCATTCATAGCGAGACGGGTGTTACGGTTGAAAGTTTGAATGGGCGGAATGCTACTGGCGATTTCAGTGGAGCACTGGTGGTGGAAATAGCGATAAAACAAAGTGAGACAGGAGACATTACGTCTGTGTTCGAGGGTGTCAATTGATTGACTGGTATTAGTATCATCAATAAGTTTTATCGCACGGTTTTGAATCCTAGCAGGTGCAGAGATGTTTTAAGAGCACCTAACCAGATGTGGGAGTTGCACTCCAATTTTGGGCGGATGAATGCTATATATATTGAGGCCAGATCAGAGGGCGTAAAATATTTCTTACATCGCTTGAGGAAACCTAGACATTTCGCAGCATTTTTGGCGATATCAAATATGTGGTCATTCCAACGTACGTTGTCATTGACACACATACCGAGAATGGAAAGTCTTTCGGTTTCGACGATGCAAGTGCCATTCATGGATAATGGCTGGGTGTTTAAATTTCGCTTTAACGACAGCAGACAGCATTGTGTTTTGGAAGCATTAAATTCCACTCTGTTGATAGTTCCCCAATTGGTTATGCTGTTGATATCGGAATTTAATGAGCTTAGCATACGCTGCCGTTCTCGTTCTATAGCCGAATAGCAGGGCCGTGAGTCCGAGAACGAATATGAAAAGCAGAATATATTGGATTAGAAGTAGCAGACAAGAGATCATTAATGAAAATTAAAAGGAGTGTCGGAGACAGAACAGAGCCCTGGGGCACACCAGCATTTATTTTGTGAATATCAGACTTGAAACCGTCCAAGACAACTTGAATTGAACGTTCCGAAAGGTAATTTCTAATCCATTGGAGTCGTCGATCCCAAATGTACGCATTTTCGACAAAAGAGCTTGATGCCAAACTCTGTCAAATTCCTTCGAAATATCAAGTGCAACTATTTTGCTTTCGCCAGATTGATGTACGCTTTGGTTCCACTTTTCGGTAAGACATGCCATCAAATCACCAGTGGACCTGTTGCTACAAAAACCATATTGCCGGTCATTGAAAAGTTTTCGTGTTTCGAGATATTTCATGAGCTGACGATTTGTCAGCGTTTCCATGACCTTGGAAAGAAGGGACGTAAGTGCAATGGGTCTGTAAGAGGAGAGAGAAGATGATTCGCCTTTTTTAGGGACGAGCTCGACAAATACTGTTTTCCATCTGCTCGGGAAGAGTCCTAAAGTGTAGGATTGATGAAAAAGCTTACACAGTGGTTTTGCCACCGAGGAAGAACACCTCTTCAGAAGAAGGGGAGTTATACCATCTGGACGAGCGGATTTATGTATGTTGAGATCTTTAAGTACTCTTGCTGCTACACGAGTGCGAAAGTAGATTCGTCCCATTGAAGATTCGACGCACTCAAGTGTAGGCGGAGACAAAGCACAATCTGGGAGTGTTGAGCTGGCCGCAAAGTGTGCAGCAAGCAGATTGGCCTTATCCAAAGAGCTGACAGCTGGAATGTCATTGAGCGTTGGGATGGAGGATGAGGCGGAATTTCTAATGTTTTTGACGATTGGTTCATTTCGGAGAAATATGTTAGGAAAAGCACAGCCATTCATGTTGCTTCTGCTTATAACAAGACATTTCGATTTAACTGGGTTAGTCTTGGCGAATTATCTTCAGATCAATGTAGAATTTTTCGAAGATCTTCCTTAAGTTTATAGGGTGCATCATCAATGAGTTATACATCATCTGCATACATACAAGGTGTCCCAAAAATAAACTTCAAGCCGGAAACGGGTGATAAGTCAAGTGGTGTCGGTTATCACAGTTTTAAAATTATTGGCACTCAAAACAAAAAGCAATATTTTAGTTAAAACCGATATAGTTACAATTGTATGTTTCAATTTTGGACCGTAATTTATAGAAGAGTTACTCAGGGTTAGGTGACAAAAAAAAAATCAAAGAAAAGTAAAGGTTTGTGATCACAGTTCTTGAAAGATGGTCACAGGGTGTTAGATTTCTCTATTTTATTTGAGTGCCAGTCATTTTAAAACATGACTTAGATTTTTTTTATAATTTTGTGATAACCGACACCACTTGACCTATCACTAGTTCCCGGCTTGACGTTGATTTTTGTGACACCCTGTATACAGCAAAGAGTATTTGATTACTTTCGGAAGGTCATTGATAAATGACGTAAGTAACAAAGGACCCTGTATGTATCCTTGAGGTACTCCTGCTGAGGTTACAATAAAGTCCAATATTTCATTATTAACTGCAACAGCTTGTTTTCTTCCACCGAGGTATGTTTTGATGAGGTTGACAACAGATGATAAGAAGCTGAAAAACCTCTTAAGCTTGGAAAGAGGCTTCATATAACCCACTGCATCAAAGGCCTTGGAAAAGTCAAGTAGTGTCACAAAAGCTATTAGGACTTTATCCTTCGCCGCACGGATATCATAAGTTGCTTTTAATAAAGCAGACGTACAGCGCTGATGAGGTCTGAAGCCGGATTGATTTGTACAAAGTATTTTATTGCGATGAATAAAGACTGGCACCTGCTGGTGTACTATCCTTTCTATAACCTTTGACAAGAAGGGAAGAATTTCAATGGGTCTATATTCAGCCGTTGAGTTGTAGGACGTTTTCTTTTTCGGAATGGGAAGTATTTCCGCGATTTACCACGCACTTGGAAATGTAGAAGTATAGAAAATATTGGTTATGGCTGGAAAAATGTAAGGTAGTATGATTTTAAGGAAAGTGGGGTGAATTCCATCGATACTAACAACCTTAGACTTAATTTTAAGTATAGCCTTAACGACAGCTGGTTTAATATAAGCAAATTCAAAGCCATTAAGTGTTGTATTCAGTGGGTCAGTACTCCTGCTGGATATCGTTTGCAGTTTCGCGAATTCTCTATTGATCTGATTTATTTCAGCATTCTTTATCCCATTAACATCAAGCTCACGCAAATTATGCCAAAGAGTTTTTGAAGGCAACTTATTGTCAAAGGGTTTATCATAAAACACTCTTTTGGCTTGTTTCATCTTAGAGTTGACCAAATTCCTTAGTTGGCAGAAACTGTTATGAAATTCTGGGAGTTTAAATTGTATCCACTTCTTATAGGCTGTGTCACGTTTGCTTTTTAAATCAATAATTTCGCACGTGGGCATTGTATAGTTGCAATAAGATATGTTGAAGGATTTCAACCTAAGTATCTGTAGATGTTTCATGATAAATTGGATGCCAATTAATGCTTTGAATATCCCGCTCCAGAACATTTAATTTCAATTCAATTAATTTTTATTTTCAATAAAATCAACATTGGTTATGAGTTTCCGCGAAGCCTTAGGGGCTTTTCTGCAGAATGTTGTGTTTCTAACATTAATAATTGAAATAAAGTAAGCTTAGTTTAATAAACATTCAATACATGATTTACAAGAAAAAATGATTTGACATAAGTAATTTTGATCGCTTAGGATTTAAATTTACGTTAAGATTAAAACATTTTAACAATTTAACTTTTTTAACATTGTATTCAGATTAAAACATTCAATTGTTGGAATTTTGATGTACTCGTAAGAGAAAGTTTTTTATGTTTTTTTTCCAAGTTTTAAAATTTCTAGCGTTTTTTAGTTCTTGCGGAATTGTGTTGAGAATTTCGGGCACATTGCATTTCAACTGTCTTCTTCCATAGTTGTTGTAGAATCTGGGCTCTTGAAGCATACCTTGTGCACGTCTTCTTGTGTTTCTCCCATGGTTAATTGGAGTGGTGAATCTTGTGTCATCTTAATACTAATATAATCGTCATCTGGAAGATGTCTTCCACTTTAAGGACATTGAACCTTCCTCTCTCAGTTACATTTCGATGAGTAAATATATTTATCTTTTTCAGTGCTGCAGTTTGTAGTTTCTGAAGTTTTTTTTAAATGAGTTAACGATGCATTACCCTAGGCAAGTATTCAATATCTTATTTTGGATTCCACTAGCGCAAAGTACACTTGTCTTAGAACAGATGTTGTCGTTTGGTACTGCAGATGAGTTAGTGCGTATAATGCTCTTTTCAGACTCGAACGTAACTCATCAATGTGCTTATCCCACAGAAAGTTATTGTCGATTGTCACTCCTAGATATTTGTAATTTTGAACTACATATATCTAGTCGAGGGCATCTAGTCGAGGTATCGCAGTCATCATTCCTACAGTATATTTTTTGTTCGGTAGCCTTGAACTGCAGATTTCTTATATCCATCATTTTTGTTTTGGATGAATTGATCATTAAACCATGATCATGACACCATTTTACAAGCTCTTCCTGAATTATTGTTGTTGCCGTCTGCAAAGATCTGTGACATACCACTATCGCTGTATCGTCGGCATAAGCAAAGAGTAAGGCTCGCTTGAAAATGTGGAGAAGCTCATTAGCGTATAGTATAAACAAAATCGGGCCCAGTTTCGGGCCAGAATACTCCGTATTCTGCATGTTCTTTTTGGCTATGGGTCTTACTGATCTTAACACAAAAAAGCCTGTTGTGTAGATATTCCTTTAGCCAATCGGCAATAATTCTCGTATTCCTATACGTTCGAGAGCATTTATTAGCTTTGAGTGATTGAGCGTGTCAAAAGCTTTACTAAAGTCCATAAATATGACCAAGACGTGATAACTTCTGTTAAGACTTTCATTAATATGATTTGCGAATTCTCCTAATAGTTTACCAGTGCTTTTCTTTTTCTGGAAACCGTATTGATTTTCGTGTATGATGGAGTGTTTTCCAATAAAATTCTGCAACCTGTTTGTTATGACTTCTTCGAGGCACTTTTCTACTACTGACAATATGGATATTGGCCTGTAATTGTTGAGTTGACTTTTTGTACCACCTTTGTATATTGGCCTGACCACAGCAGTTTTTAAGGCTTCTGGAATTTTTGCTTGTGTAAGACTTAGATTAATAAATTTGCACAAAATCGGTGCAAAAATTACCGCGTGAGTTTTGATGTCCAACGCTCGAATTCCATCAATACCAAGCGACTTATTTTCGTCAAGCAAACCAATTATTCTTGACATTTCAAATACATTTGTTTCTTGAATAAAATCTGATTTGTCTAGCGTTTTATTTACGAATGGGGGTTCAATATATTCTCGGTATCGATATGAAGGAAAATGCGAATTCAATTTAAATTGTTTTTGTAAGCGGTGGTAACTTACACAGTGAAGAGACGCCTGGGTCTCTATAGAATTCGTCTGGTTTATGGTGTTATCTGGGTTGCTGTCCGTGGAATCCGTACGCGCAACCAGATTTTACACCTCAAAACTATCAATTTCCAAAGGAAATTGTAAACGGAATCGAATCCAGATAATTTTCCAGTTTACCAGCTGGATGTTAACCGAGTACTTCGCAAAGAAAAAGATCTGACTTGCAATACTTGAAATAATTCACAACTGATTGAATGACTGGATTGGATCTTCTTCAACCTCATAATTTTATTTTACTTAAGGTTTTCTATGTTCCAAGTGAATGTGAAGTACATCCTTGGATTAAAATTTTAGTTTTACATTTTAATGCATACTTTAGGGTGTTAACAATATAATTTTTTACTTTACTGTAGTTATTTACATTTTAATGCATATTTTTTGGTGTTAATATAATTTTCCTCTGCAAGCGCCGCTACAGTCTCCCCTTCTGGCTCCGAAGGCGTCTCGACGAGTTGCCAGCACCGGTCTGCTTGGGTCGTCCTCTTCGTCTCAGCGGGTTAACTGGTCGTTCGGTGATGACATCGTGAGTTGACTTGAAAGGTGTCAACGCGGACTTGTGGTAAGCACCCAATGGAATATCGGCTGCATCAGGACTAGCCACCTGGTACATTGTCTCACCCATTTGTCGCATGATGATGTATGGACCGTCTCGTCTGGGAACAAACTTAGATGTGAGATTCTTACCTGCCTTGCTTAATACATGCGTGGTGACTAGAACGGCGTCTCCGACCTTGAACTGGGGACCCTCTCGTCTTCCTTTGTTTGCTTGCTGAATTCTTTGGTTTTTGTTGTTTATCTCCACTTTGTCAGCTTCCTCCAAAACATCGGAGAGAAATCGCAGCGTTGGTGTTATTTCCGGAACAAAGTTTTTGTTGTTCATGATGACACTGAGGTCATTAGCAATGTGGATGGGTGCTCGTAGTTCTCGTCCAAATGTAAGGAAAGCTGGGGTTTGTCCGGTTGTAGCACAAACTACGGTGTTCATGGCGAACCGAATAGCTGCCAAATGCTGTGACCATGTATTATGCTCCTTATCCACCAATATGGCCAGTTGCGTCTTCAGATCGCGGTTTTTTCTTTCCACCATATTCGGCTGGGGGTGATATACCGGGGTCAACATTTGGTCTATACCTAGACTTTTAGTTAGATACTGCATGATTGAAGAGACAAACTGCGGACCATTATCGCTTATAACTTTCCTCGGGATGCCATACCGTAAGAATATCTCGTTCAACAGGATTTTGGCACAGTGTTCCGCTGTAGCATCAACTAGTGGGAAAAGCTCCACCCACCTGCTGGCCGCATCTTCGATGACAAAGATCCACTTATAGTTATCGCTTGGTGGCAGGGGTCCAAATAGATCGATGGAGAGAACTTCAAAGCGCTGATTTTGAGCGGTGGTTCTGTAAAGGCCCATAGGTCGCAGATTGCTGGGCTTATATTTCTGGCAGGGCACGCAGTTCCGTATGTATTCCTCTACCACTGAATACATCTTAGGACAGTAGAAATGTGATCTGATCCTGCTTAGGGTCTTCTCCACACCGTAATGTCCTGCCGTCGATGAGTTGTGTAATGCTTCCAGAATAGGTTGGACTTCATGCTGTGGCACTACTAGGGTTGCATCGTCCTTATCGTTGGTATACTTATAAAGAACGCCCTGGGTCAGAACGAAGCCTTGAGAAGCGTATTGTTCTCCTTCGGACCCGTCTCCATTTTCCAAAGCCTCTATTATGATTTTTAACTTACTATCTTTGAGTTGCTCCTCCCGTATCTCATTGCTCTGACGGGCAGGGATGTTAACCTCAGTATAGCATACTTCACAAGCTTGTGGGGGGCGTGATAGAGCGTCTGCTACCACATTTGTTTTTCCAGTAATGTACTTGATCTGGATATTATAGGGTTGGAGCTGCAAAGCCCACCTCGCTAAACGTCCTGTGGGTGACTTTAGGCTCATAAGCCATCGTAACGGCTGATGATCGGTGAGAAGCTCGACTTCCGCTCCTTCAATATAACCACGAAACTTGCTAACAGCCCAAATTATAGCTAAGGCTTCCCGTTCGGTTGTAGAGTAATTTTGCTCAGCTGATGATAAGAGTCGACTAGCATATTCGATGGGGTGTTCTTCCGGGCCCTCCCCCTGGACAAGAACTGCTCCGAGCGCGTAGCCACTTGCATCAGTCTTCAGAAAATATTTCTTTGCCGGGTCAGCTTGTTGTAAAATTGGTGCGGTTACAAGAGACGTCTTCAACTTTTGATAAGCCGTTTCCTCAGCAGGTCCCCATTGGAAAATAGCCGCTTTCTTTGTAAGGCTGCTTAACGGTTTAGCTATCTGTGCGAAATTTGGGACGAACCTGCGGTACCAGGAACATGTTTGGAGGAATGTTAGAACCTGTTTTGTGTTTGTTGGTTGTTTCATGTTGGTAATCGCTGAGGTTTTCTCCGGATCCATTTTAATCCCATCCTTAGTGAGAAGGTGTCCGAGATATTTAACCTCTCTACAGCAAAACTTACATTTATCAGGGTTGATGCGCATTCCAAATGATTCTAAACGTTTTAGGACTCTGTCCAGGTCGTCAAGATGTTCCTTGAAAGTAGCAGAGCGAACGATGATATCATCCAGATATACATCCAATGCCATATCTCCTAGTCCTGTTTTTAGATAATCCATAAGTCTCTGGAAGGTTGCTGGCGCATTTCGTAACCCAAACGGCATACGTTTGAACCGAAAGGTCCCAAACGGTGTAATGAATGTCGTTTTGTTTTTGTCGTCTTCGTTGACTTCAATTTGCCAGTACCCTGACTGCAGATCTAATGTAGACATATATTTCATCGTTTTGGCTGAATGTAGCAAGTCATCGATTCGGGGAAGTGGGTATCGATCTGGTACTGTGATAGCGTTGAGTTGCCTGTAGTCCACACATACTCGTATACCACCATCCTTCTTCGGCACCATCACTACCGGGGATGCCCACGGAGAGTCATAAGGCTCGATGATTCCTTGGTTGAGCATCTTCTGGATCTCGCTTTTCAGCTGCTCTTTCCGTATTTCGGACAGCCGGTATGGTGGTGATGCTACTGGTTGATGTTGACCGGTTTGGATGTGATGCTTCACATGGTTCACACTCGATTTTTCATCCCATCTGAATAGGTTTAGATACCCCTTAAGAAGTGTTGACAGCTCTTCTTGTTCTTCGGGCTTGAGATCCGTTGTTTTCATCTCCATCATGTTCAGTCGGATTGGAGGGCCAAAAAGTTTATTGTCTAGACATTTGGTTTGGTCTAGCGTATTCAAAAATACGTTTTGTATACCTCGTGAAGGGGATCGGACATATAGCGGTAATGAGTCACGGAAAATGTCATATACTTCGACTGCTGAATACTCTTCCGCTGGTTGAGGTGGTCTTGGGTCTTCATCAATAGACATATTGAGGTTTGGAGTTCCTGGAATCGGTGATATAGGTTTCTTGATACCGTGGAAGTATTGTTTCAGCTGTGGTGGTGTTGCAACGTCGCGTGGTTCTGCTATGTGATGGAAGTACGGGAAACACTTTTGGGGTTGGTCGATGAAGTACCACATTCCCTGTGCCAGATTGAGAACAATACCTGCCTCTTCCAGGAAGTCAATTCCTAATAGCGTCACCTTGTTTTCGGTTTCCGGCAGTATGCTGATATTTAGAACTTTGGAGCGATTACCCACAAGGATCCGAGTGTTTGTCCTCATAATCGGTCCAGAATGTTGTATTCCATCCGCAAAGGTCACCTCTGCTTGCTCAGCGCGAAATTTGTGGCCGGTTCTTTTTAGCAGATCATAGAAGGCTACACTTGCCACGCTTGTTTTTGCTGCCGTGTCCATGTAAGCTACTAAAGATACCCCCTTAATGCGAATGGTAACAACTGGGATATTTCCACCAGAAGTAAGTTCCAGAGCGTTAAAATCTCTACTACCGGAAGCCACTGGTTCTTTGCACTTTGGGCAATTCCTTTTATAATAGCCCTTCAGACCACATCCGAAACACACGATGTTGGTTTCTTTCGGCCTTTGCGGTGTCTCTGCTGCCTTAGCCTTACGGCAGTCTTCAGCTCTGTGTCCCTTGTAACGACAGAACGTACAACGTACCTCGTACTTTTCCTCTGGCTTGGACTTATATATTCGCTCGTAGTCTCTCACCAGGGCCGTCAGCTCGGCAAACGTTCCGAACTCATCTCGTTTGACTCTTCTTTTGAGGTCGTCCTGCAAAAGGTGGTAGATGATATCTAGGCAGTGGATATCCGCAACCTTTGGCTCTGGAAGCTCTGAAAAGAGTGCTCTCTTAGAGCTTATGAATTCAATTGCTGGCTCATCGCGTTTTTGCTTGGCGTCCATTATTTGGCCAAAAATGACGTGTGAGGGTCTACTTGGAGCGTATTGGTCTCTTAGTAGATTAACCGCTTGCTCCCAAGTGTCTGCCTCATGGCTTACCCCGTCCCACCAAACGCTAGCATTGCCGCACAGCAACATCGAGAATTCGATTAGAGCTTCGTCGTCAGAAATGCCTCGTCTCTTTTTAAAAATTGTTATATTCTTGATGAATATTTTTGCCTTAACGGCGTCGTAGTCTCCATAAAATCGTTCCGGGCAGTCCACCATGCTGACGACTGAAGTTCGGCGCTCCATTCCACACGGCGGTAGTTGGGTTGCCAATTCTTCACCCGCTTCTTCAGATGATGACTGTTTCTTTGGTGGCATCTTGGTATCAGGTATGCCTCACGATGGGCGCCAATTGTAAGCGGTGGTAACTTACACAGTGAAGAGACGCCTGGGTCTCTATAGAATTCGCCTGGTTTATGGTGTTATCTGGGTTGCTGTCCGTGGAATCCGTACGCGCAACCAGATTTTAAACCTCAAAACTATCAATTTCCAAAGGAAATTGTAAACGGAATCGAATCCAGATAATTTTCCAGTTTACCAGCTGGATGTTAACCGAGTACTTCGCAAAGAAAAAGATCTGACTTGCAATACTTGAAATAATTCACAACTAATTGAATGACTGGATTGGATCTTCTTCAACCTCATAATTTTATTTTACTTAAGGTTTTCTATGTTCCAAGTGAATGTGAAGTACATCCTTGGATTAAAATTTTAGTTTTACATTTTAATGCATACTTTAGGGTGTTAACAATATAATTTTTTACTTTACTGTAGTTATTTACATTTTAATGCATATTTTTGTTATATAATTGTTAATATAATTTTCCTCTGCAAGCGCCGCTACATTTTTATTTTTCAGTATAATCTCCCCTAACATCAATGCATTTGTTACATCTTGAGATAAGCTTTTTTAAACCCTCAACAAAATAAATTTCCTCTTTCTCTGCAAAATACCCATTTATTGCCGACTTGAGTTCTTCATCATCCGAAAATTTTTTTCCACGAAGACATTTTTTCAAATCCGGAAACAGGAAATAATCACTAGGGGCAAGGTCTGGACTATAGGGTGGGTGTTGGATTTCTTCGAAACCACAATCTCGCGCAGCAGCCTTGGAAACTCGCGCCGTGTGAACAGGAGCGTTGTCATGAAGAAACAACACACCCGCTGCGAGTTTACCCCGTCATTTCTTTTTAATTTCCTCCCGCAAATTATGCAAAGTGGAAGCGTAGGATGTGGCGTTGATGGTTTCACCTTTTTTTTGTACTCAATGAGCAAGATTCCCTTTGAGTCCCAAAAAACTGTGGCCATGAGCTTCCCGGCAGACGGAGTGACTTTGAACTTCTTCGGGGGATCTGTTCCTTTTTTATGCCACTGCGTGGACTCTTGTTTGCTTTCAGGGTCATCGTGGTGGACCCATGTTTCGTCCCCAGTAGCAATTCGATCCATAACACCGTCCGCGTTCTCACTACATATCTCCAAAAAAGCTCACTTTTTTCTGCGGCGCTGTGAGCATTCGTGGCACCCACCTTGCACTGACCTTTGAAAGGTTAAGATGGTCATGAAGAATGGTGTGAATGGTATCAATTGAAAGCTTGGTGATCTCTGCCATCATTTTCACCTTTATTCGGGCATCCTCAAGAACAAGTTTTTCGATTTATTTGATGCTTTCTCCCGTACAAGCAGTAGCCGGGGCGCCGGAGCGGGGGTCGTCTTCAATGCTCTCTCTGCCTCTCTTGAGCTCACTTGACCACTTTTGCACAGTTGATAATGAAGGTGCGGAACCCTGGTAAACAGCCACCATCTCTTCATGAATAGTTTTTTGACTTTTTCCTTGCTTAGTGAGAAATTCAATTACAGCGCGATGCTCAATTGTCACCATCATCGTCTCAGTTGCCATTATGATTCTGTTTAACTAGAGATAAAACGCGAATTAATAATCACATTTATATGAAATTTTACATGAATGCACTAAAATAATAGTATTACTTGATAAATAAGTCAATTTATATATACAACCACAGCTTCACCCCGATACCGAGAATATGTTGAACGCCCCGCGTAGGTGAATCGATGTAATAGTGTCGCATTGGTGCACAATGTTTTCAATTTGTTCTTTAAAGTTTTTTGAACATTCGCTAGCGAGATGGCTCATACACATTTGACCAGTGAAATTCTTAATTATAGTTTCATCTAGGCTAGGCTTATTCCTTCCCATTATCTCGTTTATTAGGCTCCATGTTTTTCTGGGGTTTGATTTGATCTGGTTGAACTTGGTTTTGTAAAAAAGAGATTTTTGCGTTGTTATTTCTTTGTTTAGTTTGTTTCGAAAAGTCTTATAATCTAGTTCGAAAGTCCTGCTCAATCTGTTATTTTTCCATCTTTTGTATAACTAGTCCCTTTTTTTTACACTTAGCTATTAAGTCATGTGACATCCATGGGTTATGCTTTCTTTCCATTTTTATTGTTCTTTCTTCTCTTGATATTATTTTACGCAGTTTGAATCTAGATATGCCCTTTACAATTTCTGTTACATTTTCTTGTTGTGTAGGGGGAATATTTTTAATATCAATATTGTTTTTAATTGCTTGCTGTTCGAGTGTGTTGATCTGTGACTGCATGTTTTTTATCATTTCATCATTTTTTTTATTGCTTTCTCTGAGGTCTTTCAATTCTTTGTTTATGTTTTCTATAAGAAATTTAGATTTCTAAAGTCTCGGTATGTGTATTGTGAAAGTAATTCACTACAAGAAAAGTCAAAAGTTGCAAAGATTAGGTCGTGTTTCGAAAACGCAGAAGCTGAAATCTGAATATAGAAAATATTGTGACAATCATTGGAGAGGAGTAAATATAAAAGTGTCCTGGCTTGAGTAAACTGCGTTGGGACAGTCGAGTTTCTAATATCCAAGCCAAGGGTTTTCATAGACTGAGCAAATGTCTCAGAGCCCTCATAATTCAATACATTACATTTGAAATCACCACATACTATAGTTTTCCAATTGTTTGGGGAATAGTTTTACAATAAATTGAATATGGGTCTTAAATCAACATAGCTGTATGGTCTATAAACGACACCAAGAAGACACTTTTTCTATTTACAAGTAACTTGGACAAAACAATACTGCGATACATTTGCATTTGTACCATTAGTTTTATTCAATTGAATGCTTGCGCTATTATGCCCTTTATAGACACACTCATATACATATGTATTTTACGCTTCTAATAGTAGTACAAACTTCAACGTCAATGTGACAGTCAAGTTTTGTAAGAACAACATATCTATTGTTAAGTGTTTCACCTCTAACATCTACGGTTCTACCATTACGAGTATCATGTCTCATGTAGACCGGATAATCGGTTCACGTGTTACTTAACAAAACTCTTTGCGAAAATCCTTTGAACATTTTTCATCTCCCATACAAACCGCATTAGTACTTCACAAACCACATGGACCATGCATCATATGCATCGGATTAGTTTGTCTATTGAGAATTTCACAACAAACAATCGTATGAATATCTTCAATTGTAGCAATTTTGTCCTTTTCGGACAACGAAATTAAAATATGTGCATGTGGTAAACCTCGCTTTGCCAACTTTGCCAACAATTTGTTTTTGTAATTATGCATCTCAACAATTTAATTGAAAATTCGAATAATTATATCAGGCCTAAAATTTGAAGCATCATTATTATGAATTTTATTCACAATTTCAGGCCAATTAGGTTCACATGTCATCGTTATAAATAAACGTGGTTTATAAACCATGATGCCGGACTATAGGCATACCATCCAAATAGTTTTGGTACATGTTACCTGGTGAGCCAACATATGATGATGGACTGACAATTCGTTGTGCAACATTTGAAACCGCATCAGAGTTTAATTAAATTAATCAGTGAGAAGCTTATACAATTCAGATCTTAAATTTGCTTGCTTTTGTTATATAGGGACATAAATATTGTTACAATACAAAAGGTATCCATTATTATAACAAGAACTGAATGCACCCAAGTATTGACATTTGGAATTGAAATATGTTACCGTTATGTTACTCACCTGTTAAAAGAGTTTCAGTATGTGGTTCGTTTCGCCATGGAGTTGGCCTACATATAAAGAAAATCGTATTGCGGTAGGAGCTTAACATAATTGTAAAGAGTAAAAAAGTTATATTTTTAAAATGCATTAAGTTATTTGAAGAGACTGGAGATATATTGAGTTGTACCACTTGAAATGTCCTATTTTATTGTAAAATTTTAAAAGCCAATATTATTTTTCCGTAGATTTTTACTCACTCAAAATAGGATCCGTTGACATCTATGACATTCTTCCAACGTGATACAAGGTCAAATACTGCTTTTTCGTAGAAGTGCTGACTTCTGAGCTCTGCTCATTGTCACGCAAAGGATCGAATAGTGCCTATTGACCAACAGGTTGCTTTTCAGCCAATTTGGCATACAATATGTCGATTTCCTCACAATATTTGATAGCGTTTATCCTGGTTGAAGAAATGAAAAGTGGATTGGTCCTTTCGATGTCCTCCAAATTGTTACCATAACCTTTTTTGAGTGAAGATCGGGCTTGGGTTTTTCATCTGCATCCAACCACTGCTGTCATCACAGGTGCCTATCCTGTGCAAAAATGGTTCAGTTTGGTTTCTCAATGTAAGCGATGCGCAGATTTCCAGGCGCCGTAGTTTCATTGGGTACGCACTTTTGCTTTTTGCAATCTCCCGCACCGAGTACATTGGGTTCGCATCCACCGTTGCTCTTAAAACATCGTCGTCAACTCACGTTTCCGGTTTCCCACATGGTTCATTTTCGAGGCTGAAATCTCCCAAAAGGGACTTTCGTATAGTGCCTTTCGTTTAACGCTACATCCTCAAATGCGTCATTAATGTTTTTCATTGCCAATGACGCGGAAGAGGGTTCGAATTTAAACTGCCGACAGCATGGTAAATAATTCCTAGAAAAAAAAAATAACGATGCTTGTAACGAACCCTAAAATTCTCACACGTTAAGCACACGTACCACTTTATTTTATAAAAACAGAAAATTTTGAGCGAAAATAGGACATTTCATGTGGTACAACCCAATAAAATGGCCACCCAAGTTCTGGGTAACCTCGATCAGTGCGAACAGTAGAGGTCATAAATGCTGTCAAATCAGGAATAAGAAGAAATCCACTCAGAAAGCAAAAAATCATGGCGAGATGGGGATTAATCAAAACTCAATAAGTCGTATTATCAACAAAGACAACGTCGTACAGGACAGCTGCTCACAACAGATCTTAAACTGTATAGAGTCGAAAAATTAGTATTTTTGAAATACGAAAACAACTTCGTAGAAAAATTCTGTTTACAGATGAAAAAATGTTTACCGTACAAAAAAAAGTTTAACAAGCAGAATGACATGATTTATGCCAGGTCACCTGATGAGGCTTCACAACTGATTCCACGAGTCGAGAAAGGTCATCATTCAGCGGCAGTCATGGTTTGGTGATATGTATCCCACAACATGGTAACAGACCTCCATTTTTGTGAAAATGGGTTTAAAACATTGGCGAAAGTGTAGCAAAAAACTGTCTTTGTTTCACAACCAGCAGTGGGACTTTTAAAAAGACTCTGCGCGGGCGTATAAAGCATAAATTACCGAACTCTGGCTTCAAAACAATGTTACAGCCTGTATAAAGACTCAAGACTGGTCATTTGCCAGGAAATAAAATAGGATACGCCAAAGGATCTAATGAGCTATCTAAAACAGAAATGTTACGGACGGTAGAATTAATTTTATTGAATGCAACAATATTTTTTTCAAAAGGTGGTTCTCAATCTGTGGTATTGAAAATAACCGTAACATCTGTCTCAGTAGCATCATTAAATCTTCTAATATCTAAATCTCTATTAACCTTAATAATCATAGACACCTCCTTATAAATATTATCAGCTCTATTGCAAAATTCTTACATCGATTTAACAAATGGATTAATTCTATCTAATTCAATAGCAATCTGTGTTGTTGAAAGAAGAAAATAGAAATAGAAATGTTCATGCCACCCTAAAAATTAGTATTAGAAATACAAACACTCACTTCGTATTCAATCGAGAGTTCGAAACGCTAATGCAAATCAACAAACTTACAAAACGTAGATTCGAAGCACAATAACATGTCACCGCACTTAACATTTATTATCTCACTTTGTATTGTCTTAACTGACACCTAAAGATTACGAGTACTTTGCTTTGACATTAATTTGATGGATTACATTTTCTCATTTGTTTTGTTCCTGACATTTCTTCTTTCCGTAAGGAGCGTGAAGTATGACAAATAGAGACTTCAAAATAAAGGTTTTGACTCTACATGGAAGGTGGGGGAAAAAAAACTGTTCCCAAAATTGTTTTATTGACAACCTAAAGCTCGTCAAAATTAAAAATAAAATCGGTTGAGAGTATGCAGGAGTGAAATCCTGTTGAAATGTTTTAAACGCCCCATCCCGTTAAAACCCTGGCAGGGCACAAAGAACGCTCGATGCCTCGTCGCTATTAAGTTGGTGGTGCAGGTCCAGATGTACTTTTTTGATCAGAACCGATCCGGCTCTGGTACAGCTCCCCATAAAGGTCTGTGTCAACCTTCGCGTGGCCTCACGGTTTGCATAGATAACCATGAGATCCTGAGGTTACTACACATCCGGGCATCGATAACGACTTTGAGTGGACACCCAATTAAAATGAATAATAATAATTCAACAAAAACAAACGAGGTAAACGCTTCCAGAATAGGTACGGAGACCACCCGCGGGACATGTACAAATCCCTCAGAAAGATGTTACCAAAACGCGACAGAACCAGAACGTGCGGTAGCGCAATAACAACCATCGACGCCATAACAGATAATAGGGCTTGTGAGTACGGCGTTGTTTCTACCAACTGATGAGATATGCTATCGACTCGATAAAAGCGCTCTGTGAACTGTCGATGATTGCGCTGAACGACGGCAGAGCCGAAACCATTCGATACAATAGTATTTCACAAACTTCGCCATGGCTAAAAATTGTAGCGGACACAAAACGAAGACCGAAGCCGAACGAGGAGACCCCAGACTCTACAGCGGAGGCAAAACCCGCCTCCAGCTGATGGGGAAAAAACCCTGGCAACAACGTGGGCACACATAGCGAAGAAGAAATTGCGAAAAGTAAAAAAAGCCGACCAGACAAAGGCCGACAGTGATGGAAAACCGACCACAAGTGACGACAACAACACTCGGACAAATGTCATTATAAAGAAGAAAAGGCCCACCAAGGAGAAAACTCGATCCAAGAAATAAAAGCATTCACAGCAAATTGCTCACAACCCGCACAAGGCGCAAAGTGTAGCGTTCAAGACGGGAAGCCGATTTTCAAGAACGACTAGGCGTATTCCGACTGGCAAAAAGAAACCTAAAAAACGCTATAAAATAAAGTAAAGCAAGATTCTTTAAGCGCCTGTGCAATGAAGCTGACATAAATCCTTGGGACACGGCATACAGAATGGTAATGACTAAGCTAAAGGTATAGGTCTTTACAGTTATCAAGTCGAAGACTGCTAAATATGGTCTATGCCTATAGAGACAATCGACTCTGTGCAATATGATCACAGAATCTAACACAGAGGTAGTTATAATAATAACACCAAACGAACGTTTCAATACATGCAAGAAGATAGGCATGAACAAAGCGCAAGTGAAAGCCGCCGTTCACAAGAGACCAGACATGTTTGTAACAACGATGCAAAATTGACTGCCTGTTTTCCCAGAATAGTAAAATCTGCAACATTTGGTTGCAGTGTCCATTGCATCCATTAACATTGCCACAAGGAGTACAAATAATCGGATTCGCTGATGATATCGCCATTGTAACCGTTGCAAAGAATATACTGTATGTCAGATAGAGTCAGCTACGAACGATGCAATCAATCTCATCAAAACAGGTAATCAAAAGATTACATAAAATACCTAGGAGTAATGCTTGACAATATAATATAATAAGTTTTATGTCTCACATCGACTATTCGGACAAAAAGGCATCAAAGGCATCCAGGCAGAAATTTCCGGAATACTACCAAACATCGGAGAACACGATAGTAAACTCAGTCCTGTTATACGCTATCTCAGTTTGGGTTGGGAGCCTTAGCGACAAATTAAGGAAATAGAAAGCTATGTATCATCAACATATCGACTTGGCTGATTAAGTGTAATCAGTGACTTTAGAATGATCTCGGACAGAGCTGCTTTTTTTACAGCCGGGATGATGCCCATCGATATCCTTGAGGTCGATATGCGGAGAGTCTATAACAGGAGAACTTCTAGTAACCAAGAGGCGATAGCCGTCATATGGATCAAAGAAGAAGAAAGGGCGACTTCAAAGACCAGCTGAAAAAGCTCGGTGGAATACCAGTAAGAAGAGCAGATGGACCTATCTATTTGGTCACGGTGGGTATCGAAAGTATATACACCGATTCCTCCACGATAGCTCGCCTTTTTGCCCAGACTGCCCCAACGCTCAAAACATGCAATATTCCATTGCATACGCTTTCAGGGGTATAGAACTGACATATGAAACCCGAATTACATAATTGACTAAATGTTGCGGTCAGAAGAAAATTGAATGGAGATTTCCACATCCATAACAAACATACAAGCTGCGATGGATCATGAGACCAAGACGTGCTGATGCAGCAAATATAGAAGATATAGCGTAGATTGCTTACCAGCCCAGCGGAGTAATATCTAACGGCAGTCGCGTGAGGAGAGTGGCCGAAGTATGTTCGATGTGGTTTAGCTACGTATCTAGGCGTACTTCTGGGATAGAACAATCAGGCTAAAGAATCCTGCATGCTGGTAGCCCAAGCCACTGGTATCTACAAAGATTACACATCCTTTGGAGCAACCAAAAAAAACAGAAGGCCATCTTGTTAAAAACTGTCTAGAAACCCTATAGACACCTTGTATTTCAAGGATATCACAAAATTTCCATTTTCGAGGTGAATGCAAGAACTACCCTACCAGGAAGCTAAAAATTCACAAAAGTTCTCTGTGTTCACTTTTCCTACGAGTACAATCAAGTTAAGCAAAAAAGTAATGAAAAGAAGGAGACCTGCAAAAAACCAACTTGCTGTTGGCACCAGAAATAGAGTAGTTACGAGTATTAGTGAAAGTTTCACTACTTTCACTAGTGCATTGTTTATGAAAGCTGAAAAAGTTAAAACTGGAAGAAATTATAAATATTTTTGGCATCAGAACTCACAAATCTCTCTGAGAAAAAGTTGATAAAGGAGGGATTATAGCTATAAGATATTTTGCTGATTTGGAAGCACCAGAAGACTTCTAATTTATGCCTCGATCTTTTATGCAACAATACTTCCTTATCAACTATAAATAACACAAGTGAATGTTCACTTTCTTCAATTGGTAACTTTGGTAACTGGTTCATCAGAATGTTTGTCTTATGAAAAATTATCCTGCAGGCGAGGTTTTAGTATGTGCCTTATTGGAATTTAATATTTAATTATTTCATTAGAGTTCTAAAGCGCTAACACTCTTATCTTCTGGTCCAATGTCTCCTCAGAGGATAATGTTTACATATAAAAGCTTATGAAATATTTCTAAAAAAATTAGAAGATGATATTAAAACCATTCTTCCTACACACTTCTGCAAAATAAATCAGAATTACGGTTAAAACCTTGAGTAAGCAGATCCTTACTTAAGAAAACCCAATTGAGAAATAAACTAGGGAAATCGCTTTAAAAAAATGTGTAAGGATTTGAATAAAGAAGTAAAGCTGTGCCGTGACATTTTTTTTCAGGCTCAAATACAACATTTTCTTTAGGTAATCCTAAAGAGGAGTGGAAAGTCATAAATAACATCATGAATAGAAATAACTCCACCACCCCAATTTTTATTTCGCTTATTAACGAAGATATATTAGGTTAGGTTACGTAAGAGTGGCTGTTGGAAATACCAACCTACTTAGGCCTATTGGCCCATTGTGATGCCACGTGGATCTATGATCCTCTTACTAATGGAACCGGTTTGAGCTTATAAATAAAGCGTAGGAGACTGCTAACGTCTATGTTTTCTAGATCGTTTAGGTCGTTCTAGAAGAAAGCTCCTAGATGAAGCTTCCTTCTCTGGGAGAGAGCTGTGGCAGTGTCCAGTAATGACACCTACTATGGCGCTGAGATGTTTCCTATCTAAAAGGATCAGACACTTAGAGCGACTCAGATCCAGCCTTGGCCAGATCTGTTTGGTCGCTAGACATGTTTGTCCAGCAGTCCACCTAAGGTCTGTTCTTTTATTGGCATCCAGCTTTAGTGTTAGTTTGCAGGTAGCGATTGCTATACCTATACTACCTTTGTTCGGTAGGATAGGTAGAGTGGCTCTAATTTTAGCAAGTTCATCAGCTCTGCAGTTCCCTGGAATGTCTCTGTGGCCCGGCACCCAACAAAAGTGAATGTTGAACTGCTCTGCCATCTCCATTAGAGATGATCGGCATTCAAGGGTGGTTTTAGAATATAATGAGACTGAGTCCAGGGACTTGATGGCGGCCTGACTATCCGAAAATATGCGGATATCCTTTGCAGATATCACGTTTTTCTTCAGCCAGGACAGAGCTTCTTTAATCGCCAAAATTTCCGCCTGGAACACGCTACAGTGATTTGGAAGGCGGAAAGAGAGGCTTAGATTTAGCTTATCTGAGAAAACACCGCCACCAACTCCGCTGTCGGTTTTAGATCCATCTGTGTAGAGATGGATTGACTTGTCCTCCATGAAAGCATCCTCCTCCCAGAGTGATCTAGAGGGGAAGCTTACATGGAAGATTTTGTCAAACCAAAGTTCAGGTATGGTGTAATCGATGTTCTCTGTGAGGATTCCTAATGTATTAAGAATGTTAGCGTGGCCAAATGAATTGTTTGTCCACTGTTTAGTCGCTTTAAGGCGAATAGCTGCAGTCGCAGCTACTTTCCTACTAAAAATGTCGAGGGGTGTCAAGTGAAGCAAAATATCTAATGCCGCAGAGGGGGTAGACCGCAAGGCTCCGCTTGTGCATAGATATGCTGTTCTTTGGACTCTGCTTAGTTTATTGCGGTTGACGGCATTTTCCAAGGCCGTTCACCAGACAACCACCCCGTAAGTAAGTATCGGTCTCATGACCAAGATGTATAGCCAGTGGGTTATGCGAGGTTGAAGGCCCCATTTGTTCCCAATGGTTTTTTTGCAAGAGAATGAAGCTATTGTAGCTTTATTGACTCTTTCTTGAATGTTAGGTTTCCAGTTTAGTTTCCTGTCAAAAATGAGACCCAGATATTTTGCTGTATCGGAGAAAACTAAACTGGTACCGTTTATTGAAGGAGGGTCTATGATTGGAATTTTATATTTCCTAGAAAAGAGGACAAGATCAGTTTTATGGGGGTTTATTCCCAATGCACAGTGATCTGCCCAGCGGGTTAATCTATTGAGGTTTACTTGGAGGAGTTTTTTTAATAGTATTAAGATGTTTTCCTGAGACGGCTATGGCAACGTCATCCGCATAGGCGTCATACGCTTCCAGGTATATCAGTAGTTCGTTAACTACTAAGTTCCAGAGAAGGGGAGAGAGGATACCGCCTTGTGGCGTACTTCTGCTGACATATCTTTCAGCAGAAGTCTCACACAATTTGGAGTTGATTATCCTGCTTTTTAGCATTAGACCGATCAACTCTCCAAGTGAGTCGTCTACCTGCAGAGCTGATAGCGCAGTCATGATTGCGGATGTGTTGACGTTGTTAAAGGCGCCCTCTATGTCTAGGAAAGCAACCATTGTGTACTCCTTACATTGTAGGGATCGTCCGATGTGGCTAGTCAGAGAGTGCAAAGCCGTTTCCACCGACTTTCCTTTACAGTAGGCTTGTTGAGCCGTAGACAGAAGTCTTGGATCAACTTTAGCTCGAATATGGATATCACTCAGTCGTTCTAGAGTTTTCAGAAGGAAAGATGATAGACTTATAGGTCTGAGGTCCTTTGGGACTACATGAGAACATTTTCCGGCTTTGGGAATGAATACTACATTGACTTCTCTCCATAAGAGTGGAATATGGATAAGTTCTACACAGCTCCTCATAATATTTTCTAACACTGGTAGAATAATATCTGAAGACCTCTGTAGCTCGGAAGGTATTACACCGTCCGAACCAGCAGACTTGTATGGTTTGATGCCATGCAGCGCCTAGAGCAGTTTGTCTCTCGTAATCAGACCATGAATTTTGGTCACGGTTGCAGTAGGCTTGTTTGGGCTGCTACGGGCCGCGAGTTGGGAGCTACCTGGAAAGTGGATGTCCAGAAGCAGGTTGAGTGATTCATCACTTGAGGTTGTCCAAGAGCCGTCGGTTTTTTTCAAACAGCAAGGCATCATAGGAGTTGTACAGAGGATTTTTCTTAGCCGCGAAGCCTCAGAGGTTTCTGTGATTTTGTCACAGAATGACCTCTAGGATTGTCGCTTTGCCTTTCTCAGCTCTTTTTTTGTATAATTTGAGGGATTCTTTGTATGAGTCCCAGTCACTCACTTTTCTTGTGCTTTTTGCTACGTTGAAAAGTTTTCTACAGGCGTTTCTGAGCAGTCTCAGTGCCGATGTCCACCAATGTGGCTTTTTTTTGCCTCTTGGTTGAATAGGAGGGCAGGAAGCGGCCATAGCCTGATTGAGAGCCAAAATAAATTCCCTGACTTTCATGTCAAGCTCATTAGTGTCACGCGTCGGACTTGATAGTTCAGAGGATAACGTTTCTGACAGTATTCCTCTGTATTTTTGCCAATCAGTTTTCCGGTAATTCCGGAAAGCTGGTTGGCTGGGGAGAGCATCACTCAGACTGAATTGGATGTATCTGTGGCCTGAAAAGGAGTGTTCAGACGATACCATCTAGTTTGTTAGCCTTTGGGTGATGCTGTCGGAGACAAGAGTAATATCTAACACTTCTTGTCGGTTTCTAGTTATAAAAGTGGGCTCATTGCCAATATTGCAAATTAAGAGGTTAGTACTTAAAATATAGTCTAAAAGTGACTCACCTCTATCATTGATGTCGGTACTGCCCCATACCGTGTGATGTGCGTTAGCGTCGCATCCGATTATGAGACCAGTTTTTTGCCTTCCAGCTTCCAGTACCACCCTTTCTAAGTTATCACCAGGGAGATGGCCCACTTGGTCGGCGGCCAAGGTAAGCCGATGCCAGCCAGTAGGAGCCTTTGGCAATCTCTAGTCTAACAACGATTAAGTCTGGGTCACTGAAGTTGAGAAGTAGAAATACATTAAGGCTACGTTTCACTAATATACAAGTTCTAGTAACGAAGATAATGATGATGATATTTCAGTCGCAAATGTATTCAACGATTTTTTTGGTCAATTGTCATCCTCTAGCGTTTGTGATAATTTTTGCAGTCATTGTAAAAGCACAACACTTATTGAGTGTTTGCCTTATACCAACAGTTTCTTTTTTGAATACATAACAGGTCATGGACTTTTTGGTCTCATCAACTTGTTAGTATTTTGATCCTTACACCTACAAAAGATATTTAAACTTAGCATTAAAACTAAAACATTTACATCCACTCTTAAATGTGCCATTGTGTTGCCGGAGTGATAAAAAGTAGTTACAGACCGATTTCCATATTGTCTTCGTTTTCCAAAATTTTTGAGAAATCCACTAAAAACAGAATGCTGAAATACCTGAATAAAATTAGATTTCAGAGAAGGGCTATCTACAGAAGTTGCCTTTTCAAAGTTTTCTTCTTTGTGGTTTTATGTTTGGTTGGTTTGCTTCATATCGCAAGGATAGGACATAAACAGTTTAAATTGAACAATGCTTTAGTTACACGAAAATAGTAAACTTAGGACTGCCCTGAGGATCTGTACTTGGTCCCATACTATTTCTTATACTAATAAACTTCATATTTTTCTAATCGTTTAAAGGGAAAATCACGGCTTTTGTGGATAATTTAGATATTGCATGTAACCGCTCCAACCTCCTGTACCTATTGTAGTTTCTAATGTAAATAACTATATCCGCATACCAAGGATTTTGTTTTTCCAACACAAATTGGTTTTAAGCAGTAAAACTATAATGTTTTATAATTTAAGCATGTTGTGATTAGAGTATCTACTTTCATTCATCTGGCTGCTCAAGGCACTGCCTCATATTGTGTGATTCCAATGAAAACGATTCGAACGTTAACTTCACTGAAAATTTAAAATGCAGTAGACTTTATTTTAGGATTGGGATAGTCAAAGGACTCAAATACAATATCTGGGTGTCATTATTGATCAAAATATGAGCTGGTCTCAAGATACACTATACCTTAAGTCGGTATTTTGGTCTAAAGGCACGCACTCTAGGGTTTTTTTTCAATTGTGATGAAAAAAAACAAAAAATATTTATACTAACATGTATTTTTGCTAAATATTTATTCATAATTTAAGAATTTTACGAAACAAAAAAATTTAAAAAAATTACACCACGGGTTGAAAAAAAAACGTTGCGTCCTTATTGACACGATTTCAAATCTTCTGGTCATTGGAAACAAAAAAAAAACAAAATATTGTTAATTAGTAAATGTGACACAAAAAAAAATGTTTAAAAAAAAATCCCATTTTTTTACAGTTTTTAGTTTTTTAAAAATAGTAAAAACAAATTGTAACCAAAAGTTTGACTGCAGTGTTATATAAAGAATTAGTTTCGTGAAAAACGCGTTTGAAGATTTGCGCATAGTTTCAAGCAGTTTAAGTCATAGATACAATGTTGTGCTATACTTACATTTCATTAATCGGCAATTCTTGGTTTTTCCAACAAAATATGCCTTCGATTAATAGATTTCTAAGTCAATATAATAATACAAAGGGTTTTCATGGGGTAAATTCCCACCGGCAGGTAGATGGGGAACATCTACCGTCTATTGTTCGATTTGCTCCGGCTGGACCGGTCTGGTTGCTGCGTCACTAAAAAAATTGTAACTCCGTAAATAATTATAATCTTAAAATTTTCTTTGGAGGGTATATTACTAAAAGAATATACCTTGAAAATATGCAAAACAAAAGTTAGTTCTTACATTCGATGTTTCTACCATTTGAAAAGAGTTTTAGATAATAATAACTTAAAAGCCATCTACTTCACTATTTTTCACTCCAGATTAGAATATGGAATTAGTTGTTCCCCACCGATCAAAGCTACAGCCACTGATTATATTACAAAATTGCGCTATCAGGAAAATATGTGGTGCAAATCGCATAACTAAATCAATTGTAGGTGTCAATTTAGTTTTATGTAAGCGACATAAGGTTAATTCGGCTTTTGACGCCCTGAGCACCTGCATGTGAGGCCGTCCGGCATATGAGTCGAAGAGACGCCTATAGTGTGAAATCCTTGTAACTGTGACCCTCAACTGTCAGCAGGCGCCTATAAGCGAGTCTGGCGTATTTCAAGTTTGGGATGGGTGACCCACTTCGCTCGCTAACAGAATTTTACCCTTTTCTCCTCAGGGTTTAGCCGCTAACGCTACTTCATCGCTGCGCTAAGGGTATGTCAACACTGTCAGTAAGGGTATGTCACTTCGCTCGCTTCACACATAACATTGTTATTCTTATCTCACTTTTAGCGTTCAACGAACGTATTTGGTCTTTGGTCGATTGGCGTTATGTCACGGCACCCTAAATCTATAGGTCTGTTCCCGCGAAACTTTTGTAACAATTTGTAAAAGAGAAAATTTTGCCTAAGTTTGCTTAAGAAGTAAGAATAAATCCACTCTTAAACCCAACATCTCACGGGAACCCGTTTTTGTAAAATAAAATGTCTTTGAAACGTCAAAATTGTAAAACAGGAGGAAGATTTTTATCATAGGTTCGCTATTATTACTATTTTACTGGTGTAAGATGACTTTAATGAGTTCTATTGTATTAGGCGAAAAATTCGCTTGAATGTGAAGACCTTTTTCTTCCTCTTTGTCCACGTCCAAGTCATCTTTTGAGTTAATTTTCATAAAGTTGTCGCAATTCACACAAATTTAAACTTTTACGAATTTGACAGTTAATTTAACCCTAGTATGTACGATGTAATTTTTCCACACTGATGCACAAACAGGGTCAAAATGACCCCTATTGGTTTAAAATTAGATTTATTTATATTTTCGTGTAAAATATGCCTGTTGAATACAAAACATGAATAATATAGTTTTTAATGTAATAATATTTATGAAAAAAATAAATAAAAATGCACACAAATATATGGTATATATCAAAAGTACAAAAGTCTTGGAAAACGAAGTCCTTAGACACAATTGTTACATACATAAGTGGAATGTGTGATCACCACAAATTGGTTTACTACATACGAGTAGGTAGCAGGTTTTTTGGGTTTTGTTGTCCTTAGTATATGGGAAGTGGTTGAATGGGGATTGATGGACCGGCAATTTGAATTCCACATAAATTCATGGCCTCCTTGACATGACGGCGTTGTGCTGTTTCACTCCGTCTCATCATATGAGGCATCACAAGTTCCTTAGCTAGGTCCTTGAGGAATAGTCTCTTCATATCTCTTCATCCTACTGCATAAGATGGACTCAACTCCGTGAAGATAATAAACGAATTTATGGCAGCTATGTCTAGAATATTTAGGAAAAGCATTAGAGGCCATCTTCGTGTCTGACGCTTGCATGAATAAGTTCTCGCCATCTGATCCGTCGTATCAACATCAGCTTTGGTTTTGTTGTTGTATGTAATAATTTCAAGTTTTTTTTCCCCCATCTGCAATTATTAACATCATCAGAGTACATGGAACTAAGTAGAACCACACTGCGGTTTAGTTTTAGCTGACCAAGGTATATTTGCTATGGAAACTAAAGCAACTTGAAAAAAACACCACGATTTTTGTTTGGCTTCATGCTTTGAGGAACTTCACGTTTGTTTTGTCTAATTGTTTCAACTAGAGTCAGTCGTTTTTGAAGATGCACTTCTGCCAGTGGCAAAGAAGTAAAAAAGTTATCAGTTATTACATTCCTACCACTACTTACTAATGTTGCTGTTAGTTCAGAAACGATGGTTTGCCCCAAATTTTTTTGAACCTGTTCTCCTGGTTGTCGTCCATATTAAATCTTACCATCAATGGCGTATGCAGTGTTTGAATCGCACATCCAATATATGTATTTTGACTGATTGCAGATGGTTTATCATACTCAAGGCGAGCATTTTGTTTTCTTTTATCATTAAAGCGAATTAATCGTCTAAGCATTTCAAACGTTATTACAGGCATGGTGGCCTTATAGTGGGGGTTGACATCCATGCTGGTAAATAATTCTCGTGCAGGTACATCCCAGTTCTTCAGGGGGCAATAAACCAAAAAAAAAGCTTGCAGCTCGTCATCATCTACATCCTTCCATGTGATTTTTTTTCAGCTGCAACACGCCGGCCTTCTCTATTCGTGCAGTTACATATCTTCTGATGAAACAAAATGTTCTAGACAAGATTTCTTCGTAGCAGCTCTAATGCCTGCGACTGGACCAGGATGAAATCGAATGATATTATGACTTCCACTTTGTCTTGCTGGAGGTAGACTCTCGTGCCAGTATATACAACTTTTTGAAATCCTTTGAGGCATTCTATGTAGAAGATTGCTTTCAGATTGTGAAACTGCATGTTCAACAACTTCCTACACTTCCTCATCTTCGGAAGACTCTCCATAGCTCGATTCAGCTCATGAGCTATTTCAATCGCTGGCAAAATCTTGTGCCTGTTCAGCTTCACAGGAAGAAGATTCTTCTAATTTTGGTGGGGGCGAATGCCCCCATTTATTCGGCTTAATACAAGCTATAACTTACAAATTAAACTTAAATTAAAACTTAAAACTAAGGTTGGTTGGAGTGGTGAAGGAGAACGGATATTTGAGGTAGGGAGTGGTGCGGTGGAAATCAAAGACGGTAGGGTTTGAGTTGATTTGACGTAGCATACGGGAGATTGGTTCGTTCGCGCCATAGGAGGTGTGGTGGGTTGGTAGATAGAAGAGTCGAGGGATACGTAGATTACGAGGGTTAGTGTTGAGGAAAATGGAGTTGTGAAGGGACGCGCATTCAACGTGACCTGAAAGGAGTCGATGAATGAAGAGAAAGTCTGCTGCATCTCTGCGATCTTCGAGGGTGTTTAAGTTGATAAGGTTGAGACGATTTTGATAGGGGGGCAGATTAAAAGGATCGTCCCAGGGCATACCTCGAAGAGCAAATCGAAGAAAACGACGCTGAATGCTTTCAATTCTCGAGATATGAACACGATGATATGGGGACCATACTTGACTGGCGTACTCTAGGAGGGGGCGAACAAAGGTAATATAGAGGGACCTGGTCACGTATGGGTTGGTGAATTCTTTGGACCACCGTTTTACAAAACCTAGTGCAGAGTTGGCTTTGAGGATTATCTCATCCATATGTAAACGGAAGTTGAGCTCGCTGTCACACAAAATTCCGAGGTCGCGAAGAGACTGTACGGAGGAGATAGGTTGGTTATGGAGAAGATAGAGTCGGGGAGGAGATTGGTTCCGCTTATGTGAGAAGGTGATGGATTGGCATTTGGCGATGTTAGGTTCCAAAGAATTTTTGAGGCACCAGATCGAGAAACTATCAAGATCTTGTTGAAGGAGGAAAGAGTCATGGGGAGAGGAAATGGTTTTGAAAAATTTGGTATCGTCGGCGTAAAGGGAGACAGACGAGTGTTTGATGATCATATCGAGATCATTTATGGTTAATATAAAAAGAAGGGGACCGAGATGGCTGCCTTGTGGAACTCCAGAGGTGGCCAAAAATGGAGCGGACTGGGCTGACCTAAAACGAACACTGTAAAAACGGTTTTCGAGGTAAGAGGATATCCATTTTAACAATATGGGTTCAAAGCCGAGGGCAGACAATTTAAAGATAATTAACCGATGAGAGATTTTATCGAAGGCTTTGCTAAAATCGGTTGCAACTACATCGACTTCATTGCCATTCTCTAGGGCAGAGAGGGCAAAGGATACGAATTCAACGAGATTTGTGGTGGTTGACCTACCCTTTAAGAAGCCATGTTGTCTAGGGGAAATAAGTGATTTGCATTGGAAGCTTAGAGCTTCATACAAAATACTTTCGAAGAGTTTGGGTATATGGGAGGGTTTAGCGATGGGACGATAGTTGGTTATTTCATTCTTTGATCCTTTTTTGTGGATCGGGGTTATGAAGGAGGATTTCCAAGCCTGAGGAAATTCCCCTTGTGAAAGGGATAGACGGAAGAGATTAGAAAGGGCAAGGGAAAGAGAGGAAGAACATTTGTTAAGAAATATGGCAGGGAGGCCATCTGGGCCGGGTGTGAATTCGTCATTGAGTTGGTGTAATTGATATTCGATATAAGACGGATCAAAAATATGAGAGAGAAGTGGGCCATTGGAGAAATTCAGTAGGTAACTAAAATAGGATGGATCTGGTACAAAGGAGTCGTTGGTGAAGGATTGTTTAAAAAATGTGGCAAATAGGTTGGCAATGGTGAGTGGATCGGTTGATGACCTGTTGTTGAAAGAGAGAGAAGGAGGGTAACCATCGGACTTTCTTTTGTAGTTAACAAATTGAAAAAAGGACTTAGGGTGGTTTATAAGGTTGACTTGCGCATTGTTAAGGTAGCGCTGGTAAAGGGAATCGTAAAGTTCGGTGAAATGAAGATAAGCACCAAGATAGTTGGAATAGTCGGTAAAGGATCAGGTACGCAGGAAAACAGCCCATAACTTATTTCTCTTATTTCGTAAGGAACGAAGCTTGCGATTATACCAGGGAGGACTAGTAGATGATGTTTTAAGGCGGGAAAACGGAACGTAAAGGGAAAAAGAATTAAATATTTCTTTATAAAAAATCATTTATACTTAAGTTGTGAAAGTTAAAGTGGGATCTGCTGAGATATTTTGTGAAAGTTTGCTTTATGAAAGTCGTGGGATGAGAGAGTTGTGGGGGGAGTGGACTGGAATGAAGAGTTATGAAAAAATGAAAGTAGAAGGGGGGGATGGTAGTTATCGATTGTTGAGAGAGATAGGGGACAAAGTGAGACTGAGGAGTTAATTGGATCTGTTGTGAAAATAAGGTCTAATTGCCTGCCCATATAATTGGATATACCACTGACTTGGCATAGACTTGAGTCTGTTAAGCGATCTAAGAAGAGACATTCCTTAGCTGAGATGGCATTTGAAGCGATGAAAAACGATTGATCATCTGATGGAGTCCACTGTAGCTGAGGAAGACTAAAGTCGCCGAAAATAAGGATATCATCAGTAGGGTCTGACAGGTCAATTAAATGATCGATCGCATCAATAACAAATTGGTAAGATTCAATAGGTTGAGCTGGTAGGATGTAGCAACATATAACGTAAAGGGACTTGAGAGGCAGTGATATTTTTATTGCGACAAAGTCGGCTTTAGAGGATGAAGAAATTGTAATGGGAGAAGAGTTAAGGCTGTTGTCCATCGCCAGTAGGAGGCCTCGACAGGGGGAATCTTTATTTGTGCGGGTAGGATCGTCGTCGCGGAAAACATTAAAAGTAGGAGGGAACAATTCCTGGTTCTTTATGTCGGGAATCAAATTGGTTTCGGTCAAGGCGTAAATATCAAAGGGAAGAGCATGCGATTGACGTAGGACAGCATTAGTTTTAGAGCGAAGACCTCTTACATTCTGGTAGTAAAATGTAAGAGGGATGTTTTGGGGTGGAGGTGTGAGGCAGGATGGTTTAAGCGCTGGCAAGGGAGGCACGTTATGGACGAAAAAATTTGTCGTGGTCGGCTCGGCTTCGTTGTAGGTGTGATACTCGTTTAGAGTGAACATAGTTGCCGAATGCAGCAAGGCCGTCTGCTACTTTCTGAGGGGACATGTTAAATATCTCGTGGTACCTGACATAAAGGTTCCTGAGACTGATAGGGTCGGTAGGGAGGCCTTCCTGCTGGATGGAAACCATGACGCTGGTTTTGGTTTTCCCTTCGTAGCGGACCGAGTCAGATTTGTCATGTAAATAGGCAAGAAAGAGACGAATGTTTTCGTATATCTTTCGTTCTCTGAGCCTAGAGAGAGCATATCGACTTTCTGTAGTGCCATTGGTTTGCTGTGTTAGTTTAACAGTGGGGGGAAAAAGGGGATCAAGAATAGGAGCATTGGAGGAGGGAGATAGAGATAAATGATTGGATATGGAGTTGGACGAGGGATGAGATGTGGGGTTTAAGGTATGGGAGTTAATGAAGTTAGGGTACTTAGCTTCAGTTTTAAGGTCGAAGTTGGGAATTGGGTTGCTAGCTGGGTTTGGTGGCGTAGAAGGTTGAGAAGGAATAATATGGGTGGTTGGGGTTAAGTTGAAAGAGACGCGTTGGCGCGGGGACTTCGATGGAACGGGGGGAATTGGGGGATTAGAAGATTGGTGTGTAAGGGCTTTGTGTCGGATAAGTGAGGAGGGAGGACTAAAATTTGGGGAATAAGTTTGTTTTGAAGCTCCAGTTGGGGTCGAGATTAGAGCTTCGTTTTTTGGAAGCATATTTTTTATTTGGAAGGAGGTTGGAGAGGGGTCTCTTTTTAAGTTTATTATTAACACTACGATTATTTTTAACACTTTCATTACTCTCGAGATGTGCGTTTTCTCGTTCTTCAGAGCATTTTGAAATTCTTATCTTCCCAGGTTTAGTTGTCTTACCAGGAGGAGTAGGGAACAACCACGAATATTTGGTTGGGATGTTGACTTTGAAGCTGCAGGAACTGTTGGAGTCAGCGGGGGAAATAATCTGGCACTCGCTAATGGTGATAGCGTAACTTCGGTGAAATAAATTCCGCACCCAATAAACATCAGCGTGTTGAGGGGCCCCTTCAACGAAGAATGCCGTATGGTTTCCCTGTTTCAGCTTTTCGAGTCTGCTTTTCCATTCGGAGGGGGTCCATGAAGTTCCAAATTGATTGAGCAGTTTGCGTGGAGCGGCGACGGGCGGGATTTTAGTTGGTAAAGGCAAGACGGTTTCGGTTTCTGTTGTTAGGGTGGCGGGTGGAGTATTAGAGAATGATGGCAAATGAGACTCCGTGTCTACTAATTCATTATGAATTGAGACATTGAACGGGGAACTAGCCTGGAACTGAATTTGATCGGGTATTCCATCGATTTTGTTGGAAGCCAATCTCACTTCTTTACCGATTTCGGCAACGGTCAACCGAGTTGCTATGAGTTCCTCGCTGACATCGATCATTTTTTAGGGTCAGGTTATCGAGCGTAGAATCTGATGGATGCGGGATGTGATGTGTTGTTTTGGAGGAGGATTGAAAAAGCAAGTCGAGATCAGTACGGAGAAGGTTGATAGAGTCGTTTATGTGTGTGAGTTCGTTGGACTTAAGGAGGTTGGCAAAATTTGTTTTGAGGAAAGATTTAATTCCGTCGAAGTGATATTTGATCACTTCGCTCTCGTTGTCGTGGTTAGATTTGTTTTTCGATAAGTTTTGGATCGCTGCCAGTTGCTTTTCGATCATTCTTCCTGTGGACTTGTAAGCATCCACATTACTATCAATGCAGTTTATTGAGTCTTCAATATTTTCTATTCTGTCCAAAATAGTTCTGCTAATATGAGCATTCTCGGTTAGCATCGCATTGATAGACTCGTTGTTGCATTTAATTGCCAACATAACGTGAGCCAAGGTGATCTCTTTGCACTCGTCGCAGTAAAAATTGAAAAGACTGCAATACTCCTTGAGGTAGGTTATGGATCTCCGGGTTAGTCCGATGCATATGGCATGGAATGATTTTCCACAGAGACCATTGCATGCTACCCATTCGGCTTTGGGGTCAACAATTGAGCACAAAACACTAGCACAGCACTTTTCCATTATTAGTTTATTGAGGTTAATTTTTGTTTGGATTTGTTTTTTTTTTTGTTTTTTTTTTTGTTGTTGTTTTGTTTTCGTTTTGTTTTGTTTTGGGGTCAAAACTGGCACAGTTGAGTTTGAGGAATCGGCAGACAAAACTAGGTTGACGAACAACGGTAGATATACTGAGTCGGCAGTTTACGGGACTTTGAAAAAAAAGTGGAAAATAATAACTGAACTCGGTATACGGGAGAAAAAGAAAAACACGTCCGCACAGGTTGACAATTGAAAAAATACGAATAAAATGTCTAAAATGTCTTGTTCCAAATAATTTTCGGGAAGACTCAAAACTATAAATCAAAAAAAATCAAAAAATGAGAAATTATTGGAGCAACTGAACCACACAAGGACTGAGTAAGAATTTTACAGTGTTGTAAAATCGTACAATGCAGATAAGCATTTACGCTTCCCACGCAGATTCATTGCAGTCCACCTAAAAAAAAAACAGTGGGTTTCTTGACGTTCATACAATAACGTGTTCACACTATCGATGAAGGCTATCAGTAGCCTAATTGGTACACGAGCCAGTTGCGGCGACCTTTTGCTACTGATACATGAACCAGTGACATGCAAACAAACAACAGACCGACTGATAAAGGATTACCAGGAAGCTGGTATGTATGTATATCAAGTAGCACCGCGGTATCCAACTGGCCGGCTCCATAGTACAGTGCTAGGGTAAAAATGACCCTGTATGTGCATCAAAGGAGTATCGTCCAACATTCAATTCATGTTCTGATTACATACGAGTACATTTTTTTTTTTGCCTTTTACCTTAGAAAGTATAGTAAAAATGACTACCTGAGATGTTGTTGAGGCTGAAGTTGAAATAAAAAAAATTATTCAAGTTATAATAAAAGAGTCCTGGAACTGGCCTTATGTTTTTATTTAAAAAGTTGGAAATTCTTCCCATTAGCCATCTGTAATATTTTAAAGTTTCCAAACTTTTCTTTATAAAAAATGGTTGTTTACAGAGTTCACTCATAATTTGCGTAGCAGTGACCGGACATTTATTAAAATTCCTTCTTTCCGCAGAACTTATTACAGAAACTTGTACTCCATTGTTTCGCGCAACCTTTTTAATATCTTTCCTGAAAACATACGGCGTTTAAAAAATACATACATATGGTATATCCGAATTTAAAAAAAAAGGTAAAAGTCTGGCTTCTTGATCACGACCACAAACAAGTTGAATTTTTGTTGTGCTACATTGCTTAATTCTTTTTTAATTTTCGTGAGAATTATTTTATTTAAAATTATTAAATGCGTTTTGATATGAAATATTGTTCACCTCACATACGGCAATATTGTAAATAAAAATTTTTCAACTGATATTAACACAATTTTTTGAATTTAAATTCGCATGTCACTGACTATTCATAGGTAATTGATTTTGTTGATCTAAGAATAATAAAATAAATAAATTAAATTTAAAATACGTTATCTAGTGTATGTACTGCATTTCAATACAAGCGCGAGTTACACATGTTAAGTTCAATGTCGGCAGACTGGCAATTTAATGCCGTCGTACTGTTGATGCCGACCGTACACAACAGGGTAAATACTAGTGATGGGATGGTTAGCATTAGCTAAATTAATTCACGATTAAAGATTTTTTCGTATTAGCAGTGCGAAAAGGAGTTGCTAAATTTGATGAAATGCTAAACTACTGTTCAGTAGTGTGAATTGCGTTCACTAAATGAGGAAGAAGAAAGTAAACTATGGCAAATAATGTCATTGCCAAAGAGGGTGACCTACCCCCGTTCATTTCGAAGGAAGGACTCCGTGAGATCACAATCAGAGTTGAGAAATCAGTGGGGACCGATGGTATTCCAAACATCGTGCTTCGACATCTTCCTCTAGAAGCGGTGGACATTTACACCACCCTGTTTAATAATGCAATGAATAATGCACATTATCCAGTGCATTGGCAGTGGTTCAACCTATCCCCAGAAAGGGAAAGGATATATCTAATCCGGCGAATCTCCGGTCGATAAGTCTCCCTCCGAATATTAGTAAGGTTTTTGAAAAAGTAATCAATAGAGCTCTGACTAGGTGGGTTGAGGACAAACATATAGTTCCGGATAATCAATTCGGTTTTAAGGCGGGACATGATATCTCACATGCCGCGTCTAAACTGGTGTCCGATATCCAATGGAATAAAGGCAAAAATCAATGTACTGGTGCCTGCCTTGCTGACTTGGAGAAGGCCTTCGACACGGTATGGTTAGAGGGTCTTTTCTATAGGCTGACTAGGCTGGGGATCAGTAAACCACTCTTGTACATCCTTTACAGACAGTTCATCGTGAAGAATGGTGATGTGACTTCTTTTTCAAATTAAAAATGGTCTTCAGCAAGGCTCAGTCAATTCGCCGATCCTATTCAACATTTATACAAGCGACTTCATAGGTTCACTTCCCCATACTATTGCGTACGCAGACGATTTAATAGCGCACAGAACAGGTCCACAAATTGAGGTCATTAACACTCTCTTACAGCGTGACTTCGATAAGATAAGACGATTTTGCGATGACTGGAAGTTGAGAATCAACTTTCAGAAGTCGGAAACCACTCTCAACCAATCAAACCGTGTGGTTCAATATACGAGCAAGCTTAATGGAAAAGATTCGGGTGTTTGAGAGGGCCTGCCTTAGGGTTTGACTTCGCTTGTACAGAACACCAGAGTCGAAGTACAAAATGAGGTCTTTTACAACAGTGCGAACGCAATACGAGTGGACAACTTCGTAATTAAGCTGACTCGAAGGCACATTGCAAGATCAATGACCTCGACGAATAACCTGATATCTGGGGCTTACTACCCCAATTACCTTTACCACGAGAGCGTGCGCTCTGACGGCTTCGTTCCACCGGAAGCATTCCTCTACCTTAATCACACAGGGTTGATCCAGTATAGATCAGCGGTCCCGTTAATCGTTCATGTCGCTCGGACAGCTAGGGACAGGCGACTCAACTACAGCAGAGACGTCGCACACGGCAGTGTGGATCGTCTCAGGTTCAGTAGGGCGGTGGGGAATCGCGATAAGAGGGATGTTGTTCGGCAGCACCAGCATTTCTGGTGGTTAAATGATGGAGAAGATAATTCGTCGTCGTTTCCATCAATTACGGACCAGCCTCACTAATGAGGCAGAGCTGACCAATCTATTTGCTCTGTAAATAGCGATGGCCAGCTTACAGCATTTAAGAAATATATTCATGTGTTAGTATATACAAAGGTATGTAAAGGGTTTTCCAATAGGGACTTGACAACTTTGAATTTAATTTGTGAACGCACTCTTTCACTAATCATCAAACTGTCACTGTCAATTTATTCAGTAAACTCAACATTTTTATCATGGTAAAGTACATGAATGAGCAACGTCTGCAATTTTCTACCGAAATTCGGAGTCGGTGACTGCAACTTTAAGAGCGTTAACTCCAATTTTCAGTCGTAATTCTCGCCCTAGTAGACAGGCAATACCAAGTTTAGTGCAAACATTTGAGTCTACATATTCGTTGTGTGATGTTGCCGTGTCAGTGAGACAGCGGGTTGGTCAAAGTGTTGAAAATATCGCTTCCGTTCAGGCGTCCGTAGCAAACGATCCTAATCAGTCAATTCCACGGCGTCCTCAAGAATTGGGCATCGCTCAGACCATATTATGGCGTATTTTGCGTAAGGATCTTGGTTTACACCCATACAAGATCAAGCTGACTCAAGAATTTGAAGCGACGTACGTTCTGCGATTGGGTTCTGGAGAAAATGCGCCAAGATGATGAATTTCATCGCAAAATCATCTTCAGTGACGAAGCTCATTTTTGGCTCAATGGTTTCGTCAATAAGCAAAATATGCATTATAGGTCGGGTGAAAATCCACATGTGCTTCATGAATCAGCACTTCATCCACAAAAAATAACTGTTTGGTGCGGTTTGCATGCCGGTGGCGTTATTAGGCCATATTTTTTCGTCGACGATAACGGCCGTCATGTTACTGTGAATTATTTTTGGGCCGAGTTGTAAAATATGGACTTGGACGACATTTTGTTTCAACAGGATGATGCCACAAGCCACACAGCACACACTACAATCGATTTATTGAAGAGTAAGTATGGTGAGCGTGTTATCTCAAGAAATGGACCAGTCGATTGGCCGCCTCGTTCGTGTGATTTAACGCCGCTTGACTATTTTCTGTGGGGCTACGTTAAGTCATTGGTTTATGCAAGCAAGCCCAGAGCCAACATTGAACGCGAAATAGCGGCCGTTTCGGCCGAAATGTGTGGCCGAGTTGTTGAAAATTGGGTCCAACGAATCGACCGCTGCAAACGTGCCTGCGGTGGCCATATGAACGGAGTCGAGTTCCATTAATAAATGTTGTGATTGTACTTCAAGCCGATAATAAAGTTTTTGAAATATCTCAAATGGTTTACGTTTTATTTCAAAAAAAAGTTGTCAATCCTTATTGGACGACCCTGTACTAATATATGTTGATTATTGTGTAATGTCTATGTGTATGTATGTGTGTATTGTGATAGTAAGTTTTAATAAGAAATAAAAAATTATGTCCATATGCTAAGTTTTTGTTAACAATTTTTTTTCTTAGCTTAAGTGTACAGATGTCTCATGTTTTTTAACATAAGTGCCTGCCGTGTGGGCTTAAACTTACGGGATGCCCATACATCCATGGGAGCAAGGATACGCCTTGCCATCGCTCACAATGATATTCATTTTTGATACCAATTCGGAACTGTGTTGCCGGCACAAGTTCCACCCTTGGTATGAGTCGAGGCCGACCTAAAACCTCTTACTGTTCTTTGGGTCACAGCACCCACCACTTATTGCAACTCCACATTGAGTCAACCAAAGGAAAACCAAGGAAAACCAAAAGGAAAACCAAGGAAAACCATAGGAAGACTCTTACCCGCGATTTTGGGTTTAAACCACCGCCACCATGACGCTCCCACAAGGGGGCCTACCTCTAACAAGTCAGGCCCGGACCGAGATCCGGGGGGCTCCTGACTCCCATGGTACCGTGATTTAAGTCCTGGTAGGGACTACCGGTGGTCCAGCCGCCAACAAGACCTATGACCGGCAGCTTGTGACTGATCGAATCGTAGCAACCTTCGGTAGCGTCATCTGAAGATGTTTACGATAAGACCAGTACTTTGCTCTGCCCCCGTTCATTATTAGACAACGTCATTAAAGGGCGAAGCCTTGATAATTGGGCGGGGGCCCAGCTTAAGTGTACAAATTAAATATTTATAAATAAAATGTTAATAAAGTCGAAAGACATAGATATAAGAATTTAGAATAGCTTAGAGTGCCTGTGTCGAGCCAGTAATTTAGTGTAAGATTGTTAAGTAATTTTAAGCTAGCATTTAAGTTTTTTTTATTAGTATGTAAGAGTTAATGAGTAAGATCTATCTAAACTAAGAAAGCAAACTCATGAAAAGCGCTGAAGTCGGGCAAATCATTACCTGTATGTAAAAAAACGTGAGGTTGATTAATAGGTACTTATGATACATGTTAAGGACACTTATGTGAAATATTCAATCCAAAATTGTTCCAGGCATACGCTTCTTGAATTTACACACGTTTCCGCTCTGCAAAGTCAGCCTCTGAATGTAATCGATCAGTCGTCTGAAATCAACCAATTCACTTACTTTACCTTGAATATTCATTCATATAGAATGGGACTGCTGCCTACCATATTTTGAAGCGTCGCCCTTCAGTTTCTTCCGCGTTGTCAGAAATTTTGTTATTGAACAGAGGATGCTATCATGGCAGTTTTGTGCACATGAAACTCGACCCTACCCTTAAGCCCATAAACATAAGGGAAGTCAGAATGATAGGTCTGAATTTTTCTGATTCTCCGTAAACAGATATGCGGTTATATATTAATGGCGCTGTAGTGAAGATTCTCTTCAGAGTTGATGCCAGCTTGTCTTTGCCTTTTTGTAGCAAAAAAACTGGATACATGACATCGATGCCAGGTGACTAAAAACCATCAAAGGAAGAAACAACATATGGCCACCACAACCGATAAGAGATATCAGCTACATACGCCTTAATGTGTATTCTTTTGCTATTGAAACTGAGCACTCAGACAAAGAACTAGTCGACTGTACTCTGTGAAAGTTCATTCGAATAATGACGAAGAGCTTCACTGACAAAGTGCTTACATGACGAGCACCCACTACGTCAACGCCGAGTATCTGCAGCCTGAAGCGAGAGTAAGCCGGACATTCAAAGAGGTAGTGCTCCGCGGTGTCGTAATTACTTTCACAGCAAACATCGCAGGATGTTGTATCACTTATGTACGATAAAGCAAGTAGTGTAACGTCACAGCATCAGTAAGTAGTCGGCAGTCTTTCCTACTAAGAGATAGCTGTGAGGCCACTAACCTCTTAGAGACGCATTCGTTTGGTCTGCTGGCAACCTGAAGTGTCATGCCATCTGCAATTATGCTCTTATGAAACCCACGTCAATGGAAGTTTACCTATTGAAAAACTCTCCCCCGAGCCATGTCTAGTAGGTTCGTCAAAAATTACATTTTCCAGGATCTCATTTTGACCTGCGATCCAGACAAGACTCAGTGAATATAGCCTTCCGCCTGCGTTCAGTTTAGTCTTGCATTTTCACACTAACTTGCAAGTCATAAGAATGTTCACCAAGGCTTTAAGTGAAGCTTGCCTGTCGCTATGGATGCAAATGCTTCACGCCCTCAACTGATTCTTCACAAAAAATATAATTCGTGGCCATCAGGATTGCGTATATCTCCGCTTGGAAGACAAACGCAGTTTTTCTAACGATGAATGAAATCTAAATCATCCGTGTGAAGACCCGACTACATTCAGATTCTGGCTCAGATTCTGGCCAAGGCCCGTCTTGGGCGCAGATAAAGTCGATTTAATATTTTTGGACCAGGGTCATAAGACAGTCAATACGCAAGGTTATGAAAGTTCCAGTTCGTTTTGTAACAAAGTTCACTTCCTTTTAAACGGAGGATGGGTCCGACAATGCAGCCCATGATGTGAATATCAAGAAGAAGAAGATTCGTCAATGCGTCTAAATATAATGGAGACAGGCGTGCTACGGCAAACCCCCATGCACCCAAGGCAAACCGCTCTTTGAAGTATTGTCGAGAGAGCTTGTTCCACTAGGCAACTGACACTGATACTCAGCTCATTTGCGGCTTCCAATCAATGTATAATAGATGCCCTCATTTCCTTTGAGGGTTTCGTGATTGCTGATTTGCCTTTTCAAAGACTTTGATCAGCTTGTGTAGACCTTTTCGCAAAAGCCTTTATTAGAAGAACTTTTCGAATTAGGAGTTAAGTTCTTAAATTCTTTTTTACTCGATCAATAAGGATTCCAGTCTTCGTTCGACTTACGTGACCTGTTTATAAATTTTCTGATTTCAACGGAGCATTTATGGACTAGCCTAGCTCCTCCTTGAAGTATTTCTAGTTGGTTTTAAGCAGAATCCTTCTCTTCAGCAAGATCGGGATCTCACAGAACTTTTCAGTCGGTAATCTCCTAACCGTATCTGTTGGATATTGTCGATTAATTGCTGTCTTATTTTGGATTTATATTAGCAAATATAGCTGAGAGCCTGTTGTCTGTTTTATAACACCAATGCCACCAAGCGGAGGACTTGAAACGAGAGCATTAATGCCTCTTCAGATAAAAATAATCCTTGGTACGAATGTCATAAATCATAAACTTTTTTACCGCAGTACTACACCTCCAATGGTGCTCCCATTCCCCATGACTTAAACGCAAAAGTGTGCAAAACTTTAATCCCATATACAATCCTCTCGTTAACCGTCTAAAAATCTGTTTTATACAGATCTTCCAAACGTCCTAATTGATTTGAAAGGAATAACTGCCACCACCTAAATTATCCGCCGAATTTTACAGCTTTCCAACTTTATCACGCTGCGAATTCTCAACCCTCTCAACATAGTGTTAGCAAGTGCTCCAGCCATCCTATGCCGAAATAAGGACATAAAATGGAATCACGCTTTTATTGCCTTAAGCTTATGACTCGTTAAGCCAACTTATCACTTGACAGAATTTCAACAATGTTTACTCCAAAACTCCTTAACTCCATCAAACATGTTTTATGCCATTAGTTGCAATAAAGATGATTTAGACGTGGCTCATAAGGGTATGACATCCTTCCCACATACTCATAAAAGGAGGACCTTTCTTCCACGAAAAAAGACTTATCCACAGAAGAACTAGCTTCTCAAATGCGCCAGTAGAGTCAAAGACCTCGAAATGACTTTCCTGGATGCCACCCACATGGAGACATTCAGTAAAAAGTTATTTTCCCTTCCTGTGAAACCATAAGAAAAGTGTACTAAAAACAAATCACTACAGGGCTCATAAAAGTTACAAACGCAAAATCTGGATATATTGATATCCATAAAATAGACTTGCTCTTTGAACTGGTCCTTGGCATTTATGACAAGCCATAACGTTCATATTGTTACTTAAAGCACATCATCAGCGCTTGAAGCCGATTTATTATACAACATAAGTCTGGTCTCTCCAAGAAATTAACAGTAGATAGCAGTAATTACTTCTAAAAATAGCTAAATTTTTTAACGAACTCCAAAAACGTTTATCATTTGAAATAGGACGCAAGCACTTACAGACCAGAGCATTTCACTTTTGCTCTCACAATTTAATTATTAACTTGTGCAAATGGCGTATCCAATGGCTTAAAATACTTAAACTTTGAAATTTACTGAAGCAGAGACTGATTCTAGTGATTTTAGGAGGTATTAGCAAATATTTAAAATTTCAAAGTTTTTGGAAGAGAGTTGAAACAGATTTCCTTTCAAATTTTGAACCGGACGTGATGGTTCTGTCAGTACAAATAGTTATACATTCTGGGTAAAATGGAAAGCACTGTTCTGAAAAATATTGGTAACTATCTGTATCTGTAGATGCTTTCGCGAATTTATGAGCAAACATTTCAAAGCAGGAACATCTATTTTTAGCAAATGACTCGTAATGAGGCAAACATATGGTATTTTTTTAAAATAAGTTTTTTTGAAAGTTGAAATTGCGCTTGTCAGTTCGAGAGGTGCATAGGAAGCATCATTAATAACGCGGTCCTTTCCCACCACCAAGTTATGATGTTGTTAATTTTTTTTTTAATTTAGGCCCGGGTCAACCCCGGACAGCTTTATCGTGCTTAATACAAGCATTGAACTTAAATACTATACATATAAAAGTAATAAAAATTTAATTGTTAGAGCTGTGGAGTGCGGGTAAAGAGCGAGGGGAATAAAGGGTAATCTTAAGGGAGTGTTTGTTCAGGTGATAGTCAAAGATTGACTGGAATTTGTTCGCTTCGCGAAGCATTCGAGATAACGGTTCATGGTATCCGTAATTAGTTCAGTGAGAATTAACTCGGAAGAGAGGTACAGTTCTTAGATTACGTGGATTAACATTTAAGGAGATGCGTTCGAGGAGAGCCTCAGAGTCAATGTTACAATTTAAGAGCTGATGGACAAAAACTATATCACAAACTTCTCGTCGTGTATTTAATAATCTATTGTTTTGTTCATCAAACACCGAAACAGTATGCGTAAATATTTTAAATATAAAATATATATAAAGGGTCCGCCATCTAACGTTTTTTTTTTCAACTGGTGCTTATTTCGTGAATGGTAACACTTAGCTCACGTCTGATAATTAGTTCTATCCTTCCGGTTAATAATGCAAAATAATTTCATTAAAATGGCTGCCTCGGCTGGCCATGCAGTAGCCTACACGATCGGTCCAATTTTTAAGCACATTATCGATTGTGTGCAGCTGTATTTCACCAATGGCTTCACGAATATTGTCCGTTAAAGCGTCAATTGTCTCTGGCTTGTCGGCGTAACACTTATCTTTTACGGCACCCCACAAATAATAGTCCAACGGTGTCAAATCGCAGCTCCGAGGTGGCCAAACGACATCAGCTCTGCGGCTGATAATGCGATCTTCAAAAACAGGGCGCAAAACATCGAGTGTAGCTTCGGCTGTGTGGCACGTAGCGCCGTCCTGTTGAAACCAAATATTGCCAATATCCTCCTCTTCAATTTTTGTGAACAAAAATTCGTTCAACATGGCCCGATAACGATCGCCATTAACTGTAACGGCCACTCCTTGCTCATTTTCGAATAAAAATGGTCCAATTATGCCTCTGGACCAAAATCCGCACCAAACAGTGACTCGTTTTGGGTGTATCGGCTTTTCAATGTATCAATCGGCATCTTCTCTAAGTCGATCGCAGGCCCACTTAGCGAAGCGAAAACGCATTGGATGGTCAGTTGGCTTCAACTCCTGAACCAGTTGGACTTTGTATGGCATCATACCAAGGTCTTTATGCAAAATTCGTCTCAATGATGTCTCCGAAATGTTCAATTGTTGAGAACGACGGTGAATTGATGTTGATGCTTCACGCACACTTTCTGCCACAGCAGCAATATTCTCGGGTGTACGCACTGTTTTTGGCTTTTCACGCTTTGGTTTATCGATGAGGATACCAGTTTCTTTCACTTTTTTCACAAGATAACGAACATACGGAGCTTACGGTGCTTCTCTTCTTCCAAAATCCGTACGCAATTTTCGCACACATTCTGCAACATTACCATGATTTTCAAAGGAATGTCGCAATATTGCCCAACGTTGTTCAAGCGTATACACAACTATATTCGTTCAGCGGAAGGATAAAACTAATTGTCTGTCAAATCAGACATTAGCTAAGTGTTACCATTCACGAAATAAGCACTAGTTGAAAAAAAAAACGTTAGATGGCGGACCCTTTATATAATAGTAATGAAAAAAACAAAATAATAGAGAAGAAAAAAAAATTATTTATAAATATTACAATATACGCTCGATTAACATACATAAGTTCGCTTGTAAATACAAAATATATTCGGAATTCTTATGAATTAAACAAGAAATAATAACAAACAAAATTTGTATCTTTAAGATTCGAATAAGTTTATACAAAATTCAATTGCGGCGTTTTCTTTGCATTGAAATTGTTCAAGCATTGAAACCAGCAATTAGAAAAGAAAATTTGATACAGCAAGTAATAATTTGGCACGTAAATCTCAGACAGCTCTCGGTCCTCTTTTACCTATTCTTTGCCACTTTGATAGGTGGAAACGATTTTCGCCGCATCGTTCATCATCTTCGCATTCGATCGCACCAGAAACATTAGATGACACTCATCATAAATGGTTAACTCGACTCGGGTTCGAACTAATCCACGCAGAACTGTGGCTCTTTCCGAGTCTAACAAGCGTTGTAGAGCGAGTTCACGTTCCTTAATTGATCCGGAGAGTACAACATCAGATGGGCCCCAGAGAACGAACTCTAGAACTGATTTTGCTTTGGACAGAGACTCGGAACGTTCTTGTAGAAGAATGTCAGACAAGATTGCCGTCATCTTTGTAGAGGGTAACATTTCGCATAGAGCAATATGAGCACAGCGACAGAGTGTAACCATTGGTTCATCTTCGTCATTGTTATTGCTTCCCTGTAAGACACAGAGTCTCGCTTGGGCATCTTTGTTTTCTACGTCCTTTGCCAGAACTACATTGGATAAACTTAGGGGCATCTCCTCGATGGCTTTTGCTTGCAGATTCTTCATTCCATTGACCAATTGCAACATTATGAACGCCACTTCACGTGACATCACATCATCGAACGATGGCATTCCGGGAATTATTGAAGAGTCCTCTGTCTTGTCTTGTTGTTAAAGTGGTCTTTAAGTCCTCGTTAAGGGAGCTAAGATTCTGCACGGAGCACACGTTTCTTAGATTTACTCCGTTGTCCTTTAATCCCGATAAGTTTGGAATTGAACCACGGAAATTGCACATGGACTTGCCCAGCATTTGTGACTTATTTTTAAGGATAGTACCGATAGATTGTAAGGTTTCTAGTTGTAGACGTGGCAATACTGAAATTGTCGCTTGCAGCATTCGAACTTCAGTTGTAGGCATTAAGGGAAGATGATAGCTCGGCAGTAAATCGCAGTATTCTGTGATTGGATTAAGGACTCCACTGACTCCACCAGAGAGTTGACAAAGTTCCCCACCAACACCGGATAGCTGATTGCAATCCGCTGATAGAGCTAATGTTACTGGTGCCGTTGTCCAAACCGCTGCATGAAAGGCTTTCTTTCCAACGACAAACGCTTGAGCACCTTCGAGAATTGTAAAGTCTTCGAAGCGTAGATTTATGGCATTGGCAAGAGGACGTAGAGCCGGTGGAATGATGGGCGTTTGTTGTAGCTGATCCAAGACTTGCGCCAGTGCCTCATGATTTGCTACCACAACAGCTGTGTAATTATCTTCAATTGTTTTGTGTACAACACTTCGGCCTTTGCGCATGCGCAGGCGATTTGTGGCTTTGGTGCGGCTTTTGAGTGGTACACCCCAAACGCTGTCATTTATATCCGTTGCAACATCACCGCCAGCCTCACTGCCATAATAGCTATAAGGAGAATAAATATCGAATTCACCCATTTCACTGCCGCAATATGACGCCGATATAACTCTTGGAATGTTAGCTAAACTACTATTGTGGCCATACCATGGAGATCCATACTCGCTGCGCGTATAACTTGCGCCAGACACAGAAGCATTTACTCCAAAATGTGCTGGACGTCTTGGTACCGCCCGTGCAATTACTCCAGCCGTATCGACCATTCGGGCTGGTGGTGGTGGTGAGGATGCCAGAGTTCCACCTCCAGTTCTAGACTTGACAAGCTCATACATATTTTCATAATCACGTTTATACTTCAAGTAACTATCAATAGTGCTATTGATCTTTCGAACTGAATCCTTTGTAAGTGTAATAAGGGGTTGTAAGTTAATAAGTTTCAGTAGATTATGATAGGGGGGTAAATTGAATGGGTCAGACCAAGGAAGTCCCCGTAACGCGAACCGAAGGAACCTACGCTGTACCGATTCAATACGTGCAATTTGCGCAGAATAATATGGTGACCAGACTGGACTTGCATACTCGAGGAGGGGCCGAACAAATGTAGTGTAGAGTACTTTAGCCACATATGGGTCGTCAAATTCCTTAGACCAGCGCTTAATGAAGCCAAGAGTCGAATTGGCTTTACTAATAATGCTATCTATGTGAGAGCGAAAGTTCAGTTCGCTATAATAGATAATGCCTAAATTGCGCATTTCGGTCACATTAGGAACAAGCTCGTTATTGATGAAATATGCACGAGAAAGAGTTGTATTACGTTTTCTAGTGAAAGTTAAAGTTTGACATTTGTTAACATTTAACTCAAGAAAATTATGAAGACACCAAGTGGAAAATCGATTGAGATCATCTTGCAGCAGAGAACAGTCAGAAGGGGACAATATGTGACAGAAGATTTTGATGTCGTCAGCATAGATGGAGATCAAAGAATTGTTAACTATGGTATCAACATCATTAATTGTTAATATAAATAACAGGGGACTAAGATGACTTCCTTGGGGAACACCTGAGGTGGCTTTGAAAGGTTTAGATAATGTAGACCTAAACAGGACACTGTAGTGTCTATCATTTAAGTATGAGGAAATCCACGTAACGAAATCTGATCGAAATCCAAAGGCGCTAAGTTTTAAAAGAATTACTTTATGCGAGACTTTATCGAAAGCTTTGCTGAAGTCGGTGGTTATTACATCTACTTCTTTGCCATCTTCTAATGCACATAGAGTACTTGATACAAATTCAATGTTGGTTTCTTGAAATCACTGGTTTACAATAAAAAGCATCATAAATAATACTCTCAAAGAGCTTGGGTATTGTGGAGAGCTTCGCAATAGGTCTGTAATTTAAGATTTCATCTTTATGGCCTTTTTTATGCAGAGGGTTTATATATGAATTTTTCCAGGAATGGGGAAAGGCGCATTGAGAGATAGGGAAAGTCTGAACAAGGCAGTGAGAGGTTTTACCAAGTAGGCGGCGCACTTTTTTAGAACTATATGGATTACACCATCAGGTCCAGCGGAAAATTCACTTTTTAGATTACCTACTCGTATCTTTTCAACTACTAATGCCATTGAGATATCCACCGAAGTAAAGGATGTTTGTGGACAGATGTTCAAGTATGAGAAATAAGATAGATCGGGGTTTTGGATGTGGCAAGCAAACGATTGGCTAAACAATTCGGCAAAGAAGTTTGCTATTCTTTTAGAGTTGTCCGACTGTCCTACTTTTTTTTAGAGTTGATAAACTGGAAAAAGCGTTTGGGATCAGAAATAAGGCTATTATGCATGCGGCTTAAATAATTTGAATACAGTGATTCACATAGATCTGAAAATTGGGTATAAGCAAGGTGGTATTTATTAAAGGTGTGTATTTATTAAGATAGGTGTGCCAAAGTTTATTTCTATTATTTCGTATTGACCGGAGTTCCTTGTTATACCAAGGTGGGGATAACGATGGATTTTTTTGCGGTACAAAAGGAACAGACTGGGAAAAGCAATCGAAGATGATATTGTAAAAAGAGGTAATACTAGAGTTGAAGAGAAAATTGAAATTAGCTTTAAAAAGAAGATTGTTTAATTTAGAAAAGTTGGCTCTTCGAAAATTAAAGTTGTAGACGTGTTCAGAGCAAAAAGGTTTTGAAACGTTGAACGAAAACGTCATAGAAAGAGGCGGGTAGTGAGAATCTAGAGTGTTAAGGAGATGCTTGCTGGCTGAGACTATGCTGTTATCTACGTCAGTGGAGAAGATAAGATCGAGTTGTCTACCAAGATAGTTTGGTTATGCCACTTAACTGAAAAAGTCCGGAGTCCACGAGACAGTCAATAAAAAGAATTTCTTTCTCCGAACTTGTATTGCTGGCGGTGTAGTATGAATCATCAGTGCATATCCATTTGAGTCGTGGTAAGTTAAAGTCACCCATAATGACAAAAGTGTCATTTGCGTCAGCTTTGGCAAACAGGGCATCGAATTCGTCAATAGCTAGTTGGTAACTGCAGGTTGGTTGCGATGGGCGAATGTAGCAACAGCAAATAAAGAGATTGCGCTTGGAAATAGGAATTCTTACGCAGACAAATTCAAAGCAAACTGTAGATAGTTGCTTAAATAATTTAGAATTAAGTCGAGTAGGTACAACCAAAAGTACTCCGCGGCCAGTTGATTCGTCGTTATTCAAATGGCCATCGTTTCGGTGGACATCATAATCATGGGTAAATAACTCCCTATTCTTAAAATTAGAGGAAAGGTTGATCTCAGTAAGAGCGAAGATATCGTACGGCAGTTTTTGCGAAGTAATATAGACTTCAGATGTTTTTGTGCGAAGTCCTCTAACATTTTGATAGTAAATGCTGAGGAAATCAGGGAGTGCAAATAGAGGTAGAGGTTGGTTAGGAGCGAAAATAGTTCTTAAAACTAGAACGCGTTCTTTGAAGGTGCCAGAGTCGGTTTGAGCTGACATGGGTGGCATAAGAGGAGAGGTAGTTTGCAACGTCGGTAGGCGTGATATTAAAGGCTTCGTGAAACCGTATGAAAATCTGACGTAGGTCTTTTGGGTTTGTAGGAAGTCCTTCTTGCTGAATGGAAACCATAATATTTGTTTTGGATGTGCCATCAATGCAAATGAAATCAGGCTTATTGTGTAGATAAGCTAGATAAAGGCGAACGTTTTCGTAAATTCTACGATCTCTAAGCCGGGATTGAATGTAACGGCCATCATCACCCGTAGCGGCGAGTTGCTTGGTTATCTTGATCTTCGATGGGAGCATAGGGTCTATAAAAGTTGTAGGGTTTGTATCTGATTTAGACGGAGGGGACGGATTGAGGGTGTGGGAGTAAACGAAAGTAGGGTAGGTGAACTTATTAGAAGCCTATTTAGTGAGTAGTCAGTTTTGCTTTTTTGGCACCGGGCTTGGATGGGAGAACAAAAGATACTCGTTTGTGCGATGAATTATTTAGCTTAGAATTATTGGAGGAAGGGAAAGGAGATGTGGATCGAATCGCTTGGGAAAAGGAGGGGAATGTTCCTCCTTTAAGTCTCCAATTTGGGTCAGAATTATGTATGCTGGTTTGGTTGTGAGGCTTGGGGGTTGGCTTAACAATAGGCTTAGATTTAGTCTTAAAATTAATCTCCTTTGCGTTCATCTTGTCCGTTGTAGGCTTTCGGTAGATTACTTTTTTACGGTTGATTTTCCTCATTGTTAATTTCTCTAGCTTAAAGGATTCGGATGTGGAGTTCTGGAAAAGCCATTCATATTTTGAAGGAATATCAACATTGAATAGCTTAAACTTTGAGAGTTTACCGGCCGACTTTTGTTTGCAGTTTCTGACATTAATTTTAAAATGCTGCTTAAAGTAATTGATCAGCCAAGCCGGGTTTGCATGTGCGGATGCAACTTTAATATAGAAAGTGGTTGTTTCCTTCGTATTGGACTCACTTAGCTTTTTAACTCAACTATTCCATTCAGGGTCCAAAGCGGGTAATTGAAGGTTCAGGAGATGCTGGAAGTGCTTGAGATGCAGGAGGTGCTAGAGACGCTGGAGGTGTTTGAGATGCTGGAGGTGCATGAGATGCTGGTAGTGCGTGATATACTTCAAGTTCGGGAGCCGAATGCAATGGAGAGAAAGGTGTTAGGCGTTTTCAAGCATCTCAGCAAGTAGCGAAGTGTTGTAGGCCATTTTTGATTGAGGCTGGACGTCTGAAGTAAATTCCTCAATCTTACCGAAAGTGATCCTGATTTCATCAACAATGCTACTTAGTAATAAACGAAACTGAATCGTTACTTATTTCGTCGATTTTACACATCATTGTTGTAAGCCGTGGATCACTTCTGTTAGGAGAAGGTGTTGTTCTTATGGACTGAGCTTGGAAAAAAATATCAAGGTCAGAGCGTAGTGAGCAAAGAGATGCCTTTAATTTATTTAGGGTCGATAAATGTGAATTAGAAGTCGCTTGAATAGCACTTTTCAATCAACTCGATACTAGTTTTATGTTCACTATCACATTTAGAAAGTTCTGCATTTTTGGCCCACTGCTTGTCGTACTGCATAAATTTAGATCTGAATTGACTAGAAGATTGGCCAACTATGCAATACAGATCTTCAACACTCTTTTGAATTTGGTCAAGTTTTTCAAATTCAAGTTGAACTTTCTTAAAAAACAGTTTATGTTCGACATCAAGAACATTTATGGAATCGTTTAAGCATTTGATGGCCAGCATAATATGGGAGGGTGAAACATCCTTACATTCATCACAGTAAAAAAAAAAAATTATTTTTATAATCTCTGAGACAGAGGATAGATCTTCTGCTCAGGCCTACACAGAGAGCGTGAAAAGATCTTGCACATAACCCTCTGCAAATCAGCAAGTCAGCATTTAAATCATTCGTGAACGCACATTGGGGGTTTCCGCACTGATTAGACATGTTTATGTTGAGGTAGGACAGAGTAGATGAGTATGAATATTTTTTTTTTTTTTGCGACGTTGACCAAGTTTATTGGGGGTAATGCACGGTTTTTGCAAGGGTTTCAATTATTTTTTTGGCACAGTCCACGATATGATAGTTGGGATTGGGGTCGGGGTTTGTTATTTGTTGTTTTTTTTTTTTGTTTTTTTTTTTATTTATTTCTTTACGACAGTATTGGCAGAAAAAAATGAAATAAAATTTAAATTTAAATTTAACTATGGGAGCGAAAACAAAATGCGACCCAACAGCAAAACGGCTTTAAACACTGATAACTCGGAGTATGACGTTAATGTAAAAAAATCTCATATGCTACAACCCAAATTTGAAACATGAATCCTACCTTTATTTAAATCACTGCAGGTTTTCTAATTATATTTTTCGGGATGCAGTGTCTCCGACCTTAGTTTTCATTAGGACGATATCCAGGCAGCATCTTCCCTACTGATGGGAATTGAGGACAGCATCGCAACAGTTATAAGTTCACTTGCCAAAGGATGTTGGGTAGCTATCAACAAATTTTAAAGTCAAAATTCGACTAACACTAATATAAAACATATTTATAAAGTAGAATTGTACAAAAGCGTGCAAGACAGCTTTCTGTATATTTTGTAAGTAAAACACATGTCCAAATTCAATGACTCACCTTAGAAGGACTGTGCCTTTGATGTCAGTTAATAAATTGCGCAAATTAAAGTGCATTAGCTTTCTGATTGATACCTGCAGCGGTATCATTGCTACCCTTACAGCATGAGTCAAAATAAGACTCGCTTCTCTGTGGTAACGTCCAATTATTGATCCTATCCAACTGCGCCTAAAATTCCAAACAAATACGAGTGCTGATGAAGAAAACACAGGCAATACTATAATATTGCTCGGGAAATGACTTTCCTTCAAAGGAAAGGAATACGGCAAATTTTTGTCGATGAACACTTATCAGAAAAACGGAAGATTTTCTATGTATGACAATCTCCAGGACTCTTGCTGAGTGGGGAACTGATTTTAAATGGTAGCCCTCTCAAATGCTTAACGAGAATTTTAACGCAAAAATGCGAGAAATATAATTGGAATATGAGCAAGAGATGCAGAAACTCGTTGAAAATTACCATCGGCTGGACATAAACCTAGATAAACTGGAAAGGGAAAAATTGAGCTCGGATGCAATACTGTTAGGAGTTGTTCAAGCAGCTAATAAAAACTGAAATGAGATTTTCAGCAAACTTTGCACAATCGTCAATATTTCACCACCTCCAGCACTCAACATCTTCCACGTTCGATCTTCTCCACTTAGCGACAAATGATTCCTGCATCATCATTAAACTGAGAAGAGAGACAAACAAAATCTCTTTAAGGCTATTTTCAAATATATTGTAAAAGAACATCCAATGCAGCACTCAGACTAATAGGGCCCATACACTACACAAACGTGTTTGAGCAAATCTATTTTCTCTACACATTATGCATACTGTTTGCACCAACATCACTTGTCGCCAGGGTTCCTCAGTAATCGAAGCAATGACGGATTCGGCTCATGTTGCAATACTAATTCTTTGGCAATAAAAAAAAGAGCGGAAACCAATAATCTGATGCAAAGAGCGGTATAAAAACGAAGTGAATTCCGTCATTCGAAATTGCTGAAAGAGCGGGAAGAAACATCGTCATATGATTTAAATAAAATTGTGAGAATAAATAGAACCAGTTTCATGGAATTCCTATAAAAGATAAACTGAATTATAATATAGGGTTTTCCAATAAGGACTTGACAAATTTTTTTTTAAATAAAATGCAAACCATTTGAGATATTTCAAAAACTTTATTATCGGCTTCAAGTACAATCAAACCATTTATGAATGGAACTCGACTTCGTTCATATGGCCACCGCGGGCACGTTTGCAGCGGTCGATTCGTTGGACCCAATTTTCAACGACTCGGCCACACATTTCGGCCGAAACGGCCTCTATTTCGCGTTCAATGTTGGCTCTGAGCTCTTCCAACGTCGTCGGCGTGTTGGCATAAACCAATGACTTAACGTAGCTCCACAGAAAATAGTCAAGCGGCGTTAAATCGCACGAACGAGGCGGCCAATCGACTGGCCCATTTCTTGAGATAACACGCTCACCATACTTACTCTTCAATAAATCGATTGTAGTGTGTGCTGTGTGACTTGTGGCATCATCCTGTTGAAACCACATATCGACCAAGTCCATATCTTCCAATATGGGCCAAAAATAATCGGTGATCATGGCGCGATAAGGCTGACCATTCACAGTAACGTGACGATCGTTATCGTCGACGAAAAAATATGGCCCAATAACGTCGTCGGCATGCAAACCGCACCAAACAGTTATTTTTTGTGGATGAAGTGGTGAATCATAAAGCACATGTGGATTTTCACCCGACCAATAACGCACATTTTGCCAAAAATGAGATTCGTCACTGAAGATGATTTTGCGATGAAATTCATCATCTTGGCGCATCTTCTCCAGAACCCAATCGGAGAACGTACCATCGGCTTCAATTCTTGAGTCAGCTTGATCTTGTATGGGTGTAAACCAAGATCCCTACGCAAAATACGCCATAATGTGGTCTGAGCGATGCCCAATTCTTGAGAACGCCGTGGAATTGACTGATTTGGATCGTTTGCTACGGACACATGAACGGAAGCGATATTTTCGACACTTCGACCAACCCGTTGTTTCACTGACACGGCAACATCACACAACGAATATGTAGACTCAAATTTTTGCACTAAACTTGTTACTGCCTGTCTACTAGGGCGAGAAGTCACCGACTCCGAATTTCGGTAGAAAATTTTTATAATTTGCAGACGTTGCTCGTTCGTGTACCTTACCATGATGAAAATGTTGAGTTTACTGAATAAATTGACAGTAACAGTTTGATGATTAGTGAAAGAATGCGTTCACAAATTAAATTCAAAGTTGTCAAGTCCCTATTGGAAACCCCTTTATTACGAAAGAAACAACATTATTGAGAGAATCTATTTCTCCCCGTGAGGGGCTACTCGTATTTACAAACATTGCGTTTCCTTGAAAGGGGGACAAATTTTAGGACCTAAAAATGTTGTAAGCAATCGGCCCAAAAACAATAGGAAGTATGGAAACCTGCGAAGCCATTATATATATCAGTATTAAAATATAATACGAATTAAAGGAATTAAATAAATAATAAGTTTATTGCATATTATATTTGAATTCAGTACATTGCAGCAATATGTTTTTGTTTACATTATTTCTTTGCAAATACCATCTGGACAGTCTTAAATATGTGAGAACTAAATTCCGAGATTATTTTAATTCTGAGGGTGCTGTACCTTGGGAAAACAAAGTGCATGGAAATGTACGATTTCAAAATTTTTAAATTTAGCATTGAAGTATATAATTGTAATTAAAAAACATTGATGGAATTCGGGGAATTATCACCTCCAAAATTTAGTTTTCCTTGTCTATGATTGAACATCTTCCTTCTAGACTATTTTTCTGATCATGAAATAATTCTGACAAATCAAAAAACCAGGGCGAACACTCGAAAACCTTTTCTTCTCTCGCTCCAGATTTTCCACTTTTTTTTCTCTTCATATTCCATGGGTAGCTTCTTCAGAATCAATCAATCAGGGATCAATATCCTTCAGTTTTTGAACCATTTTCCTATATATCTATTACATTTCAACACACAATTACAGTAATCATCTCTTTTTATACACCGCAACACGGGCAAACTTTTATAGAATTCTAGCTGATATCAATCCAGAATTGCCTACTTTCGCTATTTCCATTCATGGTTATCGTTCGCATAATTTAAATTTTCTTGCAGGTATGAGCAAAATTAGCCATACACTACACAAACATGTTAGTGCAAACAGAAAAATATCAAAATATTTTGATTTTACACAAACCGCTTGCGCAAACTCGTAGGCAACCCCATACACTACACCAATGGTATGTAGTATAAAATCACGTAGGCAACAATAAAACCTACACGTTTGCGCAAACACGTTTGTGTAGTGTATGGGCCCTATAAGCGACCTCGGTTTTAAACTCGCTAAAAAGCTTTTACGTCAGCGAGAGCTCAACAAAGCGAAACTATCAAATTAAGCTCTCAAGTTCACACGAAGATTACTCATCTCATCGATTTTCACTCTCCACGGCCGAATATCCATTCGCTAACACCAACACAACCATATAGTGCAATCGTAATTTGCACTTGTTATTTCTTATTTCATTCTTGCTATCTATTCCTTTATTCCTCTGTTCACAACAACTCTTATAGTAGTGTCGATATATGGTATAATGTGTAGGCATCATGATGGTTTACACATCCGTCACATAAATGCTCAGAGCACTTAGCAAATAAGTTTGAAGAATTTAAGCAAATCGTCGAACATAACCTGGTTGATATACAATAATTTCCACTTCTGAATCGTGGCTAAGCAAAGATTCAAATGACCTATTATCGCTTAGATCAGGGATTCGCAAACTAATTTGGGCAAGAGACTCCTTTACCAAAATGAGCTGAAACCTCAGACCCCCGTAGCCAAATCACCTTAAAAATCCCTTCTCTAGTTTTTTTTCTTAATAAATAGACGTAAAATTCAGTAAGTATCAAGTGTAATTAATAAACAGGAAAACAGAGCAGAGTTTGATTATCGATTTGACGTTGCCACGAAGTTCTTTTGGTTCGATGGAAAGACAACAATGTTTGCACAATGGGAACAAAAGAAAACAAAGAAAAGATTGAGATGAATATCCCAAAATTGTTTCAAAACTATAACAGAGTAATGGATCAGTCTATATCGTTGTACTAGATTGCCGTACGAGGAAAAAAATGGTGGTGGACCGTATTTACTTATATGTTCGATTTGACAGTTTCTAATGCATAGAGGTTGCACGTCATATCATTAGATAATCTACAAAAGGAAACTGTTCCTCACAGACCACCATCATCAGCAATACCTGGCCTGTCAGCATTGGGCATTCTCCGAAAAAATATCTAAGCAGCTCAGGTGTGTAATTTGCCATGCAAAAATACGTTGAGCGTGCATGAATTGTGATAAAGTGTTTTGCTTCGAAAGGAATTGTGTCGAAAAATACCATACTTAAGTGCCCATTGTACTCAATCGAGGACACCTCTAAAACTCATGAATTGTATTCATTTTTTTTTTTCCTTGCATAAAAGGTTGTATATGAACTGCAATTTAACTATGGGCATTAATCGGTTAAATAGAATTCTCACTTGATAAAGGAATACCTTATTTTACTAATGTTACACAAAAAAAATTTAAACCTGTCACTCAGTGTGATTAACACTTAGTAATTCTGAAGAAGCCTTCTCGCTATCGGCGATCAATATTCTAGATGCTTGTGGGGCTATCTTTGCAAAATATGTGGGATTAGATTATAGTAACCCTGATTTTATTAAACACATTCTTCTTCCTACGAGCCGTTACATAACACATATTTTTAATACAATAATAAGAACTTCAGTATACCTCGATCCTTGGAAACAATCAAGAATAATACTATACCAACTCCAATACCAGACTACAGCTTCAGACATACATATATTGTAGATATACTACCCTTCTTTTCAAAAACTACATCGAATAAACCAACGTTTTATCCCCCTTTCAATCAGCTGTATTACAGCACTACTTAAAGTGACAGACGACCTCCGCGTTACAACAGATCTTAACCACATAAAACTTCTGACACTACTTGGTTTCTCTAAAGCGTTGACCCTATAATTCTGTGTAATGAACTCTCTAACCTCTGTCTGTTACAACAGTTAAACTTATATTGTACCTGACTGATCGTCTGCATGGTATGTCCGTAAAGGTGTCTCTCAAGGCTCTTTACTGGGACGCTTATTATTCTCAATGTTTATAAATGATTTACCAATGTGCTTATCTCATTGTAAATTCCATATATGGTATATGCTGACGACCTTCAACTCTATTTGAGCTCTCCAATAGGATTGATATAAGATGCAGTAGAAAAGTTTAATGAAGACCTATCTGCCGTAGCATCATGGTCATCTCGAAGATTCTACCAGTACCTAAATCCCGCATTCATTTTTGTAATATACCAAGCGTTTAAACGTTGAAATTGTAACTAACATAAAAAATCTAGGAATTTTATTTAACAACACATCGACGAGGAAACTAATCAATGCACTTATCATTCCCATAGCTTATGGCTACGAGCTCTTTGCTAACCCCGATTCTAGCTCATACAGAAAGCTAAATGTTTTGTTCAATTCTGTAGCGCAATACATTTTTAACTAAAAGGGGTAGTCCGATGTTAAATTTTCAAGGTTTTTAAGATTTTTTTTTGCGGAGAATGAAATATAATCTTCTTATGATAATTATAAGTTATTATTTAGAGTAACACAAAAAAAATTTGTTAAATAAGAAAAAAATATTTTAACGTCTGTTTAGCAATAAAGCACACATTTCCAAAAAAAAAATACGTTATACTATATTTATTGCAACAAAACAACTTTGTAAATTTATTCAATTTAAACGAAAGAAAAACAAGATGTGGACTGTGTGGCTGCTAGAACATAAGTGTCCGATGAACTCAAAATAATTTGCCTATGCAATTACAAGTTATGAGAAATAACAAATTTCAAACGGTAATGCTCTCACTGCTTTTGCTGACATAAGCACAGTTGATGCACAATTCAAGTTGAGTAATTCTTAACAAACAAAAAAATAAAAAATAAATTAATTCAAATCAAACTAATATAGAAAAACTCAGTCCAACTACGGAGTATGTAACATTACGTTAGGCAATTGAAATTCTAGTTTTATACATTAGGCAATTGAATATTTCACAAACCAAAATTATTATGTAATATATCATATACAATATATCATATACAATAAGTTTTAAAAGAAAAAAAAGACTATAAGTTATTTAACATTTCAATTTATAGAAATGGAACTATTTTCAAACAACGTCATTTTGATGAGGTAAGGTAGGTCTCTTCAAAAAAAAGTTGGTGGCTGCCCCCCTGATTGCTCCTTTTGTAATCCTCGGAAATCAAAATTCCAAAAAGATTATTATTCAGTATGGTTGTCATTCTGTCCTGTAGAAGATTTAAAAGATTTAAGTGAAAAATAACAAAATGGCGGCCTTGTATAATCGAGATAAAAAATAGGGGATACAAATATCTAATTCTGGTACCGGACAGCAGGGCTACGAAAGAATGCAATCATTGCGGAATGCATTCATTGAAGTCCCCTTAAGAATTCACATGGATTTGTTTCAATTCAATGGCTTCAATAATGACTTCAATTTAAAAAAAATAAATCACCATTCATTCTGAAGTCATGATTTAGCAATCATTTTTTTCATTCATAATTTTGAACTCAAAATGAATGCAATCATTTTGAATGCTCTCCATTCCTTGAAATCACTAACATTCATTGCATTCACTTGAAGTCAGTGAAGTCTTTGAAGTCATCTGAAGTCGTTGAAGTCTTTGAAGTGATTCAAGATACCGAATTTGTTTTTTACTGTCGCACAACTTTGCCTAAAAGCAATACATAATATAGTTCAAACATAAATAATTTAAATCAATACATACTCGTATGTATGTATATTTGATTTAGACTTCAAAATTCAATTAAACAGTATTACTAGCACTGTTAATCTAGCAGTACCTACTTATTCCTGAATGCAATTGAAAGCATTAACCGATATGATAGACACTAAACTCCTTCCCAGGTAGAAATCACATTTTGATAAAAATATTATTTATATTAATAGTTTTAACTCTTATCTATTCTATATCTTTTATTTGTATTTCTGTTTTTATAATTAATTGATATTATTTTTATAAAATGAAATTGATAAATTGGATTGTTTTCATATAATATTCAAACCTCGAACAGTTCAAAGACTTCACTGACTTCAAGTGAATGCAATGAATGTTAGTGACTTCAAGGTGACTTCAATGAATGGAGAGCATTCAAATGATTTTTGGCGCTACATTTTATGGTATACCTGGGCCTCTCCAGTTAGCTCGTTTTTAAGCTAACTGCTTCCAGATGCGCTACTTGTGCACGCCACTTCCGGAGAGGTCTTCCTCTACTGCGTTGTTTCTCCATTATTCCTTCTAAATGCCTGACCAGATCGATTAGAACGTCGCCGTACAGCACATATAATTTGTCGTTGCATCGTCTACTCCAATGTCCGTCAACCAAACAGGACTGAATATCCTACGAACAACTAACTCGTATATCTCGCTTTCGATAGAGTCCATGTTTCAGAGCCACAAAGTAGGGCTGGGATGATCAAGGTCTTATATAGATTTTAGCCCAAAGGAACAGTGATTCTTCATTTTATTTGTACTGAGGTGTTATGGGCGGAATTGAAAGCAGATCCAAGATAGACGAAGTCCCTTACTGCCTTAAAGATAAAGCTACCGACTGTCATGATGTGTGTCCTTTCTTTGGCAGCATCAGTTTCATTACTAGTGAACGCACCGGTGACAGCCCGGTGAGTTCTGCCAATTATGTCAATATCATCGACGTATGCTAGTAGATTGTGCCTGCGATGTTGCCTTGTGAATTCCGCACAATTCTTTCAAGGATAATGTTAAAGAAGTCACACGACAGTGCGTCTCACCTTGTAAAAACATTTTTTGGCATCAGGGATCTCGGTTAAGTCGCGAGCGCTCTCAATCGTCTTTCTGCACATATGGACGAACTTGGCAGGAATGCCAAAATTAGACATGCCGTCTTAAAATCGGTGAATAGGTGGTGGGTATCGATTTGGACTTTTTGAATTTTTTCCAGGATCTATCGGAGTGTGAAAAATAATGTTGAAGAGATTTATTCCGCTGCAGGAAGACGCTAAGGGCGTCTTGCTTTTTTATGAATTGGGCAAACGATGCTGTGATTCCATTGATCAGATCCACATTCTTTTGAGCACATTTGAGAAATGAGTTCATGTATGTCCCTAATAAAGTCACTTCCGACAGCTTTGAATACCTCGGCCGATAAGCAGCTCAATTGCATTCAAGGGGTGGCCGTGGCGTAGTGGTACTAGCAATCGCTTCTCACTCGGAGGGTCCAGGTTCGAATCCTGCCCATGGCAAGTCAGTTTTTCATTTTGTGTAATTGGAACTCAGACAGAAAAATTCTGCGTGTGAAGGCATAATACTGACACGTAGATTTGGCTGTTGTAGAGTTTCAAGCACAGAAAAAAATACTGTGAATTACGAATCACTCTGAGTGAAGAAAAAACTCGCCGTCCTATTCGGACTCCCACTCCCCCTGGAGAGCGAATATCGAAACCAAACACACCTGAGTTTCAAACCACGACAAAACAATTTTCCTTTCTCTTCCTTCTACCTTTCCGCCCGCGTCCTGGCAACAGTAAAAGGGTATCTAACCCCTTAGGCGCGCGTAAATTATAAAAAAAAAGCTTAGATATTGTTATCATCACTTTATTTTAGTTAGGCTGATGGAAATTTTGGCCTTTGTCGCCGTTTAAAGTCTGCAGAAGAAGTTCTTCCGTATTCTCAGCATCGACTGTGACTCTACTACATGATTTCCTTTTTCATCCTTTCTGTACGGATCTTGTCGGCCCGACACGTTCATTTTACCTGTTTGTATGTCGTTCTTGTACAAACTCTTAATATATTCGATCAAGCGCTTATTCTACTCTTTTCTGTTCTTCTGGAGAAGGCAATGTTCTTCCCGTCTCTCGTCCTTCGTTACAGCATCATTACATTACATTACACATCGCCACTGACCTTCGGTACGTGATACTGGCCGTATATAAGTTGTTGCGAGATTTCGGAATGGCGGTCCCTTGCGATTGCAGCTCTTCTACGTTATTTCTTCTCACAGTATTTGTTCTTTGTTGTGGCGCATGGAAAATCCTCAATCGTACCTTGGCTGTGATAATGTCGCGATCCGAATTAATGTTGGCTCCCTGTAGGATTCGAAAGTTCAGAATAGTGGAGGCGCGCCATTAAATAAATGGCAAAATTATTTATTTGGTTTAGCATTTCATAATTCGAAGGCAGCCATGTCCTCTTATGTAGATTTTGGTGATGAAACCGTGAGCTTGTTCCGCGCTCAAAGTCAATAACCCTTTGTCCATTACCAGACATAGTATTTTGCAGGCTATGCTTATAAACTGTCCTTTTAAAGATGTGCTGCTTTCCTATCGGTGCTTTCAAATCGCCTAGTACCATTTTATCGTCATACTTCGGACATTGCTCATGTGTCTTGTCGAGGAGCACGTAGAAACATTCTTTGCATATTAGTCTTATGATTGGCGAGTTTAGCCTTGACGTAAGATGCTCGCTCATATTTGGAAGGATCAATTCTGCGGACTGTTAAATGGCGAACACGAATGTAAGTCGGCTGTCAGGAGAAAGTAGCAAAGACAACCTATGGCAACTACAGTAGTTTCTTTCAGTTAATATTATAATTCTGTGAGTTTCGACTCGCGATGCCAGGACCTCGCCGCCTTGGATTCACCGATGTGTTTCCTCTCGATCTTGCATAATTAAACGCACCTTACATCTTACAATATAATATAATTATAACCCTAAGCCATATACAAGATTAGGTGCAAATGCATAAGAAAACGTCACGAAAATGTGAAACACCATAAAATCCACTTCAATTAGAGTAGGCTGTATTTTAATATATTGATCAAAAACCACAACATCAAGCTATACTTCTGGATAATTTTGACACACAAAAAATACATATAGAGGCATGATATTGTAGTTTCACTAAAACCAAAACTCATATTACATCCATGTAGCAAGAGAAGCCATAATTCCCTTCACGCTATTATTGACTTATCATGTTTGTTGCATCCTAATTGAATTCGATTCCTTTCGAAATTCCCCAAATTTTGTTTATTAATTTTACAAATTTTCTAGAAACTCCCATTTATCTTTGCAGGACTTCCACACGAAATAAGTTTATACTGGCATCAATATCCTTATAATTTGGGTCTTCCTTTCTGTAAGATACGAGCACTAATATCTGAAGCGTAAGTAATCACAATAGTCATAAAACAACAGTCACACTAATTAATCCAACGCACACACATTTCCTGACATTATAATTCTCTGTAACATCTATCGAAACAGATCGACATATGTGTCCGTCCTGACAATAGTTGCATTTTCAATGGAACGCTTCCTGGCTATCTGTCATCCCTTACATCTGTACGCAATGAGCGGATTCAAGAGGGCTCTTCGCATCATAGCTGCACTGTGGGTAATCAGTTTCATTAGTGCTGTGCCCTTTGCTATTCTAACGAAAATCGATTATTTGAAATATCCGCCTGGTAGGTGACATCTTTCTATGTACTTTTTGTTGCCTTTTCAACAGTTTGTTTATTAATGTATACATTTATCTATCCATAGATAACCAGACGATAGAGAAGTCAGCATTCTGTGCAATGCTTGACAATCCTGTCGGATTTCCATTGTGGGAACTATCCTCTTGTTTGTTTTTTGTTATACCGATGGTCCTTATTATTGTCCTTTATGGCCGCATGGGAATGCAAATCCGTTCAAGAACCACACAGCAACTAGGTAGGTGCATTCACTAGAGGCGCCTTGCTTCTTGGTAGCTACTCCTATCTCCTATCGAACCATACCAGGATTTTACATTTTAATATCGAATCCTTGTTGGTTTAGTGGCAGAAAGGAACTACATTCTTGTTATTGTATCATTCATATACTCATTGTCTTCTTTTTTTATGTTTCTGCTTTGTAGGTGTTCAACAAGGATCAATGCATAAGGAATCCAGACATCAGCAGTCGCGGAAGGCTGTGATACGAATGTTGGGTATGTATGTTCACAGTACTTGTTGATTAATTAATTATTTTTTCAACAATATTAATAATCGGATACATCCGCTGTTGTGTTGTGAATGCATCTGTGGTTTAGTGTTACCCTTGTTGATTAAAAAGAGGAAATATTGAAACTAAATAAGGATCTTGAAAACACGCTGCGGTGGTCTATACCAACTCAGTCGTTATGGATGATAAGAAGATGTGTTGCTCTTTAACATTTCCATTTTGTATTGTTTTAAAAAAAATTGATATGCGTCTACTATCCCCAAGGTTCTCCTTTGACAAACGAGCTTCACGAAAATGTGAAACGAAGCTGATCGAAAAAGTAGGTGAATCTGGTATTAAATAGTTATGTACACTTTGTTGTACATAGAGCGGTATACGAGTGCACTATGACTCGGAGAATATATGAGCGATAAACGATAGAAATAATGCTTTTTAGGAATATACATGACAGAGTTAGTATTCCTATCTGTAGACATACATGTGATATATAATACGTTGGCATATTTAGAGCTGAAAGAAATTTGGTAATAGAAGAATTTTTATAAATATGTGGAAGTCCTGTTGAGCAGATACCAGTGTCTTGAAGTTAGGTTTTGCACAGGTATACGTATTATAAATTCGGTTTAGAATAATAAGATGTTCGAGACCTTGCGAATTGGAGTAGACTCCATTTTTGGAGTACGACTTTTAGCACTTAACATGGGATTCTCAGTTGCCAAGTCTACACCATCTGGGATGTTAATCTTAAATTTTATTGATGGATAGTCCATGGATAGTTTCAGTTTCAAGTTTGTAAGATTTTTTTAGCCCAAAATTGTATTTCGTTAGTGCAGATCTATAACCAGTGCGTTTAATCCATTTTCCGTTTCCTTTATTAAACGGAGATATGAGTACCACATTCTTCCCAAAATTTTCCAGGTTCTCGTTTTTAAATGTATACATTGCCAAACTTTGTTTGCCCATACGACTGAGGTAAGATCAGTATTCGGATGAAAAATAGTCGAGCGCAGTAGAGCCAAAAATAATGTACCGCCAGGAGAGGTCAAATGCTTCCTACCTCTTCAGTCATTAACAATCCTCCATTGACGTTAGGTTGAACAATCGTTGCACAAGCAATTGTGATGAGAAAACTAAAAAGCAGCACAACAGTGACACGGCATTCCTAAAATTAACGACGTCAAACTTCTGCAAACTAAACTACAAAAGAATATGTAAAGAATTACCATTCATCTCAAATCAATAAGTCCTAGCAGCATCCACTTCAATAAAATCCTGAAAGACCCCTTCAAAGGACGAAATCCCGGCCATCATAATAAAGAAACCAACTCTGAACAAGAGGGAACCTGTGAACAAGATGCGTTACATACTCGTAAAAAACATTTCACTGCAATGATGACGACAGAGACTGTATTCATGCCAAATTGTGACAAACAGAATAGAGTTGAGAATTTTCTAGATAAGATCGACTGGTCTACCAATAGTATAGTTTCAGGAAAACAGAAAACATGAATCCCTTACAAACAGTATTCGACCTTGTACGTGACGTACTATCTGGATTCAAGTGGAAAATAGGCAAAAACCAGAAATCTTCTTGACATCGAAGAGTTTTCTACTTGGTCAGTTAGAACTTCCATATTACGACAGCGAGCGTAACGAAAATGCGAAACAAAAACAACGATGTACAGAATTCTCCTTTCCGATACAGAAAATGGATAGTCCTGATCCCAGTACTGTGTGATAATATTGTACAATGGAGTACAACAAATTTTCAAGTCATGACGATTTGACATCTTTGAATATGCCGATGCATCGCAGTACAGTGGTTGTTAAAATCATGGAGAAAGTGACGCAACTCTGTTCTTTTAAAAGCATAAAGATATGAGTTCACTCATCAGCCCAAAGCAGATGAGGTCCTCGAAAGTAGCCTCAATACAGTTGAGAGGCGTTCAACTATACTGACCCAAAGATTGAAGAACACAGCATTGCCACAAGCCTAGAGTAGGGGTTAAATCAAAAGTTAAATTTTAAACTCTGTGGAAAGCATTTATAAGGGTCAGAATCGTAATAAAGCAGTTACCGTAGCATCCAAGCTAATATCAAATATTGGAGGACCTAGGCGACTGACAGAAAATCCACTTGAGAAAGTCAGCAAACTAATCCTGTTATAATTAACTCTTATACATATACATACGTATATTCAATAGCAACAAATATGGATACGTAGGTGAGAATGATAAACTTTCAGTAGACTCTGGGCGTATGTAGAATGCTCTAGAGGCTATGTCAACCGATCTGGGGGCCAAAGTATAGACATCAATATACCGACAGCATAACAACAGAGAAGACGACCATCAAAGAAACTGCCCAGACAGGATGGATATTCTTGGATACTGTTGCCAAACATTAATAAACGAACAAGCAGAATATCTCCCCAAATATTTTACGATAAGTAATAAAACGCCAATCATGTGCTACTAAAAGAGCTTAGAGAGAGATAGACAGTGCCAAGAACCCTCAAAGACTCATAATGTTTATGGTATTGGCAAGTGAACCATAGAAAACAGGAAAACTCGACTGTTAAAAAAAAAACAAGCAGAAACTCCTGTCCTTACGAAAAAATATCATGGCAGGGGTGTTGTAATATTTTATTACAATAGAATGCAGGAGCATGGCATCGGGACATCAAAGAATCCATAAACGATTTCCCCCTTCTCGAGATTTATCTAAATATCAGATAGATGATAGACTTCAGTCGAATCCGAAGACGAATCCATGAAAATATAAACAGGAACTGCAGATTTTTTTTTGTTTTTTATCAAAAACTCTTTTCGTGGTTTGACACGTGTCGACATTGCAATTGCGTGGCACCCTTTTGAGTCATCGTGGCAGGGTTACAAAAGTGAGCCCGCCACCATCACCTCCGCTTCTCGTGTTCAAGTTATGTAAGATGAGTAGTTCACAAGAAATCAACTACAAGCCAACTTCCACTAAGAATTTAGTCTCCCCTTTCTCCCTGGCTCCTGACATAAGATTCTCCATCTCTGGGATTTTACTGCTGCCAAGACCAAATGTTGCTTTGAAGACCACACCAATGACGTCCTCTCGATCACCTTCTCTGCGCTGATAAAAGCCAAATCGTCTCCTGCTCCCGCGACAATACCATCGAATTGACTTGCACTTTGTCGAGTGCAAGTACACCCTCCAAGGAGATGTACGCAGTGACAGGGTGTCATGTCACTCGAACCCAATCATCATCTCGTGCGATTGGATTCCTTCCATCAAGGATCTAGAACTTGGCCAATAGCAAGTTAAAGAACAACCACCATGGGCACAGTGGCTAAGACTCGAACAAATTTTATAGTTTTATAGTTTTCGGCCAACATTTGCTAATTTGTTAAGGCCATGTCAAGCCTTCTACCATTATTTTCCTATGGAGATGTTTTTCCACGTTCTTAATTTTCTCTCCAAAGATTATCGAGGTTGTAAGTAAAAACAAGAAAAATTCTTTAACACTACTCGTATATGCCTGTCACGAAACAACTGAACGAACTTCAAAATTATTTTTTCTCACACGATGTCCCAGTTGTCAGAGCCACAAATGGTTACATGTAACCATGACACAGAGTTTTGGAAAAGAAAAATTTAAATTACGGGTATATGGTATACTCATAGCACCACCAACCGCTACGAAATGATGGTTCCCATAAACTTTTTCGCAACAACACTTGTAGGTAACACGAAATTAAACCATTTTCTCATTCCATCGCGATGAATGGAAAGCGAAATGAAAAAACCCTTTCCACAATGTAATTGTTCATGTAACCCCCGTAGCCAGGACCTACAACAATAGCTCTGACTGCAGCATAATCCAATTTCTATTTCAACCAGCGCCATTAGCGGAATCACTGTCTCCCCGCAGGGATAACCGAGTCACCACGCTGTAGACGGGGTAGAACCGAACCGAAGAAAGTTAACCGAAGTTAAACCACAGCAGCAACAGAAGAAAAATACAAAGGAAGGGACGTTTTCGTAAACAGTCAAAGAATATTAATAAAACCGAACTCACAGGAATTAATTTCAAATTGGTATCCGTATCCAGGGAGAATTCAACACCATAACCGTCACAATTACCATCACCATTACCATCGTAACCAGAAATAACAACATGCCTCCTGATGTAGATGACTATCATAGTCGATTTGTAGCAGATCCTTCATGGGTATAGGAAGAAGAGCTTTGTGAAATGTATTAAAATAGGATGCTGACAGAAGGAATGGTCCTATGGATTTCCTTATCAATACCATATCTCTCCAGTTCACAATCATTACAGAAAATCCTTTAGTGGGATTGACTCATCCTTAGCACCAAACAACTTTTCAAAACAAAACTTTTCCGGAGGCAATTTTCAGGCTCTTTAACTTGGCAAATGCATTCACTGAACACACACACGTATTCGTATCTACAGATAAGACAGATACAAAATCCATAGTCCCGCTGGCCTTATCATTTACCATTTGTCTTTTCTTTCATCCTCAGCTGCTGTTGTCATCACATTTTTTGTTTGTTGGGCCCCGTTCCATGCCCAACGTTTGCTCTACTTATATGCCAGGCAATGGGAACATTACCAGGATGTCAACGATTGGCTGTTCTCCTTGACTGGATTCAGTTATTATGTTTCATGGTAAGTTTTTCATCATTCACACTCTTTGTAAATGGGGTGTGCAAAAAGGACAAGATCCTAAAAAAACTTCGGCCCCTATTCAATGTGCGGCCGATGGCGATTGATTGTCCTTTTCCAGGGATGATGACAAGATGACAAGGTCACTTAAAGAGAACTTTTGAAAACAAAAACAAATAAACAACAAAATACTCATATCCTTCCCCATTTCAATCATTTCTTTTCATTTCAGTACAATAAACCCGATACTGTATAATGTTATGTCACATCGATATCGAGTAGCCTTCAAGGAGACACTTTGTGGCAAGCGAAGGAGTTTCTACTACAACAATGGTTTCGCCCGGGATCAATCAAGTTTTCGGGAGACAACAATAGCATCGACTGGCGGTGGTTACGACCGGGTGCATTCTGTAAGTATTATTCATTGACTCGTACGAATGTTTGTATTTCATTACATAATATCTAACACGTTTATCCCTCACAACGTGAAACTGTCTGTCATACGCCAAGATCGCCCTTCATCCGTTGGATCCATTGATTCCACTGAATTGGCCATTTAATTTACCAAATGTTGTTATGCATTACTTATTCGTGTCGCAAAGCCTACCTCTTGGTATCGTTCAGCTTAAGCACATGCTTTGTGGAATCCTATCCACATGGTCCCGTTTATTTTTAGAATAACATTGCGGTGCTAAGGTACTATTCGTATGCCCATATTAAAGGTTTTCGAATTTTCGGTTATTTTTATCGGCAGTACTGCTGGGTCCTTGGAGCCCAATGAAATGGTAAATAGCTCCATGATAGGAGGTATGGGTATGAATTTTTAGAGGCCATGCAAGATGACGACCAACTCACACGGGTGCCAAGAGAGACTTATCGAAGTTTCGCCTGACGAGGATGACGATAAAGCTTCTCCTGGTCTATGGATAAATTACTCGTATCGAAGAAAAGTTACAAGTATACAAGGATACTCTGTGTTTGTGTTTTCGGTTGTAATTGTATTAAATTACGGTTAATGGAAGGTTATCGGGAAATAACAAGGCTAGGTTCTCGCGAAGGTGCTTAGTTTTATGGTTTTCCAGATTAGATGGGAGAATTCCAATTATCTCGAGGAATCGACTTGGCGACTTCAATTACATTGGAATAGGTGACGGTGTTGGGTGTTTGGAATCTAATTTTGGATATGGATACAGTTAACTAGTGGTGGTGTCCTGTATCGAGTCCCTTCCTAGAAGAGAAAGCAATGTACATAGTAGCCGTAACTCAATATACGAATTACTTTGGGGTGGTGGTTTACGATTTTGCCGAAACTGAAAAGCTAATGATATCCACTGAGATGCCTTAAGTATGCCCCTGGGCATTTATTTCGAGGACATGAACAGGATAGGGTTTAATGGATAGTACACGGATAGGGTTTAATCAATGGCTGTCGATGGTTGTTTTTATGAAGAAAAATGAGAAACTTGTATTGCACATCAAAAGTTATGTTGATGAGTCCTTAAGAAAATTCTGTAAAACGACTTTTCTCTTAATCTCTTGAAATAGAAGTGTAAATAGAAGTTTAAATTTTCCCTCCCTAGTTTCCACCACCCACCAGGTCTATTTTAAAAAGAATTCACTGCATGGATTTTCACTAAAATTTCTTCTTCCAATTTGAAGTCGAATAATGGGTATTCGTAGGGGACTACTATATCTTTTTTGATCAAGCCTCCGAAAACCTTTCGAGAAGCAGAAGAAGACCAATTAACAAGACGGCTGCATTTGATGAGCTAGTTTTAATCCGACCACCTCAGCGAAACCTCTAGTTTCACGAACAGTGAGAAGCGAATGAGAGTGAGAGTGAGAGTTTTTTTTTGCAGAAATGATTATCAGGAGCTCTACAAAAGTGAAAAGAACTTGCTAAATTGCAGTGATAAGACAATTGGATGGATTAATTCACCACCGACCAAGAAGAGGTTTGGATATCAGTTGCGCTACACGTGCCATATCTTTTAAGTGAACACCCGCCATGTAGGTTTAAGTTCACTGAATGCCCATGCATACGTGGAGGCAATTATATGCAATTCCATCGCTCTGCCGCCTTCCTGAGATACGAAAACGGAACTATGTTGAGAGCACAGCCTCTCTATATAGCACCCTTGGTAATATGTCATGATCTATTAGCCTCTTGCTGTTGTTAGGGTCCCAGCACCTAGTACTTATAGCAACTCTACATAGGGTCAAAACCAACTGGAGGATCCTTCCTGCGTTTTAGGTTTAAAACCACAGCCACCGTGACGCTCCCACCAGTGACGTACCACTTCGAGTCAGTGGTATTATGGACTATCGGTGGTCCTGCCACTCAACCCATGACTGGCAATATGTAACTGCTCAAATCGTAGGAACCTCCTGTGACGTCATTTAAAAATCGTTACGATAAGACCAGTCACCAGACCAATTTTATTGATAAATGGGCGAGGGCCCAAATTAGCTACAGTCCGGGGTGAACAAGAACTTCAGCTAACATACCTGGCTTTTATGCCAGCTGCCATCAGCTGCGCACAGGTAGACTGAGGTACTCTTACACTTGTTTTCATAACCTTAGATCAGGGCCAGGCGCTGGTTTCATGATGATCAACCATCTAAGCCGGGTTATTTGAACTTTTCTGACGAGGTTGGCATCGCTGTATAGCCTGTACAGTTCACATTTTTCTCTCAAACGCATGAGACCATATTCATCTGCTTTCATCAGCGTCCAAGCTTATGTATCGTAAATCAAAACTGGGATGATCAGAGCGCTGTATACAGTATTTTTGGTTGCACGAGGGAGGGCTTTACTACTCGTATTTAATTGCCCTTTAAGCCCAATGAAACAAGGATTAGCAAGAGTGACTCTTCGCCTTACTTGAAACTTCTGCTTCAATAGTTGCAAACGCTCCATTGGCAGCTCACTGCGAGTAACTACAATAAACACACTTTTGAAAGATGGTTCCTCTGGAGTTGATTAGTGAGTTTCGCGCAATTCCTTCAAGAATATCGAAAAAATCACATGACATCGCATCGCCTTGAGGACCCTAACTGAACAGCGTGTATTACTTATCGTCATCCTGCATAGCCAAATGAGTTAGACTGGGACCCCAACACTAGACATGCATTTGTGTAGTTCGTCTCTATAGATCAATGAACAAGATTTGGAACTCTTGTGTTATTTCCAAGATCTGATTTTCCTGGTCTAAAATCACACTGACTGGTCAGACTCTTGAAGAAAGGCCTTAGGCGATCACATAATACTGCAGACAAGATTTTATATGCGATGTTGAGGAGACTTATTCCCCTGTAGTTGACGCAGTTCAGAATATCTGCCTTCTTAAGGTTGCATTCGTCGGGCACTTTGGACATGAGTTGATGTATGCACCGCATTGAATCATCACCTGCTGCTTTATACAGCTCAGCAGTTAAGCCATCGGGTCCAGCTCCTTTGTTGGGCTTAAGCCTGGAATTTCCTGTCCTGACTTCATCTTGGTCGGATAGTCAGAAATTTTGTCTGCTTTGGACTACATTGAATGGTTCATTCTGTCTGACGGTGGGATGTCATCATCGTTTAACAGTCAGCAGAAAAATTCTTTCCAATTTCTCAAAAGCGACGGCGATTCCACTATAAGGTTTCCTTCTCCATCCTTTCTGTTCGGACTTTATATCTTTGGCATTTTCGTTTTATTTTTAGTAAAACTTCTGAACTTCATTATTTCGGGAGAACCTATCTAAGGCCTCGATCGAGAGCTGTTCCTGCGTGTTCTCTTTTTTGTCAAGGAGCCCTATGTTCTTCCTTTCTGAGCGGGAAGCTCCGTAGATCTTCCGTTTTTCTAGATTTGCCTTTCTGCATTTGTCATCGAACCAGGGGTTTCTTCATTGGGGTTGCTTGAAACCCAGTAAATCATAGGCGGGCTCTCTGATTGCGTCTTCTACGTTCAATACTGACGGATCAGACTTATCCATAAGTTAAGGGAGATCCGATCAGAAAAGAACCTGGCGGTCTCTTTTGATTATAGTAGTTGAGTTTTCTCCCAAGGTTCCGCCGCCTTGAAGAATCTGCTTAAAACTGTTGGACATCCAAAACACTGGAGTATTCTCTTGGGTCAACCCCGATCTACTAACAGCCAGCCGCGTATGGATATCAAGGTGTGGAAGCATGCTGGCTATAGTTAAATTATATCCCGCCGCAAAATCAATAAGTCTGTATCCATTTCTTAATCACATTAAAATCACCAAGGAGGGGTTTTCATTGTTCTTAGGTTTTGCCTTCTTCTCTGTCGGGGTCGTAAGCATCCCTGACGCCTATGTTGGTAAATTTCGCCCTTATGCGAATCGTCATCAGGTCTTAGCTTGCATACCTGAAGCTCAAAACTTGTTCCCTAAGTGTCTGAGCATTCCATGTGCAGATCCGAAGATCTATGTCAGTTAATCGTATGCCAAGGTCGTCAGCAGTAAATCCGTCAGCAGCCAAGGCTATTAACGGGTTCCATATAAGGTTGTGGGCTCTATGTTCGCTTGGACTAGTATTATGCTACCGGTTAGGCATGCACTTGTCAGTACAGCCTGTAAACGTAAGGATTTACAATTCATAACGACATCAAAATACTAACTTATTTGTAAAACGCTAGTAGTGCTTTTTAGCACTGGGTGTGTTCTTCTCCTTCTAAAAGAGAACAAGCATATTTCATCTGTCCACTATGCTTTAAAGCGCACTCTCACAACATGATTTTTTTTTCTTTTTATAATTATCATGCGCTCAAGGGATTTGAGTGCCATAAAATGTTTACACACAGAGCGGCTGAGGGAAACTAAGAGATGAAGCGAAAATAAGTACCGATGTGCGTTGGTTTTAAATGTTTGGAGGTTATATACTAGCAAATAAAAAGCTCGGCAGGCATTCCATAAGCGAGTTGTACGGCTTAGGAAAGAATCCCGATATAATCTTATGGGCAACCTGAAAAAAATGTTCGCATTTTACTCCACTATTGGACGTATAAATGTCTTATACATTAGGATTAGATCAGAGGGGGGAAAGTATTTCTTACATCGCTTGAGGAAATTTAGGCATTTCGAGTCTGGGAACGAATATGAAAAGCAGAGACTACTGTCACCAGCAAAGAAATATACTGGACTAAAGGTAGCAGACAAAATATCATTAGTGAAAACTAAATAGAGTTTCGGAGACAGCACGGAGCCCTGGGGCAGACCAGTATTGATTTTATGAATATCAGACTTGAAACCATCCAAGACGACTTGAATTGAACGTTCCGAAAGGTAATTTCGAATCCATTGAAGTAGAGATTCGTCGATTCGAAATGCAAGCATTTTCGGCAAAAGAGCCTGATGTCAAACTCTGTCAAATTCCTTCGAAATATCAAGTGCAACTATCTTGCTTTCTCCAGATTTATATACGCATTGGTTCCACTTTTCGTTGAGACATTACATCAAATCACCAGTGGACACGTTACTTCGAAAATCGTTTAGCCTATCGTAGAGAAGTTTTCGTATTTCGAAATATTACATGAGTTTGTCAGCGTTTCCATGACCTTGTTAAGTACAATGGATCTATAGAAAGGAAAGAAGTCCTAAAGACTAGGATTGATGAAACAGTTTACGCAGTGGTTTTGCCAGCGTGGAAGACAACCTCTTCCAGCTGATAGCTGGAATGTCATTGTAAATGAGCGTTGGGATGGAGGATGAGGCAGAATTTCTGATATTTTTGACAAACGAGTAAAATCTTTTACTACCTTGAACTGTAGTATGGACATTATAGTAGTTTTTGGTCGTATTGAAATTGAAATTACACGATTAAGGAAGACATTGCAGTCATTCCTGACTGGTTTGAACTTTATTCGGTTTTTCTCTGTAGGTTCGGTCTTCTACGACCAAAAAAACACTTGTCTAACTTTGACAGTCTCTTTATAGCTCGAGTCATACCACGCCTTTTCTTTTGGTTTGATACTCTTCATCTGATGAGGGATAAAGGATCTCATTCCAAAGAGAATAGTGTCTTTGAGCATATCAGCAGTGGCATCTACGTCCTTATCGTGGAAACATAACGATCACTTAAAATTCCTAAAGAAGGTATTAAGTCAGCTCCAATTGGCTTTCTCATATTGCCATACGGTTTGTTTAGGAATCTTTTTTCTAACTTTGTGTTGATAAGACACAGTTGTCCGACAACCCCAGAGGGGGTAGCAAATCAACTTTGTACTTATCAGGGGTGAAAAGTTAAAAACAAGTCCAGGTTTTTGACGGTCAAAGTTTGGTATTCGTGTGGGCTCATTTACGAGCTGGGTTAAATTGTTTTCTGCAGCGATATTGTTTGTCCAGAATGTTGAAACCACCCAGAATTGTGTCTATTAAAATTGCTTGTAATAACGATTTCAGTATGAGGATACATAGTTACAATTCTTTGAATGGAATCAGCCAGTCCATCGAACTCGTTAAAGGTCAATTTTCTGTCCAGTTTGGAGCCTCTGTAGATAAAGAATTAGTGAATAATTTGCTTACGGAGATGGAATTTTAACCAAATGATATTGAGTTCCCGATTAGAATAGGGATTAACCTATGCTGGGGTTTGATAATGGAACGAGTAGGTGGCTGTGCGCCACTTATGATTTGGTTACCTAGATAGTGCATTTCGAACAAAAGATTCAGTGCCTCTTCAGAGGGTAGCCGTGGTTCAAGTGGTAGTGTATAGGCTTCCAAATCGGGGTTCAATAGCAGCCGCGTCCGAAAAGCATTCACGGCAGATGAGTGGTTTCCTAGAATACAACAACAAGCCCAATTACACAATAATAATTCAGTCTCTCCATTAAATGTTGGATGCCACCCATGAAACGACACAACCGCTAAGCCCAACAGTCTTGATGTCTCTCTCTGTCCCATTTTCCTAAAAACTTAACACGTGCTCAGGCATTTTAAATGTAGTAATACCCACTTGAGTGTTAAATTCTTAAAAAAAAAAAAAAAAAAACTCCTCAAAGTGGCTCGTTTTGAGAATTTTGACAAGTCTGGTGGTTTCACAGAATTGGTTCTTATATCTCGTTTATGTTTTGTTCCAGATTAGTTTTGGTAGAGGTAAATAGAAAAATTTTCAGTTACAAAAAGCTGCCTAGAACGTCCTTTAGATTATTTCTCCTCTGCAACGTTAGGACTCTAAATTTGATGTACCTATCTTCTGACGTAGAAACCTATGTATGTACCTATGCAGTAACTATTGCGCCAGCAAATATTCTACACATAGCATCTCAATAAGTGATGACTTTCACAATGAGATCGGCTGTTGCTTTGATCATGACCGAAATAAGCTGATGCAATGATAAACCTAAGATTAGATCTTGATATCAGAACAGTCTAAATTCCAGTAGTGCTTGTAACAAAGTGGTACACCAACATCCAGGCTTACAACCATGGTTTCTCCATGGATATATGTTTTATATTAAATACAAAAAGCCTGTGTAGACAGGTATGCAGAAGCAACCTTGGAATATTGAATCAGGGTATCGTCTCTTTTTTATACTCCTTGAAATGAAAGAAATTAAGTCGAGTTATATCCTGCCAAGGTGCAGATATGGGGCAAAGCACAATAACTGGTCAAAAAACACAACACAATACCTACAATCATTTTCTATTCTTGAATCAATGAAAGCAAACAACTTTCCCTCTGAATCGGTCAGACAATAGAGAGTTCTCTTGAAATCGTTTTATCGTCCCAAGCTTATATTATCCTCTGATCCCAATTTTACCTTGTGCAAAAAAAAAAAGGTTTTCCTTCGCCTTGAACTCATCCCTGCTTCAAACTTGCCCTTGACAAATACGGCCTTTTTTCTTCTTAGATAACCTTAAGTCTCAGTCAATTTTTTCTATGTCGTTTAACCTCTACTTAAGCACTTCGATTAATCACATGTGCGGTTGAATTTCGCTGGAAAATAATAAATTGACTCACGCAACCGAATGCCATTCGTCAGCCCACACACGACATTGTTCGGCTTCTGGCACATGGAAACATATGCCTTGTGCCAAAAGTCTACTCCACAAATCCACCCGTGATTACAAATATTTTATCTTTTATTCAACTAATTGTGCTTTAGATACAAATGTAGGTACATACGAACGAAATTGCAATGTTTCATACCTAATTCACTTCTCAACTCAACAGTCTTACATATTAACAGGATCATATGAAACTTAAGTGGACATTTTTTTTTTCAGGTCCGGATTCGATCAGCTCGTAACATTCATCTCAAGGAAAGGGATTCAATAAAATCCTGCAACAGTACGAGTATCTGGATGAAGAAATCCGACTACAATAAGTCGCCACAAAAAGTGAGTACACATTTACACACAAATACAAATACTCAAAAAGGAAAGTAACAAGAATATCCTTTCCATCTGAAAATAAACGACACGACGACGGGAGAAAAATTTAACTAGAATTTAATTAAAAATGCTGGTTTTTAAATAAAAGGAAAAACGAGTCAGACGAATGTTCTCTCTCATCGAACATTAGCAGGGCACCCGTATTTGAGAAGAAAATTGGAGAGAAATTGTAATGGTGATGGTGGTGGTGATGGTATTATCCTTAAAGTTTAGCTTCTGCAGATAATTGAGTTATTTTTCTCTTTGCTAAAGTCAAAATAATTTATGATAAAATTAGGGCAACATACCCTCAGGGAAATATCCTTCGCGCTAACACCACACACAATCATAGATAAATCCAACACAGTGTCAGCTTGAGTTTTTTGTCCTTATTTTTGGGTTTGGGAAATCTATTCCTCGACTAAATTGGGTTTGCAGATAAAAGTAAATATAAAAAAATGCGTAATTAGACAACGAATTTTTTGGGAAAGAGGTGTTGGTAGGTAGGGGTATGGAATTAACAAATTCTTTCCCCCACTTCTAGACCAGAGCTGGTGATGGTGTTTTTTGTGGAAAATTTATGTGATTTGTTTTAAACAATGACACTCTGTGCGACAGCCGCAGATGACTAAAGAAACAATTTGGTTACTTTGGATAGTCGTTGTTGTTGGAGGACTTCCTACATAGATTGAGATTTCTGTTTGAAAAATATTGGGAGGGTTCATCTGTCGTGGAGATACTCGTATGTAGATATACATTGCAAAGACCTGCCATTAGAGGAAAGAGACTTTGGAGGTTTCAAGATAATGAGATACTGAAAAAGAACATCTGCCGGATATAAAATATTTACTTTCATGTCTGATTGCCTGTTGTCGTATCCGTGAATCGACATTTGAAGTGATTTGGTATTATTCCTTGGAGCTTCTGCTTTTCTTGTTCTCTTTTATTCACCAGTTGCTTATTCTGAAGACCTTAAAGCCCAATTAATTTTTGACAAAGCAAATCGAAACTGGATATTACCAAGGACTCGGGCCGGTCGCTTCATTTTTCTAATAAAATTTACCATATTTTCGGAAATTATTAAATTGAAAGTTATGCTTCGCTTGATTCGTTGTGTCATGTAGGTATAGACGGCAATAAAACAAGGAGAAATTACCAGTACACTTGAAAGTTATGTTTTATATTTTTAAGCAATTATTTTGTTGTATAATAATTCATTATAATATCTTATACAAAAAGTGGAAACGGAGTACATGTGACAAGTGATAAACGAATGAGTAGAGAGATGACAGCAATATCAGCCAGTTCCATAGATCAAGTTGATAAAATCCGCCGCTGACACTATAAGTCTACAGTCCACGTTACGACGTCTGCTCTCGCTAATTGAACGCAAATCGCATCGATGGTTTTGTATAAGGTAGCGCAAAATTAATCACCCTATCAAAAGATGGTATAATTTTTCCAAATGGCTCGTATGTCAATCATGTTTGACATTTGTGAATTTTTAGTTTTAGTTTTAAACGCATTTTATTTTCTAATCAATAACTCTTACATACTAACAAAAAATGCTTAAATGCTAGCTTAAAATTACTTAACAATCTTATACTAACTTACTGGCCTCACACAGGCACTCTAAGCTACTCTAAATTCTTATAACTATGTCTTTCGACTTCATTTACATTTTCTTAGAACTATTTATTTTGTATACTTAGGGCTAAGAAAAAAATGTGATTACAAAAACTTAGCATATGGACAATTTTTATTTTTTATAAAAACTTAATATCTAACTTAAAATCAACCTTAGTCTACTTAACCTACATACACAAAATACACATAAACACACTCAGACATTATACACAATAATATACATATGTTAGTATATACCTTTATATACACTAACACATGTATATATTACTTAAATGCTAACCTAAACCTATGTAAGCTGGCCATCGCTATTTACAAAGCAAATATATTGGTCAGCCCTGCCTCATTAGTGAGGCTGGTCCATAATTGACGGAAACGACGACGAAAATCTTCTCCATCATTCAACCACCAGAAATGCTGGTGCTGCCGAACGACATCCCTCTTATCGCGATTCCCCACCGCCCTACTGAACCTGAGGCGATCCACACTGCCGTGTGCGACGTCTCTGTTGTAGTTGAGTCGCCTGTCCCCAGCTGTCCGAGCGACATGGAAGATTAACGGCACCGCTGATATATCCTGGATCAACCCTTTCTGATCTAGGTAGAGGAATGCTTCCGGTGGAACGAAGCCGTCAGAGCGCACACTCTCGTGGTAAAGGTAATTGGGGTAGTAGGCCCCAGATATCAGGTTATTTGTCGAGGTCATTGCTCTTGCAATGTGCCTTCGAGTCAGCTTAATTACGAAGTTGTCCACTCGTATTAGGTTCGCCCTGTTGTAAAGGACCTCGTTAGGATAAAATTTCTTGTACTCCGACTCCGGTGTTCTGTACAAGCGAAGGCAAACCCTAAGGCAAGCCCTCTCAAACACCCGAATCTTTTCCATTAAGCTTGCTCGTACATTGAACCACACGGGACAGCCAAATACCAGCATGGGCCTGATAAGGGCCATGTAGCAGATTACCTTTACCCCCGCATCGAGTTGGCTGCTATAAAACAGTCTCTTTGTAAGGGCAAAAGCACCTTTAGCTCTGGCCAGAGCAGCATCTACATTTTTGCCAAAATACAGAAACTGATCTAGCCAGATTCCAAGGTATCTGACTACATTTCGACAGGCAAGAGGTTGTCCGTGTTGTCCAATAATAGAGAACTTTCGCCAATTTTTTCTGGTATCCATAGAGGCTCCAGACAACGGCGTCCTAAAGAGAATGGTTTCCGACTTCTGAAAATTTTCAACTTCCAGTCATCGCAAAATCGTCTTATCTTATCGAAGTCACGCTGCAAGAGAGTATTAATGACCTCGATTTTTTGACCTGTTCTGTACGCTATCAAATCGTCTGCGTACGCAATAGTATGGGAAAGTGAACCTATCAAGTCGCTTGTAAAAATGTTGAAAAGGATCGGCGAATTGACCGCGCCTTGCTGAAGACCATTTTTAATTTGAAATATTCCAACAGAAGTCACATCGCCATTTTTCACGATGAACTGTCTGTTGGTTAGCATATTATAAAGAATGTACAAGAGTGGTTTACTGATACCCAGCCTAGTCAGCTTATAGAAAAGACCCTCTAACCATACGGTGTCGAAGGCCTTGTCCAAGTCAACAAGGCAGGCACCAGTGCATTGTTTCTTGCCTTTGTTCCATTAAATATCGGACACCAGTTTAGACGCGGCATGTGAGATATCATGTCCCGCCTTAAAACCGAATTGATTATCCGGAACTATATGTTTGTCCTCAACCCACATAGACAGAGCTCTATTGATTACTTTTTCAAAAACCTTACTGATATTCGGAAGGAGACTTATCGACCGGAGATTCGCTGGATTGGATATATCCTTCCCCTTTTTGGGGATAGGTTGAACCACCGCCGTTTTCCAATGCGCTGGACAATGTGCATTATTCATTGCATTATTAAACAGGGTGGTGTAAATGTCCACCACTTCTAGAGGAAGATGTTGAAGCACGATGTTCGGAATGCAGTCGGTCCCCACTGATTTCTTAGCCCTGATTGTGTCGAAGATCTCATGGAGTTCTTCCTTCGAAATGAACGGGGGTAGGTCACCCTCTCTGGCAATGACATTATTTGCCATATTTTCGTCGCTAAACCGGGTGAAACCAGAGCCGTTGGATCGCCAATTCTCTATTTCATTTCGAATGTAGCAGTTGTCCACCAAGACGCGATTGTCCAGGTCATAATTAGGGCCAATGATATCAATGGCCTTGTATACTTCCTGGAAAGTCGCCCCTATGGCCTCAACCTTCTCCTGTGGTTTCTCGATCACAAAGAAGTTGTCATCATCAGCGGCCTCATTTGGATCAATACCTGCTATTGTCAGTAACCGTTCGTTGTCTGTTGTCCGGTCTATTTTAAGACACTGAAGGTCGTTTTGATTTTTTCTCCGAAATAGTTTATTGATTTGCGGAAACATGTTCGGGTTGATGGTGTTTACAGCCCGAACCTTGTTGTTCCAATATGAGCTTACAGCAATTCTGTAATTTTCTTTTATTAACTTTTGCACATTTTTAATCGACGACTTCAGCGTCCTAATCTCCGGATCTTGTCTGTCAGTTAACTGTCTGTACAAGTTTTTGAGTCTTGACAGAAGTCTACTTTTCTGTCGGTGCAGTGCGTCAATAGTAGGATTGCGGAACAGGTGTTCGTTAGTTGTACGTCGATACCGCGGTATTGTAGTGTCCATAGTTTGTTTAATTGTCTCGTCCATTTGTTTTAGGTAATTGTCGATCTCCTCGTTTGACAAATTCCTATTGGACTGTGGGTGGAGCGTGTTCGAGGAGAGTGCTCTTTTCAAGGTTGTGTAGAAGCATGTCCATCGAGTCCTACTGTAGTTGTAAGAATATCTTTGGACAAACTCCTCCAATTCCGCAATTTCGTTGGGAACTGTAATTTCGGTGCTAAAACCGCAATGGTCGCTGTCATACACGAATGTGCCCAGACAGTTTAATGTTTGTAAATTCGTACCTGTTAGTCGTATACGTTCGTCGTAGAGCAGTAGATCCAAATAAGACCCGCCTCTGGGAAACCCTACAGCGAATTTTAGTGAAAGACTTACACATGTTCCCGTACAAAGTGCAAACATTGCATCACTTAATGCCTCCTGACCGTCTGTCGCGTGTGAATTACTGTAAAGCCATCCTCAATCTCAACAATGAAGAGGACGATTTTGTGTCGAAAATCATCATGAGCGACGAGGCGCATTTACACTTAAGCGGTTACGTCAATAAGCAAAATCTTCGTTTCTGGGGCACTGAACATCCGCGTGTGATGCAGGAACAGCCATTACAGCCATTGTGTGGTGCGGCGTTCACGCGGGAGGAGTGATTGGGCCGTATTTTTTTGAGTCGTAAGTGTGAAGCCTAGCAAGTGAACGTATTTTTTTTGTAAACGCTACAAGAGTAATTTTTGTAAAGTGGTAATTTCTGCAAAGATTAATACAGTGACTTTCCTTCAACCAATTTTAAATTGCTTAAGTCATAAAAAGTGTTAAAAATACCTTTTAGCGGCATACCACCTTGATCAGAAAATTAAAAATACAAGTTTATTCATCTAAATCTATATTATCCCCTTCAAAGTAATCCCCATCGACTGCAACACCCTTATGCCATATATATATATTATATTCATGTCCATCAGTGCTTCCTGCGATTTTTCCACTACTTACTCTCGGCTGCTGAAACGCGTTCCCTGTAGTGGTTTTTTAACTCGATTGAACAGAAAGAAGTCACAGGGAGCCAAATCAGGTGAATTCGGTGGGTGTTGGATGGTATTTGTTGCATTTTTCGTAAAAAAAATTACGAATAATGATGGCACTGTGCGACGGTGCGTTATCATGGTGCAAAATCCACGAGATTTCTGCCCAAAATTCTGGTCTCTTTCGGCGAATTGCTTTACGCAAACGTCTCATAACGCCCAAATAATAGGGGAAGGTCGTGTACCTCGGAACGATTTCAATAATCTAGCATTTTTCTCTTTTACTTCTTAACCTGTGCTAAAAAAAAGAATTCACGCAGCAACAAAAACATATTATCTCCCTAAAAAAGGTTTGAACTTATTGTTGAAGTGCATAGTTTTTAAGTAAAACATTAAAATTAAATAAGTTTGCCATCGTTCCAAGGTACACTTAGGTAGTGTACCTTGGAACAAGGGGGTGTGTACCTTGGTACGGTTGAGATAAAAGTCTCAGATCTTTAGAAAACAAACATAACTCCAGCTTTATTATTTAAAATTAAGTTAAAAACAAAACAACAAAAAATAAAAAATTAGTAAAAATAAATTGTAGAAATTCAGGTTGACTTACACAAGAAAATTTCGTTCTTAAACCTTCTTGCCTCTTGCTAACTTTAAAATTTCTTCGATGGTCATTTCATCATCACCGCTGAAGTCCTCGTCGCTCCTATTTTCTATTGGCGTGGTGTTTGCTTTCGCATGTCTGAATTTAGGAATTCGTGGAATCACCGGCAGCTCAAAAGTTTCATCATCGTCTGAGGACTCGTTCAAAACTTTTTTCTTTGCTGAATTTGGCTTTTTAGTGATCTTGACTTTCGAGCTTCCTGTAGCAATTTCTTCCTTCTCAGGAGTATCCGTAAGAATCCTAGTTGTTCCCCTCTTTCTTTCACGTGCAATATGATCCTTTCTTGGTGCAGCATTTGGAAATGGCCTTATTTGCTCTGGTGATACGAAATTTATCGAAGGAACCATTACTGCAGAGGTCGCTGTGGATGTTCCTGGTCTTTGTTCATCTGCAATTATAAGGTCATTTGCATTTTCGGTGGGCATAGCAGCTGGTTTTTCAGGACATGGTCGATCCGTTACGAAGCTACTAAGGAATTCATCTTCGTTGAAAATATCGTGATTGAAGGGATGTATTCCTGTTACTTCAAATCCTTTAACGATGTTTTGCTGATTGAATGCTTTCGGATAAGCCTGGCCGACAATTTGTGCTACATTGTAAATTGACATTGGTTTTCCTGGGTTGTTCAACATCCATTCGCTTGCGGCTTTGTTGTAGTAAGTTTTATACGGTCCAAATACCGTTCTATCCAGAGGCTGCATTTTGTGGGAAGTATGCGGCGGCAGAGTCAAAAGAACAACTCCATGTTTTCTGGCGAGATCAATGGCCTGCAGAGATATGTGGCTATCATGGTTGTCCATTATAAGCAAAACTTTTTCATCTGGTGTTGGCTTTGAATGTGCTATAAAATGTACGAAGAACTCAATAAACAGTTGCTCGTTTGACCAGCCGGAAGGATTAGCACCACCAATACACCCTGCTGGAGCACCCTTAAGCATATGTTCCTTGAAATGAACTCTGGAGAATATCAACATCGGCGGAACATGATTTCCTATTGCATTAATAGCCGCGACCATAGTGACATTTATTCCTCTTTCTCCCGAGGTCATGCTTCCTATTTGTTTTTCACCTTTGGCAGCTAAAACTTTCGGTGGGACGTGAACCGTTGAATTTCCAGTTTCGTCAAGATTATAAATTCTACTTGGGTAAAATTTAAAACGGGAATAGCAATCTTCCAAATTGGTAAAAAATTGTCCCACATTGCAGCGGTTAAAACTGGTTGATCTGGAAAGACTGGTCGACTTTGGCTTTCTGAGTGATAAAGTTTGGTGCCGTTTAAGAAGGCCAATCATCCACTCTTTGTCAGCTGCTTCGTTCTTTATCCACGACTCCGGAAGAATTTTTCCATTTGCTTTTGCAAAACTAAAGGCCAATTTGGTTGTATCAATTTTCGATAATCCATACTGCAGCTTTGCTGCTGTGGTAAGGTATTCAACCAAGGCAAGTTCTTCTTCATCATTAAGCACTTTTTTGTGTGCAATTTCTGAATGGTATTTGAACGTTGCATCGCCAGATTTCCGATGCATTTGACGAAACAAAGTTGTTTTGGAAATACCGTGGTCTTTTGCAGCTCTGCCGATTGTTTCCTTATTGTAGAGAACATCGTTGATAGCTTCCTGTAAGGCATTTTCATCCAAAGGAGTTCTTTTAACACCTTCCTTGCTGCGAGGCATATTCAGACTGCGGCAATGAAAAAAAAACGGAGATGAGTCATGGCGAAATAAAATCTCATTTTGTTTTTAGTAATGTGATTGTACCTTGGAACGGTCCAAGGTACAATTCAAGTGCCGTTCCAAGGTACAAAACATCGATATTTCTTCTTTAATCACTTTAATCTTTTAAATTCGCACTAAATCGGGCTTACCGTTTCTTATTCACCAACACAATACTATGCCTTATTCACTAAAAGCGCAATAATTCGATTCCAGCTGCTCTCAGCTGTACTACACGTTTCCCAAAAATGGTTGAAAACAAACTTTTAGTGTGCGAAAACCGGATTTTCTTGTTTTTTTGCACGTCCGTCGCTAACCGAGTATGATGACAGAACGAAACAAGCTGCAACATGAATGCCCTTCAGACGTTGTGGAACCTTTTTCTTAGAATAAGATAAAATTTAAAAAAACAGCAATCGTTCCGAGGTACAATCGTTCCAAGGTACATGACTTACCCCTACTCTTTGTCTGGCCTTCTGGCAAAAATTCATGATGCACTACACCGTTGTAATCCATGAAAACTGTGAGCATTGCCTTCTTTTTTGACTGAAAACGACGTGGTTTTTTTGGTCGCGGCTCATTTTTTGAACGCCATTCACTTGCCTGATGTCTAGAATGCGTACCGTACTCATAAACCCACGTCTCATCTCCGGTAATGATCCTTTTGATGAATGTGGGATAGGATTCAGCCTCGCAAATCATCTTACTCATGTTTGTACGTAAGGAACTAAATCACCAATCCTTACCCTCTGAAACCACTTCATATGAAAGTATAAAAATAAAATATACTGAAAATAAGGTTACGTCATATGTTTTAGGAGTCTATAGACCACCGGAATTAAACAAAGGGGAGTTTATGAAAGAACTTGCAGATAACCTGGATCTATTAGAAAAGAAAAGTGAGACATGATCCGAAATCGAACTATGTTAGAGATTACCTCGAAATGTTAGCGTCATTCAGACTCATTAATTTTATAACAGAGTATACAAGAATAGACCCGAGAAACGGAACAAAAACATTAATCCATCACAAAACGAATATGCCAATTCATTCTGCTGTGATAGAAAGTAGTATGACGGACCATTTTGACGTATTCTGTTATACAGCTAAGGAATTAGCTGCAGTTGAAAACATAACAAATTGCCAACAAATTTGTAGAAGGAGAGTTAACCAATTAATAGAAGAAACGGGCTGGACAGTAGTAATAAATCAAAACAATGCCGACGTTAGTCCATAAAATAAATACCATATATAAAATGTCAACTACGACAAAAAAAGTGACACGCAAAAGAAAACAAAACGAGTGGATTACTCATTTTTTTAATCGAAGAATGCAAAAGAAGGGACGAACTATACCGAAGGTGGAAAAATAATAGAACGAATAGAAGTTATGAAGTTGAATATAAAATCTTTCGCAACGTACTTAAGAAACTAATTACAGTGCAAAATCTAACTTCTATAAAAACCAGTTTAATGAATTTAGTCGCGATTCTCGCAAAACATGGGTCTTGATAAAGCAAATTCTTGGAAGGGAAAAGACGAGCATAGACTTAAACTTGCTTAAAAACCTCTGAACGGAAGTAACTACACTATTCAACGAATTTGCAAAAGCATTCTTGACCCAAATCAAAGACGTAATTCAGTTTTGCAATTCCAAAACCTCGAATCATACAAATCGTAATTTGAGTTACAATCTTTGTTTACCCAAACAATGTTACCAAAATACGAACATTTTTTAGCACGTTACTAGAAAATAAATCACCAGAAATCGACAAAGTCCGCGTTATAGACATTGAAAAACATTCTGACATCTTTGCCCCCATTATTTGCAAATTATACCGTCGTTGTTCGACCTATTTACAAAAACCAACTCATGCTGAAATTATCGAAAAATATATGGAAGGAGTAATCATGGAAATATTGCAAGTATTCATTCATCACCATAAATTGACTAACCCAAATCAATATGATTTCCAAAAACGGGGAAACTGCTTGGTGAATTTGCGAACTACGTCAATGAAGGCCTTGTTCTGCTCATGGATTTTAGTAAAGCTTTCGATACCATAGATCACAACAAACTAATAGATGCACTGCAACATATAGGAATAAGAGGAATGATGGCGGAGTGGCTAAGGGAATATCTACCTAGTCCTGCCATAAGTTCTGTTACACAATTTCCAGCGCTTATCGTTCAAAATTTAATAGAACCGTTAACTTTTTTTTCAGAACACATGCAGTGATCAGTGAAGAATACTAGTCACTTTGGTTTCAGTTTGCAAACTATTAACATGGAGTGGAGTGGTAAAGAGAATCGAGTCGCGGTAATAGCGTTGCATAAGTGCAGAAAGAGTGCTGGCCAAATTTTCGAGTTGCTAAAACCGCTCGGAATATCGAGAATATTCGTTTATCGGGCTATTGCTCGTTGCGGCGAATTGTCTGGAGTAGAGGATAGGCCAAGAAGGGGTCGCCCGAGCGTCGTACTATACGAAGATCATGTCCAAGGAATTGGATATATCAATCAGATCCATGTCTAGGCTGCTTCGAGATGATCTCCATATGAAAGCCTATCGTCGGTCCACGGGTTATCTTCTAACTCCTCAACTAAGAAAAATTAGGCTAGAAAGGTGCAGAAGGCTGTGGCACGGGGACTTTTTATATTATTCACCAACGCACTTCTCCAAGTATTCAAAAACATCATATCTTTTGCTTTTGCCGATGATATGGCCATTGTAGTACGCCACAGGCCTTTGGAAATGGCAACATCCATTTTGCAAGATGAGTTTGATTTGTAGTGTATTCGTAAGACGAAATAAAAAACGTGTGGTTTCCTTAATGGCTGATTGACAAGTGATTTATTCAAGTTATTTCATTTTACATCCGATATTCTTCGTTAGGTTACAATTAAGTGATGCCACTATAGCAAAACTCTACATGTCCTCCCATAAGATAGACGCTTAAGATATTATAAATTACTTACTTCTAAATACAATATTTATTGTGTAAGAATAATAGTAATGATGACTAATGTGTAAATGAAATGAAATGAGATTATTAGTATTCAAACAGACGAAAACTTAAAAATAATAATAAAATTAGATTTCATAATTCAAAAACTTAAATTACTTGTACAGTATTTATAAATTCATAATATTTAATTTAATTCATTCTTTATAACATATAGCTTCTTGGAGTGGTCTCAATGCTCTACTAGGGACAGCTTCCGGAGTTTGATCTGAAATATAAGGACTATTCCCTACTGTACTCGATTCTTTGTTGTGGTGATTACGTTCGCCTTGAACGTTAGTTCCAATTATAAGGACTATTCCCTACTGTACTCGATTCTTTGTTGTGGTGATTACGTTCGCCTTGAACGTTAGTTCCAATTCCAGGATTTTGGTTAAAATTCTTATTTCTAATTTGATCCGAGTGCCTTTTTATTTCCCTGTTGTCATGAGCAAGGATACAAGTATATGATCGAGGACCGATCTTATCTTTTATTGTAGATTGAGTCCAGCTGGGTTTGTTAGGGTTTTTGTAGTCTCTTATCATAACGCATTGCCTTGCTGAAAACACAGCATTGCGTTTACCTTTGAAATTTTCTACATTACTACTTTGACTTTCAACTATAGTTTGTCTTGTTGTAGGTGGCTTTATTCTACTTAGACGGGATTTCAAAAGTCTCCCTAGAAAAAGCTTAGAAGGTGATTCACCTGTAGCACAGTGTTTGGTGTTGCGATAGTAAATCAAAAATCTATTCAAAATGGTATCTAAACAAGAATTATTGTCAACTTTAAGACTTGCTAATATTGACTTTTTTAGTATTTTAATAAAATTTTCTGCATGGCCATTCGTCGCTGGATGACCAGGAGCAGTAAGAACATGCTTAATGCGATTTATTTTTAAAAAAGATTTAAATTCATCTGAAGTAAACTGCCTTCCGTTGTCACTTACAAGAACATCTACTAAACCATAACGACAAAATAATTCTCTCATTTTTGTTATTGTAAATAACGACGTGATTTCCTTTGTTTTAAAAAACTTCAACCCATTTCGAATAAGAGTCTATCACAACTAACAGATAAAAGTTTTTAATGGGACCAGCGAAGTCTATATGAACTCGACTCCATACTGAATCAGCGGGATTCCATGGTATCAATGAAGATTTCTCAGGACTTGATTGCAATTCCTGACAAGGTATACATTTACGGATAAACTTTTCTATTTCGCTATCTATCCCCGGCCACCAAATATACAAACGAGCTAACATTTTTGTCTTTACAATTCCTAAGTGTGACGAATGAAGTTACTTGAGAACAAAATTGTGTAGCTTCTTTGGTACAACAGATCTATATCCCCAAAGTTCATACGTTCATACGACCGAAAGTTCATACGCTTTGTTGCGAAAAGGGATGAATTCGTCCCCTTTTAACATATGAACCGTGCCATTTTGAATAGCTTCGCTTAATTTCGACAGAACTGGGTCACGCCTAGTCTCTCGAGCTATGTCCTTAAAATTTAAAAATAGACCGAATTCGCTTTCGGATTCAATGAAATTTATATAATTACTTTCTTTATAATCTTTTGCAATCGAGAACTGTGGCATCCTCGAAAGTCCATCCGCACAGTTTGAGGAACCTTTTATATATTCAATAGAATAATTGAAACCTGATAAGATTAACGACCGTCTTTGAAGTCGAGCTGAAGCCATAATAGGCAAACCTTTATGCTCACCGAAGATACCTAACAAAGGTCTGTGATCAGTTCGCAAAATAAATCTATTACTCAAAATGTATTGTTCTAGTTTTGTTATACAGAAGATCAGGGAAAGAGCTTCCTTTTCAATGGCACTATACTTGGATTCACTATTCGATAAAGCTCTTGAAACAAAAGCGATAGGCCTAAGGCTACCCTGAACTCTGTGACATAGAACTCCAGCTACAGCATTGTTGCTGTCATCCCTGGTCAACACTTTAGGTAAGCTTGGATTGAAGTGCACCAAAACTTGATGGGATGTTACTTCAGCTTTAATTAATTCATATGATTTTTGACATTCTTGTGACCAATAAAACTTAACATTGGAACTAGGGGAGTGCCCCATTCCGAATTATCTACCTATTCGAGAGCTCCATCTTCAATTAATTTCCGCAGTTTATTTTCAACTTTAGTTTTCCACACAAAAGGTAGTGGCCTAGGCTTGAAAAATATCGGTTTAGAATCTTTATCTTACTAACAACTATTAAATTTTCAACAAAAACCGAATTAATTTGAACCAAATCGAAATTGAATTTCCTTAAAAAAGAACGTCCAATCAATGGAGGGCTTTTTGTTTCAGTAACTACTACTTCTATTTTACTTGTGAGACCACGATAAGAAATTAAAGCATCGTACTCACCTAAGACTGGTAATCTTTTACCACTGTAACCCACATAGGGAACTTGACATTGTCTTAATTTTGATGTCCCACTATGAATTTTTTTGAATATTGATGCTGGAATCAACGTGCAAGGAGCACCGGTATCACACGCCATTTTGATAGGAATGCCCTCAAAGATGACGTCCAAATAGTATATGCCCCTCATGCCCCTCGTAGAATCCGGAGCCACGCTGTAAATAGATAGGTTAAATAAATTGTCATCAATATCATTAATTGAGTAATTGCTATCGGAATCTGATACATAATTTACAGTTTCATTTTTGTTAGAACACATCGGTGCTAAATGACCCTTTTTACCACAGGAATGACACTTGCTATTTTTGTATTTACAAAAATGAGAATCGTGGTTGCGCCAACCACAGTGTGAGCAAGTTTTTTGCTGTTTTTGCCTGCTAGCGCCTACGCTACCGCTGCTGCCTGCTCCTAATCCATCGTTGCCTGCTCCAAATCTACTACGGCCACCAGAAGTCTTGTATTGATTCCCTTGTGCTTTACCCTTCGACCACGTGCTTTTCTTCATAACTAGGTTAACACGTTGCTCTTTGATATCTGTTGTCATTTTTATTTCAATGACCATCACCTTTTTTAGTGCTGCAGCGACTGAAAGATTCTCGTCTTCTTCGCATAGCTTTTCAAATATTTTGCTAGGCAAATGTATGATAATTTGGTTCAACACGAAGGCGTCCAAAAGTGTGTCGAATTTATAATTTAATGCCAAGCTTTTGACTCTTGCATACCATTCAGCCACGGTTTCATTGTCGTTTTTAACTGAAGAGAAAAACTTTTTTCTTTCGCGAAAAACTATTGTTGGTGGGGTATAATGAGTGCTTAGGATTGCGCACAACTCCGTGTATGTTTTGGAAATATACAGCCCAAGGTGAACTTGGGCTGCATAAACTGTTGTAAGACAGTATATGGAGCTGCACCTATTGATTTTAATAAAGCCGCTTTTTTAATGTTGTCTTCAGTACAATTAATTTCACAAAAGTGAATGTCTATAGCAAAACTCTACACTGCAGTAAAATGGTGTCACATTAACGGGCTGGTGATCAAAGCGGCAAAAACAAAAATCATGCATATCCGAAATCCTAACTTCAAACAACTGCAAAATTATATATTGTAAGATAGCCATACGAAAACAACAGAAATTTAATTTGAGATTAAAATGAAACGAAAATTCTGGTTCCCGAGAGGTAAAATTTTTTTTATTTCGTTCGTTCAGTTTTAATTTGTCTTGAATGTCCCTGTTGCTTCGGCTGCTAACTCGTAACTTTTTTTTCTTCCCAGTCTTCTGTCCGTTTTATATGCCTCGGATTTTTTTCTGTTTGTCACACTGTTTTTCTTCTGTTTGAAGGTCTCCAGTTCTCGTGCATCCGTTGTAACGTCTTTAAATCCACCGCTCGTTCGCAGACCACTCATCGTTGGAGAAGTTATACGTCATAGGAAACGGCAACTATTTTCTTCGTTGATTTTGTTCGTTTTTCTTCTTAATTTTTATGTGGTGGTCTCTCTTCTTCTTCTTCTGTGGAAAGTCATAAAACGGCCAAAAATGTGTATCAACACTGGCGGCAGCCACTTGGCGGATGTCATCTTTTCCACTTAATAGAAACAATTATAAACGTCCATATTAAGATTTCCATCACTCAAAATTATTTTTTTTTATTTAGTAAAAAAGTAATTCAAAAACAAAATTGGATGATTAATTTTGCGCCACCTTGTAGTACTTTGGGATCGCCTGAGCAAATTTTCATCCTCCGATATTCGTCGTCTGAGTGTCTATTGGAACATCCGTCGTTTAGCTTCGGATATCGAATTCACGAATTGCGCCAGAAACGTCTTCATCTGACGTTTTTTGGAATAGTCGTAGTAGTTAGGTTGTTATGATGGGTGGGTAGCAACACTATCGATCGATGTTGTCGAGCATGCAGAATCTCAGTTGGTGATTTTCCGGAACTGTTTGAAGGGGTATTACGATATGTAGTTAACAGCACATTCAGTGCGTCATCCCACTGCAGTGCGTAACTAAATAGTATTTTTTTTTTGTATAGCCATCTTAAAAGTACGCGCCGATGTCAAAAGAGAATTTTGTTGACAAAATGCCACTCTATGGCAAAAATGGATTGCAATGCGTTTAAATTGGTCACACTCATCTTGGCCAGGAAGGGGAACCTAGATAGAGCACCTACTACCACAAACCACATATTCTTTAAGAACAGTCCCGCGAAATTCACATGAATTCTTTCCCATGTTTTAGTTGGTACTGGACAACTATGGCACACCTTCGCGTTATGACTGGCGTGACTCTGGCAGGCAGAACAGGAAGCTACCATACGTCAATTAATCCGTACCGACGACTCAGGTTCTTCATTCGACTTGATCTACAGTGACCTTGGTGTGGCATGTGAAGAATCTTTGATTGAAGGGTTTTCAGAATTACCACTTTCGGTCTTTCAGAACAAAACATAAGAATGTTAGTACATATGTATATGAGTACAAAGAGAAAATCTTCTTTGAAAAAATGGTAAAACACTTGATTGGTCTACTGGCAGTTTGTGCAGCCAATCTTTTTGAGCATAGTTTGCCACATTCTGGATTGCCTCATCATAGTGAGAGGCATCTGTTTACTGCTGGCGGGAAAATTTACTGTAAGTGTCTTCTATTAATTACCAAATAGACTCTTCTGATTCATCAAAATTCTTGTCGGATCCTACGGGTAAGCCAGATAAGCAGTCTGAACTGTTCTGAAGACTTGCTGGGCGGTAAAAAATGTAATTTTAAGCTCCCATCATCGAAGCTACTAGTGAGCTTAGTAACACAACACGGTATCTGTCATCGATTATGGTGGTCGCTAAGGCCATGAAATATGATACAGGTCTGAAGAGAATGGCAGTAGAGAACTACCGAACGCCTGGACTAGTTTTTATATGAAAAATCGGAAAAAATTACTACACGCTCACCCTGAGATTTAAACCTATTAGTCGGACTTCGTTCATGTGAAAGAGCATGGAGCTTCAAATACGTCTAGCTGCTTTGTGAATATATTCTCCATTCAAGATCCAACAATTCTGCTAAAGTGGAGAATCTTGTGGGACTGCGCTTCAATGTATGGTGGGATGAACTGAAGGTGCACTGGACAAGAAGAAATATGCTCTGGTCATTTCCATCGACATTGAGAGTACTTTCGACAACCCAGCTTTTGAGGGCATGCGTAACTCGGGCAGTGTAGTTACTGACTGTCGTCAACATGGCGGCGTACAGTGCTACGCTTAAATTTTGCTTATTTTACCTGCTCGTGGAAGACATCGGCTATTATTATAGTTTCGTCCAATCAGTCTTGAGCTTCCAAACTATTTGGTGTGAATATTAAGCAAAAAGGATCACTATATAAACGCGCTTCTAGAGACGGCTAAATTTCAAACGGAGATCATATGTCCAATTTTAGTGTATGAACACTTAATAAGTGAACAGCAGCTTGGATGTCCTCGAAAAAGATTACTAGTTGATTGATTATGTGGCCGCAATAGTAACATATTACCAAAACCTTCATCTATATTGTGTATTCATAAACCTCTCGGCAAGAACCTTTCGGTCTATATTACATAATATAAACCACATGGATACCCAAAAGTGGTCAGACATACTGTATGGTGGCATCTAACCACTTCTACGAAACCACCAATTTTAGGCAGAATAATAGCAAACAAAAATGTGGTAATACAACTTGCCTATATTGACTTGGGACCTCTAACAGAAATACGGATGGAGAGAAAGGAAATGTCCCAAATTTCGCTGTTTAACCTACCAAAAGGAAGAAAATGAACAATATAAATTGTTTTCCAAATAGGGACTTGACAACTTTGAATTTAATTTGTGAACACACTCTTTTACTAATCATCAAGGTGTCACTGTCAATTATAAAATCTTAAAAATTTTCTACCGAAATTCGGAGTCGGTCACTGCAACTTTAAGAACGTTAACTCCAATTTTCGGTCGTAATTCCCGCCCTAGTAGACAGGCAATAGCAAATTTAATGTAAAAATTGGAGTCTACATATTCGTTGTGTAATGTTGCCGTGTCAATGAGACAACGGGTTGGTCGAAGAGTTGAAAATATCGCTTCCGTTTAGGCGTCCGTAGCAAACGATCCAAATCAGTCAATTCCACGGCGTTCGGTCATCGAATTGGGCAATGCTCAGACCACATTATGGCGTATTTTGCGTAAGGATCTTGGTTTACACCCATACAAGATCAAGCTGACTCAAGAATTGAAGCCGATGGTACGTTCTCCGATTGGGTTCTGGAGAAGATGCGCCAAGATGATGAATTTCATCGCAAAATCATCTTCAGTGACGAAGCTCATTTATGGCTCAATGGGTTTGTCAATAAGCAAAATATGCATTATAGGTCGGGTGAAAATCCACATGTGCTTCATGAATCACCACTTCATCCGCAAAAAATAACTGTTTGGTGCGGTTTGCATGCCGGCGGCGTTATTTCGTCGACGATAACGATAGTCATGTTACTGTGAATGGTCAGCGTTATCGCGCCATGATCACCGATTATTTTTGGCCCGAATTGGAAGATATGGACTTGGTCGATATGTGGTTTCAACAGGATGATGCCACAAGTCACACAGCACACACTACAATCGATTTATTGAAGAGTAAGTATGGTGAGCGTGTTATCTCAAGAAATGGGCCAGTCGATTGGCCGCCTCGTTCGTGCGATTTAACGCCGCTTGACTATTTTTTGTGGGGCTACGTTAAGTCATTGGCTTATGCCAATACGCCGACGACGTTGGAAGAGCTCAGAGCCAACATTGAACGCGAAATGTGTGGCCGAGTCGTTAGAAATTGGGTCCAACGAATCGACCGCTGCAAACGTGCCCGCGGTGGCCATATGAATGAAGTCGAGTTCCATTCATAAATGTTTTGATTGTTGTCAACTCAAAAAGTTGTCAAGTCCTTATTGGAAAACCCTATATAAACTTAGCATAAAAAGGCGGCTGGACAAGCTGAACCTTCTGGTCGAGTACATATAGAATCATAAATCTCCCACACATGGTGTATAGTATATTTTCGATCTTCTCAACGATTTGATTAGATCATATATAGTTCCGATTTATAGAATTCGTATAGTAGATGAGCAAAAGAATTGGCGCAGATCCTATACAAAACCCAAGAATTACTTACCGTCATTCTATCGATTATAAGGGCGAATGTTACTATTAGACGAACTCGCCAAATTTTCTAGTATGACAATGGAGAACGTCCGTAATCGGTAGAAGCAAGGTGATACACTGCCATACGATTTTTTCATCATCATACCTGAGAAAACGGTGCTCAACCCATGCACCAACACCATAGGCATAAATTTCAAAAAATCTCTGCAACGACTTGCCTACGCTGATGATATTACATCTTTTACCGAAAAGTCACATTTGCTAATCGCCGTTTATTGGACCTCGACAATTGAGGAACAGGACCTTGCCATAAAACACTTGGAGAGATCGCATAAAGACATGCTAGTTTTGCCATTTACTTACTTTAAAATAAATAAAGACGAAAAGTAAGGTACTGATTCAGTCTATGCCATCCAGGAAGCAATCATAGATCCCAGAACATTCCAGTAACGCAACCTGTCAACCCAATTATCCAAGACCTTGTTGACAATGTCTGGCTCTATGTCACAAATGACTCAGACCAAGGGCTTGCATCGTTTCTAGATTGTCCGCATAACATAGATCTCTATCTAGATCTAGACTTCGTATCCTTCACTTTTTGCTAGCACTCTGACATTCCCGCGGCTATAGCTATCCTTAGTTCTTAATACTAAACGTGGATCAAGCTACTTAACCTAATATACACGTACTCGTAACTAATATAAAATTAGGGTGGCCATCACTTGCTGCCTCTTGCTCTAAGTGGTCACCATTCCAACCGCGCTTGCGTCAAGGTCGTAGAGGAGCCGTTTATCTCTCGCCGCCCGACGGTGGACGTAGGTACTCGTATATTACCGGGATACCATTGCTACTTTGCATAAACCCTAACCTATTTGGTCGAAATAGATAAATGCCTCTTACGGAATAAATCCAAATCGGAGCGTACTCTCGTAGTTCCTAATATTGGAGTAATAAGCCTTAGAGATCAGACTATTGTCACTAGTCATCCCTTTTGCGATGTGCCTTCACTCACCTTAATCAAAACATTTTCAATTCTGTTCAATCGATCCTCATTGTAAGTAGCTGCTGTTGGGACTGCCGTATTTATCTGTATCCTGTTGTCCGAGGAATTTGTAAGCATTGAAAATCATTGTAAAATGCTAATTAGGTATGCTTTAAAAATTTAGAGAAGAGTTAACATTATGCTCGGCAATAGTCATATGAGTACATTTGATCATACTGCTTCAGCTGGCGTCGTAAGGGATCTGTATTGAAGCGGCGAGTTGCCATAGTATTTATTAACGTACTCAAAGGCTCACAAGCAACAAACAATTATGCAGGTGTCAATCTACGTTCGTTAGTTCTAATCTACTGTCTATCAGCGCAAAGTTCGGAAAATAACTGACTGATTGGTAAAGACAGGATATCTTTCCAAGCGGCGGCCTTAAGCGTATTTCTTGCTTGCTTTTATTGCGGCTTTCTTTGCTCCAGCTGCAGTTACAATTGACTCTTCTTCGATTGTCTGTTTTAGCGCTCGAACTTTTTTTAAGCTCTTGGAACATAGGACAGCGACTTAACTTATCGGAATGTCCCAAGTTCCTGCATAGTACACAAAAGAATTGACTAATATCCTAACCTAGAGGACATTCCCCATATTTGTGATACTTCATACACTTTATACACCTAAATTTCTTGTTGCAGTTAGCTAAATCATGTCCGAATCTATGACATCACATATATTACAGTACGCGATCTTGCCTATGGAATTTAATACTTAACGAACTTTTAATATTAATGTCAGAAGTTAGTTAGACTAGAAAGAATGGTAATTAATCGAAATCCTTTGCTGCGACCGTGGTAAATGTCTTGGCCCCCATGGATTTTAGGTCGTCGCTCTCAAATATTTTAAGCATGCCTTTGAGCTCCTCCGTTATCACTGCTAGATTAATAATTTTTAGCACCACTATCCTCAGTTTTTCATCCTCTGGGTGTACGTCTCTTTCGTATTCCCCTAAATTGCTACACATTATTATGTGCTTAATCGAAAGAAATCATTATTAACTAGCTTACCTACTCGTATGCTATCTTTAATTTATAAGCTTCTCACATTGATTGGGGGAATTCTTCCCTTCTTGGCTTGCTGCTGTTGTTGCTCTTGCTGCTAAAGGAGATTTTGCCCTTGTTGCTGCTGTTGCTTCTGCTGTTGTTGCGGCTGTTGTTATTATTGTTCCTCTTTCATCTGTTAATGGCATTGCTGCTTCATGTGTTATTGTTGTTATTTCTACTCTCGCAATTTTAAGGGTCCTCGTATAGCCTACCTTCTGATAAAGCATCATCCTACAACAACTCTCCGCGGAAGTTACCTGTGTAGACCTCCTTCGGATTCGTAGTAGTACTTTTTTTCCCCCGCCAGCTCAGCCATAAGAACTAATTTTTTAATATAATTTCTTTAGTAACAGACGAGGTTTGCTACAGCTTTAATTTATCCCGCCTTTAGTTTAACCATACACGCAATAGCGTTCAGCATTAGGAAGAACGTAAACAGATCTGCTACCAAAAAGAATATTTATTTTCTCTCTGACATCAAAGCTGTCTTGCCGTCAAAATTTTTGAGACAATCTCAAAAATGATCTGAGACTTCATTGCACTTCTCAAAACACTAGCCCGCAACAATAGGGTTCATTTAATCTGACTCCATATAAAGATTTGTATCCCTGTATCCTCATACTGAAGTCGTTATTGTGGGCGATTACAATATACACAATTCTGGCTGGCTTCGACATGCTTGTAAATGAGCCCACGCGAATACCAGACGTTGATAGTTCAACACCCTGAACTTGTTTTTAACTTCTCACCGTGATAAGTATATTGTTGAACTGTTTTGCCCTCTACGCTCGTTGGACCACTGTGCTATATCAGCTAATTTCTCGTATACCGACCACACAGTTAGAGAAAAGATTCCTAAAAGAACAGTATGACAATACGAGAAAGCCATTTGGAGCGGACTTAACAGCTTCTTTAGGAATTATAACTGGTCGTTATGTTTCCTCGATAGCGACGCGGATGCCGCTGCTGATATGATCACAGACACTATTCTCTTTGGAATGAGATCCTTTATCCCTGATCGGATGAAGAGTATCAAACCAAAAGAAAAGTCATGGTACGACTCGAGCTGTCAGTGTTAGAGAAATGTTTTATCGGTCCTTCAAGACCAACCAAACAGAGAAAAATCGAAGAAAGTTTAAACGAGTCAGGAATGACTGCAAAGTCTTTCTTAAGCGTGTGAAATTTCAATACGACCTAAAGTTGAGGCAAAAACTAAATATCCCACTGCAATGTCCCAAAGGTAGTAAAAGCTTTTGCTCGTTTGTCAAAAACACCACAAATTCTGACTCATCCTCCATCCTAATGATCTTCTACAATGATATTCCAGTTGTCAGCTCTTTAAAACAAAGCCAATCTGCTAGCTGCACACTTTGCGGACAGCTCAACACTTCCAGATTGTGCTTTGTCTCCGCCTACACTTGAATGCGTCGAATCTTGAATGGGACGAATCCACTTTCGCACTCGTGTAGCAGCAAGAGTGCTTAAAGATCTCAACATACATAAATCCGCTGGTCCAGATGGTTTATCACCCCTTCTTCTGAAGAGGTGTTGTTCTACGCTGGCAAAACCACTGCGTAAGCTTTTTCATCAATCCTACTCCTTTGGACTCTTTCCAGAAAACAGCATACGTATGTCAAGCCCGTCCCTAAAAAAGGGGAATCTTCTTGTCTCTCCTCCTACAGGGCCCATTTGCACTTCCGTCCCTTCTTTAAAAGATCATGGAAACGCTGATAAATCGTCAGCTCATGAAATATCTCGAAACACGAAAAATTCTCAATGACCCGGCAGTACGGTTTTCGTAGCAACAGGTCCACTGGCGATTTGATGGCGTATCTCAACCGAAAACTTGAACCAAAGCATACATTTGATTTTTCTAAGGCATTTGACCACAGTTTAACATCAGACTCTTTTGTCGAAAATGCGTGCATTTGGGACTGATGACTCGCTTTGTCAATGGATTAGAAACTACCTTTCGGAACGTTCACTTCAAGTTGTCTTGGATAGTTTCAAGTCTGATATTCACAAAATAAATGCTGGTGTGTCCTAGAGCCCCATTCTGCCTCCGACACTCTTTTTAATCGTCATTACTGATTTCTTGTCTGCTACTTTTAATCCAATACATTACTTTGCTGGTGGCAGTACTCTCTGCTTTTCATATTCGTTTCCGGACTCATGTCCCTGCTCTTCGCATGTAGAACGGGAACGGCAGCGTAACCAATTGGGGAACTATCAACAGAGTGGAATTTAATGCTTCCAAAACACAATGATGTCTCCCGTCGTTACAGCGAAATTTAAACACCCAGCCATTATCCATGAATGGCACTTGCATTTTCGAAACCGAAAAACTTTCTATTCCCGGTATGTGTGCCAATGACAGCTTACGTTGGAATGACCACATATTCGATTTCACCAAAAATGCTGCAAAATGTATAGGTTTCCTCAAGCGATGTAAGAAATATTTTACCCCCTCTGACCTGGCGTTTATTATAAAAGTTCACCCTCAAGCCCATCTTTGGATGTACTCTGAAATATCGTGATTGTTTCCTAAGCCGTACAACTCGCTGATGGAATGCCCTGCCGAGCTCTTTATTTCCTAGCCAGTATAACTTGCAAACATTTAAAACCAACGCACATCGGTATCTCTCTTTTTTCCCTCCCTAACTTCCTTTCGCCCGCGCTATGTGCAAACATTTTAGGGGTACATAAAGCCCTTGTGCGCGCGTCAATTATAAAAAAAAAAACTGTAATCGCTTAAGTAGAACACGTCTAGGTATTATAGACAAGCCATACCTTGAGGCAGAATATTGCTGCCAGCTCCCTCAAAGATATAGCCAAGTTTGTTCAAATTTCAGTCTCATCATTGGTGAGCTTTACCTTGAAGAAAGCACATACATGGTCACACATACCCGTTTAATCTAATCTTATCACCTGCTGCTTCTGACGTTTTCTCTTTTTAGCTGAAAATATATTTCACATGCCCTGAACATGCGTTTTTGCAACGGCTCGTTTAGTCGGTCTCCCAGCTGGCCCTTGTCCCACGTCTCAACTCAATTGATATCCAACTGCATCACAATATTTATTGAGTATCGTTTGGCAAAATTAAGACTGATTCGCATTTCTAACAAGTCGTCTATTCTCAGTGAGAGTGGTTACCACTCCTGTATTTCGGGGACTTGGCTTACACTTTATTTATTATTCGCCTCCTTACTCAATGCTCCACCCTTTTCTGCAATTGTGTAGTGCATTTGCGTAGGCTTTAATAGTTTCCCTCTTTTATAACAAAAAAAAATGGGAAAATAACTCAAAACATTTGGAACATTTTTAATTTAAGGCCTGATGGTGTTGTTCCCACCACTGAGCTGTCTATAGTGATAAATATGTCACATGCCGAAATAGGATGGTATTGTTAGTTAAAGCTGGCGAAGCCAGTCCCCACCTTTAAGAATAAATTTTGACTGCTTAAACTGATCCATCTACCCATTCACTTCCTTTCGTATTTGATTGGCATAACATTTAGCTTATCACTTAATTAATTTTCCTTCCACTGCTACCAAACAGATCCCTCATCACTTGTCATTAAAATCTCTTATCCTACCCGACGCGGCGTGTGCGCAACCTTTTGTCGCATTTAAAAAATTACAAAATCAATTTGCATAAATTTTTCGAAATACAACAACCTCCCCTTTCTAATTGCAGAACCCAAAAGAGGACCAAAACAGCCACAGCACCAATCTTGTTGTCGTCGTTAACGATAACATCAACGGACGACCAAAAATCTACACTGAGAATGATGCTCAAGAGAACCTCATCAAGAACAATGAAACGTGCATATAACATGCTCTGCAAGTGTCCTCCTGTAGCAGCACCAGTCGAAAGCACGGCATCAAGAAGCTCCTGCATGTGCACTACTCACCAGACACTCATCCATAGATAGTGTGAGTTAGCGAGGACATCATCCTTTATCTGTATAATATACAATACAAACAATTCGCAGAATACTATGATAAATCTTGTATTTATACTTTTTGGACTGCTTTTTGTTACGCGTTCTTTGTAAATAATAAATTTTTGTATAAATGTTAAAACTATAGACAAAAAAAAAAACAAAAAAAAAAAAAGTATATTTCCAAGCCTGGGCCTAGTTGTTTAAGTCTCTTAAAGTTGTGATTGTGATGTGATCTATTCAAGAAAAAAAGATTACCCCACGAAGCGAAATGATATTTATAACTGTTATTATGACCACTGAGTATAAAAATTATTTTAATTAAAAATTCTTTGCTAAAGCCAGATGTCTGTTGTCTCTTTTGTTGTTATCAACTTTGGAAATTATTTCATCGTTTGTGGTTGTCAACTTGAATAAGAACAACATAGCAAGGGTGGTCGATTTTTCTTACAAAATTTTAATGACCTTTAAAGAGTCCTTAAACCGTGAAACTCACAAGCAATTTTAACTACAATAACTGCCCATTATTGAAGTACGGGCTACCAACGCTTTTACCTAAATATATTGGCTGTAGATACTCGTATTCGGATATCGATAACAATGGAGAATATCCTCAGTATTACTCAGGCTCTAATGAACAGATTACGTCGTGAATAATCAATTCAACCTTCCATGTGTAATCGAGTGTAACGTGATATCATTTAAATTCACAAATGGACTGTTAGCAGGTATTACTTCCTGAAATTGGGTAATCTCTGTGTTTTGCAATACAATAACATTAATGTCACACGAATAGTTGAATAACTGATTCTTTTATCTTCTGTTGAACTGGCATATTTAATGTATCTTTTAGGTTAGATTAGTTACATGCCAACTCATCTTGGACATCAAAGATGTATGAGTACAATTAAAAGTGTCACGTAACCTCATCCTGCTGAAATAGAGTCTTGTACGTGTCGATATTACGAAATCATCTACAACGTGAGAGAATTGATAGCCGAATTTTAACCCTAATTTGGACAATTTTGTTTCTTGTTCTAACGACTGTCCATTCATGATAATTTGCTCAGCTATACTGATCACAGTTTCTGAAATTTTCCGAATTTCTGCAATGTAATCCGAAATGTTTTCATCTGGCTCTTTGGAGGAATTTATAAAAGGATGAAATTTCCAGAGGAGTGTTACAGTTTTTTTATTACTAATAAAAGAAGTTACCTTGATTCAATTTTTTTTATTGAGATGCTTACAGCTCGGAGGTCAAGACAAGAGAGAGATAAAAAGTAGCTTAAAACTAATGTGAATTCAATATAATGTGCGATTGGTATAATAGAATTACTTCGCAAGGTTGGTAATAAGTAAAGGGTGATAGCAGACCATGAGCATGAATTATTTTATGCTCCGTCAACTAACACATTACATGTTTATTACAATATATAACATCTTCCGCCACTAAATAACGTGTTGGTATTACCAAAGTAATTACAATAAAATAGCTTAACAATTATTTCAAAAAATCAACTGACAAATTCATATACATTAGTTATTCTGAAATTGTTAATTTCTTTTCTATACGAAGCGAATTAGCTAATTCTTTATTTTTGAGTCTACTACACCTTCGTAACTCCATATTTTCCAAGAATTTTTTCTTTACTCTAAGAGGTCGTTTGCTCTTACAATCTTTAATTTTGCTAGGATCGATATCTGATACAAAAAACTTATCATTCAAATTGTTTTTACGAATTTGATTCTCGTGTACAAATCGTTCAACTTCGTTTACTCTTATAAAATAAGTTAATTTACTAACAATTTTAGAAAATTTTTGCTGGAATCCATTTTATCATATTCATATAGTGGTTTCTATACAATACTTCTTCCCCCGCTTTAAATTTTGGTCTAAATGAAGCCTTACAATTTGTATTCCTTTCATCGTTTACCTTTGTATTTACGTTATTATCAATAGCTTTATTTTCTGTACTTGTATTACTATAATACCGTAAGGAACTTAACAGAATTATTGGCTTAAAGCTAAATAATATTTCAGAAGGAGATTTGGAGGTAACTGTTGATGGAGTGTTGCGGTAATTAAAAAGGAATTCATTTATTTTTTCTTCTAACGACGTTGTATTAACTTTTTCCAAGCACAACTTTTTTAAAATTTAAATTTTACTGTCTGAACTCCTCGTTCTGCTAATCCATTCGATTGTGGGTGATATGGGGGGGATTTGATCAGATCAATACCTTTACATTTACAAAATTGACTAAAACCTCTCGAATTAAAAGGTGGTCCATTATCCGTCACAATACAACGTGGATATCCAAAAACTAAAAACAACTTCGATAACTTATTTATTAATGTCTAAACACTTGTTGTGTTCATAAATCTTATGTCGCAATATTTTGAGTAAGCATCAATAGCGATTAAAAATGTTTTCCCACCAAAGAAAAATAAGTCTAAATGAACACGGTCAAAAGGAAACTGCGTTGGCACCCATTTTGTTTCAACTTTTTCATGTGGAAAGTTTTGTGTTTTCTCACAGACTTCACAGTTTATTGCGAATAAGGTTATTGATTTATCAATACCTGGCCACCACACGAATGATAGCGCTAACATTTTCATCCGCACTACACCTGCATGGTTCTTATGCAACATCTCGAGAACACTCTTTTGAAGTGATATTGGAACAACTACTTTGTGCCCATAAAGTACTCGTATGCAACCATTTTCAATGGATAAACTTGTTTTATTTTTAAAATACGGCTTTATTTCATTTGATATCTTATTTGGCCAACCTAATCCATAAGGACTTGCATCAGTGAATAAAACAATTTCTTTATTGGGGTCATATAGTTGCAAAATGTTATTATTTAAAAGAAGAGTTTTACTCTTCTCAAAAGCTTTCTGGCAATCTTCTGTCCATACAAACTGTGTATCTTTTCTTAATAAGTTGTATAATGGCTGAATATGTGATGCGAGATTTGGAAGAAATTTATTATAATAATTAAGAAGGTCTAAAAAAGATTTCAATTGTTGTAGATTTTTTGGTGATGGGGCTTGAATAATCGCTTTCACTTTCTTCTGGTTAGGACTAATTCCTTTAGCGCACAGTGTATGACCTAGATAATCTACAGATTCACAAATAAATTTGCACTTTTCAACATTTATATGAACGTTGTGGTTTTCTAGTCTACGTAAAACTTCAAAAAGATTGCGTTCGCAATCAGCAGGCGATGCACCTCCCACTAAAATATCGTCTAAATAACAAGAAACATTTTTTAACCCTTGAAGAATCCTATCCATTACAGACTGAAATATTGCAGGCGCGCTGCTTACTCCGAAAACAAGGCGAGTAAAGGCAAAAAGGCCTTTAAATGTATTAATTACTAAGAGCTTCTGCGAATTACAGAAATTTGCTGGTAAGCACCTTTTAAATCTATTATGGAAAAATACGAACAGCCCGATAAACCTGAAAAAATATCCTCAATACGAGGTAATGGGTAATATTGTGTTTCAATACACCTATTCAACGTCACAGTCAACACAAATTCTTTTATTTCCGTCCTTTTTTTGGCACTATTACTATAGGGCTGGCTCATTTGCTAAACTCAACAGGAACTAAAATTCGTTCTTTAACTAGCCTATTCAACTCAATTTCTACTTTTTCGCGCAATTTATACGATACCTGATAAGCGGCATGGAAAATTGGTGTTTGGTCACTTTTTAAAACGATATCTGCCTCATACTCCACTCTCGGATGGATTAGTTCTGGCTTTGTTATCTCCTAAAAATTGTGCTTGGTTACTTACATTCATAGTCTGATTACGAGAGACAAACTGCTCTGGGCGCTGCATAGCTTCAAACCATACAAGTCTGCTGGTCCGGACGGTATTACACCTGCCGAGCTACAGAGATCCTCAGATATTATTCTACCAGTGTTGGAAAATATTATGAGGAGCTGTGTAGAACTTATCCACATTCCACTGTTATGGAGAGAAGTCAATGTAGTATTCGTTCCCAAAGCTGGAAAATGTTCTCATGTGGTCCCAAAGGACCTCAGACCTATAAGTCTATCATCATTCCTTCTGAAAACTTTAGAACGACTGATTGATATCCATATTCGAGCTAAAGTTGATCCAAGACTTCTGTCTGCGGCTCAACATGCCTACTGTAAAGGGAAGTCGGTGGAAACGGCTTTGCACTCTCTGATTAGCCACATCGAACGATCCCTACAATATAAGGAGTACACAATGGTTGCTTTCCTAGACATAGAGGGCGCCTTTAACAACGTCAACACATCCGCAATCACGACTGCGCTGTCAACTCTGCAGGTAGACGGCTCACTTGGGGAGCTGATTAATCTAATGCTAACAAGCAGGATAATCAACTCCAAACTGGGTGAGACTTCTGCTAAAAGATATGTCAGTAGGGGTACGCCGCAAGGCGGTGTCCTCTCTCCCCTTCTCTGGAACTTAGTGGTTAACGAACTACTGATATACCTGGAAGCGGGTGGTAGCAGAGTGATTGCCTATGCGGATGACGTTGCCATAGCCGTCTCAGGAAAACATTTAAATACCATTAAAGAACTCCTCCAAGTAAATCTTAACAGATTAACCTGCTGGGCAGATCGCTGTGGATTGGGAATAAACCCCCATAAAACTGATCTTGTCCTCTTTTCTAGGAAATATAAAATTCCAATCATAGACCCTCCTTCAATAAACGGTACCAGTTTAGCTTTCTCCGATACAGCAAAATATCTGGGTCTCATTTTTGACAGGAAACTAAACTGGAAACCTAACATTCAAGAAAGAGTCAATAAAGCTACAATAGCTTTATTCTCTTGCAAGAAAGCCATTGGGAACAAATGGGGCCTTCAACCTCGCATAACCCACTGGCTATACATCTCGGTCATAAGACCGATACTTACTTACGGGGTGGTTGTCTGGTGGACGGCCTTGGATAATGCAGTCAACCGCATTAAATTAAGCAGAGTCCAAAGAACAGCATGTCTATGCACAAGCGGAGCCTTGCGGTCTACCCCCTCTGCGGCATTAGATATTCTGCTTCACTTGACACCCCTCGACATTTTTAGCAAGCAAGTAGCTGCGACTGCAGCTATTCGCCTTAAAGCGACTAAACAGTGGACAAATAATTCATTTGGCCACGCTAACATTCTTAATACATTAGGAATCCTCACAGAGAACATCGATTACACCATACCTGAACTTTGGTTTGACAAAATCTTCCATGTAAGCTTCCCCTCTAGATCACTCTGGGAGGAGGATGCTTTCATGGAGGACAAGTCAATCCATCTCTACACAGATGGATCTAAAACCGACAGCGGAGTTCGTGGCGGTGTTTTCTCAGATAAGCTAAATCTAAGCCTCTCTTTCCGCCTTCCAAATCACTGTAGCGTGTTCCAGGCGGAAATTTTGGCGATTAAAGAAGCTCTGTCCTGGCTGAAGAAAAACGTGATATCTGCAAAGGATATCCGCATATTTTCGGATAGTCAGGCCGCCATCAAGTCCTTGGACTCGGTCTCATTGTGTTCTGAAACTGCCCTTGAATGCCGATCATCTCTCATGGAGATGGCAGAGCAGTTCAACATTCACCTCTGTTGGGTGCCGGGCCACAGAGACATTCCAGGGAACTGCAGAGCCGATGAACTCGCCAAAATTGGAACCACTCTACCTATCCTACCGGACAAAGGTAGTATAGGTATACCAATCGCTACGTGCAAACTAACACTAAAGCTAGATGCCAATAAAAGAACGGACCTTAGGTGGACTGCTGGACAAACATGTCTAGCGACCAAACAGATCTGGCCAAGGCTGGATCTGAGTCGCTCTAAGTGTCTGATCCTTTTAGATAGGAAACATCTCAGCGCCATAGTAGGTGTCATTACCGGACACTGCCTCATAGGCAAGCACGCAAGAAGGCTTGGCGCTTTTACTAACGATTTCTGTAGAAGCTGCATGGACGAGGAAGAGGAGGAGACAATCCCCCACTTACTCTGCACATGCCCAGCTCTCTCTCAGAGAAGGAAGCTTCACCTAGGAGCTTTCTTCTACAACGACCTAAACGATCTAGAAAAAATAGACGTTAACAGTCTCCTACGCTTTATTAAAAGCTCAAACTGGTTCCAGTAGTAAGAAGATCACAGATCCACGTGGCATCACAATGGGCCAATAGGCCTAAGTGGGTTGGTATTTCCAACAGCCACTCTTACCTAACCTAACCTAACCTACTTACATTTACATTGCATACACTTGGTTGGCGAAACTGTTGTCTCCAACTCGGATACAATTTATCAATCCATGTACGCCCCATCAAACTTTTTCGCGGTACATCTCCAACAACAACAACTATTGGCAACTTCCATTCGTGACCACCAAAGCCCACTTCCACCTCGAAACTACCAAGCTCACGTAACCTAGAACCAGTCACTGAACAGAGATTGAAATATGTTTTTTCTAATTTACAATTTTTGAACTTATCTAGATATTCTTTTTCACTTACTCGTATAATAGTCGTTGATGGTCCCGTGTCAATCTCCATAGAAAGCAGCTGTCCATTTGCTCTTACTAGTACCTCTTCGGATTTATTGAAAATACGAGTACTCACGCTATTCACGCTCTTCGCATTACCTCTGAATCGACACTTGATAGCTATGTGCCCCCTTTTGTTACACGCAAAACACTGCCATTCTTTTGCTGGACACTGGAACTCTTTATGCAAACTGCTCCCACAACGAAAACAAATTTGCTTGCTGTTATCGCTTGTACAGAAACTGCTGGAACTTTTTTTTTTGTGAAATCGTAGCCGCTGAACGTGGTGTTTTGTTATGACGAATACTTGAACTATTTTTTTGTGGACAGGTTTTTCTTTGTTGATTATACTCGTATATCATATTGTGTGACATCGGTTGGATGGCACGTGATGCATTATGTGAAGCCTCCACATTTAATGCTAGTTGACACACCCTTTCAAAGGTTAACGAGTCATCTCGAAGAAGCATTTCTTGAATCTTATCACTTTTTACTCCGACAATGAACCTGTCCGCCAAAGCTTCATCCAGAATTAGAGATTTGTACTTTGCTAGCATGTCATCCTTGACTTCTTCTAAATACTCGTAATCTCCAAAACGGCACGTTTGAGCTGCAGATTTTAGGCGCACAATAAATTCATTTAACGATTCACCGTCTTCTTGATAAATTTTATTAAATTTATAGCGTTCTGCTCTTTTATTCTCCTTTTTTAGCAAAATGATCTCGCAGCAATTTTAAGAGTTCTTCACAGTATTTCATATATTTCGGCTACAACGATGGTGATAAAAAGCGGAGTTTTTCCATCTTCTTGGATGTCATTTACTATGAAAAATTGATTTATGCGATCTTCATATGCCTTCAAATTACTGCCAGGTACAAACGGTTCAATATTTCCAACTAGTCGGGACATTTTTAATTTTATTTCATTTAATAGTTAAATAATTAACCACACGTGTTTCGCCCATCCTCGTCGCCAATGTTACAGTTTTTTTATTACTAATAAAAGAAGTTACTTTGATTCAATTTTTTTTATTGAGATGCCTGCAGCTCGGAGGTCAAGACAAGAGAGAGATAAAAAGTAGCTTAAAACTAATGTGAATTCAATATAATGTGCGATTGGTATAATAGAATTACTTCGCAAGGTTGATAATAAGTAAAGGGTGATAGTAGACCATAAGCATGAATTATTTTATGCTCCGTCAACTAACACATTACATGATTATTACAATATATAACAAGGAGAAACACGGTGAGCGAGAGTCTTGTAGATAGTTCGCAGATGTGAAACTTTTACGGTGAATTTTATAATTGCAATAGGTCATATAACGATGCCACACAGACTGTGAGGAATGTGGCTCGTTGTAAACTGACTGTGATAAAGTAATAAAATCTGTATGTCGTTCATCAAAAACATTAGAAACTTGCAAAGGGTATCAATTAATTTATTTTCTTTAGAGCGTACGGAAAAAAAAATAAAAATTTTACATTAAGACATATTTCCTCCATATTGCGAAAGCATTGTCGCTCCCAAACCAACGCCTGCCCCATGGCGTTCCAAAGCACTTTATTCTGAAGTTATAGACTGAAATTCTTCAGGGAGTGGTGTGAATTATACTTTAATGAGAGATGCAACAGATAAATCCACTGAAGGAAACAAGGAAACTAGCTAATGCGTGCAGGAAATTTCGTCATCCAGGAATGAACACACTCAGACCACCGTCCAATAACTATCAAAGTAGAGCTGAAAATGCATAAACCTCTGCATCACTGATTTGCTTTTTTTGGCTACCAAAACTACGTTGGCGACACAAAAATGTTAAAATATACAAGGCGAATCTTAACTCCGAAATAAGTGGATTAATAATAGAGAGCTGCAATCCATCAGAGGCATAGAAATGCATACGACATGTGTTTGGAAATATAAATCCATTTATACGTACTTTCAAATTCTATCCATAAAGTTATACTGTACATACTTTTCGATTTCAATTCTTACTTCAACTTTTGTTTGTACTTTCAATAATTTGTAAATTTGTACGACTCAATAATAATCTCTTATATTAATGTATCATATTCAAACTAAATTGCGCTCTCATACACATTTAATGATGTATAACACTTAATGTATAACACTAAAGTTAATCGTTGCTTTGAAATGTAACATTTCTTCACTTGTGATTCAACCATTAAAGAGGTACATACCATCAAACCAGTTTCGATTCTTTTACTGATACTAAACTTATTTCGCATTCTAAAATTCTATTCTAAAACATTTTTTGGTCCAAATCGAGCCGGATTGGGTTTTCGCCAATTCGAACTTTCGTTGAATATCACCATCATCATCAATAAAGGAGAGAGCGTCATCAAATTTATCATCAAAAATCATCGATCGAAGCACCTCATGCAATCTTGGAGGATTATCGGGACATCCGTTAATTAATTAATTCATTGTCGGACGATCAATATTTTTCGCTGTTGCGGTACCGAACATTTGATTAGACAGTTATCGGACTCAGAATATGTGTAAGATAAAATTCGCGCATGTACGAGTATGTATGACCTTTGCATGACCTATCAATTTAATTTAAATTATTATATTTGCATGCGTATCAATTGAATTTTAATTGAAGTGGAGTGAATTTAGGATTTTGAATTTACAATTTATTATCATAAATTATATTGCTTTATTTGAAAATGAACTCGATTAAAAATCTGTCAGTTCTGCGCTCAGTACGTGGTAATCTTAAGGGTTCATTGACGAGATATGCCTATTTTACCGAAAAACTCTGTGAGGCTGTAAAATTAGAAGCTCTTCAAGTTCGTATCGAGAAAGTTGATGAATTATTCGAAAAATTTAATGCTACTCAAGCACAAATTTATGAATTTAGTGAGGAAAAGGATTACGGTGATCCTGAAAAGGAGTTTGAGGAGTTCGAATCAAAATATTTTATAGTTAAATCGGTTCTACTCTCTGAAATTCGAGAAAGAACAAAGTCTGATATTAATGCTCATACAGCTTACAAATCTTCGCAATTCGAACCTGCTTCGCAAAACATCAATAGTTCAAATTTAAGCAGTCACGTTGATGATTGCCTTCCTAAGCTCTATATTGAACCGTTTGAAGGTAATTATAAGGATTGGCCTGCGTTTCGGGATATGTTTGCGAGTTCTGTCCACCAGAAACAAAACTTATCAAACACTAAAAAATTCCACTTTCTTCGTTCGTGTCTCCGTGGCGAAGCTCTTAACTTGCTTACACATATCCCAGTGTCCGATGATACATACGAACAGGCATTTGATAGATTGGTAAAAAGGTATGATAGACCGCGCTATATCATCAATAGTTTATTAGAAACATTTAATCAATTACCGTCAATTCAAATCACAAATGTAAAGGTTCTGCGAAAATTATCAGATGGTGCAGATGAGGTGGTTCGGGGCCTAGACTCACTTAAGTCATTCGAAAGAGATCCTTGGATGATTTCCATTCTTTTATCTAAAGTAGATTCAGATACTCGGCAAGCCTGGTCGTCAGATAGTGTAGATAGTGAGGAACCAAGAATTAAGGATCTTTTAACGTTTTTGGAACGTCGGTGTGAAGCGCTCGAATCTTGTAAATTACATGTTCGTGATCCTTATAAAGCAAGACCTTCATCGTCAGTACGAAGTATGCAAGCGACGACAAACCTGGTGTGTCCAAAGTGCAATGCATTGCATAAACTTGCACAATGTACGGAATTTGCTGCTATGGAAATAGAGGCAAGGAGAGATTTTATAAAAAATCAAAAGCTTTGTTTTAATTGCCTGCGAGCTGGTCATGCTTCAGTTCGTTGTCCGTCTAAATTCAGATGCAAAAGTTGCAATTCACGTCACCATAGTTTGGTACATCTTGGTAGTACTACTACAAGAAGTACTAAATCTGCAGAAGCTAGCTCATCAACAAATTCGTTCACCCAAAATTCATCTTCTCCTGCCCCTTGTGCTTCTTCCTCAAACACATTCATCTCTAATCATTCAACAAATATAAGACATATGTTGCCTCAAACATTGCTACCTACAGCTGTTGGAAAAGTGTTAGATGCTAGCGGAAACTATCAGCTAGTTCGCGTACTCATCGACTCGGGATCACAAATCTCCTTTGTCACTGAATCGTGTGTCCAAAAACTTGGGCTCAAACGAAGAAACGCGCGCATACCTATAACAGGTATCGGTGCAAAGTCTGCTATCACATCGAAAGGATTAGTATCGTTGGTTCTCAGTTCTCGCTTCAATTCGGCCAACATTTCTGTCGACACTTATATTTTAACAAATGTTACATCGTCGTTACCAACTATTTCATTTGATGTGAATAATTGGGATTACATATCCAGATTGGAATTAGCCGATCCATATTTTAATCAGTCTAATTCAATCGACGTCCTACTTGGTGCAGATAAGGTCTGGGAAATCTTTTTAGGCAAAGCTATTCGCGGATCAAATGGACTTCCAATCGCACAAGCGACTATTTTCGGTTGGGTCCTTGCTGGGAAAACCACTTCGGGAATCGAACAAGAGATACGGTCTAATCATACACTCCTTGACATCGACTCAATTTTAAAAGCGTTTTGGACGATCGAAGAGGTCGATTCAAAATCTATTCTTTCGAAAGAAGATATCGAAATCGAGCAGCACTTTCGTGAAACGCATCAGAGGGATAAAAAGGGGAAGTACATCGTCAGACTTCCCTTTAAGGTACGTCCATCTTTCGCTGGTACTCTCGATGGTGCATTCTCTCGTTTAAAAAGTATGGAAAAGGGATTTGCGGCAAATAAAAACCTCGCCCAATCCTATTCACAATTTCTTGATGAGTACTTAGCCTTAGGACATATGGAAAAGATTCCATCATCAGAAATATCTACGTCGAACACATTTTATTTGCCACACCATACAGTTATTAAGCCGGACAGCGTGTCGACAAAGCTTCGTGTAGTGTTCGACGGTTCGTTCAAAGACAAAAACGGAATATCGCTAAATGACTCGCTTATGATCGGTCCACCTATTCAGCGTAATCTTTTCTCCGTTTGTCTCCGTTTTCGACGCCATAAATATGTATTTACCGCTGATATTGTTCAGATGTTTCGTCAAATTTGGGTAGACAGAAAAGACACAGATTATCAGCGCATCATATGACGTAAATCACCCACTGACATCCTAGAATATTTTCGGTTGTGTACAGTTACATATGGAACATCATGCGCGCCCTATCTATCGGTTCGAGTTTTAGAGCAAATAGCGTTTGATTATCGCGACGAGTATCCTGAAGCATGCGATATAATTCTTAATGACTTCTACGTAGATGATGTAGTCTCAGGTGGAGACTCCCTCGCTGATGTCATTTTCAAAAAGCAGTGCTTAATCGAACTTCTCTCCAAAGCCGGTTTGGAATTAAGTAAGTGGCAAAGCAATTGTAAACAACTTCTTCCTAATGCTCAAGTGGGACAAAGTCATAGTATTTCGTTAGGTAGCAACTCTGATTCGTGGGTGAAAATACTCGGTTTGCTTTGGAATTCAGAAGTAGACTGTTTTTCGTTTCTCTTAAACATAGCTCCAAATGAAGCTCTAACCAAACGTCAAATCCTTAAAGAAATAGCTCGAATCTTTGATCCCCTCGGTTTCCTCGCGCCGTCTGTAATACAACTAAAAATAATCCTTCAAGAATTGTGGCACCAAAACCTCAACTGGGATGACCCTCTTCCAAAATCTATCGCTACACAGTGGCTCAAATACAGGAAAGAACTACCAGTCCTTACAAAAATTAGTATTCCTCGGTCTATTGGAGCAGTGGATGCCACATTTGAGTTGCACGGATTTTCGGATGCTTCGATTTTCGCCTACGCTGCAGTCATCTACTCACGGTTTATACTTCCCAGTGGAGACATAACAACAACCATAGTTGCAGCTAAAACTCGAGTTGCACCAATTAAACAACTTACCATACCGCGACTAGAGCTGTGTGGTGCGCTCTTGTTGGCACGGTTGCTCGACGCTGTGCAAAATTCTCTAAATATAAAATGCTCAAATGTCTTCGCTTGGTGTGATTCACAGGTTGTTCTATCTTGGCTATCGTCCCCTTCTCGGCGGTGGGATACGTTCGTGGGAAATCGAACCGCCGAAATACTCAACACTATTCCCCGAAACAGGTGGTATCACGTAAGGTCAGAAGAAAACCCAGCTGACTGTGCATCTCGAGGCGTTTCGCCGTCACTATTAATAAATCATTCACTATGGTGGAAAGGTCCAAGTTGGCTAAGGAAAAGCAACGATACCTGGCCGATAATAACTAATTTTCAGGAACACCCTACTTGCAAGCAAGAGGAGAAAAAGAATCGCCAAACATGTATAGTCGTTACCAATTTTGATCATCCATTCGAAACTCTAGCATCACGAGTATCGTCGTGGACAAGACTCATTCGTATAGTTGCCTTCATACTAAGGTTTATTTCGAAATGCAGAAAACTATGTGAAAAGAAAACCGATGTCCTCGCTCCTCAAGAATTTTACTGCGCAAAGCGTGAAATCATCAAATGGATCCAAAATATTTACTTTGGAAAATACATTGTTTATTACAAAACGAATGGAACCTTCGGTAGGAAACGTAAAATACTTAATCTTAATCCTTTCTTAGATGATGACCAGATACTTCGAGTAGGAGGAAGGCTTCACGAGGCAAATATCACGTACAACGTAAAGCACCCAATAATTATCCCAAAAGGTCATGCTGTGACAACCCTTATCGCAATCGAGGCTCATCAACGCTTACTACATCCGGGAGTATCTACGCTATTTGCAGTAATTCGCCAAGAATATTGGATTATCGGATGTCGAAATCTTCTGCGCAAAATTACACATAGCTGTGTCAAATGTTTTCGACAAAGAAAATCTACAATAACGCAAATTATGGGAAATCTTCCAGCGCAGCGTATTCAACCAAGCCGACCATTTGTACATTGCGGATGCGACTATGCTGGACCTATCATACTTAAAATTAAAATCGGACGCAAGGTTCACACTTCGAAAGGCTATATATCCTTATTTGTATGTCTCGTGACGAAGGCCATACATTTGGAGTTGGTGAGCGACCTCACCACAGATGCATTCTTAGCAGCTTTTCGTCGATTCACTGCTCGTCGTGGTAAGCCGTCACATATTTACTCAGATAACGGCACCAACTTCCACGGATCTGCCAGAATGCTTTCAGAGATGCACCAACACACGTTATCACAACATCATAATTCTATCGTTGCCGAATCCCTTGCTCGTGATGGTATCACTTGGCATTTTATTCCTCCCTCGGCACCACATTTCGGAGGGTTGTGGGAAGCGGGCGTTAAATCCGTTAAGCAACACCTTCGGCGTGTTATTGGGTCAAATATTTTAACATTCGAAGAATATTATACGCTATTAACTCAAATTGAAGCTTTACTAAACTCCCGTCCTTTGTGTCAACAATCTGATAATGATTTAGATCCATTAACTCCAGCACATTTCGTTCTAGGTGAATCTTACTCAGCTGTTCCCGAACCGTCACTAGACAACATAAATCCAAATAGACTCTCCTGTTGGCAATCCATACAAGATAAAGTACAAGGGTACTGGAGACGTTGGAGCTTAGAGTACCTGACCTCACTTCAGCAAAGACCACGGTGGTCACAACCTCAATCCAATATTCAACTCAACGATTTGGTCGTCATCAAAGATACAAACCTACCACCGGGGAAATGGTCTATGGGTCGAGTTACAGCTATCCACCCAGGCAAGGATGGCAAGGTTCGTGTAGTGACCTTAAAAACTGCCAATGGACAATTACTTAGACCAATACATAAGCTAGCAGTACTACCTCTATGCTGAAACTTCGTTCCAGGGCCGGCGGAATGTTTGGAAATATAAATCCATTTATACGTACTTTCAAATTCTATCCATAAAGTTATACTGTACATACTTTTCGATTTCAATTCTTACTTCAACTTTTGTTTGTACTTTCAATAATTTGTAAATTTGTACGACTCAATAATAATCTCTTATATTAATGTATCATATTCAAACTAAATTGCGCTCTCATACACATTTAATGATGTATAACACTTAATGTATAACACTAAAGTTAATCGTTGCTTTGAAATGTAACATTTCTTCACTTGTGATTCAACCATTAAAGAGGTACATACCATCAAACCAGTTTCGATTCTTTTACTGATACTAAACTTATTTCGCATTCTAAAATTCTATTCTAAAACAACATGTATTGTACGAAGATAAAGGACTGGGCAAGGCAGAAAAATTGAATCCTGATACTGGGCTGTGACGCAGATGCCCATCATACACAATGGGGAAGCGATGATATCAACCCAAGGGGTGAGTGTATGTACGATTTTATTTTATTTTCCAACCTCATTATTTGCATCAGAGGGAATTCACCCACTTTTGTGGTGAAAAATAGGCATGAGATGATAGACATTACCCTTGCTACAAATACAGAAGGGTTAGAAAAAATCGAATGGAGATTAGTGACGAAGCGTCAATGTCGGATCACCGATGGATACGCTTCAAGGCGAACTTTCAAAATAGGGTATGTAGTTTTCAAAGAAATCCTAGGAAGACTGGGTACCCAATCAATCATTTGCGATAATATTTGTTGAGGAACCTGGCATCACTGGCGCTATTCGACAATAGGTGTCATCACCAATATTTATTTCTTTTTTATATTTTATGTTGCTAGCCTTGGCAAGCACATTTTCTTAATGAAGTAGACATTATAAGACATCTTTCTTTTTTTGGACTTTGGCATTGGATCAAACAAGATCGAGTAAATTAAAAGTAAAATATTTGTAAGAATTTAAAATTAAATAAAATATTTGTAAGCAGTTAAATCAAATGAAATTTTAGCATGCTTAACGAATAAAGATGCTCAAAATTCAAAACTAAACTGCGTTTTAATAGTCTAAAATTGCATTTGCTGAGACAAATCACAATCTCTGTTTGAGACAGAGTAATTTCATCATCATTAAGAGCACTAAATCCTTTGTTTGAGACAAAGGTAACACCTCTAAAGCGTCCAATAATCTGTTCGAGACAGAATCAAATTCGAGAAAGATCCATTCCAATCATCGTTTCAACAGCGTACACCACTTGGATCCACCTTTAAAGACGCCACCCCATCGCGATCAATAAAAGATTCTCATCGGCAACGTACATCGCTATCTCCAAAACCATTGGAATTCAAAGTGAGTACCATTTAGTTTCTTTTCCCTTATCCTATTGCCCAACATAAAAAGAAAAAAAAAATGCCAATGCAACGTACTCCACCGCAATCAATCTTTGATGACAATTTAGCTGTCAAAAATATTGCAATGCCAAATTCTTCAAAAGGAAACTCTCGAACACCAATGCCCCCACTTCACCAACCTGAAATAGACATACTCCTAGAATCCTCACCATCCAAAGGTATTAAGTCTCCAACGTCATACGATACAGCTCATCCGTCACAGGTTATTCCAACAAATTCTCCAAGTGCCACACAATCAACAGTAATTCCTCAAAAGGCTGCGTCGATAGCATCGAAATCATCGTCAAGAAAAAGAATCTCACTTCAACTAAAGCGATTAGAGGAAGAGCGGTTACTGAAGGAGAAATAGTTAGCCAAGAAATATGAAATCCTTGAAGAAATATCCTCGTCCGAAGACGATGCAGAGCAAATCAACGACAACGACAAGAATAAAACTTCGAAGGCCTAGGTGGAAAATTGGATTGAGTATCAAAACGAATGACGCGATCAACCTGAGAGAACAAATATGCTGAACAAAGGCATGCTTAACAACACGTGGATGGGAATAAATCAACAATCGTTTAAAAATAGCACTTTATTTCATCCAAAAACTCAGGAATGTCCACAATAGATGACACAATTTAATTCCACAATTCCCGTCAACGAATTTCCAGCTCAGTCACACGTTCTAGAAGAATTTCAGGATGCACCTATGTAGATTGACCCAGCGCCAAATGGCAGCCAAACAGTCGACACCGAAAGATCTTCCCAAGTTCAGTGGACATCCGGAGGATTGGGCCCTTTTTATAAGCTCTTTCGAGAGCAGTACGAAGATCTGTGGGTTCTTGGACGAAGAAAATTTGGTGCGTCTACGTGCGAGCCTCCAAGGAAAAGCACTCGAAGCTGTACGTTGTCGGTTGTCCCATCCAGGTCAAGTGCAAAAAATAATTAGCACATTAAAAACGATGTTCAGACGGCCTGAAATAATTATTAATTCAGCTAAAACAGGATTCACCACCAAAGGCGAACAAATTAGATACAGTGTTGACGTACTCACTAGACGTTGAAAACATTTGTGCCACGATGTTGTGAGTCACATTTGAACAACCCAATTCTTCTCCAAGAATTAGTTGAGAAGTTACCCCCTTCACTACGTCTGAACTGGTCCATCTATGTATACGCAGATACTCAAGGACGTTAACATTTCACATTTGAGTTCATGGTTGTCTGAGGTGGAACGAGCAGCGAGTGATGTTTTGGTTAGTAATCCTTCAGCTCCAGAAAAGAAGAAATTTGACTCTAAGCCAAAGCAAGAACGATCGTTTTTAAATGTTCATCAAGACTCACCAACTAAAATTTGTGTGCTTTGTGGTCAGAACTGTTCCTCTGATGATAGATGTCAAACCTTTCCCGATCTAATTTTACAGCAACGCTGGTCAGCCACAAAAGAACATCAACTTTGTCGTACGTGTCTCCGCCGCCACAAATCCAGATGTACTCGTAGCTCAAAACAGTTATGCGGCACAAACGACTGCAAATACCGCCACCACAGACTCCTTCATAATTCCAACAAGGGTACAAATACACAAGCTTCTACCAGCCGCTCATACACGTTCGATGTCAACACAGCTACGGCAAATACCAGTACTCCCAGAGTTGTTGACAAAAATCAAGTTTCTAGTCTTGTCGCTCCATTGACTGCGTTCACACCAACGCCGTCATCTGTATGTCACACAAAGTCGAAGGAAAAAAGAATTCTTTTCAGAATAATGCCTGTTATATTATATGGAGAAGGCACAAGGTTTGAAACTTACGCTTTTCTCGTCGATGGGTCGTCGATTTCATTGAGGGATGAACAATTAGCTAGTGAGTTAGGAATAAAGTGAGACGAACTCACACTGCAGATGAAATGGACATCAAATGTGATTCGAGAAGAGTTAAACGCAAAGAAACTCAATATAAGAATTTCAGGCGACAATACGACGGCAATATATACGATCAGTGGTGTGCATACAGTAAATAAGCTTGATCTACCTCAACAATCAATAAACGCACATAATTTAAGGGAGAAATATGAACATTTGAGGGGAGTTCCATTGAGATCATTTGTCGATGCAAAACCTGGTATACTCATTGGTTTGAAACATTGAAGCTTCGGGATACCCCTTCGTACCAGAGAGGGAAATGAGAATGACGCTGTGGCAACAAAGACACGATTAAATGCATTTAAACTGGAAAAATTGAAACTGAAGGCTGGGTGGTATTTGGCCCGTGTAACATAAAGTCTATGAAAAACTTAAGCGCCAATTATCACATTCATACATGCGAGTGTCAACAGGATGATGATACACTTCTAAATGCATGCGTAAAAGAGTATTTCGCAGTAGAAAGCATGGGAGCAAAAAGGGTTTCACTATTATCACCGGACGAACAGAAGGCGAAGCAAATACTTGATGTTACCTCAAAATGAATCGGAAACGCATTCGAAGTGCCACTGCTCTGGAGGACTGAATTTATAAAATTTCCGAATAGTTTTAAGAACGCGCAACGTCGACTTCAGTGTAAAACAAATTAGCAAGAGAACCGCATATTCGTCTATTGATCAATAATTTAATTGACGATTATATTCGTAAAGGTTGCGCTCGAAAGGTTGATTCAAAGCAAATGGACACGGAGAAGACATGGTATTTACCAATTTTCCCTGTGTTCAACCCAAACAAACCAAAGAAAGTGCGTATTGTGTGGGATACTGCATGCAAAGTAAATGGTTAATTCCATTCTACTTACTGGCCCGGATTTTACTTCGCCACTTTTGGGAATTCTTTTCCGGTTTAGGGAGCGTCAGATAGGATTGTGTGCGGATATAAAGGAAATGTTTCACCTAATACGAATCAAAGCAGAAGATCAAGAAGCTCAGCGTTTTCTTTGGAGTAATCCTAAAACAAATAGAACTGAAACATACATTCTCCAGCTTCGGTGCCACGTCTTCTCCATTCTGCGCACAGTACATAAAAAACAAAAACGCTGAAGAATTCATGCCGCCAACGCTACGAGTATCATCCGAGACTATTATGTCGATGACTTTATATCAAGTTTTGACAACGAAGAGGAGGCAGGTAAAATAGCAAAAAGACATCATATATGTGCACAGCCAGGGCGGGTTTCGATCTAATTCTTCGAGCCTAATGAACGAACTGGAAAACAAAGTCGACATGGATAACAGTGTTTCGATGTCAAGTGCTGAAAAGGTTCTTGGACTATGGTGGTCGCCAATAACTGACGAATTTTTCTTTCTTCTGAATAGTAATCGAACGAATTCTGACGTACAGCGTGGGAAACAAATAACTACAAAAAGGGAGGTGCTTCGTTTGCTTATGCAAGTTTATGATCCCTTAGGGCTGATCGCAAACATTTTGATTAGTTTAAAAATATTGCTGCAATCGATTTGGAGATCTAATGTAGCTTGGGATGATCAGATAAAATCGGATCGTTTTGCAATATGGAGAAAGTGGCTGTGTCTTCTGTCAGAAATAAATAAAATTAAAATTTCACGTACTTACTTAAAAGTGCTCAACTTTGCCAATGCTGAAGAAGTTGAGCTCCATATATTTTGCGACGCGAGCGAAGATGCCTTTGCTTCAGCAGCATACATCCGTGTCACAATGGGAGAACAATGCGAGTGCAGTCTTATCGCAACGAAAGCTAAGGTAGCGCCTTTGCGTCATATTTCGATACCGCGTATGGAGCTCGAAGCTACAGTCTTAGGAAGTAGGTTAGCTTTAAAAATTATTGAAAACCATTCTATAAAGTTTACACGCAGAGTTTTTTGGACCGACTCCAAAACAGTTATCTTCTGGATCAGGTCACCCAGCCGAAAATTTCAACAGTTCGTTTCATTGAGCGTTGGTGAAAAACTTGAGAGGACTGAAGCAGCACTATGGAAGTGGGTTCCATCGAAATTAAATATTGCAGATGCAGCCACTAGGATTCGCACGAACTTCGATTCCTTCGTGCAAAGTCAATGGTGCCGAGGTCCTGAATTTATACGGGCCAAAGAACAATGGTGACCAAAAGAGGATATTGAAAAGAAATCTGTTGAACCCGCTGAAAACTATCATTATGCGATAAATATAACACCCTGCATAATTGACTACCGAAGATTTTCGAAGTGGAGAAAGCTATTAAACACTATGGCACGAGTTTACCAATTTATTGAAATTCACTTAAAAAAGAAATTAAACCACCAGTTTCAAAACCTTTTGATTAAAGCCCAAAACGAATCCTTTGGAGAAGAAATTAGAATTTTAAGGTCAGCAAGTATATCAAAAGAAGCCACTATTCCAAAGACCAGCACACTTTATAAACTGTCTCCCTATTTCGATGAAAATGAAGTCATAAGGATTGCTGGAAGAATAGATTCATCAATGGACGTCGATTTCGAAACCAAAAGGCCTGTCATTTTACCTAAGGAGCATTACATAACATACTTGATCCTTGCACACTACCAACTTAAATTTAAACACCAGTACAACGAAACTATAGTCAATGAAGTTCGTGTGTGCTTTTCACTTGTTTGACAGTAAGAGCGGTGCATATGGAAGTTGCACACACTTTGTCTACCAGCTCATGTATTCAGGCTTTGAAACGATTTGTCGCAAGAAGAGGGTTACCATTACAAATTTATTCAGACAACGGTACGAATTTTCGAGGGACTAGCAGAGAGTTGCGGTTGGCAATAGATTAAATTGATAAAAGGAAATTGGCAGAGGGCATAGGTGAAAGCGAAATCAATTGGTCATTTATTCCCCCTGGTGCGCCACATATGGGAGGTTGTTGGGAGCGTTTAGTACGCTCCGTTAAGCAAACACTTGCGCATATTTCCTTTGTTAGATATCCAACTCATGAACTGTTGCTTATGATGCTTGCTGAGGTTGAGAATATCATAAATTCACGCCCACTTACGTACGTTCCAATAACAGGAGAAAACGAAGAAGCCTTGACGCCGAACCACTTCTTATTGGGTGTTTCGAAACCACTAGGAGAGTGCAACGGTGAAGGTATTGTACTTAAGCGAAATTGAATGATGGCTGAACAATTAAGTAACTCATTCTGGAGAAAATGGATCCGCGAATACCTGCCCAAGCAGTAGATTTGAGTAAGGTCTAGTTTTCTTTTACGGATCAAAAGTGCTTTTGTTTTCTGGGCATTAAGATGCAGTTCGTTCTTAGCTGACCAACCAAGTATACGCTTGAGATCTTCATTCACCTGCACAGTGGCTTCGTGAACCAACTTAAGTGGATATGGGCATCATCGGCGAACATATGAATTGAACTATGCACCTTTGGCAGTTCATTTACGTAGAGCGAAAAAAGCACTGGTCCAAGAATAGAGCCTTGCGGTACTCCCCTCTTTATTGGCAAATAGCATGAAAATCGGTTTCCCGCTACAACCTGTTGTCGTCTTCCTTCTAAGTAAGAAAATATAAGTTTTGTAGAGGGCAATGAACATTTAAACTCTTTTCTAAGCTTTAAGCAAAGTATAGTGTGATTAACGGTGCCGAATGCTTTCGCCACCGTAACGTTTGTATTGTAGCATGGTTGTCATCAACAGCTTTCCTTAATTCGTCAATTACCAATAATAACGCAGTCTTGCAACTTCATTTTTGACGAAAGCCAGATTGTAGATAGATTTGAATCTGTTTGAGAATACATTTCTCAAAAACTTTTGAAAAGAATGACAGAATTGAGAAAGGTCTGAATTTCACTGCATTTCCATTCGATTTCTTTGGAATAGGAATAATTTCAGCGTCTTTCCAATGAGCGGGAAAGACTGACGTCGTTAAAATTGAGTTGAAGATATGTGTTATAAAAGGCAGTAAATATAGAAGCAGATGCTTAACAAATTGTGGATGAATTTCATCGATCCCCATAGCGTTTGATTTGATCGATAGTACCGCTTCTGCAACGTCTTCCTCGCGTAATCTGTAGAATTCAAAGTATAATTCTCTACAATCAACCGGTGGCTGGTCGAAAGTAGTTAAGCTTACTGAGGGTGGATCACTTGACATTAAAAAAGTTGAGTTAAGGTAGTTGCAGTCTATATCATCGGGAGTTTTAGGTCTTTGTTTTCCTAACCCAAGTTCACGGATATGTTTCCAAACCTCTCTGCCTGAGGAGCAGCTGCCGAACTTCTGATAGTAGAAGACACGCTTGGCGTTTCTTATTTTAGAAACCGCTTCATTACGTAATTTGCGATATATATTTAAGAACTCAGGCATTCTGTATTTTTTCCAGCTTTATAGGCATCATCATGCTTTTTCATAAAATGTAGGATATTAGGGGTAAACCATTGAAGGTGAGGGGGACTAGCAGGTTTTGTTTTTAACGGCATATGTTTGTTAAAGAGGAAAGTAATTTTTTCCTGCAGAAAGTTAGTTTGATCATTGACAAGGGGCATCTGATAAATATGCTCCCAACTTGTGCCTATAGTATCAGCTTGCAATTGAGCATAATTTAAGTTATGGAAATCTCTAAATATGACTTTAGATTCAACAAATTCATTTTTAGCTTGGTAAGTTATATATATCAAGTCATGTTTAGAGAATGAAGATGCTGAGACTTGGCTATATAACAGGACTTTACCCATATCGGATACAAAAATTGAATCGATCAGAGTTGAAACAGTGGTCCTAAAATGGGTAGGGGTAGACGTATTAATTGGGTTTGGATCAAGCGATTTCATATGTTCCAAAACGCCTATGGAGCCGGATGTATCTAACAGATTACAATTAAAGTCGCCGCATATAATGATGTTAGTAGCAATGTAGCCTTTCTCCTCAAGGGTGGTAAAGAGTGGAGCAAAAGAGATGGAGTTATTTGGTCTGTAGACAATATTTTCTCATGACTACATTTGATGTTTATGAAATAGTATTCGAGAGACAGTCCTGGCTTGATTTGCATTCAAATTCAAAATTGAGTGTATTCCGAACATACAATGCAGCTCCTCCTCCGACGCGACCGACCCTATCAGACCGAAGAAGCTCAAACCCTTTTACTTTATAAATTTCATTTGGTACGTCAGCATGAAACCATGTTTCAGAAACACATATGACGTCAATTTTAGAGTCAACGAAAATATGCCTAAATTCATCTATTTTCGGGTACAAACTTTGGGCGTTAATATGGCAGATATGAAGGCCCTTGTGTTGTGTCTGGAGAGCACGAATCATGCCAACAATATATCCGTTAGCTCCAGCAACTGCGTTTTCCTCAGTACCTGATATACTACCCATATTCATGATGGGTGGCTATGAATATATTTTTTGTAGGAAAATCAGAAGCTTTTAAGTGACTAAAAGAGAATGAGTTTAAATAGAGTGAAAAACTTACCATAACCATTGAAACTGTTAAATTATTATCAGGGCTTATAATTGTGTTTGTGTTAGCAGGTGTATTCAAAATAAGAAAGTGAATAAAAATAAAAATAAATAAAATCTTTATAAAAATATAAGAAAAAAAAGTAAGATAAAAAAAAATGAATAAATAAAAGTAGTGGTGCAAAAAACTACAACGGCAACTCTGAATTTTCATTGTTGGTTCTTTTGTTTTCTTTTTTCTGGGTGATAGCTTCCAATTCTTGGTGAGTTTGAACGACAAAACTTCTTCCATCCTTTATTAACTTAACGTAAACTAGGCCCATCTTGGTGTGTGCCGCGAATATTTTTTTCTCTTTCCTCAGTTTCACAGCAGAGCGTAAAATATCACGATTTTTCCCTGTGAAAATTGTTGTGATTGTTGATGAGAAGAAACCGAAAAATGTTTGGCCGAAAGGTCGCATAGTAGAAGTCAACTGTGGTCGGGATGGTAAAATAAGGAGCATACAGACGCAATCGGGAATATACGTTCGACCGGTCTCCAAATTAGCCCTCCTAGATGTTGGCAGTTCCACAGAGGTGGTAAGCAGGAACAACATGCCCTACTTACCAGGGGGGAATGTTGAGGAACTTGGCATCACTGGCGCTATTCGACAATAGGTGTCATCACCAATATTTATTTTTTTTTTGTATTTTATGTTGCTAGCACATTTTCTTAATAAAGTAGACATTATCAGACATCTTGTTTTTTGGACAAACATTGGATCAAACAAAATCGAGTAAATTAAAAGTAAAATATTTGTAAGAAGTTAAAATAATGTAAAATATATGAAGCAGTTAAATCAAATGAAATTTTAGCATGCTTTACGAATAAAGATGCTCAAAATTCAAAACTAAACTGCGTTTTAATAATATTGTTAACATAGATAGGGCGGTGGAAAATATTAATAATGCACTAACAATGGTATTCGAAGCTTTTCAGAAGCGACAGTACATGGAAGGATTACTACGAATGTAAGAAACAATTAAAGTACCTAGTTATTAACTCAAAAATGGCTTCATGGCAAGAGTACTGCGAATCTATCGCGGTAACAGAAGAGGTTTCGAGGTCATGCAAAATGCTTTCAAAGGAAGCGAGTGTTCGCAGCTTTCTCAGGAAAAATTACGGAACCTGGGCTGAGAGTAGCCAAGAGGTTCTTGTAATACTGTTGAAAATCCACTTTCCGGGATCCACAGTATCAGGCGACCCTGGCATGCTAAAGCACACTGAGTACATTAATCTCTCTCTCCGAAGAGGAAATAGGTATTCTTATTAATAGGAAAAAATTACGGTGGCCAATTTAGTCCTTTAAGCCGTACAAATATCCCGATCTGGATGGTATGCTACCGATTATGCAACAGAAAGCACCGGAGGTAGCAATCGAAAAAATTGTGGAAATTCTTAGACACAGTCTAAAAATAGGGTACATACCAATGACTTGGAAGGAAGTTAAGGTGGTCTTTATACCTAAAGCTTTCAAACAGGGGTATATAACAGATTTGAGACCAAAAAGTCTGTCATCTAAAACCTTAAAGCGTTTATTGGACATTGGAATTAGGAACAAATGCAGTAATGGCTTTTTGAGTAAGCCAAAGAATGCATATATGAAAGAAAATCTGTAGAAACGGCCTTGCACGAGGTGGTGGGGAAAATTGAGGAGAGTCTCCACTTCGGTGAGTTTGCGATGGTGGCCTTACTCGATAGTGAAGGAGCCTTCAATAACGTGGACCACACCGCCATTAAAAATGCTCTAGTAAAAGCTAACACTGAACAAGGCATTGCAAACTGGGTTTGCAACATGGTTGCAAGCAGGAAAATAAACTGTTCCATTGGGCAAAGCTCAATGACCCCTCAGGAGGGAGTCATATCTCCACTCCTGTAGGTGCTGGTTGTCAATGACATATTCAAAAAGGTTAGTACAATGAGTATAAGAGCCATGGCATACGCTGTCCCTTTCGGACAGCGCCAAGTATCTGAGTGTGATTCTGGACAAAAAACTAAATTGGAATCTTAATGTAGCGGAAAGAACCAAAAAGACATATAATGCTCTTTTTATCTGCAAAAGAACAGTAGGACAAATTTGGGACTTACAACCTGTTATGGTGTAGTGGTTGTATACGGTGGTTACATACAGCGAACTATTTAGTATGGTGGAAAGCAACAAACAAGAAAACGATTTACGGAAAATTATCCGCGGTTGAAAGAATGTCTTCCATAGACATTACAGGTGCGCTCCGTACCACCCCTACGGCAGTATTGGACACCTTTTTGCACATAACACCGCTTGATTTACAGAACAAAAAACTTGCTGGTAACAGTGCGATATGACTCACTAATCTGCGTTACTTCAAGAGTTTCGGACATGACACGGTTCCAATGGAGCTACTGCCAGGCAATCCAATTCTAACGTATGAAATTCCTTCCTTGATCGATTTCGACATTCCGTGTAATATATCCGGAGAGGGAGGACTGGTAAAAAACGCAATAATCAAGTCAAATGAAATTGCAACTTTCATAGATGGCTCAAAAATCGAGGAAGGGACAGGTTCTGGTATCTTTTCAGAAGACCCAGAACTAGGAGTGTGTATAAGACTACCGGACGTAAGCAGTGTCTTCCAATCAGAGGTTCTGGCTGTCCTCAGAATTGCTGAGCTAAAGAGATATCGCTATCTACTCGTACATCGATAGTCAGATCGCACTCAAGGCAATGGAATCAACCATTGTCAGGGGATGTCGCACAATGCTTAAACTACTATGCAGTCAAAACCGGGTGAGACTGTGCTGGATGCCGGGACACTACGGTATTACGTCCCTTCTTTCCAAGGTCATGGAAACGCTGATAAATCGTATGAAATATGAAATGAAATGAAATGAAATAACTCGAAACACTCTGTGACCGGCAGTACGGTTTTCATAGCAACAGGTCCACTGGTGATTTGATGGCATATCTCACCGAAAAGTGGAACCAAATTGTACATCAATCTGGCGAAAGCAAGATAGTTTCACTTGATATTTCTAAAGCATTTGACAGAGTTTGGCATCAAGCTGTTTTGTCGAAAATGCGTGCATTTTTGATCGACGACTCTCTTCCTCAATGGATTAGAAATTACCTTTCAGAACGTTCAATTCAAGTTGTGTGGGATGGTTTCAAGTCTGATATTCACAAAATAAATGATGATGTGCCCCAGGGCTCCGTTCTGTTTCCGACTTCCGACACTCTTCTTAATTTCAATCAACGATCTCTTATTCTAATCCAGTATATTTCTTTGCTGATGACAGTAGTCTCTGCTTTTCATATTCGTTTCCGGACTCACGTCCCTGTTCTTATAGAACAGGAATGGAAGCTCGTGCTAGGCTCATTAAATTCCGATATTAACAGCATCACTAAATTTTGACCTACCAACAGAGTGGAATTTAATGCTTCCGAAGCACAATGGTGTCTGTTGACGTTAAAGCGAAATTTAAACGCCCAGCCATCATCCGTGAATACATCTTACAACGTCGAAACCTAAAAACATTCCATTCTCAGTATGTATGTAAGTGACAACTTAAGTTAGAATGAAAACTCATAGGTGATACTAATATCACTCAGTCAATGGACATCCTCGAACACCGACGAAATATCATGTGTCTCACTTTGTTCTATCGTTATTTCCACCACCAGTGCTCCCCAGTAGCGATCAACCCCTGCACACCCCTCACAGTATACCATGAAGCCACGGACGCACCGAAATCGTTCCCTCCATTTTCTAGTCATTATAACATTCAGACATTTAAGACCAACGTACATCGGTACCGATCTTTCTTTCCTCCCTAATTTTTCTTTGCCCACGCTGTTAGCCCCTTGAGTGCGTGCTATGTAAAAAAACAAACAAAACACTCTATGCCGCAATCTGAGATTCGTTGTCCTTAAAACGTTGCTATAATCGTCAACAATATACGAGAACGTGTCCGTATCCGAGACTGATATTTGTCTCTGGGCTACTTTTTTTCTACGGTGAGAAAGTTACTTCACGTACAACCATCAACCCGGAGGGTCAGGTCCTTAATAAAACATATGATTGTAAAAATTGCCAATATGGACATTCTAGGTACCCTACTAGTTCCTTAGATGCCTGCAGTTTGTTCAAAATATAAACATACCACCTTCTATATATTAAAATTTCCACTATCCATTGTGGAAAAAATTCCTGAAAAGGTATCCCAAAAAGGATTGAAATTTAAATAAATTAATCCCCACCAACGTAACTCAACTCAAAGGAAACCATTAGCCAAAAGGTAAGCATTTTCCCCTGACGTATTCACTGAACTGTTACTGTTAAACAATATCTGATACCGTCACGTGACCTTGTAACATAAACCTACTACAACATAAATGCTAACGCATAAATCATAAAGACCCCATTAAACACGGAATGATCCCACCTTGATTTGGCCCCTAATCTCCGTCAACTGTTTTATAATAAAACAATATACAGGTATCCCTTGGCCATTAACATTTATCACTGAACAATGCAAAATGCCAAAACGACGACTTAAAACCACTGACGACTGACGACTGACGACCGACGTCAACACACAATGCGACGGCCTACTGATTTCCGCTTTTGCCTTCAGTTTCGTTTTCAATTTCGCCCTTCAGGACAGGACATTAAATCCCGGTGAAATGATTTTAAAATTATGATACCGTCAGAAGTGGGCAGCCAATGATGATTACATTTGCCTAGCGGTAATGAATTGTAATTTCTGTTGCGTTAATTTGACAACAACTCCCACTTCGATGGAAAAGATGGAAAATATGGAAAACTAGGGACGATAATAAATCTCATCAAGGAGTATCGAATTAAAAACTGAGTGTCGAAATGAGCACCTAATTTCAACGTGTTTTCATGCAGAGGCGCCTAGAAGAGGCCCACAAGAAGAATCACTTCCGCCTTTCAACAAATCTATGCTTCACATCTGAACAAACACGAGGGAATGGTGGCTCATTACAAATTTAATGGAAATAAAATATCTCAAGGTATGGACGGCCAAAAATTCCATCCAACAATTTTAAAAGGCAATGGTCATTTGAGGCGAGATCTTGTCGAATCAATAAAATTTCTTTCAAGCGTACATGACTCTTTCTGTTGGCGAATGCGACCGAAAGATGTTCTCGGGTAAGAAGAGGGTTCCACAGTTCCTCTCCTGGATGCCTTGGGGAAACAGTAAAATTCTACGTTTTTTTTTATTTTTTTTTTTTTTGATATAATTAAATTTTACGGCGTTTCATGCACAAGGATAACGGCGATAGGAGGTTGTCTATCATAACAATGGTTGGCCTGGTGGAATCTGGTAGCTTTCTCGGAGATTTCAGGTGAAAGTCAGAAATGTTTTGGTGCTTGGTTCTGGAATTTTGTGGAAAAATTGAAAATTAATGAATTTTATGACGGCAAAGAGGATCTGTTTCGTTTTCCTCCACTTCTTCTTAATCTTCATGTAAATTGTAAAGCGAATATGAGACTGACGATATGGCCAAAGAAATTTGGAAGTCAAGGGAATCAAGTAGGATTCTCTCCCAGATGCGGGATTGCATGCAATATTCAAACTAATAAAGAATACCTTCACTGTACGTACCATTGAGTTTATATTTTTTTACTACTTGTTCACTTCCCAGTGCTTTTGAACGTTAGAGCTTCCTGAAGTAGAGCGATAATTGCCTTGCACATTTGTAAACGAATGAAAACAACGCAACAGATCCCTCACCTCGAGCAAGATAAAAACAAGGATGGTCACGGACTGCGGGACAGTGGACATGGGAAATTCGGGCATCGCAGGCAATTACGCGGTGATGAATTTGCCAAACTTGGATCTCCAGAAACGAATAGTAGACAGCTTGTCTGGCTATCAATATATTACTCGATTTCAAAACGAGCAAGGAGCTGATCTGAGCAGATTATAAAAAGTGACATCTCCAAAACCACAAATATAATCACGGAACACTGCAACGATTCGAAGACCGTCAATTTCATTTCAGCAGGAGCTGCGAGGATGAAGAGGAAAGAGAACGATTTTTCGTCTATAGGGACATTTTTTTTTAATAATTCCAAGAGTAGGCAGGAATCGGAGGACCTCAACAACACCGTGGTGGAGGCGACTCTGGAAGACTGTAGCAATGATACGGTTTCTCCAGATTAATCTCCACCACTCAAAAAAGGCTTCGGCCGCACTCATTCTGCTTCTTTCTAAAAATGTAGAAGACATAAACCTAATCCAGGAACCATGGATTGCAGAAGGTGTGGTTAGTGGACTTAGGACACCCACATACGCTCCGCTCTATACAAGAGACAAAGGTAAGATTAGAACTTGTATATTAGTGAAACGTAGCCCTAATGTATTTCTACTTCTCAGTGACCCCGACCTAACCGTTGCCAGATTAGAGACTGCCAAAGGCTCTTACTGGCTGGCATCGGCTTACCTTGGCCACGACCAAGTGGGCCCTCTCCCTGGTGATAACCTAGAAAGGGTGGTACTGGAAGCTGGAAGGCAAAAAAACTGGCCTCATAATCGCCACAGCATCACCCAAAGGCTAACAAACTGGATGGTATCGTCTGAACACTCCTTTTCAGACCATAGATACATCCAATTCAGTCTGAGTGATGCTCCCCCCAGCCAACCAGCTTTCCGGAACTACCGGAAAACTGATTGGACAAAATATAGAGGAATACTGTCGGAAACGATATCCTCTAAACTATCAAGTCCCCCGCGTGACACCAATGAGCTCGACATGAAAGTCAGGGAATTTACTCTGACTCTCAATAAGGCTATGGCCGCTTCCTGCCCTCTTATTCAACCAAGAGGCAAGAAAAAGCCACATTGGTGGTCATCGGCACTAGGACTGCTCAGAAACACCTGCAGAAAACTTTTCAACGCAGCAAAAAGCACAAGAAAAGTGACCGACTGGGACTCATATAAAGAATCCCTCAAATTATACAAAAAAGAACTGAGGAAGGCAAAGCGACAATCCTGGAGGTCATTCTGCGACAAAATCACAGAAACCTCTGAGGCTTCGCGGCTAAGAAAAATCCTCTCCACAAATCCTATGATGCCCAGCTGTTTGAAAAAAACCGATGGCTCTTGGACAACCTCAAGTGATGAATCACTCAACCTGCTTCTGGACACCCACTTTCCAGGTAGCTCCCATCTCGCGGCCAGTAGCAGCCCAAACAAGCCTACTGCAACCGTGACCAAAATTCATAGTCTGATTACGAGAGACAAACTGCTCTGGGCGCTGCATAGCTTCAAACCATACAAGTCTGCTGGTCCGGACGGTATTATACCTGCCGAGCTACAGAGATCCTCAGATATTATTCTACCAGTGTTGGAAAATATTATGAGGAGCTGTGTAGAACTTATCCACATTCCACTGTTATGGAGAGAAGTCAATGTAGTATTCATTCCCAAAGCTGGAAAATGTTCTCATGTGGTCCCAAAGGACCTCAGACCTATAAGTCTATCATCATTCCTTCTGAAAACTTTAGAACGACTGATTGATATCCATATTCGAGCTAAAGTTGATCCAAGACTTCTGTCTGCGGCTCAACATGCCTACTGTAAAGGGAAGTCGGTGGAAACAGCTTTGCACTCTCTGACTAGCCACATCGAACGATCCCTACAATATAAGGAGTACACAATGGTTGCTTTCCTAGACATAGAGGGCGCCTTTAACAACGTCAACACATCCGCAATCACGACTGCGCTGTCAACTCTGCAGGTAGACGGCTCACTTGGGGAGCTGATTAATCTAATGCTAACAAGCAGGATAATCAACTCCAAACTGGGTGAGACTTCTGCTAAAAGATATGTCAGTAGGGGTACGCCGCAAGGCGGTGTCCTCTCCCCCCTTCTCTGGAACTTAGTGGTTAACGAACTACTGATATACCTGGAAGCGGGTGGTAGCAGAGTGATTGCCTATGCGGATGACGTTGCCATAGCCGTCTCAGGAAAACATCTAAATACCATTAAAGAACTCCTCCAAGTAAATCTTAACAGATTAACCTGCTGGGCAGATCGCTGTGGATTGGGAATAAACCCCCATAAAACTGATCTTGTCCTCTTTTGTAGGAAATATAAAATTCCAATCATAGACCCTCCTTCAATAAACGGTACCAGTTTAGCTTTCTCCGATACAGCAAAATATCTGGGTCTCATTTTTGACAGGAAACTAAACTGGAAACCTAACATTCAAGAAAGAGTCAATAAAGCTACAATAGCTTTATTCTCTTGCAAGAAAGCCATTGGGAACAAATGGGGCCTTCAACCTCGCATAACCCACTGGCTATACATCTCGGTCATAAGACCGATACTCACTTACGGGGTGGTTGTCTGGTGGACGGCCTTGGAAAATGCAGTCAACTGCATTAAATTAAGCAGAGTCCAAAGAACAGCATGTCTATGCACAAGCGGAGCCTTGCGGTCTACCCCCTCTGCGGCATTAGATATTCTGCTTCACTTGACACCCCTCGACATTTTTAGCAAGCAAGTAGCTGCGACTGAAGCTATTCGCCTTAAAGCGACTAAACAGTGGACAAATAATTCATTTGGCCACGCCAACATTCTTAATACATTAGGAATCCTCACAGAGAACACCGATTACACCATACCTGAACTTTGGTTTGACAAAAACTTCCATGTAAGCTTCCCCTCTAGATCATTCTGGGAGGAGGATGCTTTCATGGAGGACAAGTCAATCCATCTCTACACAGATGGATCTAAAACCGACAGCGGAGTTCGTGGCGGTGTTTTCTCAGATAAGCTAAATCTAAGCCTCTCTTTCCGCCTTCCAAATCACTGTAGCGTGTTCCATTCGGAAATTTTGGTGATTAAAGAAGCTCTGTCCTGGCTGAAGAAAAACGTGATATCTGCAAAGGATATCCGCATATTTTCGGATAGTCAGGCCGCCATCAAGTCCTTGGACTCGGTCTCATTGTGTTCTAAAACTGCCCTTGAATGCCGATCATCTCTCATGGAGATGGCAGAGCAGTTCAACATTCACCTCTGTTGGGTGCCGGGCCACAGAGACATTCCAGGGAACTGCAGAGCCGATGAACTCGCCAAAATTGGAACCACTCTACCTATCCTACTAGACAAAGGTAGTATAGGTATACCAATCGCTACGTGCAAACTAACACTAAAGCTAGATGCCAACAAAAGAACGGACCTTAGGTGGACTGCTGGACAAACATGTCTAGCGACCAAACAGATCTGGCCAAGGCTGGATCTGAGTCGATCTAAGTGTCTGATCCTTTTAGATAGGAAACATCTCAGCGCCATAATAGGTGTCATTACCGGACACTGCCTCATAGGCAAGCACGCAAGAAGGCTTGGCGCTTTTACTAACGATTTCTGTAGAAGCTGCATGGACGATGAAGAGGAGGAGACAATCCCCCACTTACTCTGCACATGCCCAGCTCTCTCTCAGAGAAGGAAGCTTCACCTAGGAGCTTTCTTCTACAACGACCTAAACGATCTAGAAAAAATAGACGTTAACAGTCTCCTACGCTTTATTAAAAGCTCAAACTGGTTCCAGTAGTAAGAAGATCACAGATCCACGTGGCATCACAATGGGCCAATAGGCCTAAGTAGGTTGGTATTTCCAACAGCCACTCTTACCTAACCTAACCTAAGAGTAGGCAGAGCATTTTCATCTACCAATCTCCCATTGATCTGATTATCATTCCAAAACTGATATTTATTAGTGCACCTCAAATGGTTTACTAGACTGATGTGCTGATGCCAACACAACGAAAACCGGGGACCCTCTTGTCTTAGAAGCAGAAGCAATCAGCAGCACAACGCAGAATAGGGTGGACGACCACTGTAATGGTGTGATAAATGTGTTTGCAACTAGGGCAACCACCTACGTCAGTAAAAGGAAGAAATGTCACCGCACATGGCTTTTGGCTAAAACCTGGAGACGGATCGTTGAGCGTCCAGCAATCAAAGCTCGGATTGCAGCCGCCTCAGCAGTAGAGAGAACTGAACTAGAAGTGCAATATCGTGTGAAGAATAAAGAAGTGCAGCGTAGTGTAAGCACAAGCGTCAGTACATCGACACAGTGGCTTCAAGGGCGGAAAAAGCAGCAATCAGGTGCGAGAGTAGCGTTGTCTACAAAATCAGAACTCCAAAAAGCATCCAGTGAAAAGTGTAGTTGGCAATCAACTGATTTTTGATGAAAAACAACTCACTAGATGGAGAGAACATTTTGCTACGGTCTTAAACCACTTAGACGATGGCGCTATGATCTCGAATTCGAATGAGTTTTCCGAGGCAAGAAATGCCCGAATTCGCATCGGTCCTCCGAGTAAAACCGATATAATAGCAGCAACCATGTCCCTCAAGAAAAACAAGGCGGTGGGTATTAATGGCATCTCTCCCAAACTATACAAAGCGGCGCCAAATACATCGGCTGATCTGTTACAGTCGCTAATATGCAGAAAAGAGGGATGATCATCAATCTAAAAACAAAGGGAAACCTGATGAAGTGTGGAAACTAGAGAGGTATATGCGTCCTTCCAGCCAAAATAATGACTAGAATAGTTCCGGAACGAGTGTGGGCTGCCGTGGCTCAAATGGTAGTGTATTGGCTTCCCAATCGGATGATTCGGGGTACAATACCAGCCGTGATGGAAAGACTTTTTTCATGGATCTGTAAACTGGCCTCCACGATACTGTGATCTCACACTTGTAGATTACTTTCTTTGGAGGTATGTGAAGTCACTGGTCTATGCCCATAAACCAGAGACGTTGGACGATTTGGAAGTCGTTTTTGCTGATATACGGCCCAGTTGCTCTATAAGGTTGTCAAAAATTAGACTTCACAATTGTGATTCATTCGAGCTAGCCGTGGCACATATATGCCCGATGCCATATTTAAAAAAAGTAAATCGATAATCGAATCTACGTTGCCCGTGAAATTTCAAAAGTCACTTTATTTTTTGAATACACCTCGTTTTTGTATGTATTGGACGCAGCTTCCCAGTGGAGACTGTCAGAAATTTACCCTATATTATTTAAAGTCTATTATGGCTAACTCGCTTTTATGACGAAATCTATTTGTGGAAACTTTGTAAATTGGAATGATTTGTCATCTACAGGGTGAGTTTTTTTAACTTGAGACATCCAAATTACTCGAAAAATACGCGATATCGCGAAAAATGTTTCAGACAAAAGTCACAAGGTTCTGAAGGGGGCATAAGATGGTGACCACGAGTTTGACTTTGTGACCCATTTTCAAGGTCAAACGAAGGTCACTTTTGATTTTTCAAATGATAATTCCTGATTTTCAGTGCTCAGTCGTATTGGTCGTAGGTTTGTCATTTGTTTTTACATACTGCGTTTAGTATAACCCAGAAACAACGACGTGGACGTAGCAGTATTTTGTTTCCTTCGGGGTGATTAATTAGAGTGGGTCCCCTTGCCTCCCACTGTTGAGTCATTGAATTTTTCCCATTTCGACGTTTATTTCCCGAGATTATTTCAACAAATGCTCGAAAATGTGACCATTCACTTCAATACAGTTGTCAATCCGCGCTCTAAATGAACCAACAGAACTGAGAAGTATTTCTGGCGTAATCTTCCGGCAAGCTTCAGTTATTCATCTTCCACAAGAAGAAATCAAGTGACCTAAGTGATCTAGCAGGCCATTGCCATTGTCTGATCCATCATTTATGGTAAACATTGTTTAATACGCGCCGGGCTACTTGGGAATAATGGGCTGGACAACCATCATGTTGAAACCACATTGTTTGACGCAACTCCAATGGTAGTTCTTCTATTAATACTGGAAGATGGTCCCGCAAGAAGTTTGCATAGTTTTCGCCGTTCAAGTTGCCTTCAATAAAAGATGGACCTATTAATTTATCCCCAATAATTCCCGCCCAAACATTAACATTCCAAGGGTGCTGGCGTTCAACTTGTCGCAACCAAAAAGGGTTTTCGGTAGCCCAGTAATGCATACCATGATTGGTGAAAATCGACTCATCAGAGAATAACACCTTGGCGAAGAAAAGGGGGTCTCGTTCAATTTTCGGAAGTGCCCATTGACAAAAGGAAACCCGGTTGCGAAAATCCTCACTAGAAAGTTCTTGATGCATTGAAACATGATATGGATGGTATTGTAGGATTATAATTTTGTTGTTAAAAAAACACGCGAATTTTAAAGAATTCAATTTATTAAATAATTATTGATGAATTATAAACATTTGGAATCAAACACAAGAAAAAGAAAACTTTACTTTATCCCTCGACAGCTTGGTTGCGACTGCCTAACTACTCTCTGTATTTCAATATCCTTGTTATTCTCCGATCGTTCGTCCTTTTTGTTCGTTCTTTCGTTAGTTCGTCTATGCTTAATGGCAAGGGTGCGTTCGTATAGTCCTGTGGTCTGTTTACATCCTACATTTCGGCCCTCCTGACCGTTTATTCGTCTCGAATAATGTCATTTGTCCAGGCCTTCATCCCGTCAGCGGCGGTAGTAGTACGTCGCGGACCTTCATGGTACCCAACTTTCTCAACTTCGTAACGATTATTGGCATTGACTTTCGTTACCTTATAGGGTCCCAAATATTTCGGTTTAAGTTTAAGTCCTGGACCAAACTGAGTCCTTTTGACAGCTACTAGCTCGTTGATGCGATACTCTGTTGCTGCTTTTCGCCTGGTATTATACGTACGCCGGTTTTCCTCTTGAATTCGAATCATGTTCCCCTTGACTTCGTCTCTTAATTTCTGGCGCTCTTCCTCGAACTCTTGGACAGCTTCTTGTTCGAGTAGTTCCTTTATTTCTGGCAGTTCATTGATGTGCATTTCAATACCAGTCATGAGCTTGAATGGTGTTTGTTTCGTGCTCCTCGTTGGTGTACTGTTGATGATCTGCTGAGCTTTGTCTACATGCTTGTACGAGTACCAACACTTTGGGTCCTCCAACGACATCTTTGTCAACAATGGTATGAGCGTTCTGTTGACACGTTCCACTTGTCCATTGCCTCTTGGTATGCCTGTTGTGATCAACAAATGTGTAATACCTTGCGTCTTGCAGTATTCCTCAAAAACATTTGCGGTGAACGCCGTTCCTCGATCAGAAATTATACGTTTTGGGTTGCCGAATATTGCTGCTTGTTGTGTAAGTTTCGCAATCACTTCTTGACTAGTTGTACTCTTGGTGGGATACAACCAAACAAACTTAGTAAAGCTGTCTATCACCACCAGTATTTGATTATACAATTTCTTTGTTTCTTCCATGGGGCCTAGGTGGTCAATATGATGGGTTTGAAGAGGTCTATCTGATTTGTCGATTGGTGATAGAAATCCTTCTTGCTTCCCGGTTTTGCGTTCAGCCATAATACACTCCACGCAATTCCTTACTACCCTTCTAACTTTTGGCTTCGCATTTCTAATGTAGTACGCTTGTCCCAAGATATCTTCTGTTTTCTTTGCTGCGAAATGACCATTTCTGTGTATCGAGCGTATTACGTCATCTTCCATGTCCGTTGGCACCACTAGAAGATCTTTTGCTGGGTTTTTGTACAGAACACCTGCTTTAAGGAAGTAATCTTTAAATCCATCTGCATCCTTCTCGAACACTTGTATTATTGCCTTCGTCCATTCATCCTCAATCTGCGCCTTCTTTATTTTATGGAGAGTCGTATCTCCAAACATACAACATCTACTCAGGGCATCTACATGTTTCATCTTTGAACTTGACCGATGTTCTATTTCATAATCGAATTCCTGTAGAAACATCGTCCATCTTGATACCCTAGGCGGCACATCTTTCTTTCGCATGGTCAAAGCGAAAGCATTGCAGTCCGTTACAATTTTTACCTTTACGCCCAATACGTACACTCGCCATTTTTTAAGTGCTTGGATTACAGCTAATACCTCCAACTCGTATGAGCTATACCTTTCTTCAGCTGGTGATGTTTTTCTGCTCATATATTGAACTGGATAAAACTTTTGATCTTCGTCTTCTTTTTGCAAAAGTACAGCTCCGTATCCCCATTTACTGGCGTCTGTATGGATTTCGGTTATAGCTTTTGGATCAAATAATTTAAAAATTGGTGACTTAGCTAAGGCGTACTTCAACCACTGGAATGCTTGTTGTTGTTCACATCCCATCTTAAACACAGCGTCTTTCCGAAGTAGATCACTAAGAGGCTTCGCTTTAGCAGCATATCCCTCCACAAATCTGCGAAAATATGAGGTTAATCCAAGAAATCGTTGCAGCGACTTCTTTTCCTTTGGCATTGAATAATACTCTACGGCCTTTGTCTTCTCCCCGGATGGTCGTATGGTTCCCTTCTCGATCACATACCCCAAAAAATCAATTTGTCGCCTCAAGAATCTGCACTTGCTCCAATTCACTCTAAGTCCATTTTTACTCATTACTTCCAGTACACGTTCCAATCTTACCACTGCTTCATCATAATCTTTAGCTGGTATAATTACATCATCTACGTAAACTTGAAGTATGCCTTCGTTGACAAGTGGCTTCAGTACGGTCATGATGAACTTCGTGAAAACAGCTGGCGAATTACACAATCCAAAAGGAACTTTCAAAAATTCAAATTGTCCGTTGTGTGTAATAAACGATGTGTATTTTCTGGACTCTGGTTCTACTGGCACATGGAAAAAACCGTTCACTAAATCCAGCGTAGTGAAAACTAATGCACTTTGTAATTTCTCTACTACGTCGTCTATCAACGGAAGGGGAAAATGATCTTTCAACATTTTTGCGTTAAGTCATCGGAAATCGCAACACATCCTTTTTCCTCCATTTTTCTTGGATACCAAAACCACAGGTGAAGCAAATTCCGAATTACTTTCCGTAATTATTCCCTTCCTTTTCCATTCCGTGATTTGTATCTCGATCTCTTCTTTCTCCGATACTGATGTTCTTCGGGCCCTCTCATACAGCGGCGTTTCATCTTTCAAAATAATTTTCATCTCGACTGGTGATTGTACGTCTTCTTGTGGATTATATTCTGCTATCAAGGACTGGATCTTCTTCTGGTACTTCTGTGGTAAGTAGTTCAATTCTACTTCAGCATCATCTGCAACCGAAGTGCACAAAGCTACGAATTCACCTCTCATTTCCTCGATGCCATCAACATTCCTCACTACTGGTCCTCTCCTGCATGATCCACGCGTTGTGATACCCTCCCGCATCCTTCTCATGATCCTAGACACAGCTTCCTCCTGAATGCCGCATCGCTCACCAGCTTCACTAGCTTTCTCTGCTCTCGCAACTTCGTCAGAATCATCCGCTTCTTTTTTCATCTTCCCTCCAGACTTTGTAGTACCACCCGTTTCACCAGGTCGTGCTTGAACTACTTCCTCGTCACGACATCCAAACTGGATTTCATTATCCTTTATTGTCACAGATGCCTGCTTTATTATGTCGTTACCGACCAACATAGAGAATATTATGTCCCGCTCTCTTACAATATGTAACTTTACAGTTACAGTCTCAAAATAGCCTAAGGTTTTCACTTCGTTGTTTCCTATACCTGCCAAAATAGTTGTTTCCCGTATAATTTCTATGTGTGGAAACTCAATTAACACATACTGTCTCAATAAAGATATTTCGCAACCCGTATCTACTAAAGCAGTTAATTCTTTGCCTTCTACTATTACTTCCTTCATCAAGTAACCGGCTCTACTACCAAGATGTACACCTACCTACATCCTACAGTATTTATGCCGATGTAATATCTTACAGACAGTCGTTTGAGAAATTCCTGATTCACGACTTATTTGGCAAGCGCTAATGTGAGGATCGTATGCAATGGCAGCTAACACTGCTATTTCATTGTCCTCAACAGCCACCCTATCTGACCGATTCCTTTTCTTTGGTTGCACACTTCCTTCACCAGTGAATTGTTAGATGACCCGATAAAAGGAAGCGCGCGAACGTATCTGGTTTGGGAAACGTTGGGCGTAAAGAGCAACAGCACCATCGATGTTCCTTCCACTTTCTCCATAAATCAATATCATTTCGATTTTCTCTTGAATTGAAATAGCCTGCATTATTAATCTGGAAAACGTGACTAATAATAATCAGTTCCTCAAAACAAATATCGAACTTCTAAATGAAGTACAGTTCCGTTCAAGTAGAAAAAAGGACAGAGTGCACATCATACACTCTCAGATAAGTTTAGGACAATTTGTCCCTATCGGAAATTTCTTTGAGTTTTAACTTCACTCGAGGCAGTAATGACTTTCTCAAAACAAATCTCGACCTTCTAACACCCTAAAAGCGTTGGAAACCGATTAATGATTTAGGCGTGCCAGTGCAGTCAAGGTCAAACTCGTTGTCACCATCCTATGTCCCCTTCAGAACCTTGTGACTTTTGTCTGAAACATTTTTCGTGATATCGCGTTTTTTTCAAGTAATTTGGATGTGTCAAGTTAAAAAACTCACCCAGTATATATTGTAGTTCAGTTGCTACTTAACGCACAGAGAATAAACGTGTTATTTGAATTTGAAGTCTCGGCCTTTCTTTATCGCAACCCGTTTTTTTTTTTTTGAATACGAACGCATTTTTTACATTAGAGACTATAGTACTACTTAATTGTAAAAAAAACTCCATGTTCGAGAATAAGAATTGCTTTGTTGAAGGCTTTAGGGGGAGAAATCTTCTATCATCTTCCTTATATGAACAGGCTTCAGGCGTTTAATTACAACCACGAAATAAAATATATTAATGATCCAGCTGTGATTCTAGGCTCAGTGTCAAACGGTTACCAATATTACAAAGTTAGATTGCGCCACCAGAGCCACTTTCTTCACAAATATCTATGGTAAATCCTCTATCTAACGAATTTATTCAGTCTATGCGACGTCATTTGGTGGTAAGCAATTCGGGGAGCAAGGAATTATGCCTACTTTTAAAGTGCAGGGACAAGTGCAGCATTTAGCTAGAGGCCTCCTTCCAGCGGACAGTTCCTATAAATGCCTTCAAATCTATTTTACTCGTATATCTGATATGGGCAATTAAGCAACTACATGAAGTGAAAAAAGTTGCGAGCTTTTGCAAAACTACAAAAGCTCCACCAAAAATCCGTGACGTAGGCCTGAATTCGATGAAAAGCTTTTTTATTAATGAAAGCCTTACAAGAAGCAACTACCAACTAAAATCTAAAACGAAAATCACTTATATCCTCCGTGCAGATCTTCAATGGGCAAGTCTATATGCGCACCGAAATCAACCAAACTCCATTCATAATTCACAACAAATTTACACTACTGGAGGAGGCGTTTAAATATACGTTCGAAAATACATTAAGTCGAATTGTGTTAAGTGTTCTGTGGTACCCTGTTTTATTAATGTCCTTTTTGTCGAAAATAAATAAACACTTGGAACTTTTTATATGCCACCACACATATAAAAACAAATTCGGAATATAGGCCCATAGCAATTCTTCCATTTTATCCAAAGTCTTCGAATCGATTTTAAGCAATCAAATAAAAAAAAATCATTAACGAAAAATAGCTTCTCTAGTCAGTTTTCCGGTCTGGACAGCTTGTACATCACCCAATTAAGGTTTCTGACGTTGTTAGACAAGCAGATGACGCAAATTATACCACTGTGATAGCACTACTTGAATTCTCTAAAGCATTTGACTGTGTTAATTCTAATATTCTCTGTGATAAGCTGACTAATTATTTCAACTTCTCTGACACATCTAACAAATTAATTTATTCATACATGACAACTCGTTGGTAAGCTGTTTGATGTAATAATAAAATGTCTTCGTTTCTTCCTGTTAATAGTGGTGTTCCATAGGGATCAATTCTTGGTCCATTACTATTCTCTCTGTTTATAAATGACTTACTTTCTGTGAGATACACAGTCGATTCCACATATATGCTGACGATGTACATTAGTACATTACACTGTACATTAGTTTTCCTGTTGGCAGGGTTGAAGACGCAATTTCGATGTTAAATGAGGTGGTCATTTTCTACATTCGAATGGTCCATACCGAATGGTCTTAAATTAAAATCTGACAAAACAAAAGCATCATCCACAAACATCAACCACATTTCTCTGACTTTCCTTCCGTTATGTAAAACACATCTCAAGTTGAATAAGTCACCCATGCTACTCGTAAAAGTCTTGAAATCATTTTCAACAATAAACTAACCTGGGACGTTCGTGTAAACTCTAAATTATAAAAAAAAAGTCTATGCGTCGCTACGAGGGTTATCTACAACAAAAACAATTTTGCCGACACAAGTTAAACTTAAACTAGTGAATGCATTGATAGTTCCAATAATCTCTTATGGTTGTGAGTTGTTTGCCGATCTCGACTCCCACGCGCTTAAAAAACTTAGGGTTGCTATTAAATCCATTGCTCGGTTTGTATTTGATCTTCGTAGATTTGATCTCATCTCATCTCATCTCGCCGGAAGCCCGTCAAATTATTGGCTGTAACTTAGGGGTATACTTCTAATATAAGTGCTGTTCCTTCCTTTTCAAAGTTCTTCACAAGAAAGAGCCAATCTACCTGTTTCAGAAAATCACTTTTGTTTATCCTATCGCCACATAAATTCTCGACTGTTATGTAAGAACATAATGCGGCAGAATACCTGACAAACAAAAAGGTAAATATTCTCAAGCTACAATTTAATCAGGTAGACATTACAGGCGTGAGATCAGAGGCAAGCGAATTGAAATGCGATAACCGTGTTCTGAATTCCCTCTAGAAGCGGTGAACATTTATACCACCCTGTTTAATAATGCAGTGAATAATGCACATTATCCAGCACATTGGAAAACTGCGGTGGTGCATCCCATCCCCAAAAGGGATAAAGACACTTCCAATCCGGCGAATCTCCGCTCGATCAGTCTTCTTCCAAGCATCAGTAAGGTTTTCGAGAAGGTGATCAATAGAGTCCTGACTAAGTGGGTTGAGGACAAACATATAATTCCGGATAATCAATTCGGTTTCAAGGCGGGGCATGACATCATTCATGCTGCGTCGAAACTCAGTCGTTTCCCATCTCGCATAGCGAACGGTCGGCTTTTCCGTGGTGCACATAAAAGTGAAAGACTATCAAATAACAAATTAAGCAAATATTTGGCAAATAGGAGTGTGGCTCAGTGGAGCAGCAGTTGACTCGGTACGTGGGAGACCTGGGTTCGAGTCCAGTAGAAATTCGTGGGTGACTTTTTTTAATTTCTTAACATTAAAAACAAAACAAGAAGTTGTAATAGTCCCGATTAACGATGGATACCGGTCAGCCGGAGGTCCCGCAGGTGGAACCGGTATCGAATCGTATGATGACGAGAGCTTGTGAAATGCAGCAGCAGCAAGCAACAACAAGTAAGGCAGCAGCAATAATACAAAAATCAGATGATGACACGAAAGTGGAAAAGAGGCGGAGGAAAAACAAGACATCGTCGAAATCCTCCACAACAAAAAAAATCAAAGAAGACGAGCACGTTAAAGCGGATGGAAAGGAGTACTCTTACGAGTCTGAAGGGGGTGAGTGCCGCTACATTGGAGAGGGGAATCCCTTTAAAGAGTTGTCAGATACTGATACCTCAGCAGAAGAGGAAGAAGATGACGAGGCTCAGCTTGACAAGCTTATAAAAGAGCTCCTGGAGAAGAGAGAGAAGTTGCGGCAGCAAAAGCAACAACAAAAACTACAACAGCAGAAGACAGAAGCTATGAAAGAAATGTCAATGCAAAAAGAAAAGCAATTAACAAGCCAAAAGCAGCAGCAGCAACAACAGCAACAGCAAGAACAAAGACTGCAACAGAAGACGAACCCGCAAAAACGACAAAAACAACAACAACAGCAGCAAATACCACAGAAAATGCAACAGCGATCATCGCAGCAACAACAACAGCAGCAACAACAGCAGCAACAGCAACAACAACAGCAGCAACAACAACTACAACAACAAAAACATCAAGAACAAAACCAACGGCTTGAAAACAAGGGGAGGGAAAGAGTGCCCCCAATTAATGTAAGTAATTTAGAAATTAATGATAGTATTAGGTTATGTAAGTTAGTAAGTAAGAATTTTTATGTAAAACGATTAAGTGCGAATAAGCACATTATTATGTGTAGTAATATGGAGGATTACCGTAAAGTACGTATCGCCCTAGGAAAAGCAGATACTGAATACTATACATATACCCCTAAGGGTGAAAAACTCCAAACGGTGCTATTAAAAGGCATCGATCCAGCAATAAAGACGGGGGAGCTCGAAGAAGAGCTTAAAAGGTTAGAGAGCTACGACCTTAAGTTCGTGGGGGTCAAGCCGTTTACCACGGTCGCGGCAAGGGATGGTAACTGTAAATTACCATTCTTCTTAGTGCAGTTAACACCCAACAGCAAAATCGATAGTCTGCGAAAGATCAAATTCCTGTATTATCATGCTGTGAGTTGGGAAAAATTAAAGAGGGCAGATCGTGAACTGCAATGTATGCGCTGTCAGAGGTTCGGGCACGCCGCAGCTAATTGCAATATGCAATTTAGGTGCGTTAAGTGCGACAAGGACCACAAATATGGAGAATGTCCTTTAGGCAACGATAGAGTAGTAGATAGGGGTCAACTCTTTTGTGTACTCTGCAGAAACCCGGGGCACCCTGCTAATTTCAGGGGCTGTCCTAGCTTTCAGGAACTGAAAAAGAAAGTCCAGGCTCGAAAACAGTTGATCGAAGAAGAGAAGCGTCAGAAGAGTCGTGCTTTCTCTAATTTTGTGGCGCCCAATGTATCCTTTGCCCAAATGGTATCTGGATCGGGTAAAGCCACAATGACAGCAAAAAATACGGCAAAGGTAGCCGAAAAAGCGCCGGAAGCGGATCTGGATTTGAAAGCGATCCTTCTGTCCTTGCACGGAAAAATCGATCATTTTCAGAAACAATTAAATGAACAAGCGGCTCGAATTGACGTCATCTATTCGACCCTGTTTGACAAGTCTGGCACGCCGATATAATGTCTGCTACGTTGAATGAGGTTAATCTGAAGATCCTTGCGTTAAACGTTAACTCACTAATCAGGATCGAGAGAAGGGCCAACCTACAAAATCTGTTGTTAAGTGAATGCCCAGATGTGCTTTTGATAAGCGAAACTAAGCTTAACCAGAATCACAAAATTGGCTACAGTGGCTACAATATTTATAGAAGGGACCGTCCACACTCCTCACAAGGGGGTGGGGTTGGTATCTTATTACGCAAAGGTGTGCGCCATAGGGTCATATATAGCGAGGATTTAATGAGGTTCAGGGTGTTGGAAGCATGCATCGTATGCATTCCTCTTCATAGTCGAAGGCGAGTGTATGTGGTGTCGCTTTATGCACCCGAAGCACCTAATCCCATTCAATTTATAACTGAGCTCGAATTACTTTTTCGTTGCCTTCAGATCCAATCGGAGGAAAATTATTATTTTTTGGCCGGAGATCTTAATACTAGGCATGCGGTATGGGGAAATAATCCGCCAAACACCAGAGGCAACCAGTTATACTACTGGTGGTGTCAAAATATGATTGAGTACAGACTGGAACTGTACGCGACGAATATCCCATCCTTCCCATCTGCCGGTTCTTACCTGGACTTGGCATTAATAGACAGTAGACTAGAACTGACTAACGTGGATCGAAACACAAGGAACTGTTTGCGTTCGTTCGAGTACGATAGTGATCACTACGGACTTGCCGCCACAATACGGATTACAAACGAGCAAACGCAGCTGGAGCAGTACGATCAAGTGTACCCATACGACTACCGTAAGGTACGGTGGCCGTGTTTCTCCAGAATCTTAAAGCGTAATTTACGTTTGAATGGAATTGATCCCCCGACTAACAGAAACTTGACAAATGAAGAAATCGACCGTAGTTTACTGACAATGCAAGACGTTATCAAACGAACTATGGAGCAGACTATCCCTCGGATAGAATACTCCGACGAAAGCCAGGTGGAAAAATACAGAACTCCAACAATCAACGCATTGTACGAAAACAAAAGTAGACTACTCTCAAGGCTTAAGCAGTTGTACAGACAGTTTACTGACAGAAACGACCCGGAAATAAGAACACTAAAGTCACTGATCAAAAACCTAAAACAATTAATTAAAGAAAATTACAGTAAGTCTGTAAGTCTGTACTGGGGCAATAAGATTCGGGCTATAAAATCCAGTAGTCCGAATATGTTCCCACAGATAAACAAATTGTTCAGGAGGAAAGATCACAATGACATTCAGTGTGTCCGAATTCCACAAACGACAGAAAACAGACAGACACTACTGTCCGTTGGCATAAGTCCAGAGAGTGCCGACTCAGGCGACGGTCTTTTCGTGGTCGAGGACCCACAGGAGAAAGTAGATTTACTGGGAGCCTTTTTCGAGGCCGTGTATACGGTGAACAATCCGGTTCGCTGTAATCACGACATTGACAACAGGGCCTACGTAAATCACTATTATCTGCGCAACGAACTTCAAAATTGGCGATCCGAGAATCACGGTTTCACCGTATTCAGTGAAGAAAACGCTGCAAACTTTATCATCGCCAATGAGCGAGCTTCCTCGCATTTGTTCGTGCGAAGAGATGAACTCCTATGCATCTTCGAGTCTCTGAAAAACAAAAAGTCGTCGGGAGTAGACGGTATTCCAAACGTCGTATTAAGACACCTGCCCTTGGAAGCAATGGATATATTTACTACACTGTTTAACAATGCGCTGAATAATGCATATTATCCGACGCATTGGAAAACAGCAGTGGTACATCCCATCCCGAAAAGGGATAAAGTTAGAACTAACCCTGCAAATCTCCGGTTAATTAGTTTGCTTCCGACTATTAGCAAGGTATTCGAGAAAGTGGTTAATAGAGCGCTGTTAAGGTGGGTTGAGGAAAATAATATAATTCCGGAAAATCAGTTTGGTTTTAGGGCGAGGCATGACACTATTCATGCTGCGTCAAAGCTGGTCTCCGACATACAATGGAATAAATGCAAGAACCAGTGTACGGGTGCCTGCCTCGTTGACTTTGAGAAGGCCTTCGACACGGTATGGTTAGATGGGCTTTTCTATAAGTTGACGAGAATGGGTATGCCGAAAACTCTGCTATATATGATTTACGACATGCTTATGGGAAAGAAGTTCGTTGTTAAATGTAACAATGTTATTTCGAGTAAGATCTTTGACATTAAAAACGGCTTACAGCAGGGGGCTGTCATTTCTCCGATACTGTTTAACGTTTACACTAGTGATCTAGTAGGTTCCCTCAATCATACCATAGCGTACGCAGACGATTTAGTGGCGTACAGATCAGGTCCAAAAATCGAAGTCATCAATACTCTGTTGCAGCGTGATTTTGATCATATTAAGGCGTATTGCGATGATTGGAAATTGAAGATCAATTTTCAAAAGTCGGAAACAATCTTGTTCAGGACTCCATTGAGATGGGCTTCTAGGGATACCAGACATAACTGGCGAAATTTGGCCATCATTGGACAGCACGGACTGCCATTAGCGGTGAGAAACGTAGTGAGATACCTTGGTATTTGGCTCGATAAGTATTTGTATTTTGACAAACATATAGATTCTTGTCTTGCTGGAACCAAGAAGCCCTGACAAGAAGGTTGTTTCACAGCAGTCAACTTGTCTCCAGGGTGAAAGTCATATGCTATGTGGCCCTAATCAGGCCAGTCATCGCGTATGGTTGTCCCGTGTGGTTCAATGTAGCGCCGTATCAGATGGAAAGGATTCGGGTGTTTGAAAGGCAGTGTCTTAGGACTTGTCTTGGCTTGTACAGAACACCAGAATCAGAGTACAAAAAATATTATCCCAACAAAGTCCTTTACGATGGGGCTAATCTGAATAGGATTGACAATTTCCTGATTAAGGTGATTCGAAGACACGTAGCAAGGGCAATGGAAAACGATAATGGCCTGATCTTTGGGGCTTATTACCCCAATGAAATGTACCACGAGAGCTCACTCCTATCGGGCTTTATTCCGCCAGAGGCTTTTCTCCATCTTGATGCTAAAGGGTTAAAACAAAGTAGGGATGGTATCCCGGTAATATACCACCGCCACCGCGGTGCGAGGGACAAGCGGCTCACCTACGACGGGTATGTTGCCAATGCTCAGGAGCTCCTCCGTTTTAGTCTCGCGATTGCGGACAGGGATCGGATCGATGCCGAGAAACAGTACACCGAATTCTGGTGGCTTCAAGAAGGAGAAAGGGTTGGCTCGATCTCCTAGGTCGGTACGTTACTAAGGTAACATATTCTTCTTAGTTGTAAGTTAGATTAGGGATAGTTAGGGGGATCTCGTGGAGAGGCCGCGTTCGTTAGCATGAGGCCGCACCTCTGAGAAGTGACCAGTGGTTTATCGCATTGGTTAAATCTTGGTGGTGCGTGTGCACGATGTTGACGAATGACGGGCGCCCGAAATCGCAATTGGGATGGTGACCACCCTGTGCGAAAGGCTACGAGTGCTCACCATCCCGATTATAGTTAAGTTAGGTTAAGTAGCTTAGGTAGGTTAAGTAGAATAGGGCCATAGTTTTAAGTTTTATACAAAATTATAAAAAGATATGGTATCTAAGTTTTTTCCAAAAATTATTTTCTTAGAAATTGAATATATTGTATACGAGTATTTGATAGATAAGATTAATCGTAAGATAGTTTTAAGGTCGAAAGGCAGACTTGAAATGAAATTGCTAAGTTTAGAGCGCTCGGTAAGAGCCAGTAAGCTAGAATAAGTACCATCATTGTCAAATTAGATTTAAGCATTTTTGTCTAGAATTTAAGTAATAGCGCTAGAAACAATAAAAATGAATTTAAAAGTAAAAAAAGCTGCGTCGAAACTGGTTTCTGATATCCAATGGAACAAAGCCAAGAACCAGTGCACTGGTGCCTGCCTGATTGACTTGGCGAAAGCCTTCGATACCGTATGGTTGGAGGGACTCTTTTTCAAGCTGGACAGGTTGGGCATTAGTAAACCACTGCTGTATATTATTTTCGATATGCTCTCCAGTAGACAGTTCATCGTGAAGAATGGCGATGTGACTTCTGCTGGAATATTTAACATTAAAAACGGTCTGCAACAAGGTGCGGTAAATTCGCCGATCCTGTTCAACATTTACACAAGTGATCTGATAGGTTCACTTCACCATGCCATAGAGTACGCAGACGACTTAATCGCGTACAGATCGGGTCCAAAGATTGAGGTCATTAATATTCTTTTGCAGCGTGATTTCGACTAAATTAAGCGTTATTGCGGTGACTGGAAGTTGAAAATCAACTTTCAGAAGTCGGAATCCATTCTGTAGTCAGATATCTTGGGATCTGGCTAGATCAATTTCTGTATTTTAACAAACATATAGATGTTTCTCTGACCAGAGCCAAAGGTGCTTTTGCCCTTACAAAGAGACTGTTTTATAACAGCCAACTCGATGCGATGGTGAAGGTAATCTGCTACATGGCCTTCATCATGCCCATGCTTGTATTTGTATGTCCCGTGTGGTTCAACGTGAGAGCAAGTTTATTGGAAAAGATTCGGGTGTTTGAGAGGGCTTGTCTTAGGACTTGTCTTCGCTTATACAGAACACCAGAGTCTGAGTACATAAAATTATATCCTAATGAGGTCTTATACAATAGGGCGAACCTAATAAGAGTGGACAATTTCGTAATTAAGTTGACTCGAAGGCACGTTGCAAGAGCAATGACCTCATCGAACAACCTGATCCCCGGGGCTTACTAGCCCAATTATATGTATCACGAGAGAGTTCGCTTTGACGGCTTTATTCCTCCAGAAGCGTTCCTCTATTTAGATAACAAAGGTCTGATCCAGGACAGATTGGCGGTGCCGCTAATCTTCCACGTCGCTCGAACAGCTGCGGACAGGCGACTCAACTCCGACAGAGACGTCGCACATGGCAATGCGGAGCGTCTCCGTTTCAGTAGGTCGGTAGGGAGTCCCGACATAAGGGATGATGCTCGGCAGCACCAACACTTATGGTGGCTTGTTGAAGAGGAGGATGCTTCACCGTCGAACTCCTCCAGTGATAGCTAGCTTCATGTGAAGCAAGGTGGCCAGCCTAATTTTTTTTAGCCATGGTCGGCTTACATAGTTTTAGGTAGGTTTAAGTTAGATTTTAAGAAAAAAAATATATAAAAATAAAAAATGAAAAAAAAAACAAAAATATATATACATACATATATTTATATATTACGTGTATAAATATTATGTATATATATATATATGTATGTATGTGTATGCATTAGATGTACTCGTAAGTAGGCTAAGTAGGTTAAGATTTAGTTTTTAAGTAGTTTATAGGTTTAGTTTTAGTCCAGACACTAAGTTTTTTTCAATTAAAATTCATTTTCTTAGTTTTAATAAATGTAAAAATAAAAATATAATTAGACAGTAAGATTCGTCGAAAGACATAGTTTGAGTGTTAGGTATAACTTAGAGTGCCCGTATGGGCCAGTAAGTTAGAATAAGATTATTTGTAAATGATTTAAGCTAATTTTTAAGCATTTTTTTTGTCTAGCATGTAAGAGTTATTTAAGTATATAAATAAAAATGCATTTAAACTGAAAAAAATGAACCGGGTTCTGAATCTGGTCTTACGCTTGAAACACGACCGATAAACTATTTCTGTCTATGATAAAATTGTAAATTAAAAGTTTAGTTCCAACAGAACCGTCAACCAGTAAAATAATTGTTTCTTTTCATTCAGCTGTTTTATTTTTACTTATTATTTGTAACATAATTTTGGCGACCATATAGTGATTGTAACATAGTTATAGTGATAACTTGTTACATTTATAGTGAACAAGTAAGTGAAATTCAGCTACTGACAAAGTAAAAATTTTTCAATAAAATTCATTGTAAAGTTTTTAAATAAATAATGTCGCAGCTCGAAAGCACTAACCAAGGAGAGAATTTGGAGTACTTCGCTGATCAACAGGAACTTGTTGGAGAACAAATTGTGAGAATGGTTCGCAATTACAACAAGGACGGCGAGGTAATAAAAACTCCTAAATACTTCGAGGATAGACTAGCAGAATTGACAAAAAACTGGGATCAATTTGATAACATTGACAACATAATTCGAGATGGTTTTTCTCAAAAATTAGAACATCCATATTTCAAAAACGACTACTTTGAAACCATTTGAAGGATTACAGAACAAATGCGCAATGACATCATGGGTTTTAACAGCAGATAGCGGGCTCCAGAAGAAACAGGTACCCCAAAATGTTGAGCCAGCCGTAGAGACAAATACGATGAAAGGGGCAATACCTAAAGGAACATCTGAGTGCGAGCCAAAGACGAGCCTGAGAAAGCCTATGGCAATGTATGTGAAATATAGATTTTATTTACTGGTAGAAATTTAAGGAAATCTATAGATAAGTACCAGTCTCAAACAAATCAACAGTTTTCCCAGCAATTCTGCCAGATAAAGCTAAAAACAGTGCAACAGAATTGGGATGAAATATCAACACTGTAACATAGAATGGAGGATGATATAACAACTCAAGACATAGAAAGTTACTTTGAGATGCAGGAGTGCGTGGAAAGGCTCTATTGCAATTGTATGGTGATGCAATGATGCAATTCGGCAAACAGGAATGAAGTTGCCAAAAATAGAGCTTCCCAAATTTGATGGGGATTACTTGAATTGGAGATAATTTTACGACCCATTTAAACAACTCATTCATGATAATCCTATTGCTCCTGCACAAAAGCTATATTTTATGAGAGCCAACGTAACAGGAGAGGCTCATAACTTAATCCAGCATTTTCAACCAACTGACGTTAACTATGAGGTAGCTTGGAGAACCCTTGTTGATCGTTATAATAACAAGAGGTTGTTGTTGACAGCACAAATCACAAGAATACTCACACAATCAAACACGACAGGGACGGCAAACAGTCTAAGGAAGTTGCATGACACAACAAAGGAAGTTTTGCAGGCGATAGAGAACCTTGTCATCGATATTCAAGGTTGGGACCCTTTGGTTGTCTATTTGATGCTGTGGAAATTGGACAGAGAAAGCAGGACATTGTTTGAACAATCACTTACGGATCTAAGAAGCAGTCTAAGCATGGATGAATTTTTGAAGTTCGTGGAGACAAGGTTCCAGACCCTAGAGGCGATCAACAGTAAGAAGAGCAAATCGAAGTCATCAGTCGGAGTTACAGCAAGCAATTTGCACTTTGTGCAATTCAAATAACCATAGAATTTTCAATTGTAACAAATTTCTTTCCTTTTCAGATGTAACACGAGAGCAAGCTGTGTGAAATCTGAAGATCTGCAGAAACTGTTTTAAGGTTGGCCACTTCTCCCGATCATGCCAGTTCAGAGGATGTCAAAAATGCGATCAATGGCATAATACGCTTTTGCACTCCCAAGAAAGGTCTACACTGAAGCAGAGTAAAAAGAAAGTCAAGCCATATCAGAATGCAGAAGCAAGCCAGCTAGCGCACAGAAACAACTCACTGCCATTGTTTCAGTCTAGTAAGTCTAACCTTAATTACAATGATTTATTAAGTGATAAAAAAGCCAATGCTGCAATAGGTCACATACAAAAAAATAAGCGTATATATTTAGCAACAGCTGTGGTCAATGTTGTCAGGCACTAGAATTCCATATTGGGTGTATCCTGAATCTAGGATCACAGTTGCACTCCGTAAGAAAAACATTCGCTCAACAAATTAGAGCAAAAAGATCGAGATTAAATATTCCAATTAGTGGAATTGGCTCCCATGACAGACAATCACAGTATATCATGAGCATAACGTTCAAATCAAGATCTTCATAATTTTCCGCTTCTATTGATGCAGTAATATTGCCAAAAATAACTGACTATCAATCAAATATAGAACTTGATGCTACAACTTTAAGTATACCCCCATACCCCCAGAAGACTGCTGTTTTGATGGTAGAGTTGGTGAAAAGACTATGTCAAGCCTTACATCGTCAAATTGACAACATATATTACTATACAGACTTTACGGTGGTATTGGCTTGGATAAGATAACCATCGAGACATAGCCAAAATCCAAGCATGTACAGTGATATATCTTACGCTAGTAATAACCGAGTCAAGATTCCGCTTAAGACTGCTTTATTCATTATCTTGATTACATATACATTATATATTCTCTGCTTATGACTAACGGGTTAGTTTAGTTTAAGTGAAAGAGGGAGATAAGGTGGAATGAATATACCTAATACATATCATACAGATATTCAGCAATGGAGTTACATAAAAAGGGAACACAATCCAGCTGATCTGGTATCCAGAGGATCCACTCTTTCAGAACTTATTAAATCAACGTTTTGGTTAAAGGGACCCAATTTCGTCGAAACCGATGAAATATTTTGGACGAAAACTGAATATGCAATCCCTGAAGTTATTCCCCGATAACAACTTCAATTATCTCAGATCCAGTAGAAAAGCTTAATCATAAAAATTCCTTTAACACTATGAAAATAATTTTCTCGTTTTGTTACCGATTTTATAACAATTGCAGGAAACATAGAGAATTGAGAAGTTTTGGTCGTCTCACAGTTGAAGAGTTATATCAAGAAAATCATCTGCTTTTGATTAAAGTACAGAGAACAGCATTTCCCAATGAATATGAGTATGAGTAAGGGTATGATAAACGATCAAGTATATAAGAGTCTTAATAAGAGTCAGAGGCAGATTAAAACACTCGCATTTATTATCAGATGCCAAGCACCAAATACTTTTACCAAAAAACAGTCTTGTATCCAAGTTGCTATTGATTCAGTTAGATGAAAAACATTTGCACGCATCACACAGAGCATTAATAGCCATTTCAAGACAACAATACTGGATTTTGAGCGTAGGCAGGATAGCTAGAGATGTTATTTCTAAATGTGTTAAATGTTTCAGATCGAAACCAACAACGATTAGTCAACTGATGGGATGTTTTTCAACTAAAGCTGTTCACATCAAAGTTGTTGGAGATTTGTCTTTTGAAGCCTTTATAAACGCGTTTAAGAGATTTGTCGGCAAACCAATGAGGTCCTACCGAGGTGCGATTATTGCTAGTTGAAAACTTGTCAAATCATATCTTGCGACAATGGAACTAACTTTGTTGGCACTAAGAACGAACTCGCAGAGTTTAGAAAGGCTTTTCATTCGGAACGCGCGCATCAGCAACAGGATATTTAAAAGAAATGGAACAACCACTTCTACGACTTCAATGCCACCCGAGGCTTATGACATTGATAAAAAACAGCTTGATGATCTCAATACTAGAATTGAAGAGGTTATGAACCAAACAAATGCGTTTCCGATATCTCCGTCTTTGAGCGCGCATGACTATCATCACTATGGGTTGACATGGCTTTTAGCTGTTGGCATTATTGGGATGGGCATAGTATATTGGTTTCGTCATAGGAGACCAAAACCAGCACCTGGACGCAGAGTTTCACGTTTTGAAGTGGAACCTTAGTTTAAGAATCTATATAGCTAAAAATGTAAAATGTAGAATATGTAAATATACTAATATCATAAATGTCAATGAAGACAATTTAGTTTAAAATTAGAAAGTTAAGAACCGTCTAAAGGGGGGAGTATCTTATGTAAGAACGTAATACGGCAGAATACCTGCCTAACAAAAAGGCAAATGTTCTCAAGCTACAATTTAATCAGGTACACAACACAGGCGTGAGATCAGACGCAAGCGAATTCAAATGCGATAACCGTGTACTGTGAATTCTGAATCTGATCTCACGCTTGAAACATGAACTGTAAACTATTTCTGTCTATGATAAAATTGTAAATTAAAAGTTTAGTTCCAACAGAACCATCAACCAGTAAAGTAATTGTTTCTTTTCATTCATCTGTTTTATTTTTTACTTATTATTTGTAAGAGCGACCATCAATATTCACCTGCTTAACATTACGCAGGCAGTTCTTTATTTACGAGTATGCTGTCTAACTCTGGAATAATCTCTCTAAACACGCGAAGTCTAGAATCGAACACAGAAAATTTCACGCAGCATGCTTTGACCACTTATCCAGTTTAAACTAATAAGTTCTAATTTTTTATTAATTGGTTGCGTTTTTATTTAATTTATTTTATTTTTGTTTTTATCTATTCATCCTATAAGGATTGTTATAATTAATATTATAATTATAATTTTTTCATTCTCATTATTTTATTTTATTGTAACTTACTTTGCAAGTTCCTTTTTTCCGGTTCTCGTAGTCAAGCAAGATGCCAGGTGTAACAGTTAAGTATATCGACCGACACGCTGGTTAAACATGTCGCTGTCTTCTTGAAGAAGACTGGCTAACTGAAGGTTCCAGAACAGATGGACATCATTAAGACTGCCAAGTACAGGGAGCTCTCTCCCTACGACCCCGATTGGTTCTACATTCGTTGTGCGTCGATCCCGCGTCACCTATATCACCGCAGTCCAGCTGGTGTTGGTTCAATCACCAAAATCTACGGTGGACGCAAATGCAACGGGGTCCACCCATCACATTTCTGCCGGTCTGCCGATGGTTGTGCTCGCAAAGCCCTCCAGGTCTTGGATTGAGAAGCACCCCGATTGTGGACGCAAATTGTTCCCCACAGATTTGGATCGTATTGTCAATCAAATTGTAGCTAAGCAAAGGGATGCTCGCAAAGAAACTAGCCCAATCTTGATTTCCAAGTGAAATTAGTACATAGCTGCGAGTGAAAGTTGATTTTTTCACAACCAATCCCTCTCCCCATGACTCTTTCCTACTTCAACAAGACCTTGATAGTTTTTCGATCTGGTGCCTCAAAAATTCTTTGGAACTTAATATCGCCAAATGCCAATCCATTACCTTTTCACATAAACGGAACCAATCTCCTCCCCGACTCTATCTTCTCCTCAACCAACGCTCGGCATATTGTATGATAGTGAGCTCAACTTCCGTTTACAAATGGATAAGATAATCCTCAAAGCAAACGATAGTCCAAAGAATTCACCAACCCATACGTGACCAGGTCCCTCTATGTTACCTTTGTTCGCCCCCTCCTAGAGTACGCCAGTCAAGTATGGTCGCCATATCATCGTGTCCATATCTCGAGAATCGAAAGCATCCAGCGCCGTTTTTTTCGATTTGCTCTTCGAGGTATGCCCTGGGACGATCCTTTTACTCTGCCCCCCTATCAAAACCGTCTCAACCTTATTAACTTAGACACCCTTGAGGAACGCAGAGATGCAGCCGACTTTCGCTTGATTCATCGACTACTTTCAGGTCACGTTGAATGCGCGTCATTTACAACTCTATTTTTCAAATACTGGTAAGCTGTACATTTTGCCTTCTACCGTTACCGGTAGTCCGCGATATACAATGACATACAGTAGAGCTTATGGGCGCCATGATCTCTTTATAACAACGACACGCAACATCAAATGGCCCGAAATAACAAATAATTTGCTTCCGTGTAACAAAAGTTTAGATAGGCATGGTAAAGAAGCTTATAAACCTTATAACCAAAGGAAATATTTTTTGGAAAATGCATATGTTTTATGTACAGCATTGAGCGGCAAAAAAGACGCCTGTCCCATATACACTTGCTTTCAGAAGAAATACGCAGTAACGACATTAATTCCGTAATATAAGCTGAAATTCCCGACCCAGAAAAAGATAAAAAAAATTACACGATATCGTAATAAGAGTTATGATGCATGGTCCATGTCGTCCTCTTAACACAGAATCGCCATGTATGTATGCAAATTTTTGTACTAAAAGATATACAAGGCCTTTTCTGGAGTTGACCATTACTGGAGACGATGAATATCCTAAATGGAGCCGCCGTGCTCCATCAAATGGTGAGAGAATTACTACACTAAATACAGGCAAGCAAGGTATAATTGTAGATAATTGTATATTGTAGCATAAAATTCGGGTTTGCTTCGCACTTTCAATGCCCATATTAATATTGAGCTATGCAGCTCATTTAAATCTATCAAATATATTTGCAAGTATGTTAATAAAGGATTGGTCACAGTTTCTCTGCAAAATCGAGAAGATGAGATGAGATGAGTATCAAAATATATCATTTAGTATCCATGAACACTCGCCTACTGTTGTCCACCTTGTAATACATCTTGGAAATGACCAAATTGTTTTTTTTTTTTATTTAATCTACAATTTTGTGATCAACAGATTATGAAAATTTATAAAAAAAAAACTTAAAAACTAACAATAAAATAAATCTGGGAATAGTGTATAATAAAGATAATATAATTTCATTTTAATGATTAAGAATAAACATTAAAGTATTTTTAAATGTATTTCTGCTCAAAGATATATCAAGCTCTGAACAGTAAGTGTTAAATAATTTAATGCACCTTGAAACAGGTTCGCGTTGACCATACAAAGTAAAATGACGAAACTCAAATAACAGTGGTCTTTTTGTTAAAATTCTAGACGAGGTATACAAATTCACACACATAAGAAGATTTGGACTATCTATAGTTGCGCATAAAACATCTCGAAATAACATATACATTTTTCTTCTCGATTCTAGACTCATCATACCAAGTAAAAGACATTTAGAACGATAAGAATGATGAAACTCATTATTATTAAAAAACAAACGACGTAAAGCAAAATTTAAAAATCTTTTTCGAATATTTTCAATTCTACTTATATTGGAAATAGTACTAGGACACCAAACAACACAAGCATACTCCATAACAGGACGAACAATACTACAAAACAAAGTCTTAAGAGTATAAGAATCCTTAAAAGCAGAGGAGTTCCTCTTAATACAACCTCAAAGTGAATTAATGTAGTTAATGTGAAGATGAAAGTTTAGTTTAGAATCAAATATTACCCCAAGATCCTTATAATCCTTAACTATTTTAACATCAATGTTATTAAGTGTGTAGTTTGGCAAAATATTATAAGCACTCCTACTGTAGCTCATGCAGGCACACTTATCAACATTTAACATTAAGTCGTTCAAAATACACCACTTTGCAAACGAATTTAAGTCTTTTTGAAACATCAAGGAGTCATTAAGCGTTGATACTATTGAGACAATGAGAATGTATTAATAAGTCAGGGAGATCATTAATAAAGAGCAAGAATATAGATGGGCCTAAGTGACTTCCTTCAGGGACACCCGAGAAAACAAAAATCTTATTTGAAACCCTGTCACCTATAGAGACATATTGTGTTCGTCCATGTAGATAAGATTCAAACCATTGCAGTAATGGACCAAAAAAGCCATAGGCCTTCAATTTTTCTAAAAGTATAGTCAAGTTTACTCTGCAAAACGCTTTAACAAAGTCAGTGTAAATTACATGGACTTATTTGTGCTTTTCTAAAGAATTGATGCAAAAAGTAGAAAACTCCGTTAAGTTTGATGTAGTTGAACGACCCATCCAAAATCCATGTTGATTTTCACTAACGAATTGCCTTATAGTGAAATTTAATTTATCTTTTACAAGTTTGTCCAAGGGCTTAGGAATAACTGAAAGTTTAGTGATCGGTCTATAGTTCGGAATAAGATGTCTGTTACCAGATTTGTATACTGGGTCTATAATAGAAATTTTCCAATTGTCAAGAAACACACCTTCCGACAGTGATTGGTTAAACAACTCGGACAACGGAAAACAGAGTGAACTAGAACAAAAACGTAGGACAATAGGAAAAAATCCAAGAATATCTGCTTTTCGTTTTGGTTTTAAGTTTCTTCATGCTACTTCAACATCACTTACATCAAACAAATAACATGATGTACTAAAAACAGATGGAAGGGAATTAATGTAACACAGGTCGGCAGAGGTGCTGGAATTGGTTGAATTGTAGATACTTTGAAAATATTCAGCAAACATATCTGCGATTTCTTTCGGCTCACTCGACTGTTTGTCATTAAAATTCATAGTTGTAGGGAAACCAGTACTTCTTCTTTTAGAATTTATAAATTTCCAAAAATTTGTTGGATTATTTTTTAAATTACTTTCAACTGAACTTATTTAATTACAAAAAAGAAATTTAGACAAAAAATTAACTCTTTTCTTAGACGTGAAAAAAGGGTATAATCGTCATACGACGAAGATGTCTTATACTTTTTATGTGCAGCATTTTTAGCATTTTTTAATTTTATTAGTCTTTTGTTATATCAGGCCGGGCGAGAATATAATTTTCTGCTTATAATAGGTATACAATCTTTGAGGACATCGTTAAAAATATTATTAAATGTGCTGAACTTCTCAGATATATTTTTGCCAAGAATTCATTTAACCAATTTATATTATTAAAACAATTATTTGTACAAGAAAGACTACTAGCATCAAATTTAAAAACCTTAATCGAATTGTAGAGTTTAGAAAAAATTTTAAAATTATAAGTTTCTATAACAATATTTATTGCACTATGATGAACTGAGTTCGATAACAAAGAACAACATTGTAACACAGACGCTTTTAAATCGTTCGATACAAACACTAAATCCAATAGTCTATTTAAAGAATTCTTTACAAAATTGATTTGATTTAAATGATTAGATAACAATGAATCAACTAACAATATTTCAATTTCGGAAGATAGACGAATTGGTAATAATTTATTATCATTTGTTTGCGACCAAACAATGTCGCCACAATTAAAATCCCCTAAAACTACGAGGGCGGGTCAATAAGTCCGTGACTTTTGGAATAAAACACAGATTTTTTGATAAAAAAATAATTTTATTTTTCAACGTAGTCTCCCTTGAGCTCTATACACTTTGTCCAACGCTTCTCCAATTTTTTTATCCCTTCCAAAAAAAATGATTTGTCGAGGTCCTCAAAATAGGCCTTTGTTTGCGAGATGACTTCATCATTGGAGTCAAATCTTTTTCCACCAAGCCATTTCTTCAGGTTTGGGAACAAGAAGTAGTCGCTCGGAGCCAAATCTGGAGAATAGGGTGGATGAGGGAGCAATTCATAGCCCAATTCATGGATTTTTGCCACGGCAACGGCACATGTGTGCACCCTTGCATTGTCTTGGTGGAAAAGAACTTTTTTCTTGGCCAAATAAGGTCGGTTTTTTTTTTCAAATCGTCATTGAATCGGTCCAATAAGTTGGCATAATATTCCCCATTGATTGTTCTTCCCTTTTGAAGGTAGTCAATGTGGATTATCCCGCGTGCATCCCAAAAAACAGTCGCCATAACTTTATTGGCTGACAAACCCACCTTGGCCTTCTTTGGCGCCGATTCACCCTTAGAAACCCACTGTTTTGACTGTTGTTTGTTCTTTGGTGTGTTGTGATGGATCCATGTTTCGTCCACGGTTACAAAACGGCGCAAAAACTCCTCCATATTGCGATTAAACAACGCCAAACCTTCCTGTGAAGTGAAGCACACGAAATTCACTTTTTTCCATTTTCTCCTCAAATTAGTGAGTAGTCTGATAAAAATAGCTGTCAAACACAAACTAACTGACGCAGCAAGTTTAAATTTTGACAGGAGTCAACTGACAGATGCCTGTTGACAGGAGCAGTGTTGCTGTTTCAGTAAAGAGGTCAGAAATTCAAAAAGTCACGGACTTATTGACCCGCCCTCGTACAATATTAAAATCTTTAAACTGCGGCAATGCAGCAACTCTATCGATATTCTCTATGTGCTTATTGTAGATATGTGAGGGACTATTCGGAGGAATGTAAGAAAGTCCGCTTTCACACGTCGCAAGTGTGTAATTCGCATGTTCTGGTTATTTTCTTTTGAACTGTCATTCAGTGATGCTCGCAACTCTACATGAAGACTTTCCCCTTCTTTGGGTTTGCATGATATTTGACAGTTCTCTTTCATTTCATCTTTGGCGCTCAGTCTTTCATAATTGAAAATGAGCCCCCTTGTTAATTCTTTGGTCCATTTCGGTTCATCCGCCATACTGAAATGTTGTGCTCGTAACACAGCGAAAGGAATAATGAAGCAAACGCAAAAAAGAAAGAAGAAGGAGAAAAAGAAATGTCAAAAACTTGCAATGAAATTGCTACCCACATGCAGTGGGAATTTGGTTAATTGGGTAGTTTTTGTTTCATTATCCCTCTCTTTTGCACTCATTTGAATCTTTCGAAACTTGCGACATGTAAAAGCGGACAAAGAAACAAAAACATGATTGTTTACACTTACATCGATTTTAATTTCTAGAGCTCCTAGAAAGCGCCTTACAGCAAGTAGAACGCCACCTCCACATGATTTTGTAACATCCACACGATCGTGACGAAAAACAGAGAAAACATTAATATGAAAAATCTCTTCATCGTGAATATCTATCTGTATACAGCCAAGTCTCAGTAAGAGCAAACATATCATAATTGCATGCGTTAATTGCAAAAGTCAGTTCTCTTAATTTAGAGGAAAAACCACTCATGTTTTGATCATAGACACAGATTTCGGTAACGTTTTTGTTATGCGAGTCATGGGGGCTCTCTATATTTGCAACTGATTCAACAGAATGTAAAGTGTCCGCCATCTAACGTTTTTTTTTTTCAACTAGTGCTTATTTCGTGAATGGTAACACTTAGCTCATGTCTGATTTGACAGATAATTAGTTTTATCTTTGCGGTTAATAATGGAAAATAATTTCATTCAAAATGCCTCGGCTGGCCATGCAGTAGCCTACACGATCGGTCCAATTTTTAAGCACATTATCGATTGTGTGTAGCTGTAATTCACCAATGGCTTCACGAATATTGTCCTTTAAAGCGTCAATTGTCTCTGGCTTGTTGGCGTAACACTTATCTTTTACGGCACCCCACAAATAATAGTCCAACGGTGTCAAATCGCAGCTCCGAGGTGGCCAAACGACATCAGCTCTGCGGCTGATAATGCGATCTTCAAAAACAGGGCGCAAAACATCGAGTTGCCAATATCCTCCTCTTCAATTTTTGTGAACAAAAATTCATTCAACATGGCCCGATAACGATCGCCATTGACTGTAACGGCCACTCCTTGCTCATTTTCGAAGAAAAATGGCCCAATTATGCCTCTGGACCAAAATCCGCACCAAACAGTGACTCGTTTTGGGTGTATCAGCTTTTCAATGTATCAATCGGCATCTTCTCTAAGTCGATCGCAGGCCCACTTAGCGAAGCGAAAACGCATTGGATGGTCAGTTGGCTTCAACTCCTGAACCAATTGGACTTTGTATGGCATCATACCAAGATCTTTATGCAAAATTCGTCTCAATGATGTCTCCGAAATGTTCAATTGTTGAGAACGACGGTGAATTGATGTTGATGGCGCTTCACGCACACTTTCTGCCACAGCAGCAATATTCTCGGGTGTACGCACTGTTTTTGGCTTTTCACGCTTTGGTTTATCGATGAGGATACCAGTTTCTTTCACTTTTTTCACAAGATAACGAACATACGGAGCTGACGGTGCTTCTCTTCTTCCAAAATCCGTACGCAATTTTCGCACACATTCTGCAACATTACCATGATTTTCAAAGTAATGTCGCAATATTTTCCAGCATTGTTCAAGAGTATGCACAACCATATTCGTTCAGCGGAAGGATAAAACTAATTATCTGTCAAATCAGACATGAGCTAGGTGTTACCATTCACGAAATAAGCACTAGTTGAAAAAAAAAAGTTAGATGACGGACCCTTTATTATAGGGGTATTGTTGTTGTTGCAGCACTTGAGTTTTTTGAGACTTTTGGGGCAAATTCAAATTTTCTCACATAAACATTTATGGGCCAATTATTAGCATCAATAGCACAACTAAGCTTTTCAGCAGGAACACCAACTTTAAAGTTAACAAATTTCAGTTTTGAATTTTCAACGTCTTTTTTTATGAATTTAAAACATTGAATATTATTGACATCAATGGCAAGTTTGGAAGACACATAGTTTTTAATCGATTCTACGGTAGTTTTAACTGAAAATTTTGAAACATGAAGCCACTTGGTGGGGACAATTACATCCATATCAACAGGCACTGGGTCAACACCGACAATAGTAGAACGACGTCTGTTGCGATTTGTTTTAGCCTTCTGCCACTGGCTAGTTCCACTTTTGTCGTCGTTTGGAATAATGTTTTTACGTTTAGACGCGGCAACAGAAGCGTATGATATATTGGGGTTAAGCACAATGGAAGCAGCTTGCTCAGGGGCAGTAGAATTTAAAGCATTAATATGCAACCCAGATTTTAAATCACGGTACGAATAACCGACACTTGTAGGAGAAGACGTGGAAACATTGTTATTGTTATTGCTAGACTTATCCCGAACGAGACTCATAAGTTCACTCAAATTCGGTTGGCAAATTTCCATACTACACACTTTTTTGTTAAGCACATCTACCGCTGATACTAATTCATTTAATTTGGTAAATAACTGTTTGATGGGGAACTTGGAGCACTCAGTACAATTGTATGACAAACCCGAATTTTTAGTGCCGAGTTCTTTAATTGTAATTTCAGATAGACCACAGCAAATTTTATGAAAGGATTTACCACAAAAATATGCGCATTTAACTCCCTCGTCAAGTAAGGGATTAAGGCAGTTTGCGCACTTTAAATTGATTTTGTTAGCCATAATAAGCAGGACACAACCGTACCAATCAAAAGCTTACTGTGAATTGTTTTCTTCACTGAGAAAATGTTCATACTATTCTCGAAACCCCGCGCGAAACAACGATATGAGATAGCCATGCATTAAGTATGAGGCCAAAATAAGTTCCAAAGATGAAAGCAAGGTGAACATGTAATTGATTATCCCGGTGTAAGTAAGGTGTTTGCTATAGGACGTGTGTATGCAGTACGTCCCAAGAATGGTGAATGCTTTCATTTATGTCCAACAACTTTTGCTGGCTTGAAAATAGTAATCGGCATATCGCATCGCAGCTACCAATCTGCTTGCAAGGCTTAGGGAATGCTCGAAGGTTATTCGCATTGAATTGAATGCCTATCTAATGCATCTGTCTCTAGATCATCAATATCATTATGGCATCTTTTCGCTGCAGTTTGGTTTTTTTTTTTTCAAATGTTTTCGAACCATTGAACCTTTAGCAGCATTTTAAAAATAATTTGACCGAAGACATCCTAAATCGCATGCGAAATATTCATTCAAAAATTGAAAGTGTATTTAAAGAAGTTGTCTTTGCAGTTGCATCTTTTGGTATTGCAGCAACCCTTTTGCAAGTTGGACGAACAGCATATACTGCATTTAGATTACCACGTAACAATGCCCAGATCGGTTTGTAATATTTCCAAGCAAAGCGCGTCCGCAATGTTATTACAGTTGAGTTCCTTAATCATCTGGGATGAATGTACTATGGCTCACAAAATATCGCTAGAATCTGCAAACAGAACATTAAGCGATTTAAGATCAGTGGATGCGCCACTTGGAGGAGTAACGTGTAGGAGACCTTCGCCGAACATTGCCTGTTATAACTCGCAGAACACGAGAAAACGAAGTAAATGTTTGCCTGAAGAAATCCATATTAAGCCAATTTATTAAAAAAAAAGTCTCTTTCATAAAACAGGAGAGTTCACCTTGAGAACAAAACTCTTCTGCGCATGGAAAATGGGAAACTTACTGTTTCTATTGGACACTAATAAGATATCCAGGGCAAGACCCTATTATGGCTCAGAGGAAAAGCTATTCCTAGAAACGATTCTGCGGCCAATACTATGAGCTAATTTTGGCAAAGGTTAATGGTGTCTTTCACCTGTCGACACTGCAGTTAACGCAAATGATTCGGTACATTTGCCAACTGAATTCTCAAATTCCATAAATCCACCAGGTCTCCCAGGACATTTGATTTCATTAAAAGTTAGAGTGTCAATCAATTTATTAAGGAACTTATGCCCACCAAAGCCCAAGGTAGCTGGTTAACATTTTCCGAACCAATATTATTGAAACAACTATTATAACAGGACCAGACACAAATTAGGATCCATTGATTCCAATAATAACTTAGAATTATCCAATTGTTTTTAAAAGACTGCAGCTTCCAGTTAGGTTCCTTTGGCACTCGTGTGGTAGAAAGAGTACTTAAAGATCTCCAAATACATAAATCGGCTGGTCCAGATGGTATATCTCCCCTTATTCTGAAGAGGTGTTCTTCCACCACTGTGAAAGCTTTTTCATAAATTCTACTCTTTCGGACTCTTTCCGAGCAGATGAAAAGCAGCTTTTGTCCGACCCGTCCCTAAAAAAGGCGAATCTTATCCTCTCTCCTTCAGATAGACCCATTGCACTTACGTCCCTTTTTTACAAGGTCATGGAAACGCTGATAAATTGTCAGCTCATGAAATATCTCGGAACACGAAATCTTATCTGTGACCGGTAGTATGATTTTCGTACCGACCTGTTGCTAGTAATTTGATGGCATGTCTCACCGAAAAGTGGAACCAAAGCGTATATCATTCTGGCGAAAGCAAGATAGCTGCACTTGATATTTCTAAGGCATTTGACATTTGCTCTTCGGCTGTAGAACGGGAACTTCAGCGCAGGTTAAGCTTAATGAATTCTGATATTAACAACTTAACCAATTGGGGAACTAACAATAGAGTGGAATTTAATGCTTCCAAAACATAATGTTGTATACTGTCGTTAAAGCGAAGTTTAAACACCCAGCCATTATCCACGAATGGTACATGCACCGTCGAAACCGAAGAACTTACATTGGGATGACCACATATTCGATGTCGCCAAAAATGCTGCGAAAGGTCTAGGTTTCCTCAAGCTATGTAAGAAATATTTCACCCCCTCTGACCTGGCTTCAATATATAAGGCATTCATCCGCCCAAAATTGGAGTACAACTCCCACATCTGGTTAGGTGCTCCTAAAACATCTCTGCACCTTCTAGATAGAATTCAAAACCGTGCGATAAAACGCGTAGGAGATGCTAATATCACCTAATTAATGGACATCCTCGAACACCGACGAAATGTCTCATGTTTCACTTTGTTTTATCGCTATTTCCACCATAATTGCTCCATATCGCCTGTAGCATCCCGCCCGTTCAAACCTTCAACCGTAACACTCGTCTCGCTATGAATGCTCATCAGTATACCCTCAACCCCACTTTCGAACGTTCTCTGAAATATCGTGATTCGTTCCTAAGCCGAACAACTCACTTGTGGAATGCCCTGCCGAGCTCTCTATTTTCTAGTCATTGTAACATTCAGACATTTAAAATCAACGTACATCGGTACCTATCTTGCTTTGCTCCCTAATTTTCCTTCGCCCACTCTGTGTGCAAACATGTAACCCCTTGAGCGCGAGCTCCTTAAAATAAAAAAACGTCGAGTATTTTTCACACGGACAGCTTTATGTGGCCTGCTCGTGAGTAAATTTAATTTATATTGTCCCCAAATGGAAACACCGCAATGGTTGTGTACAAAGAAGTACTTTACCTGCAAAAACCGGATATATACAGCGAATTTATTCAGAAAATTAAAAATACAGGTTTATTCATTTACATCTATATTGTCCCCCTTCAAAATAATCCCCATTGAATGCAACACACTTATGCCAGCGCTTGATCCAATCCTCGAAATATTTTTTATATTCGGTTTTCGGTATGTCCATCAGTGCTTCCTGCGATTTTTCCATTACAGAAAGAAGTCACAAGGAGCCAAATCAGGTGAATTCGGTGGCTGTTCGATGTATTTGTTGCATTTTTCGTCAACAAATTACGAATAATGATGGCACTGTGCGACGGTGCGTTATCATGGTGCAAAATCGACGAGATTTCTGCCCACAATTCTAATCTCTTTCAACGAATTGCTTCACGCAAACGTCTCATAACGCCCAAATAATACTCTTTGTTTACTGTCTGGTCTTCTTGCAAAAATTCATGATGTACTACATCGTTGTAATCCATGTAACCCGTGAGCATTGCCTTCTTTTTTAACCGAAAACTGAATCAAGTATTCATTCGTATTTGAGTTTTACACGTATTCTCATACCTTTATGCGATGCGAAGCGGGTACATCAGCTAGTTTCTTCTTAAAGCTAACGCAAAAGAGTTTCATCGGCGACGTAATTTATCAATTGAATTCAAGAAAACCTCTGAGGCGCCAAGCCAAGCTGCTTCGATTAAACCTATTTTAGATTTACGACGGGCTGCTTAGAGTGAGTGGACCGCTCAGTAACGTTTCAGGTAAATAAAACTTGCATCGAATGTCACTTCATGCTGGCCCTCAAATCATGCTCGCCATTCTGTAGAATGGTACAGAAAATCTTGTAGGCAAAATCTTCAGGCCTTTTGTAAAGTGACAAACATACTACATGGTGGTATGTATGGATCAGCACCAATTGATGGATGACTCCTATCGCCCTTCTCTTCACACTGGAGTTGCTTCTACAAGGCACGTGGTAAAAGGTGTTGGAAAAAGGCTACGTGTCCATCTTCATTTGCATGTTAACTGGAGCTCTCTTGTTATCTTACATCTTCTACGATCATCGCAGCCTTCAAATGGTTCGTTGCTCGCCGTAGTCATTGCAAGGACCTCTTCAGAGACAACGGAATCAATTTTGTTGGCGTTGAGTTTGCTTATCAATGCAACCAGAGATGCCCAGCTTGATAAAATCATAAAATAAACAATCAGGCACTTTAACGGCGGTTAAGCGAGTTAAATTTCACCTACGACGTACTAGTACACAATGCAATAACGTACTTAATTACGTACGAAGAGTTTTCAATGCTCTTGACAGAATGAGGTGAGTAAACTCTAGGTCTCTGTGTCCATCCCCATCCAATGTACAAATCTACAGATTCTCACTCCCGGGCACTTCCTTATAGGAGAAAATTACAGAATCCGACATCAAGCATGCTAGAGTTAAGTTAATAAACCGATTGTCCTTAATAACCCAATTTCGACAACATTTTCGGAAGAGGTGGCATAATGAAGATTTGCTTCAACTGCAGCAGGGCGAAAAGTGGAACAAAATAACTTCTCGCCGTTATACGAGAAGACAATATGCCTCCGAGTAATTAGAAAATGGAACGGGTTACAGTAGTTCACCCCGAGTACTCACATTAAAGACCACTGGTGGAACGTTAACACGACCAATAACGAACATACAGATATACGAGTATGTATGTATCTCCTCTTTTAAGATTCGAAAACGACAACTCTGATTGTTGAACTAATTTATCATTAGTTCAAGGTGGACGGAGTGTTGGCGCCGAAATCAAAAAAAGCAATCCTCTTTGAACTCGTTTCCGTTGTCATTAAACTCAGCACTTCTAAATTATCCCTTTTTTCCCAAATTACTCTTTTACTTTGTCAGTTCATTAGCAACCTTCGACCCGCATTTACATACATAAACAGCAATTACCATTAATGAACCAGCGTATTTAATTGTTCGTATTTTTTTTGTTCTAGCAACGAACACATACATACTATGATACACAGGGAATGTAAGCTAACGCCACGACGAATTTCCGCCATCCTCCATTCCCTTCGTAACTTATGTATACGCAGTTCAGAAGCATGAACAACTGAGAATACTTCATCTGTAGCTCGATTTATGTCAGAAAAATCTCAGGAATTGGCCATATTCAAGGCAAAACCCCAAGAACTGAAACCTGCAGTCCATCAACAGCGTCGTGATTTTATTAACTGGTTATTGAAAATTCATCAAATTGATGAAGAATTTAACCCTAATCTGCCTATGACGTCTTTATCCCACATTTGTAAGCGAATTAATTGTAATGGAATACAGATAGTCTGTCAATCAATCAAATCGATCTGGTAACGCTGCAAGCAAGCTACAAGGAACCGTCAAAATGTAGTCCCAAGTATATTATATCTTAAAATATTAACAAAAATTAAATGAAAAAGGCCTCCAGCCAAATACCAAAATAAAATTTCGTTGGTGCTACACCTGAGGAAGTTGGAGGATACTGATTTATCATTATCATTATCCAAAGTACATTTCGGTGATTATCTGCCAGCTGCTTCTGACTACGAGTATTGTAGTGGCGGTAGTTAAATTTAATAAATAATTGCTAGAATAAAATTTACATGAATCTTACTTGACTTGGGGCTCGTTCGGACTCCTCCACCTGGAGATGGCGATAATTCTAAACTAAAGGTTCAAAGAAGGATTTTAGAAGGCACTCCGACAGAAAAGAAAGATGGATCGCTTCAAAGGAAGTTCAATGAACTTGAGTTACTTTGTATACAACTTAAACGAGGAAAATCTAAATCTTTGGTAAAATAAGGAGAATAAAAAATAACATTGTAATCCCGGGCAAAAAGATGCTGATGAATTTATAATCGATGAGGAACGGCTTGCTATCAAAACCACTAGGCAAACTATGCCAACTAAAAAAAGAAAAACCGCTTCATCCCCTGAAATAACACCGTCAAAGTGCAAACAGTTTCAAAAATCTTCAAAGACCACTTCAATCGTTACCATTAACTATTAGGATAAGAAAAATTAGGAAAGAGGTAAGAAAAAGAAAACTTTTCAATGCAGCCAAAAACTCATACTTGTGCTCTGACTGGAAGAAATATTAGGCCACAGCGAAATCTGCAGCGCTAACAGAAAATCAAGTACAACAGAGTGTGCGAGGCTAAGGAAAGTCATGTCTGCGGAATCCACAGTAGTTGGTGATCTAGAACTCCCAGCTGTTGCTACACGAAATCCAACACTGAAGCTTTAGGACTCTTGTTAGAAGGCAACTGCCTGGAGACACCCCTACCAGTCTCATTCTTCCCACCCAATATGAAATCACAGAGAGGATACTAGAAGAAAAGAAAATAAAAAATAATAATGTAATTCCGTTCCTAAGAAGACTATTTAGCAATAGCATGAAGTGTGAATATGTGCCAAAATGCTGGAGGTGGTTTTCATTACCAAGGCTGGTAAGCATGGCCATACCCATCCAAAATACCTCAAGCCCATAAGCCTAACAGCATACATTTCAACATTTTTTGAAAGACTGCTTGACACTCATCAGTTTCAGTTCAGTTTAAATGCATTTTTATTTAACTAATTAATTTACTCTTACATGCTAGACAAAAAAATGCTTAAAAATTAGCTTAAATAACTTACAAATAAACTTATTCTAACTTACTGGCCCCATGCGGGCGCTCTAAGCTAAACCTAACATTTAAACTATGTCTTTCGACGAATCTTACATTCTAATTTTATATTCAATTTAACATTACTTAATACTAGAACTAAGAAAATAAATTTTAACTAAAAACTTAGTAAATGGACTGTTTTTTTTTATATTATAAAAACTTAAAACTAAAAACTTATAGACTACCTAACCTACTTAACCTACTTACATCTAATACATACACACACATACATATGCATATACATCCATAATACCTATATACTTAATATATAAGTATATGCATATTGCATATATATATTTTTTATTTTATTTATTTTTTTTAATTTTTAATTTTTATTTTTATTTTTTTTTTTTTCTTAAAAACTAACTTAATCCTACCTAAAACTATGTAAGCCGGCCATGGCTAATAAAATAGTCAGACGACCGACTTTGCTTCCTATGGAGCTACCCAGTACTGGAGGAATTGGACGACGAAACTTCCCCTCCCTCAACCAGCGACCAAAATTGTTGGTGCTGCCGAGCAACATCCCTCATGTCGCGACTCCCTACCGACCTACTGAACCGGAGACGCTCCGCACTGCCGTGTGCGACGTCTCTGTCGTAGTTGAGTCGCCTGTCCGCAGCTGTTCGAGCGACGTGGAAGATTAGCGGAACCGCCAATCTGTCCTGGACCAGACCTTTACTATCTAGATAGAGGAACGCTTCTGGAGGAATAAAGCCGTCAAAGCGAACTCTCTCGTGATACATATAATTGGGGTAGAAAGCCCCGGAGATCAGGTTGTTCGATGAGGTCATTGCTCTTGCAATGTGCCTTCGAGTTAACTTAATGACGAAATTGTCCACTCTTATTAGGTTCGCCTTATTGTATAAGACCTCATTAGGATAGAATTTTATGTACTCAGACTCTGGTGTTCTGTATAAGCGAACACAAGTCCTAAGACAAGCCCTCTCAAGCACCCGAATCTTTTCCAATAAAATTGCTCTCACGTTGAACCACACGGGACATAGAAATACAAGCATGGGCGTAATAAAGGCCATGTAGCAGATTACCTTCACCCTCGCATCGAGTTGGCTGTTATAAAACAGTCTCTTTGTAAGGGCAAAAGCACCTTTGGCTCTGGCCAGAGCAACATCTATATGTTTGTTAAAATATAGAAATTGATCTAGCCAGATCCCAAGATATCTGACTACATTTCGACAAGCAAGTGGCTGTCCGTGCTGCCCCACGATAGAGAACTTTCGCCAATTCTTTCTGGTATCCCTAGAGGCCCCAGATAAAGGCGTCCTAAACAGAATGGATTCCGACTTCTGAAAGTTGATTTTCAACTTCCAGTCATCGCAATATCGCTTAATTTTGTCGAAGTCACGCTGCGAAAGTATATTAATGACCTCAATCTTTGGACCTGATCTGTACGCTATTATGTCATCTGCATACGCCATGGCATGATGAAGTGAATCTATCAGATCACTCGTGTAAATGTTGAATAGGATCGGCGAATTTACCGCACCTTGTTGCAGACCGTTTTTAATGTTAAATGTTCCAGGAGAAGTCACATCGCCATTCTTCACGATGAACTGTGTACTGGAGAGCATATCAAGAAGAATATACAGCAGTGGTTTACTAATGCCCAACCTGTCCAGCTTGAAAAAGAGTCCCTCCAACCATACGGTATCGAAGGCCTTCTCCAAGTCAATCAGGCAGACACCAGTGCACTGGTTCTTGGCCTTGTTCCATTGGATATCAGAAACCAGTTTAGACGCAGCATGAATGATATCATGCCCCGCCTTGAAACCGAATTGATTATCCGGAACTATATGTTTGTCCTCAACCCACTTAGACAGGACTCTCCTCATCACCTTCTCGAAAACCTTACTGATGTTTGGAAGAAGACTAATCGAGCGGAGATTCTCCGGATTGGAAGTGTCTTTATCCCTTTTGGGGATATATATGGGGTTCATCCCATATGTACCACCGCAGTTTTCCAATGCGCTAGATAATGTGCATTATTCATTACATTGTTAAACAGGATGGTATAAATGTTCACCGCTTCTAGATGGAGATGTCGAAGCACAATGTTCGGTATTTCATCGGTTCCCGCTGATTTCTTACTTCTAAGTGAATCGAAGATCATTTGGAGCTCCTCCTTCGAAATGAACGGGGGTAGTACCCTATCGTTGGTGATGGCATTATTTGCCATATTTTCGTCACTGAACTGGGTGAAACCCGAGCTCTCGAATCGCCAATTCGCAACTTCATTTCGAAGGCAAAAATTGTGCACAAGGACTCGATTCTCCAGATCGTGGTTCGGGCCAATGATAACATTCGCCTTGTACACTTCCTGGAAAGTCGCTCCTATAGCCTCTACCTGCTCCTGCGGATCCTCGAGCACAAAGAAGTTATCATCATCAACAGCCTCATTTGGATCTATGCCTGCTGCTGTAAGTATGTTCTCGTTGTCCGTCGTTCGGGCGATTTTAAGACATGATGAAATCCCCGAAATATTTTATTTATTTGCGGGAACATATTCGGGTTGCTGGTGTTTACAGCCCGAATTTTATTGTTCCAATACAAACTTACAGATGCTCTGTAATTGTCCTTTATTAATGTTTGGAGGTTTTTAATCGACGACTTCAGTGTCATGATCTCCGGGTTATGTCTGTCTGTACAAGGTTTTTAGTCTTGACAGCAGCCTACTTTTATGTCGGTGCAGTGCGTCAATAGTTGCGTTGCGGAATAAGTTTTCTTCGTCAGTGTGTTGGTACCGAGGTATCGTTTTGTCCATTGTTCGTTTGATTGTCTCGTCCAGAGTGAATTCGAGGAGAGTGCTCTGTTCAGTGTTCTGGTGAAGTGTGTCCAACGCACCCTACTATAATTGTAGGAATGCCTTTGGACAAACTCATCCAATTCCGCAATTTCGTTGGGAACAGTTATTTCGGTGCTGAGACCGCAATGGTCACTGTCATACACGAAAGTGCGTAGACAGTTTGTAGTTTGTTGGTTAGTGCATGTCAGTTGTATTCGTGAGTCGAACAGCAGGAGATCCAAATAGGACCCGTGTCTGGGAAACGACGGACTATCCGTCGCCTTAAGCAAGAGTCGATACCTCACACTTTGCTGACCAATTGAATAGTAGATTCCCTCTAGTATTTGGTGTATTAGTTCCCCAGTCACTATATTTGGCGTTGAAATCTCCGCCGATAAGATGTCTTCCAATTCCAGCCTCAGGAATCGAAAAAGCGTCTCGAGCTCTGGATTGAGTAGCCTTAGGCGCATAGACAGACACCATGTACAACCGCTTTCCACTACGGAGAGCGACATACACGATGCATGCTTCCAGCACCTGGAACCTACGTACTACACGACTGTATACTCTTTTAAAGTGTATACCTTTTCGTACGAAAATCGCAACGCCTCATCCCTGAATGGAGTTGGGCCGGTTTCTCCGTACTATTTTGTATCTTCTGTGCCTCATTTTGTGTCTCTTGGTAAGCTTAGTTTCGCTAACCAAAAGCACATCAGTGGCTTGGTCTTTAAGCAACTTAAATAGTGCGGCTCTTCGTTCGAGCCTAATCAGTGAATTAACATTCACAGCAAGGACCTTCAGAGTTTGCTGCGCCATGTACATACCCATTACGGCTGTAGGTGCGTTAGGCCTGGCAGCAGCCCGTATATTTGATCTACCCGCGTAGCTTGTTCTGTTATCTGACGTTGAAGCTGAGCCATCTGCCCCTGAATTGAGAGTAAGATTGCTAGCATGTCAGGTACCGGTTCAGCTGCTCTAGGCGCTGGGGCCTGAGAAGCTACCTTTGTTTTTTGTGCCGTATTACCCCTACCTGCCGCCATTTGGGCGTAGGTAATGTGGGGAGTAACGGCTGGTGTTTGTACCTGCACGAGTGGTCGCTTAACTTCCACTTTCTGCTGCCGAGCCAGATTTACTTTTTTTTATGTATTGAAATTTGGGACAACCCCGATAGTTTGCGGTGTGTCCCGTGTTCCTACATAACGCACAAGAGAGTTGGCTTTTTTCAGACTCTCCGTCCTTACCTAGAGCACATTCCTCGGATTTGTGGTTCTTTCCGCACTTCACGCATCGAGGCTGCATTTCGCAGTTCGACGCGGCGTGCCCGAACCTTTGGCAGCGAACACATTGTAAAATGTTTTCGCTCCTCTTTAATTTTTCCCAGTGTACAACCTGGTAGTCTAGGACTTTGATACTCCTTAGACCATCCAGATTGCTGTCGGGACTTAGTTGGACCAGGAAGAACGGTAGTTTCCGCTTCTCCCTTTTAGCTCTAGCCGTGACAAACGGCTTGACCCCCACGAATTTGAGCCCTTCGCACTCTTTCTCTTTCAGCAGTGCGAGGAGTTCCTCCGGATCAGTAGACGGCTCTAACCCCCTCAGCAGCATAGTTTGCAGCTTTTCACCCTTCGGTGTGAAGGAGAAGAACTCCGTCGTCGTGTCCTTCAGTAATTGTTTTATCTTATTATAGCGCTCCACTGTGTTGCAGTGGATCGCATGTCTATTAATACTTAAACGCTTTATAAAAAAATTATTTCCTATAGCCGACTTACATAGCTCAATGGTGTCTTTTAATTCCATGTTGAAGGTGTTGATTGGTGGCACCCTTTGCTTTACTGTTTTCTGCTGATGTTGTTGTTGATTTTGCTGCTGGTGTTGTTTTTGTTGTTTCTGCTGTAGTTGCTTTTGTTGTTGTTGATTTTTTTGTTGTTGGTTTTCTTGTAGTTGCTGTTTAGCTAGTTTTTTTGTTGTTTGCTTTACTTTTTGTTGTTGTTGCGGATGTTTTTGTGTTTTAATTTGGGATTGTTGCTGTTGAGAGCTCTGTGGCTCTTGATGTTCCCTCGCCCTTCTCGCTATTTGCTTAGCTTTAATATCCAGAACTCGTTGTTGCAGCTGCTGTATGCTGTTGTTTATATTTTGTACCTCTTCTTCTTCGTCGTCAGATTCGGAGGCAGCTAGACAGGCGAAGTTATTATGGGCACCCATGTATAGGCCTTCACCACCGTCGGAGACGTGAGGGTAATCAGCGACCACAGGTGTGTCCTTCTTCCTAGCTGCTGTAGTTGATGTTTGCGCCTCTCTCATGGCTTCAACCGGCAGCATTTCGGTTGAAGCTGTTAGGGAAAGGCGCTTAACAATTATAGTTGGGCTTAGCTTCCTCCTTCTTTTTGCTGTCCCTCCGCTCTCTGCTGTACCTCTCTGGTCCGGCATTATTGCCTCATCGGCTGATTTGATCACGCCATAAATTGGATCCGCTATTGCTTGAGCGGACCGCTCGTCTTTATCCATCACCCGATGGATACTCTATGTCTTGTTTTTTTTTTTCCTTTCTTTTATTAATTATTGAAAGAAAAAAAAAAAAAAGAAAAAAGAAGGTAGTTTCTCCTCCACCAGGAGTCGAACTCGGTTCACTTTATCGCCGATCGATTGTCACTTGCACTAGGCCAACTTGCCTCTTTTGAAATTTGTGTCAAATACTTTATTTTTACTATGTGTACTGTTATAATTCACAAGTAAATCCGAAACACGTCTCTTCGCCACGATGGTCGATGGACGAATGCTTGACACTCATATTCGAAGTAATCTGCACCCAGAAGACTTATCCTCAACCCAGAATACCTTTACAAAAGGCAAAGCCACGGAAACGGCCCTATAATAAGTTGTCAGCATTATTGGAAAAAGTCATCACAACATAGAGCACAAATTAGCGGTCCTCCTTGACATCGAAGGAGCCTTCAACAATGTCAACATTCCCGCTATAAGTAGAAACTTATAAAATGCTGGAGTTCGTCCTGCACTAACGAATTGCAACATCAATGCAACACTAGGTAACACGGTATTCAGGATCACCACATAAAAGGGCAACCCTCAAGAAGGAGTGATATTTACTCTTTTGGGGACCCTAGGTGTTAGTGAAATATTTCTGAATCTAAAAAGTGAAGAAATAAAAGCAACTGCTTATGCGGACAATGTGGTTCTTATTACCACCGGCAAGTTCATCCCCACGATCAGTGAAATCCTAAAATATGCCATTAGAATCCTTCGATGGGCCAAGATCTGTGGGAATTAACCCGACAAAAACCACAATTTGACCTTCTTTCCATAGATGGGACAACCCTCCGACTGTCGAACAGTGCTAAATATTTACATAGGTATCGTACTAGATAGTAAGCTGAGTAGGAAGCTAAATGTTGAAGAATTTGAGAGAAAATGAGCAACTAAGCCCAAGGCTATGCTATGAATGTACACGGCTATTGTCAGACCCATCTTAACCTACGGCAACCTTAGGATAAAGACAAAAGAACAGAGGATTGCATGTCTATGAATGACGCTAACGGTGGGACTGGAGAATATAACATACTTGGCCTCCTTCATGCATGCAAGAATTTGCTGCAAAAAGCGCTTTCAAATAGAGTCGGCTAAATGGGTGGAAACCAAACCCGAAAGGCCCTCGATTCTTACAAATAAACTGGGTTCATGCTGCAATACAGACTGCATAATACCCCAGCACGACTTCGAAACACCATTCGCCTGCTTTTTTTTCCAAGCAGAGAGAAATGGGCCTGAACCAAATTGTACAAGAATCGACATCCATTTTCACGGATGACGCCGGGATCTTCTCCGATCAATTGAACTTACGATGCACACGACGCCAAGCTTGCAGCAGTAAAAGCAATATCCCAGGACGATATTACTTATTTATTGACAGCCAGGCAGCCATCATGTCCATCACAGCAGTCGAAATCAAATCAAGGCTTGTGCAGCGCTGTCGCAAAGAGATTAAGGTGCTTTGCGTTCAGCATAGGGTCAAGCTATGCTGGATCCCTCGTCACAAAGGAATGACAAGCAATGAGCATGCAGATGAGCTAACTCGGAAAGGATCCTCCCAAGAAAGGGAAATCTCAGGACAGAGTATCAAATCTCCGTTCAGTACTTTAAGAATGCAAGTGCAGCGAACGATACAAATAAAAGCCAAAACAAAACTTTCTAACCTGCGAGACCTCAAGCCAACTATAGCCGGAACTCAGCAAACCCAGAACAAATAAGATGCTTTTAAAAAGCTAAGCTGAAAAATCTACGCCATAATCTTCTGGGGCGTACGCAAGATAGCTGCGCCTTACCAACGACGACCTCTGCAGAGAGTGTGGAGTCATTGCCTCACTTGAGGGTACCCTCAACTTTTTGTGCCACTGACCCAGCCTCAGTAATTTTAGGCAAAGGACTTTAGGAAGTTATTACTTCCACTACCTCTCAGAACTATCAGCCGCCAACAAGTTGACCCAGAACCTCTCAGGTCTAAACGACAACCAACGTCAGATGGAAAGCGGAAACCAGAAATTAGGATCACAATAGCTCTACACAATCCTAAGTGTGATGAGGTATAGAATGGGCTCGGCTCAAGATACCTCATCTACCAGCCAACATAACCTAACCTAACCTCGGTAAGCTAAAAGACTATAATTGACAATTTTTTTCACGTGACCTTCAAAGCCTTAAATAATTTAGTTGTCCTCTGCGACATGAATGACTTTGGTGTTACCGTACTTAAAAAGGTTGGCCAAAAGTAATGACATAATGTGAATTGGCTGCCATGTTGTTAGTAATAAAATCAATTGGGCTCTGTTTTCACAAAAAGTGTAAAACTGAGAGAACTAAGCAGAAAATGTGATATCGGTCAAATGACCACCTCCTGCACATTTGCACATTTGTGCTCGTTTTACGACGTTTTGAATTGTTGCTCGCAAAACATCTGCCTCCAAATTGGTGATTTCTTCTTCAATGTTGGCTGTCAAGACTTGCAAGGTTTGTAGTTTGTTGTGGTAAACGCGAGATTGCAAATAGCCCCAAAGGAAGAAGTCTGACGTCGTCAGATCTGACGAAATTGGAGATTCAAAATCTATCAATTCAGCAACTTGCGGCAACATCTGTCTGCAGTTCTCACCAGTTACGGCTACAGTGGTGCAATCGCTTTTTCACTGCAATTTCCGCACCAAACATAACCACTTAAGTGGAAATAGGTTTTGGAAATCATCCTCTTCTTGCATCAAGTTTAACAGAGCATGGTAGTAAGTCAATCCCACTTGACGGTCAGCAAACAGTAATTGGTTTGCACTTTATTAGGGAATATCTTCAGGTCTTTCAGCAAAATGCGACGCAACGAATGGTTTCTGGTGCCAAATTGTGTCCATCATTGTCTCGTCGATGTTTGTGGACTCTCTCGAACGGTCAGCAGTGGTATTTTCGGTCGAACAAGCAATACAAGGGCGGTCACTTCTTGCGACATCTCTAGTGGACCAAGTTTGTATGAGACGCTCAGCCAAACGCAAATTATTCGCGAACATGGTGTAGGACAATGACGAAAACGAAAACGAAAACGAAATTCACGCTGCGTTTAAACAACAGACCGCAAATCGGTCAAGTAAGCAGTAACAATAATTCAGGTGTGTATCACTCTATTGCTTGTTGTGAACTAATTCTCTGTAGACATAAATTTCAAAGCACAATGACACTTGGCACTATTTGCAAAAATTACGGCACATTCACATTATGACATTACTTTTGCCCCACTTTGTATGCTAGGTCTGTTTTTTTTGGCATCGTTATCAGCACTTATTTACAATTAAACTGAACACATTAACATGAACGGATAGCTTTCAGACCTATTTTTCCATGATAGCGATAGCCTGCATGGGGCCACCAAAATATGAGTCACTTTTTGAACAAATAAAATGCCAGTGCTGCCAAATCATCCAAATATTAATAGCTGACGCCGATAGCTGTTTTTGTGGGCTCTTAAAATTAAGCGCTGATACCGATCCCAAACCAACACACCTAATAGCTGTTCCTGTTTTTGTTTTCAACTTCTTCCTTCAACAGAAAGCAATCACAGTGCACTCAAATGAAAACGCGATAGCGAATTACTCGTAGTTACCGATTTCTCGACAGAGTTGTAAAGAAAAAAACAAAAAAGAATAAATGTAAATATCAAATTGAAGGAAGCCTGGAGTTTCTTGTTCAAAATGCAAAGAAACGAAGGGAGATTTCCCTAATTTAAAATTTCAAAGTTTGTTTCCCCTTCAATAATGAGAAAAATGAAATGTTGAGCCGTTTGTGGAGGCAAGCGTGTAGCATTGAGAGTAAGGGATGTTATTTTGTGTGCCAAAACCATTTTATTTCCGAATTTATTAGAAGAAAAATGCTAAGGAGGAATGCGGTACCTCCATTAAATCCAGATAGCGATGAACATCAGGAGAATTTAGACATTTAAGCGATTCAGGTATGTCGTGCGTAAATTGCCACAAATTGTTAGGAAGTATGAAAAAATACCTTCAAAACACGTTTTCCATATTCAAACAAAGGAACAAAAAACTAAGACAAAAACTTTATAGAATAAACAAAGCTCATGCTCGTTTAAGTGGAAATGCGAGTAGAAAGTCAAAAGCTGGAGATGTCAGAACATTCAAAAGTATTTTGTGGCTTGCTAATGGGAGTGTCCGAATCAGAAACATATTTACATACTCGTATGTAGGATTTTCTCTCCTAAATAACAGATAAATAAAAAACGGAGACGACACTGTGAGTGCAACCGATAACTTCTCTCTTTATTTTCTACGTCGCTGCCTTTGGCGGCTAGCATATTTATACATATGTAATTGAACAATCGAATTTGGAGAGTTCGGGTCATTCACCTGATCGGATATGCGGCCTCTTTCATAACTGAACAACTGCAAACAAACCGTATCACAAAATAGAGTTGTGCAATGTAGTTCACTAGAAAGAGCTTGAACTACCAAGTTCAAAAGCCTTACTGAACTAGATCGTTCACTTAGTTCACTAGTTCACTTGTTTGAATCTTAAATGTAGTTATTTCTCTTTAGTTTGTGAATTACGAGGGGCGTTCAACATATTCTCGGTATCGGGGTGAAGCTGTGGTTGTATATATAAATTGACTTATTTATCAAGTAATACTATTATTTTAGTGCATTCATGTAAAATTTCATATAAATGTGATTATTAATTCGCGTTTTATCTCTAGTTAAACAGAATCATAATGGCAACTGAGACGATGATGGCGAAAATTGAGCATCGAGCTGTAATTAAATTTCTCACTAAGCAAGGAAAAAGTCAAAAAACTATTCATGAAGAGATGGTGGCTGTTTGCCAGGGTTCCGCACCTTCATTATCAACTGTGCAAAAGTGGTCAAGTGAGTTCAAGAGAGGCAGAGAGAGCATTGAAGACGACCCCCGCTCCGGCGCCCCGGCTACTGCTTGTACGGGAGAAAGCATCAAAGAAGTCGAAAAACTTGTTCTTGAGGATGCCCGAATAAAGGTGAAAATGATGGCAGAGATCACCAAGCTTTCAATTGGTACCATTCACACCATTCTTCATGACCATCTTAACCTTTCAAAGGTCAGTGCAAGATGGGTGCCACGAATGCTCACAGCGCCTTAGAAAAAAGTGAGAATCGCATGCTGTAGAGAGCTTTTGGAGATGTGTAGTGAGAACGCGGACGGTGTTATGGATCGAATTGTTACTGGGGACGAAACATGGGTCCACCACTATGACCCTGAAAGCAAACAAGAGTCCATGCAGTGGCATAAAAAAGGAACAGACCCCCCGAAGAAGTTCAAAGTCACTCCGTCTGCCGGGAAGCTCATGGCCACAGTTTTTTGGGACTCAAAGGGAATCTTGCTCATTGAGTACAAAAAAAAAAGGTGAAACCATCAACGCCACATCCTACGCTTCCACTTTGCATAATTTGCGGGTGGAAATTAAAAAGAAAAGACGGGGTAAACTCGCAGCGAGTGTGTTGCTTCTTCATGACAACGCTCCTGTTCACACGGCGCGAGTTTCCAAGGCTGCTGCTCGAAATTGTGGTTTCGAAGAAATCCAACACCCACCCTATAGTCCAGACCTTGCCCCTAGTGATTATTTCCTGTTTCCGGATTTGAAAAAATGTCTTCGTGGAAAAAGATTTTCGGATGATGAAGAACTCAAGTCGGCAATAAATGGGTATTTTGCAGAGAAAGAGGAAATTTATTTTTTTGAGGGTTTAAAAAGGCTTATCTCAAGATGTAACAAATGCATTGATGTTAGGGGAGATTATATTGAAAAATAAAAACAATTTAAATTGAATTCGCATTTTCCTTCATATCGATACCGAGAATATATTGAACGCCCCTCGTAATTGAAAAATCAAATTTGGAGAGTTCGGGTCATTCACCTGATCGGATAAGCGGCCTCTTTCATAACTGAACAACTGCAAACAACTGTACAATCTTACAGTGTGGTGCAAAAAATAACATTCGTTTACTTTATTCTTCTACACATACAATAGCGCAGAGAAAGAACTTTTTCAAAATATTTTCTAACGCTCATTGGGTGCCAGACATATCCACTTCACGAGTAATATCGCTGGGCTCCTGTTAAATAATTGCAGCCAAGGTTCATAAGTAATTTATAATCCTTGGAAAACGAAAATTTTCCACATTAAGACAGCGCGAGCAAAACGTGGTTTCAATCTTCGATGAATTTCGAATTCATCTAGACCTGACCTACCTACGAGTTTAATGACCAGATAAGAACGAGAGGAAAAAAATTTTTAATTAAAACAACAACGGTATGAGGAATAAAATTGATTTTGGCTTTATTTTGAAGCTACGTTTACGCCATTATGCGTAGAGTAGTACATCATTCACATGTCCGCCTCGACTTCGATGGCAGTGCTTCAAGCGGTCGGTCCAATTTTTGATGACTCGGTCCAATATGTGCAGCATTCTTCCGGCAATAGCGTGTCGAATGTTCGTCTCGAGCTCGTCCAAAAAGGTTTCACTTGCTAGCAAAGACAAAGGACGTGACGTAGTCCCAGATAAAATAATCGAGTGGTATCAAATCGCATGATCGCGGAGTCCAATTAATGATTACTCACCGTGAGATGACCCAGTCGAACGTTGTGTTGCTTGTATAGCACGCAGCGCCGTCTTGATAGAAAAACATCTCGAAAATATCGATGTTGTCGAGCTCTCACAAAAAGTCGGTTATGGCATAGAACGCGTAAGATCATTGACGGTAACGGTGTCTCCTTCCTCATTTCGAAAGAAATAAGGTCCGATGATGTCGCCACCAAACAGCCAATCTTTGTGGATACATTGATGCTTGGCCGAACACTTGTGGATTGTGTTCGTTCAAATAACGGAAATGTGCCTCGTCCTAGAAGATGCCAACATATCCAGCTCCCAACTAGCGAATGCACGTTGTTGTCTATGGTCGTTCGGCTTCAATTCTTGCGGCAGCAAAATCTTATACAGATGTAGGCCCAAATCCAACAACAAAATAAGCCGAGTTAAATGATCGGCGCTGAATCGACGTTTCTGGGTCTTCTTCAATACTGGCAGCTACGGCGACTAAGATTTCTTCATTTCGCAACAATCTCTATCTGGTTAGTGGCTTAAGATCCAACAGAGTGTAATCATGTTCAAACTTTTCCACGTGCGACGAATTGCCTGCACACTGAAGACATGATGACGACCGACCTCACGACGAAATTCACGTTGCGTATTTACAACTGAGCCGGAATTACAATAAATTTTTTAAATAATTTCCACACGATGAGGCAAGCGTAAAATGGTGCATGATGAAATGACAAACCTTACTGAATATTTTGGCAGCTGTATGTCATTGATAACTTTGACAGCTGCTGAGACATAACAATTGGAAAAACTATCATTGCTATCTGGTCTTTCCGCACTTTACGCATTTCGCAGTGCTACGCAACCTGTCCGAATCTTTGGCAGCGAACACGGTGTAAAATGTTATTGCTCCTATTTACACTTTCCTATGGCACAATCTGATAGTCTAGGACTTTGATGCTAAGGAATATCAGTTTTGTTTATTGTATGTATATATGTGCGTACATATTAATTTATTCTTATTAATTTTTTTTTGTTTATGTTATTTATCTATTTATTTATTACTATTATTATTATCTCATACATATACCATGAAGGAACTATGATTTTTTTATTATTGAAAAATTAATAATTATTTACGAAAAAAGTACAAAAGATCAGTAGAGCAATTAAACTAAACTTTCCAGACTGCCGACCGCCAATAGACCCAAATCCATGCAGCAGTACAGTGACTTTCATTCCGCGAGCACACATGAACCCGCAACAACCCTCCGTTGTTATACTCGGAATATGAGCTCATAGGAGAATTTGGCGAAGCGCGGATAGGTACCAAAAAATCCAAATAATTCAATGCTTCGTGATGCGTCAGCAGTCTGCAATGATTCTAATGATTATAAACTAATTTGATAACTTAAACATAAAAGTTACCTTATAGCAGCCCCACTTTTTTTTTTAAATAAAACGCAAACCATTTGAGATATTTCAAAAGCTTTATTATCGGCTTGAAGTACAATCAAACTATTTATGAATGGAACTCGAATTCGTTCATATGGCCACCGCGGGCACGTTTGCAGCGGTCGATTCGTTGGACCCAATTTTCAACGACTCGGCCACACATTTCGGCCGAAAAGGCCTTTATTTCGCGTTCAATGTTGGCTCTGAGCTCTTCTAACGTCATCGACGTATTGGCATAAACCAATGACTTAACGTAGACCCACAGAAAATAGTCAAGCGGCGTTAAATCGCACGAAAGAGGCGGCCAATCGACTGGCCCATGTCTTGAGATGACACGCTCACCATACTTACTCTTCAATAAATCATCGATTGTAGTGTGTGCTGTGTGGCTTGTGTCATCATCCTGTTGAAACCACATGTCGTCCAAGTCCAAATCTTCCAATTCGGGCCAAAAATAATCGGTGATCATTTCGCGATAAGGCTGACCATTCACAGTAACGAGGCAATAGTTATCGTCGACGAAAAAATATGGCCCAAAAACGCCGCCGGCATGCAAACCGCACCAAACAGTTATTTTTTGTGGATGAAGTGGTGATTCATGAAGCACATATGGATTTTTACCCGACCAATAACGCAAATTTTGCTTATTGACGAACCAATTGATCCAAAAATGAGCTTCGTCACTGAAGATGATTTTGCGATGAAATTCATCATCTTGGCGCATTTTCTCCAGAACCCAATCGGAGAACGTACGTCGCTTCAAATGGTCCATCGGCTTCAATTCTTGAGTCATCTTGATCTTGTATGGGTGTAAACCAAGATCCTTACGCAAAATACGCCATAATGTGGTCTGAGCGATGCCAATTCTTAAGAACGCCGTGGAATTGACTGATTTGGATCGTTTGCTACGGACGCCTGAACGGCAGCGATATTTTCAAGACTTCGACCAACCCGTTGTCTCACTGACACGACGACATCACACAACGAATATGTAGACTCAAATTTTTGCACTAAACTTGTTATTGCCTGTCTACTAGGGCGAGAATTACGACCGAAAATTGGAGTTAACGCTCTTAAAGATGCAGTTACCGACTCCGAATTTCGGTAGAAATTTTTTATAATTTGCAGACGTTGCTCGTTCGTGTACTTTACCATGATGAAAATGTAGAGTTTACTGAATAAATTGACAGTGGCAGTTTGATGATTAGTGAAAGAGTGTGTTCACAAATTAAATTCTAAGTTGTCAAGTCCCTATTGGAACCACCTTGAGGCGCATTTTGCATTTATTTCTGTATAGAAAGGAATTGATTCAAAGAATATTGCCGACAGACCGTCCATGTCGCTTGGAATACAGTCAAACAGTCGCCCGAATGGTTGACACTGAACCTGATTTTTGAAAGCAAATTTTGATGACCGACGAGGCCCATTTCTGGCGTCTGTGGCGCGTTAAAAAGCAAAATTGCCGCATTTGGGGAACGGAGAATCCACACGAGATCCATGAAACACTCTTGCATGACCATCCGAGAACGGTGGATGTTGGCTCATTAAGTCTGCCCACAAATGTGTGAAAAAGGGCTGGACGGTGCCCTATGACACACTGCAAATCAAACAATGCAGTTTCTGCAACAAAAACTCCCAGGACGTTTGCTTTAAAAAAAAATGGTGACATTGACTGGCCACCCAGATCTCTAGATTTGACCCATCCGGACTTCTTTTTGTGGAGTTATTTAGAAAGCAAAATGTACGCCAGCAAGCCTTAGACCATCGACGAGCTCAGGGCAAACATTCGTGCTGAAATTATTACTATACCGCCCGAGATGACCGAAAAACTAATGGAAACCTCAGCAAAAAGGGCACATTTTGATTCTTTGGTCAATAAAGGTGGCCACTTGATTGATATTGTAGTGAACAAACTAGTGAAATTAGAAAATTACATCTGTTAAGTGGGCGCCATTAAAATGCGGGCACCCATGGTCTCTTTTGATAGCACTTTCCATGACTTTTTCAAGTGTTGCCGGAGTAATTTGCCCGATGTCTTCTCGAATGTTGAGTTTCAGCTCCTCTATAGTGTGTGGTTTGCTAATGTAAACCCTTTCCTTCAGGTAACCCCATAAAAAGAAGTCTAGAACCGACAGATCAGGCGATTCAATATCACCGTTTTTTGAGATAACGTGATTTGGGAATTTTTCGCGCAATTTTTCACACCGCGGTGTAAGCGGTAACTCCGTCTTGCTGAAACCACATGAGCTCAACATTGTTGTCTGCTTGCATGAGTGGAATAAAGAAGCATTGTTCTGTAACGATGCCCATTAACTCTAACGCTTGCACCCGCATCATTTTCAAAGAAATATAGCCCATAAATCTTACGCGAGGTTATTCCACACCAAACAGTAACACGAAGTGAGTGTAAGGGACGTTGATGGAGATTTTTGGGATTCTGTGTGCCCCAAAATCTGCAATTTTGCTTATTTACAAATCTACTCAGATGAAAATGTGCCTCGTCTCTCATCATAAAATTTCCCAAAAATTCTTGGTCATTTTCGGCGATGTTAAGGACAGTTCTGCAGTATTCAAAACATTACCAGGATTGAGTTGTTGGACCAACTGAATTTTGTAAGGGTATAGGTACAGATCTTTCCTCAAAATCCGACGAATCGTACCACGCGACAGTCCTAACTGTGTTGAACGTTGTCGTGTCGATGTTTCAGGATCGGCTGCAACACTTTCACTAACGACCTGAATGTCTTCGGTCGATCGTCCAATACGAGGTCTACCGATACGCCTCATATCGCCAACGTTCAAATATTGCTCAAATTTGGCCATTATTGCACGAATGGTGGGAGCTGTAGGAGCATTTCGAACTCCATAAAATTTCCGGTAGGCACGTTGAGTGTAAATTATTGACCGACTGTTTTCCAAAAATAATACGACGATTTGTGTTCCCTGTGCGATCGTGTATTGCTCCTTGTCAAATCTCCCAAGTCTTATATCTGCAATAAAAACAAAATTACTCAAAAATATCTATAAATAAAAGAGTTATTATTTTTTTACATAGGAAATTATTGACGTTGAATTAATAGTTAAAAATTTATATATTTTTATATGTGCATACATTGATCAAAAAGGTCCGGGATAAACTTATGGCGCTCCTATTGTTCCGATATGAGTTCTGTGTTTTTTGTTAAGTTGGTAAATCTGTTGTTGACATTCCCTCTAAATCTTAGCGTCATAGCTTGACATTTGCAAAAGTTAGGTAGCCAAGAGTACGTCTATCTTTGTGTGTGTTGGCGATTTTTTACAATTTTAGAAATAGATTTAAATTTGCAACAACGAACTTGTATTAATTTTGCGTAAGAAACTGATTTAATGGTGCGCGTACGTTGGAAATGTTGGAAAAGTGTTTCGGCAACGAGCGGTTCAAAAGTGGTCGTGAGTCAATCGAAAATGATGAACGCAGTGACAGACCGTCGACATCGAAAACCGACGAAAACATTGATAGAGTAAAAGAAATGTTGGTCGATAACCGCAAATTAACCATCAGAGAGATAGCGGAGGACTTGAACATTGCCTATAGATCCGTCCAAGACATTTTGGTTAATGATTTGGGTTTCCGTCCTGTTGCAGCAAAGTTGGTGCCAAAAGGCCTCAATTTCAAGCAAAAAAGAGACCGTGTTGACGTCGCAAAAGAGATGATTTGCGAGGCTGAATCCGATCCCACATTCATCAAAAGGATCATTACTGGAGACAAGATGTGCGTTTATGAGTACTGCACGCAATCCAGACATCAGGCAAGTGAATGGCGTTCACCAAATGAGCCGGGACAAAAAGAACCACGTCGTTTTCAGTCAAAAAAGAGTATTATTTGGGCGTTTTATGGGCTGAATTATGGGCAGAAAACTCGTGGATTTTGCACCATGATAACGCACCGTCTCACAGTGCCATCATTATTCGTAATTTTTTGAAGAAAAATGCAACAAATACCATCCAACAGCCACCGAATTCACCTGATTTGGCTCCCTGTGACTTCTTTCTGTTCAATCGAGCTAAAAAACCACTACGGGGAACGCGTTTCAGCAGCCGAGAGTAAGTAATGGAAAAATCGCAGGAAGCACTGATGGACATACCGAAGTATGTTGCAGTCGATGGGGATTAGTTTGAAGGGGACAATATAGATTTAGATGAATAAATTTGTATTTTTAGTTTTCTGAATAAATTCCGGGAACCTTTTGATCGAGGTGGTAAGTGTATATCTATTTACTCATTTATTTATTTACTTATTTATTTGTCCTCTTTTTTCCTGTCCTGCGATTGGAGGTTTTTGTCGTATTATCCTCCTTTCAGAAATAAGCAATGTTTCAATAGAACCGTATACATAATATCATATATCTGGAATGTAAAATGTGTCGTAACTATCCTTCATAAAAAATTTTAAACGAATTAATCTGTCTCTATCTATCTATCTTAATCAAAAAAATCTTTTTGAGATATGAGACAGATCTCCATCTTCAAAGCTTGGGTAATAAGCCACATCTGGAGCTTAGAAAATCCAAGAATGACTGGCCTCTCAACCTACAACGTTTTACTGCTCGGTACGAACGTGAGGTATCGTTGGACGTTATTTCTTCGAAAATGAAGCGGGTACAGCTCAACGTGAATGTATCGCGCTTTCGAACCGTGGTCAATATAAAATAATATAAAAGGGCATATCTGGAACTTGAACATATGGGTGTGGAGATGTGTCTTTCGAGAAAAGTATTTTTTCTTGAAATTGTGATCAAATCTACCACCGCGCCGAGGTCATGCAATTTAACGACGTGAGACTTCTTTCTTTTGGGCGCTTTGAAATGCCATGAAAATGCTGGCGCTTCTCAGTCAATTGATGCACCCAAAGCCAACATTCGTATTGTTCAGTATTTTCTCATATCATTTTATCAACACATATTTTATTGCACTTAATTTTTGAATTTCATTTCTATTTACATTTATGTATGCTTCAATGCACTTTCTAATCTAAATTTGTAACATATTTCATAAAATGAACGAATACCTTTTACTACCACTATGTTATCTGAATTATGTATTGTAGTCAAAATCTCCGCAACATGATTAAACGTTAAAGGCTAGTACTCTGTTCATTCACGTGAAAATCCACTGGCAACATACATTTTTCAGTCGTGGAATATGACGTTTCAAAAATAAATGTTGCTGGGAAAAGTCAGCGGAGTAGATAGTTACATCTGGCATCTGATATATGAATATTATTTTTCTTTTTGGTATTTCTGGATACGGCAATTCTGTCTTTTCGGAAAGTTAAAAATATAACAACTAAAAAAATACAAAGAATAAAGAGAATACACAAACAAATCAAGGAATTCTGTGACTTCAGCTCGGATACTGTCAGTTTTTCTCTTATCTGTCACTTTTCACGTACATTTAAATGGCACAGGCATTTGGAAATTTTGACAATTATTTCACGAGCAGTTTTTTTTTATATGGAGTTTTTCGGGAAATTTCACGTGGAATCGAACACAGTACTGGGCTTAAGACAGTTTGTACATAATTTCCCCTCATTATCAGCAGATCTATGCTCATTACATTGTATTTTAGCGTAACTGAACTATTTTCCTATCGTATTGTTTACTTGCTCTGTTAAGTTGGCGGAATAAAGACGTGCTGTGAAATTATTGGTTTTTTTTTATATTCAATTTAAAAAATATTAAATTGACAAAACATTGGCGACCGTGACAGGACTCTGTTATAAACTTATAATCATTCAACTAGTTGTTTACTCGGTCTAAACAAAATTTAATTAACATAGTTTGTGACTCTGATCGATCGTGAAAAAAAAAAAAAAAAATGACTACAGATGAAAGGGAAGTCGCAGCAGTGAAGGTGAAGCGCTCATCAGTCATAGGACAATTAACAAAAATAAAAAATTATTTTGCGAGTGTTCCTGACAACATAACGATTCCTGAGCTGGAAACGAGGTTAGGTATGTTGGAGTCATATGCGATAAAATTCAATCAAGTTCAGACCGAGTTGGAGGTGATGGATTCTAAGGAACTTGAGAGTGATAAGCGTTCTGTATTTGAAGATAATTATTGCTACATTAAAACTAAAATTTTAACTCTTATTGGGTCGAAAAAACCACGTGCCTTGCCGCCAGCTCATGACGAATCATCATTCATAACTGTTCCTAAACCGAGAAATGCCCATCTTCCCAAGTTGAAGCTCACATCATTTTCGGGAAAATATACTGATTGGCCCAACTTTCAAGCAATGTTCTCCACTTTAGTTGATTCTGATGAAGAGCTATCCAGCATAGAAAAGTTTCAACATCTTCGCTCTTGCCTCGAAGACTCAGCACTCCGGACGATTGAATCATTGGAAATCACAGGCGATAATTATAAAAAGGCCTTGCAATTATTAAGAACAAGATTTAACAACAATCGTTTGATTTTTCAGGCTCACATAAGAGAAATTTGTGCTCTTCCTGCAATCCATCGACCAACTGCTCAGGGGTTAAGGGACATTTGTGACTCTGTTAACTCGCATTTACGGGCATTGCAGTCATTAGCCAACAAGGATCAAATCACCGATGGAATTCTGCTATATCTAGTAGGAAATAAGCTAGATAAATCGACACAGGGTAAATGGGAGGAAGAAGCACCGCTGAATGTTATACCAACGTGGGAAGAAATGTCAACGTTTTTGGAGAGGCGATGCCAAACACTCGAAAATATTGCAAGCTCAACACAACAGCATACCACAAGAAATATCGGCAATCCTCACCATTCTAGTAAAGGGAATAATCGAAAGGTACTTGTTACATTAAATTCTGCTAACAATGCATGCGTGTTTTGAGCTCAAATAACCATAGTATATATTTTTGCCAAGATCTTATTGCTCTTTCAATCGATCAACGTATTGCTCAGATTAAAGAACGTGGTCTATGTTTAAATTGTTTAAGAAAAGGACACTTCACTCGTTTTTGCAAATCTAAGGGTTGTAAGCAATGCAAGGGGCGACACTACACACTTCTGCATTTAGAAAGCATTGTCAATTTTCAACCTAGGAATTCCCCTTTATTAGAGGTAAATCGCAAGGAAAATCAACCTTCTTCTTCCCTTGCCCCATTCTCGATTCGTCCTCTCAGTTAAATTGTGTCACCTATAGGCTGGCTCAGCGGCTAGCACTTAAACAATCTAGGGTAGACATCTCTATCAGTGGCATCGGTTCCACTCAAGCATCCGTAAACTATAAGGTTAATATTACCCTACGTTCTCGAATAAATGATTACTCCGCCACCCTTGAGTGTCTTCTATTGCCGTCGATAACGGAAAATCAACCAAACCAATGTTTTGATGTCAACTCATTCCAACTTCCCAAGAACATAGAATTGGCTGACCCATATTTTTATGAATCACAGAAAATCGATATATTAATCGGCGCATCGTTATTTTTTGAACTTCTTTCGGTCGGACAGATTCACCTAGGAGAAAATCTACCTACTATACAGAAGACGAGATTTGGCTGGATAGTCTCAGGCAATTTTAACTATCTAGTTAACAAGGCCATATGCTTAAATGCAACGGCTTCTGATTTAATTGATTCCTCCAACCACAATGATTCATTGGATGTTCTATTAAAACGTTTCTGGGAAATTGAATTATGTGACAAATCTAGTCGAACGTATTTCCAAGAAGAACTCGATTGCGAAAATCATTTCGTCCAGTCGCATAAACGGTTACTATCAGGAAAATACTCGGTCAAGCTACCCTTTAAGGCTTCCCCATCCAATCTCGGTGCATCCTTTGAATTGGCTAAGAAACAGTTTTTGAATCTAGAATCGAAACTCAATCGTCATCCCGATGTCAAGCAACAATACATTAAGTTCATGTCCGAATATAAGTCGCTTAATCATATGAGTCCTGCTTCATCAGACATTCTACGACAAGCCCACTACTTCTTACCCCATCACTGCGTCTTCAAGGCCGACAGCAGCAGCACAAAACTTCGCGTAGTATTCAACGGTTCGGCTAAAACATCAACTGGTTCATCCTTGAATGATATTTTAATGGTTGGCCCAACTTTACAGCCTGATCTCTTTAGCATTCTGCTAGCTTTTCGAGTTCACTTATTGGCTGTTACAGCAGATATTGAAAAAATGTACCGATGTGTACAAATGCAGCCTCCCGATAATACCTTACAGTGCATTCTTTGGCGCGATAACAGCTCAGATGATATAGACATATACACCCTCGATACTGTTACCTATGGCACATCTCCCGCCTCCTTCCTTGCCGTACGTAGTCTAATCCAGCTTGCGATAGATGAACAAAATAATTTTCCTGTAGGATCCAAGGCAGTCAGGTCCTATTTCTATGTAGATGACTTTCTGGCTGGTGCCGATACGGTTGAAGATCTACTTCAGATTAAAAAAGAGGTATTTGCCCTACTTTTAAAGGGAGGATTTCATCTACGAAAATGGTGTTCGATTTCAGAAGAGGCATTGGTGGGCACCCCATTAGAGGATAGAGAAGTATATCTTCAAATCAATGATGGCAGTGTAACAAAGACCTTAGGGTTAATCTGAAATCCTGAGACGGATGATTTTTTATTCTCAAACAACAAACTGAGCACTTCGAGTAGAGTTACCAAACGTACAGTCCTATCTACAATTGCCCAACTCTACGATCCTCTTGGATTAATAGGGCCGGTCATTTTAAAGGCTAAGGTTTTTATGCAAACATTGTGGAAAGAAAGCCTGAGTTGGGACGAAGCTCTTCCCGCTGGCCTACATACTTCGTGGTTACAATTTGTCAATGAATTACACCGCATGGATAAAATCAGTTATGCTTTTGTTATGCTTTTTTTTTCATTTTTCATGGCAATTTATTTGATATATCAAAATAAAACCTCTAACTTGAGCTTCTCCAGTGCTGTCGTCTTTGGGAATTTCAGTATCATATTTTGCCAAACAAACCTCTTCTGCGAATGTAAATGCGCTTCATTAAGGACATCAAACTCCTCTATAAAAAATTGTGGCACCAAATCTATTATACAGGATGTCCCCTATTTCGACAACGATAATCTGGGAAATGTTTCCTGGGTCTATCTCCAATGTTGACATTACTTGTCGAGGATTTAAGGGGTTAAATATGTTTCTCCGCTTAAAAAAATCGATATTTTTTTGCATGAAAAAATTCTATATTCTTTTGCAATTCAAATGCCGCAAGAATTTTTCAAAAATTCCAATAATTAAGAAAGTTATGACCGTTAGACGTCGGATCGGGCGGAGCGCTCATTAGGGACATGAGCAGCTGCGTGCCAGCTCTGCCTTCCTACCTTCTCTAATGACGGGTCAGTGCACTCGCAAATATTTATACGTGCTTAGAAATATATTTAAACCTTGTATAAGAATATTAGAATTCAGAATATTCCAGAAGCCACTACTCGAGCACATTTTCAGTTTTGCTTTCAAACCCACGCAGGCAAGACACACTGCAGATATTCCGGTACCAGAAATATCTTTTCCACCACTCCACCGATTTGCATGCCATTTCGCACGGATATTCTTAATACCATTATCTAGTCTCCTACGTATGATTTTTTTGATATCTTAATTTTTCGATTTGTTATAAATAAAAATGTGGCTAGCTTTTTAGTCAAAAATAGCCTCGTACGTTCAAAAAGTTGCCATTTTGTTAAAAATGAAAATTTTTGAAAACGCGACTAGTTTAATCCATCTACTTTAACATTTTTTGTTTTTTCAAATGAAACCTACCAGAGATATTCCTGGTACCGCCCAGCACGTTTTTGAAGAGAGGTTTCCAGAGATGGGCGAAATGTATACTTTATAATTGTTTTTCTTCAATTGTCAATAACGTTTTGTATTCGTCAAGGAATACTTTACACAATGTATATTTTACTTTTTTTATATTAATTTAACATCGTAGCGAAAAAAAATCTTGAAAAACGCTCCGTTTTTGAGCGGAGAAACATATGTAACCCATTGAGGAGATGCTTACTTTGATATACCTTAACGCATGTTAACGCATATTGCTCAGTTAGTACTAATGGCAGAAACTTTGTTGATGACTTTGTTTTTAGAAGAAATACCATCCTTTGTTACTGCATTTAAATAAAGTTGATGTCTTGTTAGGGTCTTCAGATATCCAATTTCTAAGCCTGTTCCATTTTTCTTGCCCATGCTAATTTTTGATTTTGAAGTCACTTTGCTCCAGAAAATGCCTAATTAACATAACGTTTTACTATTTTTTTCTTATGAAAGTAACAATAATAAAAAAAAATCATCATTAAGTTTTCAGAAAAAGCCACAGATTTTATGATACTTGGAAAAACCTGCAGCAGGTAAAATTGATAAAAAAGGTTTTTTTTTGCTTTAAGCTGGCAAAGGCTATGAATTAAAAATGTTTTTGTGTTTTCTTAGGTAATTTTTATTTTAGGTGTGTATAGTTATAGCAGGTGCTCCTTGGTATTGTATGCAAGCTAGAGCCCGTTTTTTGGATTTCACTGCGAATATTTATTGATGCTTGCTGCTGCTTCAGTTTTGATGACGCTTCGACAATACGCTCTTTCAATTCACCTTAAGTTGCTATTTCGGTTAAACGAACAAGTTCCTTCATTCTTCTCCATACAAAAAATCCAATACTGTAAGGTCAGGAGATCTTGTTGGCCAGTGAACTGGTCCATTTCTTCCTATCCAACGGTTACCGTACTCTTCATCTAGCCAATTCTTAACCTCACGACCATAGTGGGCTGGTGCACCGTCCTGTTGAAAATATGATTAAGCTAGTTGAATCAGTGGAATGTCCTCCAATAATTCTGCTAAATCATTTCGCAAAATCTCCAGATAGTTTGTACAATTCAGAGTAGGTGGTAGTTTGAAGGGGTCGATTAACTTGTTTCCAAGTACACCTGCTCACATATTGACCCTGAATTTGTATTGAAATGATTTATGTTTCCTTGTATGTGGATTCTCCGCAGCCCACGTTTATGAAGATTATGAAAATTTCTGATCCCATCTCTTGTAAATTGAGATTTGTCCATCCAAAAAATTCTGATAATAAACTCATTGTCATCCAAGCTCGGCTCCAGCAACCAGTTAGAAAGCTCAAGTCACTTTTCCAAATTATTGTTCTTGTACAGATGTGTAGTGGTATGGATAAAGATTTTCTAAATGCGGTACATTAGAAATGTCTGGAACCATTGAATTGCAAGACTAAGCGTCTGATGCTGATTGATGGATCAGTTGTAACAACTTCCAGTATTCTTTAATCGGCCGAAATCCTTAATACTTGTGGAGCTCCCGCATTCGGTCGTGTATTTGAAACTGACCCCTTTCGACGAAGCGTTCGATACGTATTTAAAAATACTCCTTTACTAGGAAGTAATCGGTTAGGATAAAGTTCATGGTATCTTTGTCGCGCATTAGTTGAACTTCCATTGCACAGCCCATAAACGTAAATGATGTCTGCGTATTCTTAGTTTGTAAGTGCAGACATTTCAAATAGCGTTTCTGAACAACTGCACCAAACCTAACTCTTTCTGAGAACTTTAAAACTCTTTACTACTCTACGAGTATTGTCAACTGTTGTTAGAAACGTTGGTAAAAAATCATATATTCCTGTTTTTACCTGCTGCATGTAATACCCCAGGTGGCAATCCAGTTTCACTGGCAAATCCACCCTCTTCGGAGGAAGACTCTACGGATTCTGGGGAGAGCCATTTATTGCTATCAAATCAATTTGCAAAAACATCATCTCCACCATCTAGATCACATATTTCCGGAAAACGAAGTCAGCCAGGTAAATCAGGTGAAAAGGTGAAAAGTGAAAAGTAAATGCTTCGAACAGGAGAACAATGAACTCCGAGGTAAACTCAATGAAATGCAACGACTCTTTTACGAGCTTAAAAATAAAGTGGATTCACTTCGAAAAGAAAACGAAGTTCTAAAAAACTCTCGCTTATCTATAGATTGCAAGTCAGTGGAATACCTAACGGACGAAGAAGAACTTGCTCTCGAAACCAATCCGGCACTCGTGAAAAGGCCTAGCAAAAAACGTAAGGCAGACAGGCAGTTTTACAAAACAAGACAAAACCCCAAATGATACCTCGCCCTCCACCTGCAATAAATGTGGTTGGGATTGCAGACTACGGACCTTCTCCAAAGAACACTAAAAGGAAAATTCAATATAATTTCACTCCGTAATAACGTGTGGAAAATTAATGTCGATGACTCCGATTCTTACCGCGCATTGTCGCTGAAACTCAACACCGATAAAATTCAATGGTATACTTATGAAAATAAGTTTGAAAAACCTTTACGATTCTTCGTTAGGGGACTTCACCCGTCGTGCAGAAAAGAAGTCGTAATAGAAGACGTTCAAGCACAAGGTCTTAAGATTACTGACGCCGTGAACATAATCAAGAAGGTAAATCAACAAGCGGATAGCGACAAAGATATCGTAGTCAAACGCGAACTTCCTATTTTCATGCTTACTTTTGATCGAAAGGAGAAAGTCGACGATATTAATAAAATTAAATCTATCTTAAATATCAGAGTCAAACAAACTATAATTCAATGCAAACGTTGTCAAGATTTTAACCACACGCGGGCGTATTTTCAAAAAGATCCACGATGCGTAAAATGCGCAGGCAAACACTTCTCGGAAGAGTGCAAAACAAATAAGCAAATCCCAGCAGTTCGTGCCAATTGCACAGGAAATCACCCAGCTAATTACCGAGGTTGCGCAATAAATGCAAAAGAGGAGAAAAAGTCCCACGAAATTCATTCATCCGAGCCTAAAGGTGCAATATCCTAAAACCGATGCGAACAAGACAGCTACTCGTAAGAGAGTCACAATGAAGAAACCGGTAACGAAAGGCATAAATCTGCTCAAAAAAAAGTTGCCGAATCAAGTGCAATTAAAAAACCTGTACCGGTCCGCTCCATCAAATTCTCGCAGTCATCTTAGAAAAACTAGATGAGCAAATAAAAGTAAATAAGCTCTTGTTTGAAAAACTAAGTAAGCTCGAATTCGTTGTTTGGTAAAAATCAAACAAAAATTAAAATGAAACAGTTGACTAAGATTTTAACATGGAACGCAAATGGCCTTCTGAAAAAAATCGACGAATTAGAATCTTTTCTATGGAAAGACACTATTGATATATGCCTGATTTCGGAAACACACTTAAACCCAAGATAAGAGGTTACTCTGGTTATCACGCGCATCATACCTTAGAAATCGCGGTGGGTGGATCCTCACTTTATATTAAAGACTGCATTAAGCATGCCGAGAACGTGACAATAGAACTTGAATCTATGCAAATAAGTTCGGTTTTCCCCCCGTGGTATAATCGTAAACTTCGCTCTTTACGTAACAAAAGAAACAAATTATGGGCAGTTTTCCTCCGATCCAACTCTTTTGCTGACTATTCAAACTATCTCGGGTCATACCTTCAATTCGCCCAGCTCTATAAGTTTCTCTATCAGCGATACCTTGATAGTGCGCAACCAAGGCTTATAAATGATCCTAAGTCTTTCTACCAATTCGTTAACTACAAAAAAAAATATGACGGTTTCCCTCCATCCCTCTCATACGGAAACATATCATCAACCGATCCGCATACCATATCCAACTTTTTTGCTGCTTTCTTTAAGCAATCTTTTGTCGATAATTCCTTCGTACCGGATCCCTCTTATTTCAAATACCTACTTAACTTCCCCATTGGCCCCACTATTTCTCAAAGCTTTGAACATACAGTAATAGAAAACAAATTACAACAACTTAATGATGAATACTTACCCGGCCCAGATGGCCTTGCATCCATATTTCTTAAAAAGTGTTTCTCAACTCTTTCCCGCCCCCTTGAAAATCTCCTCCCATTATCGCTCTCTCAAGGTGAATTTCCACAGATATGGAAGCCCTCTTTCATACTTTAATCCCATACACAAAAAGGGATTAAAGAGCGAAGTCACTAATTACCGCCCTATAGCTAAACTTTCTCATATACCCAAATTCCTCGAAAGCATTTTGCATGAAGCCTTAAGCTTCCAGTGTAAATCTTTTATTTCCCCCAATCAACACGGCTTTCTGAAGGGTATATCAACTACCACTAACCTCGTAGAATTCGTGTTCTCTGTTCACTCAGCCTTAGAAAGTGGTAAAGAAGTTGACTTTATAACAACTGATTTCAGTAAGGCTTTTGACAAGATATCTCATAAACTAATCCTGTTCAAATTGTCCGTCCTGGGCTTTGAACCCATTTTGCTTAAATGGATATGTTCTTACCTGGATAATCGTTTTTATATTGTTCGTTTCAGGTCTGTCCTATCGGCCCCTTTCTTGGCCACTTCAGGTGTTCCTCAAGGTAGTCACCTACATCCACTCCTCTTCATCCTAACTATTAACGACCTTCAAAGGCTCATTCAACACTCAACACTTTCTCTCTATGCTGACGATACCAAATTTTTTAAACCCATTTCCTCACAATAGGACTCCACCCTCCTTCAAATCGATCTAAATAGTTTTTACACCTGGTGCATCAAGAACTGCTTAGAACTCAATGTCTCCAAATGTCTGTCGATTACTTTCTCACGTAAGTGCAAGAAGTCGCCCTTGTTGAATCTATCCGCGACCTTGGCATATTATGCGACAGGCAGCTTAATTTCCGCTCGCATATTGATGAGATAATTTCTAAAGCAAACTCATCACTCGGCTTCGTTAACAGATGGTCAAAAGAATTCTGCAACCCGTACGTGATCAGATCACTATACATCACTTACGTTCGCCCCTTCTCGAGTACGCTAGCCAAGCGTGGTGTCCCTTTCAACGAGTTCATGTATCTCGTATTGAGAGGATCCAGCGTCGGTTTCTTCGATTTGCTCTTCGAGGTCTACCTTGGAACGATCCTCTAATCTTACCTCCCTACCGAGACTGTCTGAAACTCATTAACCTGAACACCCTTGAGGAACGAAGGGACGCAGTAGACATTCTGTTCATTCAATGACTCCTCTCAGGCTCCGTCGATTGCATGCCTCTTTGCAATTCCATTTTCTTTATCTACCTATCCACCGCACCACATATGGCTCTAACGAACCATTCTCCCGTATGCTGCGTAAGGTAAACTCCAACCTTTCCGTTTTCGATTTTAATCGCAGCACACTTTCCCTCAAATTCGATCTCCTTCACCATCCTTAGCTTTAAAACCTTATTTTATTAGTTTAAGTCTTAGTTTTTAAGCTTATATTAAACAAAATAAATGGGGTCTTTAGCCCCCAACAAAATTAAATTCCGTAAGCATAAATCATATAGACTATATGATGGCAGACGATGACCTCGATCGCCTTTTTTACCAGCTTGGTGATTTCAACGCAAAGCATACATTTTGGGGTTCAAGATTCATTTCGACGAAGGACAGGCTACTGTACCAAGCAAGTATGAAACGTGGCTTGTACTTGGCAAGCCAACCTACTGGCCCACCGACACAAATAAATTACCTGACCTGGTCGATTTTTTCATTACAAAAGGAGTCCCCAAATATCTTACGACTTTAGAAGAATCCTATGATCTCTGCTCAGATCACTCGCCAGTAATCTTTAAAATCGGCAGAAGAATAGCAAAAACCGAAAGACCACCCGGATTGACGAATAAGGAAACAAACTGGGATGGTTTCAGAAGAAATTGCAAGGAAAATATTGCTTTAAGAGTTCCACTTACGACGCCGTTGCAAATAGAAGACGAAGTTGACGTCATGGAAATCATCCAAAGAGCCGAGTGGAACAACACTTCCTTTCGAACAAGAGGAATAAAACAGGGAAACCAAATATACGTGCCCGATATACTCGTAGAAGGCCTCCTACGAGAAAAAAGGAAAGCACGGAGGAGATGGGTACAATCACGTGCGCCCCCTCATAAATCCTATTTGAACCGCCTATCAAATAAGCTAAAGCAAATGCTGCAAGAATATAAGAACCGTGAGACTTCTAATAACCTCGAAGGCTTGACTGCTGACAAGAGTTCCAACTATTGGCTCTGGAAAGCCGTGAAGTCGACTAAGAAACATTGTTCTGCACTTGCCACCGATAAAAAGAGCCAACGGCGAATGGGCAAAAGGAGAGGAAGCGAATTTGTTTGCCGACTACTTGGAAAAAACATTCAAACCGTTCGAAGGACGTCAATTGGTCCAAGAACTTAATCTCAGAACAGGATCCGACAAGTACAATATAAAATCCGTATCACTGTCTGAGATACAGCAAACAATAAAAAACCTAAAAAATAATAAGATTCCAGGATACGATTTTATTACAAGTGAAATTCTAAAGCACCTACCTCGAACAGTGTTTGTCCTTCACACAATAAATGCTTCCATGAGACTTTTATACGTTCCAAGCAAATAGAAAGTCGCAGAAGTCATAATGGTTCCAAAACCGGGAAAAAGTCCAAACGACAAAAAATCATTTCGCCATTTCGCTCCTGCCGATAATTTCAAAAGTCTTCACAATTCTTCTGCTTAATCGTTTAAAACCTATAACTGAAGAAAGACGATTGATCCCGGATCACAGTTCGGCTTTAGGGTCAAACATTCCACAATCGATCAGGTCTATCGGATAACAAATGTAATTGAAAACGCGCTAGAGGGAAAAAAGATATGTTCAAGGGTTTTTCTCGATGTATCGCAAGCCTTCGACAAGCTATGGCACGAGGGCTTGAAGTATAAGCTACAACAAATTTTATAGTATCGAGAGAAATGAATAGAATATGGGATTGATTCTGGGCCATACCTATTCTTACTGTACACTAGAGACATACCTCTAGATGAAGAGACTGTGGTAGCAACGTTCGCGGATGAACGCCACAGGACAAGCAGTTGAATCCTCGACTGCAAAACTTCAATGAGCTCTGAACAAAATATTTGAGTGGACGAAGAGCTGGCGAATTGTACTAAATGAGACTAAGTCAACACACGTCGATTCCACGTACAGAAAGATAAACAAATTACCTTTATTCATCAACTCAAACGAGGCAAAATATTTGGGAATGACCCTAGATGCAAAACTGAAGTAGAAATCACACGTAAAAAAGAAACGTGAAGAGCTCGAAATCAGGCTAAGAGAAATGAGTTGGCTTATCGGAAGATACTCTAAACTAAGCACATATAACAAGCTGCTTATATACGAGTATATATAAGCAAGTGCTAAAACCTTCGTGGACTTATGGTATACAATTATGGGGTTGTACCAAACCAAACAATATGACTGTCCTACAGATGTTCCAGAACAAAGCGTTTAGAGCAATCGTAAATGCTCCATGGTATATAAGGAATAACGATATTCACAGCGATCTGGGAATTGCAATCGTGAAATATGAAGTAACAAGCTCGCAAACTTCGCACTCGTCTTGTGCATCATTGCCACCAGGAAATGATCCGGAGTTTGGACGAGACAAATCTTGTGCCGCGACTTCAAAGAACAAGACCGTTGAACTTAGTGCCTTAAGGAGAAATCTTATGAAATAACCTACTATTAGTAGGTGCCTTCGCTGGAAAGCTACGAGTACCTACCAAATGCGATAAACTACAGAAACTTGAGCTACTTGTTAAGGAAACTTAGTCGTAGTCTTATAGGAAATGGGAGGTTCTTTTAGTGAGTAAGAATCTCACACTACCATGAGCGCGTGCTTATGGTGGGCGCTGCTATGCCACGTATCATAAAATCTATGGGTTTTTGTGCAAAACTTGATGATGATTTTTTTTTCCTATTGTTACTTTCATAAGAAAAATATAGTAAAACGTTATGTTAGTTAGGCATTTTCTGGAGAAATGTGACCTTGAAGTCAAAAATTAGCATGGCCAATGAAAATGGAATAGGCTTACAAATTTAATATCTAAAGAATCAAGCAAGATATCAACATTACAACCGTTACAAAGGTTAGTATTTCTTCTAAACAAAAAAAAAAAAACATTAGTACTAACAGAGCAATTTCCGTTAATATGGGCCAGGGTACACCAAAGTAAGCCCTTTCTTAAATCCTCGATAAATGCTGTCAACATTGGAGATGGACCCTTACTGTGGAACTATTTTTTTCATAGTAATCATTCCCCTAATTATCGTTGACGAATTAGGGGAGATCCTATATATACTTGCCATTCTGCCAGTTTGTTGGTTCATCAGAGATCATCAGTTCTCATATGTGCATCGAACCAATGCAAAAATGTTTGCCTATATATGGATCGTCAATACAAAAGCAAAGATTCTACGAACAATTCTCCTATAACTAACCTTTTTCCATTGAAAGTTTGGACAACTTTTTGAACATCGAATTAATTTGGCATCCTTTCAGGTCCTCCGCAATTCTGTTAACAACGAAGAATACTCGTCTGGTGGAACGAATTATTTCACGTTTTAGATTTCTCCATACTCTCTGGTCTTTGCGGGCACTGGACCTTAGAGTGTTTCCCAGTAGTTAGACTTTTCCCAAAAGCGAACTTTACCACTGCATACGTTTGCTACAGATTTACCTAATGGATATCGTTTCTCTGGTATCTTTTTCACGTGCGCTTCACTCTCACAGATGTATCCACCTCCTGCAAATATCTGTATATGTGATTACATCTTTCCGAAAATAACATCCTTAAACTAGCATCATTACTACGACGCTCCATGATGTTGCTGATGCAGTAATCGCATTAGGTACATTTTCCGCTCCACTGATTCGCGTAAGGGTGTTTATTTCAATTTAAAAGTTATTCGCCAAGCGACCATTAAGGCACTTGCCGATTTTAATTTGCAACAACATACATGGTTTTGCCAACAGGATAACTCTCAGCATAAAACAAATGCCCCAAAGATATAAGGATAACCTTGTTAAAGTACACAGGGAAGGCTGAGATCCGTATCCGTATGCGTTTGCAACGACAAAAGATCAACTTTCGCCACATGGGCGTAACTAAGGGCAAAATTTATGCACGCAACAACATTTTGAAGTGAAATCTTCTTAATTAACACTTAGTTGTTGTATAGGTAGATAGGTAACCAGGAAGAGACTGCATCGAGGGGCGAGAATTCGGTAGCAATTTTATACATATGTAAATGTTAATGCAGAGCGTCACATGTAGGGCAAAGTTTGTTTAATTGAATTTCAGCTTTTTTCAGGTTAGAGAGAAGGTGTTCACATTAATTTAGCAAACGAGGTAGCAAATTTTGAAATTTGTTTTCTAAGCCAGACTCGCCTTTTGATACCGAGTCTATGAGGCGAGTAATTAGATGTGAGACTGACAAAGGATTTGATGAGATGAGGTAACGAATGTTGTAATTTTTCATTCTGCAATGTAAAGAAAATATTTCTGTTTTTTTTTTTTTTTGTGAAGGTAAGTGTAAATTAATTTAATGAGGAAAATATTTTAAGAAATATCAGAAAAAAAAAATAATAGAAGAACCCTTAGAGTTCATCGGGATGTAGAAGTTGCAGGAAATCCTACTGAACGTTCTTGAGTAGAAAGTGACGTATGTTTGGATTGACTATCAACTACACCATGGCTTCGACTTCGGCACGGAAGACGTAACAGTAATAGGAAAAACTGGCGACTATTAGTGGAAGCGAAATTCTACGTTGAAGATTCACTCAACGGCTCCTTTGGGTAACATATGTAACAGCTGCTGTCGAGCCCACCCAAAACAATGGAGACTGTGAAGGTCAGTACACTCTTCAGATGATCTATGTAAAGCTATCGCAATTAGAAGAAATAAACAAACTATTTCTGCAAGAAGTGAATGAACTACGTGTAGAAAACGTTGGCCTCAAACAGAGAGTAAATTTTCTGGAGAGTAAAATTAACTGGCAATAACAACAAACGCTGGGTGTGTCAAATGTCACTCACTCAAACGCAATCAATGTGGCAAAGCAAATATTCACCAACGCATTTTCCATTGAAGTGGCTGACGACGAAAAAAATCTTCAAAATCTTCATCTGCTGTTAAACCGGTCATATGTTTAAATTTTGCTAGCCTCACAACCAAACAGCGAATAATGTGTGCAAAAAGGGCAAACAAAAACAAACTAAACGGTTTTTCGTATAGCGTCGATGGACCGGTGGATTCGAGTGGTAGCAGCACCAGCAGCAGGAAAAAAGGGAATGGTTCCAGAATTTTTATCAATGATGCTCTTACAAAATACACTGCGGCGCTCTTATCAAAAACAAAAGAAGCCATGAAGCTGAAAGGAGGAGAATATGGGTGGTTTGGTAACAATCAAATTCTCACCAGAAAGGAAGAGGGGGGAAAAGTCATCTCAATTAAATCTTTTAACGACCTTGACTTTTCTTTCCCTAATTCTTGTGATTCTTTCTATGATAATGTTTTTACCAATAGCTCTCTTTGTAATGACAAATTGTTTATTGTACACCAAAACGTAAGAAGTTTGAGAGAAAATTTCTAGTCTAGTTATAAGTTCTGGGATAATATATACACTTCAAATAATGCATCCAGTGCTTATTCATTGCTTATTAGCTTTCTAAAAAGGCACATTCTTTGTTGTTCTTACTCCTTGCCCCCCCAAAAAATTATTTAAAAAACTCAAGCCCTGGATATCGACCAACTTAATGTTTAAAATTAAGAATAAAAATAAGCTGAGGATCTTGTGTGAAAAGTATCCCGATAATTCGGATTTGAAATGTAAATATAAGAAATTGTGCAACAAATTGAAAAAAGAAATTCCGATGTGTCGTGATAAATACGAGTATTACCGTGACTTAATTAACTCAGCAAAGGGAAATTTGAAATACGAATGGCAAGCTGTAAATAGCCTACTAAACAAATCAACTACGTTTCAGAAACCCAAATTTTTATTACTAGATAACTCTGAAATGCATGACAAACTCGTTATGGCTAATGCCTTTAATTGCTATTTTGTCAATATTGCCTCCAGTCTACAAACGAGCCCTGTCAAATCGGTTTGCCCTATTTGTCGTCCCTTACATGATTATATTGAGAATATAGAAAGAAATACTTTTGTTTTTCAACCCATTACTCCTCTGGAGATTTTGAAAGTTATTCGGTCCTTACCAAATTCTAATACTTGTAGTGGTGATGGTATCTCAAATTTAACGCTTAAAAAGATTGCATGTTTTTTGGTTGATGTCTTTTATTTATAACCGTTGTGTTTTTGAAGGGATCTTCCCCGAGGATCTTAAAGTTGCCGATGTCATTCCGTTTCTTAAAAAAGGTTCTGCTTCTGAAATTGGTAACTATAGACTGATCTCATAACTTCCAGTTTTCAGTAAAATTTTTGAATAACTGCTGAAAAATAGAATAGTGAGTTTCTGAACTAAGACTAATTTCTTTAATTCAAATCAATTTGGGTTTCAGAAAGGGAAATCAACGGAAGATGCACTTTTACAATTCTGTTCCCAAATTATGTCACACCTTGATGCTAAAAAATTTACCGCAGGATTATTTATTGGCATCACCAAAGCTTTTGATATGGTCGATCACAACCTTTTGTTGAAAAAGTTAGAGAATGCTGGTTTTCGTGGATTTATCCTGAATTGGTTTGAGTCCTATCTTAAAAATAGGTCACAACGGGTCAAGATCGACGGTATTAGAAGTGGAAAGATGTTTTTTTATATCGGTGTTCCTCAAGGTTCTGTCTTAGGTCCCATTCTGTTCTTAGTCTTTATAAACTCACTATTTTCGCTTAATTTCAGAGGCTCGCCGACTGCATTTGCAGATGACATTGGCTTTTCTTATGGCTCGAAAAGTGCTCTAGACATGGTCTCTGATATAAACTGGGATCTTGATTTATTAAGTCATTGGTTTTCTGATCATAATTTAGTGTAGATAGAGTGTAGAAGATACTGTCCGCAAACTTGCTCGTGTTCGTCTGATTTATCATGTTGCTCGTATAATAGTAATAAAAAATGTAGTAATAATTGCTTTCTTCTAGAGAATGTTGTTGAGTTTAAATATCTCGGACTTACCCTTGATTCTAGCATGAGCTTTGTTAACCATATAAATATTTTAAAAAATTACTTCCGATACACCCTTCGTCATTTCGTCTTTTAAAGACTATATACTATGGTATCTTCCAATCTAGACTTCAGTTGGGGGGGTGTGTATCTAAGTAATACTCAATCATTGTTGATTTTACAAAAATATGTTATAAGAATAATTTGCCGTAAACCGGCTAGACATTCTAGTTTTCCGTTATTCTGTTACCTGAAAATCCTACCTATTCGTCATTTGTTATGTTTTAAGGTATTAAAAATGTTCTATATGAAGGCCGGTAACCGTAATTTTCGTTTAATTTCTAGTCACAATCTCCGTGGAAACTTGTCTTGCATTCATTCCATTCCTTATTTTCGAACCTCTACATTTCGTAATTTTTATACTATTGTATCTACTCGTTTGTTCAATAAACTTCCTGCTTCCACTAGAACGATATCATTTAAAGCTACCTTTCTAAAAAGAGTAAAATGTTGGCTCTTTACATTCGATCTTAATCAAATTGAATCTATTACTTTCGACGTTTTGGTTTAAATATATTTTTGTTCCATCAGTTTTTGGTTTTTGATTTTAAACCTTTTGAATTTTGAAATAATATTAGTTTTATAAAAAAGGGTCACCCCACCCATAAATAATTTTTAACTTCTATTTTATTGATGTAATGGATGGCATTCAATTCTATTTTAATTTAAAATACAGAATGCTAATCTAATTTCTTATTATTAAAAAGTTATTTGAATGTGTAAATATTTATATGAAATATTAATTATAAGAAATAAGAAATAAATAATAATATTTAAAAGCAGTCAAGAAAGGTTAAGACGTTGCAAAGACCATAACAGTTATGTGTACTCGTACATTGGATATTTTATAATATTAGCTTGTTTGGAACAAGCACAACGTATTGTAATTCTTGTAAGCTAAAGCCACAAATATCCACAGGGTTTAGGTTTATTAGCCGGCTGGGTATGTACGATTATATACGATTATAGCAGCATAAAACTAGCAACGACCAGTGCTGCAACTGCGACTAAACATCACTTGGGCCTATATTACGTCCTCTGGCAGCTTCTGGGTACTGGTCTCGTCCAACCGGACGAAAAACACTATAATTCACTGTCAACAGTCAAAACGACTGATACCTTATATGGGCTACTTCAACGTATTTGGAGCTGAGTTCAGTAAAAATTGTCAAGACTACCCACTGTACTGGAATAGATATGGTGGCGGATGAACCCAAAATGGGTCTCATTCTCCCGAAGTGGGTTACTGACTCCGAAATATTCCGACCCCTCTCATGCAAGGAGTCATAACAGAGCTTGGCCCTCCCAGTTTGGGGTTGTGCGTGCGGCTAATACCTAGCCATGTAAAACTTCACTCTTCTGAAGCAAACAAAGCCTCGGATAAGGAGGAATCTACTGTTGACGACCCTGCAAAGCGAAAGAAGAACAACGATGTTCGAATCTGTACATGGAATGTTGGAACCTGGGACAGACCGCGCGCAGCCGAACAACCTGCGGAGCTCCTCGACAACAATAGATGGATGAAAAACTGAGACACATACTACGGCAATTGCAGAGCACACAAGCAGCATCCATTTAGATTTGTTGTAATCGACAGACTTTGGCAAAAACTCTTGAGCTTTCGACATACAAGCGAATGCCTTATAAAAATACGTATCAAGGTTATACTCGCCAACATCAGTGTGATATGCGCTCATAGCCAAAGAAAGGAAAAAGACGACGAATGTTTCAATGATCTCCTCAACAAAACTTACGAGCAATGTCCGAAGTATGAGTTTGAAATGGTGACTTTAACGGCAAAATAGGAAGGGAGGACATTTCTGCAGCATTACCTGCACATCACTATGTCTGAAAACGAACTAAGGCTAATTGACTTTCCGGGGCCGGAACATAACGGTAGCACATGATTTATCCACAAAGAGACATGACGCAAGACACTACCCCAGTATAATAGATATCCGAACGTTTCGAGGGGCCACTACCTTGTTGCAGCCACGCTACTTGTAGGGATATCTCAGAGATTACGACATTTAACGTTGGACGACTACTGTCGCAATAAACCTCTAGAGTCTTTGCCTATCGTGACCAGTCGCATCGATGGAAACAAAATATCAGAAACGCCGTAACAGATATTTGGATCTTACTCAAGCATCTCCACAAAACCACAAGACGAAGCTCCACTGCAAAGAAGGTCGACAGCGGCCAATAGCTCTACGAGCAAAAGAAGAGGGAAGAACAAAGGCTTCTCCGGAGGAGAAAGAAGTGAGAAGCGCGTGATCAAGAAAATAGAGAGGCTGTACTCCAGGAATTATGCTCGGAAAGTATTCGTAAAAGTAAAACGAATGTGTCAGTGCAACAAGGCCCGGCGGAGATAAACAATGTAACTTAGTAGAATAGTCACAGCCGGTACTGAGGACAGGGAAAAAACATTTCTACAAGCTGTTGAACGGTGAGAACAACTTGAATTCAACATTCATCCGAGACGGTAAAAATCAAGAGATTCGTCCACTTGACCAACATGGCTGGAGATGACTTGGTGGAGAGCATGGTGCTCATTTTCATTTCCAAGATTTAGCACCGTTTGCCCGATCCATAAGTAAGGGATCCTCTTCACTGCGCCTATTATAGAGACTTCAATCTCTTTAACATGTTATAAAAGATCTTATCTGATGTATTGTGTGAACGCCTGAAACCATTTGTCAACGTTCTGATATGCTCCTATCAGCGTGGTTTTAGATCAGAAAATCCTGAGAAATATCCACAAAGTCCAAACCGAGTTGTAACTGCAACGCGATACCCCTAGAAGAGCGTTTGAAAGCGCTGGAGCCACTAGCTACTAGCTACTCCTGGAGCCAATCATAAAGCAGAGCTCGTTCAGATCTCGGGAACTTTTACTGCATATGGATTGCATATGGTGTTCCAAGACAGATAAGTTGCAGAGAAAGTATTCTTCCTCCTTATCATCGCTGAAACTGACACTGAGATCGTTGTGGGACATCCTCAATCACTGCGTGTGTCTTTTAATGACAGAGTATCATATGACTATACTACCAGACTCCAAGGAAGGATCTGTCATGGAGGCTTTACCTAGCACGTCCGGCTTTGCCGTAGATACAGTGATGGCTGAACTCTCAAAGCCATCTCTCGTTTGAAAGAAGCCATCTTTGATGCAACATGCACTGGAGTTTTTGGTGACTGTCTTTTTGATAAGACTTTCCCTGTGTTAAGAAATGGTTTCAGCCAGATATTGAACCGGGAAATGAATCTCATCGGTGTAAAGTGCATCTTTCTGTAGGGTGCCTTCTCAAGAGGGATAACGTTAGATTTCACTCCTCATTAGAAAATCTTGCACCAATGAACTGCATTGTGACGAATCGGTGGGCAAGGTGAAGTAACATACCTGCCTATGTAGCGACAGACAAACTGCGCCCCAAGCACTCTCTCACCAAGCTAGTTTGAAAAACAAGACTTCTCTGAACGCAGTTGGAGTTGTGCAAGTGGTATTTAGCTCAGTCTAACGATGCTCACTGATGAACTAACAGTTGAGTTTCATGTGTTCACAACTCTCTAACATCCCCATGTCTCAAAAATGTCAGCGACGTCCTGGTGTCCTGCTGTAGGAATGACTGCAGGTTATTTCCTGGCATCGTAACGTGGCGCCTATGTGTGTTGGACAGAAGTGAGATAACTTCCTGTGAGAATGATGACAACACTATGGAGCACAATCTCTGTGAGTATTCGGTCTATATTTGCATCAGGCTACAGGTACTTGGCGTTGCTACTATAGACACTTTGTCACTCAAAAAAAGAGAGAAATGCCATTAAAAGGAAAATACAAGTACCGCCATGGACTAGTCTGCAATATACTTAGTGACTTTGTAGAAATCTCTTCTCCTTAGATTAATCAGCTCTCTTGATCATAAAGAATAGGGTATAGGCCATATTAGTCTAGATGTCTCACAGTTATCTGGATGAGTACGACTATGACCGGCCTTATAGATCATTTTAAAGTATGTAAGTTGTGGTAGGCTCTCTGAGACGTCCGAGTACCACAGAACTCAACAGTGTGTGATACAGTCTCACATAGCCATCTCGTTAAGACATACGCGGCCCTCTCAAACTTCTTACGGATTTATGGAGTACTCGGATCTGATCGCTGCTAAACTACAATATCTTTGTTTATTACAAATTCAATGCAGTCATCTGATTCAAGACGGAGGGTGATGAATAGCTGAGACTTCGATTTGGAATACTTTACAGTATAATGGTAAACTGCACCAATACCTTCTGGCTTTCCTAGAGCTGTCTGTGAATAAGGAAATTGATTCAAGGAGAAACTATTTGCGTCTGGCAATCAGGTGGTTGAAGTCATTCTCATTTTCTGATGCCCAATATCTATCTGTTTCCATTCCTAAGGGTCACTGAGGATAAAGGAAAGGATAAATGATCCCTGAGGATAAAGTTTATTGGAATACGCTACCCATAAAAGCCTATAGGCAGCAAATTGAGGAAAGTGTTGAGAGCCCACATTGAAGAGGTTCTTAATTTAAGAGTAATACTTAGCAGGCAGCTAGCTGCGTTTTTTCCAACAAATTGATGTGAGTTTTTCTGGTGCGTATTATCAATCGATACTGCCATAAAGGAGGATCTGATCTTGCGCAAATGGGGGACAGTATAGCTTTTTTATTTCACTCTACAACGTTTTCTCTTCACCTCAGTTTGCTGTAGAGGATAAGACTCAGATTCTTGGCTTTCCTCTAGAAGCTGAACGGAGTATCATTAAACTTGAATAGGATGATGCAGGTACGAGTATCTTGCCTTTTCGTATGAAGAGCACCAGATCCATTTTAGCTGAATTTACGCTCAGACCACAGCTAAGTTTTTAAGCAGAGAGTATACCTATGGCGTACTGGATAATATTAGAAAGTGTCTGTCTGACATGTAAGGAATAACTACACTGTTTACATTTATGGATCTACAGTCAAGAATGAATAGATCACACTAGCAGCGTTATGTATGCCCTTATTTATTTAAGCTCTTGACGTGTCAACATTGAAAACTCCAAGGAATCAAGGAACGCCACTCTATCAGAAAGAATTTTCCTTGTTCATGTGCATTCTGTGACTGAGACTGCACTAAATGTAGAGATCGTAGATTATATCATAGAACCAAGCTCTACGGTTACTTCAGTTCAGATACTAGGTATTGTACCGAAAGTTAAACAGAATGGAATGTCACTATCATTTCGTACCGCAAGTGAGGTGACAGGATACTGGCGACCCTCAGGTACCTACTCATACAGTACCGATAGACTTCAGAATCAGAAAATACGTCAAACAATTTAGAAATTTTCTTAATCTAGATACCGAAAAAATCAGAAAACCTGAGCATACAACTGTTCGCTGTTGGAGATTTGCAAAATAGAAAAAACTGCAGAACTCGGCTGTTCTAGAGACAAATCGTATTTTCCCCAAAGCTTAAATGTTAGAGCCCTCAAGACATGAAAAAAAGCCGTGTACAGCACGGGTATACGTAATACTCGGGATCTATGAACACCTCAACAATTAATCGGCATATGTGCGAGATGCAGGAAATTTGTGCTGTAACCAAGGATCTATCCGGACGACCAACTGAAAGGATCTCCTGAAAGCATAAACCCTTCGTTATAGGATATCAAATTTGGATTAGACCATTCAACATGAGCAGTCTGACTGTATACCAAACTGAAACGATATCGATCAGATTCAAAGACCATGTAAATTTACCGCAAAAATGTATAGCTTCCAAGCTTCATTTCTTCTTCGAAAAATCACCAATAAAATCTAAATGTTCATCCCAGAAAGTGTATTGGTCCCAAAACTTAAACGCCATAGCACACAAACTAATTGACTTGTCTATAAAATAAGATTCATCCTCAATCCACCCACCACGTTATTCAATTTGAATTCACAAATCTAATGAAACTCCAAGGGCAGATATTAACCTTGCCAAATACATCATCCATACCAGTGTTCATTATCCGTCACTCTTGTGTCGGATTAGATTTGTAATCGTACATCACGTATCACAATCAATTTCATGAGACGCCTGTGAATCCAAAATGAGCTCCCTAGCACCTCGAACTCCTCTTCCATTCCACGACAAAATAAGCAAACACTGCCACATATCCTTAAGTAGTCCTCAGACTCAGTCTAGCATTTTGGTAAACAACATTTTTGATTGCCCATCCTATTTCCTGCCTCCTGCCAGTTTCAGGGCATAATCAAAAAGCGGCACATATACGACATTGAAGGTATCCAAGCATTAATTTCCGCCTCAGAACATATCTAAATCAAAAGACTTACAAGGAAACACCGATACACGGATACACGGATACAGAATGCGTACACCATCCACAAATATGGGCGGTGTATGTGAGGCTGTCATAAAGTAGCGGAATCTTAGAAAGGCATCTTGGACAGATGTGAGTTTTACGAATAACATATCCCCCAACATTTGGAATTTGACGAGTGGTGCTGAGTATGTCCTCCTCCGACCGGATTAAGTTCACGTCTTCCCATAGAAACTACGTAGTCTCGAATTGGGAAAATAATCCTTCGAACGGTAACTTGCTGCCAGAATGAGGGACACAACAGCCGACTGGGAGTGTATTCATACTCGTAAATCAAAACAACTGTCAGGACTTTATTTTCCATTTAAGGCATTTGTTCGACGGCTGGAGTTTCATAACTACTTTGCTGCAGAAACCTGTGGTTACCCGTCATCCATAGTGTTGTGGAGGGTCTATATGTTTCGAATGAACACGGTCAACTTTGACATTGTGCTTGGTAACTTTTTTTTAGAAAAATATGTTGTGGTCAATGACAAGAGTTACTTTAGATGGGGTAGCTTACATATACAAATAGTTCCGGTTCGTAGGACAATATTTTGTTTTGTTGTCGACAAAAAAAAAAATTCACCCTTCAGAAGGTAAAATATTTTAATTGACTGAGAAAAATGAATAAGGGCGATGGCTTGTTGTACTTACATTTTGGTTTCGTTAATTAGTGCTTCAAGTTTAAGTGGCGGTTTTTGTTTTCTCTAAATTTCACCAAAATTCCTTTTCTGCGTCGTCCATCAGAGTTGCGAAAGCAGAACCTCAATTAATAACGTAAAATGATTGCCTCCACTGGATGCTCATTAAAATAAAATTTTAACTCTTAAGGTTCAGGGATTTAGGGGAGCATTAACCCTATCTTTCAATATTGATATTCTGATGGTGGATAAAATTCCATTGAATCCTATTCGGCAGCATAAGGGATGTTAATGACGTTTCTTGGAAACACAGGAGTACAAAAAGTATCTACTCTTGAATGTGGAGAAGAGCCGTCTAAAATTAAAAAAATTAAATTTAAAAGAATATACAAATCTATTTCGGATTTCGAAACTCAGATGTTATAGAGAAATTTGTCGGTGAAAGCAGGAGACTAGTCAGAGTGCTAAAAAGGAGAAAATCAACCAGGCTGGGGTCACTCAGAATATCTGGTGGGGTTACCCGCAGGGCGGCGGTTTGTCTCTAATACTATGGTGCATGTTGATCTACTCACCGCTTACCACTCCCAATAGTTCTAACGTCTATACACAAGCATATATGATGTATTATATTGACTATTCGATCGTGTCTATCGTGTCTGTTTGGTCTAGAGCACAGGCAGTCATAGACGTGGTCGACGATTGGTGTACTAGAAATAGGCTTTCAGTTAATCATCTCAAAACTGTGGTTGTTCACTTTACGAGAAGGCTGAAGTTGACTGGGCTTAAAGGCTAAAGGCAAAAGAGCTATCGGCAAGTCATGAATCGCGTAGCCGGGAAGAGTCCTTTGGATCTACATGGCTATAAGAAGACCCATTATATCCTCTGCGACAATTGTGTGGTGGAACAGACTTACACGAAAATGCGTCATTTTCTCCTTTTACCAGACTCAATAAACGATCTGTCTCGGCCACATGGGAGATTTCCCTAGCACAAATGGAAATGAATATCACTCCCCTTGTAATTATGGGCTGCACTTACAGAGCTATCTTCCGTTTAAGGAGAGCTTTGATGGCCTTGGCTCTAGTCTTATGGACATGCCATCTGATCCGATGTCACCACAACTCCTGCTGCAGAAAAAATATGAAATCTACTTTCCCTGTGCGGTCCTGGTGTCTTTCTGGAGAATGATAACCTTAGATTTCGCTCCTCGTAAGAAAATTTGCGTTTGTCTTCCAAGGGAGATATACCGCAATCCTGACTGCAACGAACTATATTGTGCAGAACCGGTGGACGGGGCGAAGCATTTGCATCTGTAGCAACAGCCAAGATGCGCTTAAAGTTTAGTTTTAAGAATGCAAGATATCACTAAACACAGTCAGAAGTCCAAAATTGTCAGAGTCTCAGGTCACAATGTCACAATCGATGAACTTGCAAGGCAAGACTCCGAGCATAGTTTTTCAAGACCTGAACTTACATTAGATCTGCTGGCGTCCTCGGTTAGGGGTTCCAATGACAGTTGAGTCTCATATGAGCATAGCCAAGTTGCCGGCGGACCAAACGAATGCTTCCTGACGTCTCCAACAAGAGGTCACCGTCTTCCCTGCTGGCTTTCAGTCACTGGCGTTAGCACTAAAGCGTGCTGTGCATAAGTTATACAACATCCTGCGATACTATGAGGCATTATCTCTGTAAACGTCCCCGAGATACACTACGGTATTCCTTGTCACCTCGAACCTATGGGTTGTGATTCGAATATCCTGTTTGCTGGAGCAGTACTGTCCATTCGCTCAATGTGAGCTGGATAATGTAGTCGATCACGTGGCAGTGCATCGCCTTGACAAATCTGGTACATAGATGAATTGTTTCCAAATCGCTCGTTCTCCATCTCCTGGAGGCACATTCGGATCAGCTTGCTGGGATCCCGAATTGTGCCATCCACTTGCAGAGCTTAAGGTAATGAATGCTACCATATGCAACTTTAAAGTCGATGATGAGATGGTGAGTCTCAACTTGAAATTCATTGACCTTTTCCAGAATTTTCCTTAGCTTGAAGCCATTCCGGTATTGTATATTGCAGAACGGGGGGTTTATGGATCTGATAGCCCATTCATTGTATATTCTCTACCCGTACTAGGTTATAATTCGGAACATATGCCCTACCAAACAGCCTCCATGTTTGTGAAGCTTCGCTGATAGAGTATTGGTAGTGGGTTTTTGCAAGCTGAACCAACTTCTTCATACTTGTAGAGGTGATGGGTTCTTCATTGGTTGAAACCAGATTCTCTTCTTGTAGTATCACTCCTCCTATCTGGTGCATATTAAGTAGTTCCTAAAGATGATACTTAAACACATCTACATATTATTCCCTGACTTGGGTGATTAGAGTTCTTCCAATATTTCGAACAGCCTGTGTACCGGGCTTGAAGTCAGCTGCCAGTTGCTTGGCACTTCTGAAAAACTTCCGGATATTGTTCTTATCACGAATATTAACTATAGAATTGAGCTGTAAGGTTGCTTAAAGCCTTTTGTTTTTGCGTAGGATCTTCTTTATCTCCCTTTTTCCCATGCTACTCTTGTGCATGTGCATTTTCTGTCAACTTTTTTGTCGTACACCGGGGTCTTTATCGATTGTGGCTAGTAGCTTTCTACAGCCTCGGCTACCTCTTTAATGATGTCGCGATAGTAGTTGGACAAATTACTGCCGTTCATGGATGGTGAATCCAGATCGGATTGGCTACACCAGTTGTGTTAAGGTCTCTAACGTTGAATTTCTTTTTCTGGCCGGTTTGCATCTTTTTCTCATTGCATCTTTGCACACTCAGAATGCATTTGTGGCACGGTGATCTATTTGCTTAACGGTTCGATCATCTGGCGAGCGCCTGCTGTGTGTTTTGGAAATCTAGTACTACCTATCACCACATTAGGAGCTGCTACAAATTCGATTAGCCGGAAGCCGCTAATCATGTCGTTGTCATGTCGTAGAGGCTATGCTTTCCAAGCTATCCGCTAGAGATGTTTTCCTTACTGATTTTGGCGTTGAAGCTCCCGAGTACGATTTTGACATCATATTTCTGACAGCTTCGTTGAGGGGGTCTTAGAACTCCTCGTGAGTAGCGTTTTCAGGTGTATCAGTCGAGGGGCATGTACAATTATCATTGGATGCACCCAATTTCCCAGGACGAATCCGATCCTGCCAAAATTCGGATCTCCGGCCAACATTTCCAGCGCTTGACTGCGTTGACTCTCTGGCGATGTCCAATCCAGCTGATCGGGCGAAATCAAAATCGACATTTCAGGATCTTCTTCGACACTGGCCGCTACGGCGGCTTTGTTTTCTTCATTTCGCACCAAACTCTGTCTGTTTGGTGGATTAATATCCAAAACAGTTTGCTCACGCTCAAACCTTTCCTCGGTGCGATGAATTGCCTGCACACTAAAGTCGTGCTGACGACCGACCCCACGACGAAATTCACGTTGCGTATTTACAACTGAGCCGGAATTACAATAAATTTTTTAAATAATTTCCGCACGTTCGGCAAGCGTGAAACGATGCATGATGAAATGGCAAACCTCACTGAATATTTTGACAGCTGGATGTCTTTGGTAACTTTTACACCTGCTGAAACACAGCAATTAGAAAAACTATCATTGCTATCTAGTTACAAAGATGCCGTCGCAAAGATAATAAATTTGTTTCTCGTTCGTTAAAAAATATTAGGAGGTCTGGCTTATCCTCCATCCCAAAGCTCTTTTATAATGACCTTTTTGGACAAGTTAAATCTACATGCTGCGCACTTGTCAGGTAGGTCGGCGCTTTCAGAACATATTATGTCTCCACATTCACTAAAATCACCCAACCTTTCAACGTCGCATAACAGCTAGAGTACTCGACGATCTCAATATTCACAAATCCACTGATCCAAATGGTGCATCTGCCCTTCTTCCGAAGAGAGGTTCTACACGCAATCAAAAACATTGCTTTTGAAACTATTACCAAGTAGAAAGAAAACAACATTTGTGCCAGCCCGTACCCTAAACTGAGATACATTTTCTTTTCTCGAAACACGAATGCTTCTCAATGACCTGCAAGACAATTTTCACAGCAACAGTTCCTCTGATGATTTGATAGCATGTCTCACCGAAAAGTGAAACCATAATCTACACAAATCTGGCGAAACCCAGGTAGTTACCCACATCTCAAAGGCTTTAGGCAGAATGTGACATCAGCCTCTTTTGCCAAAAAGACATCAAACGTATCTCTATTACTCGTTCGGAACTTACAATTCAAGTTATCATGGATGGTTTGAAGTCCGATATGCATGAAATTAACGCTAATTTGATCCGGATACCCTTTTGTTTCCGAAACTCTATTCAATTTGAAATACCTTTATGATCTCTTGTTTGCTGCTCCTAAATCAGTATATTCCAGTCGCCAAACTTACGTCCCTGCTGTTCGCCCCAAGACTGGGAACGCGAGCATATATTAAGCTCATTAATGTCCGATATCATCACCAAACTGGGGAACAATCAAAAGAGTGGCACTTAATGCTTCTCAATGTTGCTAAAGCCAATATCCACGAATGTAGCCTGCATTGTGGAAACCGAAACTTTCCATTCCCGGTATCCATGTCAATGAAAGCCTCGAAATTTCTTGGTTTCCGCAAGTGAGAAAAGAAATATAACACTTTTCCCACATCCGGCCAGATGCTCCTAAGACCCTTATGCACTTACTAGATAGAATTCAAAAACTTTCGATAAAACTCATAGGTGATACTAACATCACACTGCCAATTGACACCCTGAAAAACCGGCGAAATATCTCCTGCTTTACGTTGTTCTATAGTTTTTTTCACCATGCCACAAGCGCTCCATTGCAATTGCAAGTAGCATTACGTCACTTTAAACCTTCAGCCGTAACACCCGTTTTTCATGAATGAACCCACCTTCGGACGTCCTCTGAATTTCCTGATACGTACTCACTTACGAAGTGCCCGCCCGAACTCTTTATTTTGTAGTCATCATAACCTGCAAACAATCGAGACCAACGTAAAATCAGATTTTGGACAAAGTCGAACCAAAAAGCCTCCCCAGCTAGCAAAACTTCTCGTCAGCTGCCTTCAGTGACGCACCCCAAGTAGAGTGAGGTCTCTTTCCACTTGCGTGCACCACCTGCTGCAGTCATTCTCTGCTGCGTCCGTCTGTAGGAGTTAACATCAAACATACTTTGGGCCGAAACTGTGGTGTCAATTCGCTCAATATGGCCCACTCATTTCTAATAAAACTTTCGAACGTCATTTTTGCAGTAATATCTCTCTATTTGATCGATTGCGCACTGCTCATGTTCGTGCAGCTCGTACTATTTGACTTTATGTCTCTGCTTGCTACAAGGTATTGATCCGAACTAATGTTGGCTCGTGGGAAAGTTCAGGCAATCAAAATGCTGAAGAGCTGTCTGGCGTCGATCGCAACGTGATCAATCTGTTTGGCATTTGATTGACCAGAGAATAGCCAAGTCATTCTATGGATATTGAGATGTGGGAACCACGTTTGGGTTACTAAAAGGTTCCGCCGCATCGCAAATTCTTAAAACCTAAATGCGTTCACGGACATGGTTGTATGCAGGCTTTAATTTCCGATGATCCGTTCAATGATAACTTCCTTATCACAAGTTTAGAAGGTCATAGCAGTCAAAAAACTCCGCAAGTTTTTCTCTTTAAGCCCCAAAGCAAAGCCGAATTTGTTGTCCATCCATAAACGAGGCTGCTGGTTGTCCCTGAACTGAACTCATCCTTAGTATATTAGAATTGTACCCTTTTAAATTTGTTGACGGTCAAACAACTTGGTAATAGAATAATTAGTGCATCCGCAATATGAATCACCTGAGAGCCATTGTTTGTTGTAATGTCTCCAGAAATATGCTTGCCAACTAACGTGAACAGGACCAATTCAAGCGAAGGCGTTGGTAGAAACGATTTAAACCGACCCACACATGGATGATGCCTTAAACATTTGCTTAAAGCGACTGCTCAATTGAATTTGCATGAAAGTACATACTCGTAGCAAGCATACATATGTAGGTATGCACAAGCTTACTTATATCTGTTGTCAGCTTGTGCGGTTCCATTATAAAGCGGCGTGCGTATTTTTTTATCCTCTAAACTTAACGACTCTCGCATACCATAATCACAGTTTCACCCCCAAAACTAACAACAACAGAAATGGCAAAGTTTCTCCTTTTTTCGTCTCATAGGACACATTACGAGAATTTTGTTTGTATTACATTAAATACATATGAATCTCCTCGAATCATCACCTCAGGATAAACCCGACAATTTATGTGGTTTTTATGTTTAAACAAATTAAAACCCTCCCTCGGGTGTTTCGTGCTCCTTTGCTGGCAGGCATTCATCAGGATTCGAAAGCAAACTCAATGAAACACGAAAATATGATCCTTGTTGTAATCGGCGACGTTCTCGCTCCCTATCCACCTTCCCATTAAACACTCAGAGATTAATTCAAAATCATTTCCGAAAAAGCATTAGTCTGGTGGCTGGTTGGTGTGGTGGGCGGGGGAGGGGGTTCTGTGGAACGGGTGAAGAAAATAAATAAATTTTCCACATGGGATTAATCCGAATGTTCAAGTCAATATTGGCCTAGACAAGGAGTAACTTTTTTCCCTTAACGAGTATTCGTGTCATTCAAGGACACACGCACACAATGTGTCGCCTCCCACACTCAAGCCTCAATTCACCACAAAAGTCACCCACAAGCTGGAAAGTGAATATTTTCAAAGTCCTATTTGCATAGATGTGGGGAAAAGTTATCCCGGACATCCTTTTAAGGTGACTGAAAAACTTCTCACCACAGGGCGGGATTGTTCGGCTTCTATTATACATACGAATAGATTCATTAGCAACATTTTTCTGGCTAACCGCACATACATCCTTCTAGGAAGAGGATATTGACAGATTACCGACAAATTTCGGAAGCAAATATTCTAAGAATTTAACATTTCTTATGGAATTTTAAGTAGAGGGGATAGACGGCTTAGAGCGGCAACTGGCAACATGAGGTGCAGTTCATAATTTAGGAAGGACGATTTGTCATTGAAAATTTTTGTTGGGTCCTGTCATGGATATCGGCATTTTGGGTATTTCTTCAACAATGAACGTATCTCGTCACCAACAATGTCAATGCCAATGAAACGGAAATGGAATAGGAAATCCATTGATGGTTTGATTTGTAGTGTACAACTTCCAATTCAATTAAAAAGGATGAATTCCGGTGTATGAATTTCTGTATGCATCTATTGTACAAGCACGAGTTCCCTTTCGAACAATGATTAGTATGATGTTGGAGATATTGAAAGTTCATTTCATAAATTCGTGGCGTTTTTGTCCTGGGAGAATGAGGTCAAATCGGATGGGACCTGTCTATGTATAAGGCAGTTTGAGGGTTTTGGTATAGATTTTCATGTTTTCCCCATAAAGTAGAATTGAATGGAAAGATGAACAAAGGGAATTAAGTTCCGGAGGAAACGAGAACGGTTGTTCAGTAAATCAATGCAGACAATTTATCGGGATGCTGGATTTTAAAATGATATTGAATGCAGAAAGGAAATGTACTATTGCCTAGCAATATTAGTATGTTATTGGCTTTTGAATCTACTGAATACCTATAACTGAACATCCTATTGACTACTAAACTTCCTCGAAGAATCGCTGCAGCGATCAAATTTGCTAAACATTCCGAAAGGCTCAAATATTTATAGCAATTACTAGTGCAATTGTTGGAGGCCCAGTGTAGATAGGGAACGAATACAGTGGGCGAAATTAGTTTGTACGCACCCAACACTGTATCAAATAATTACAGAATTGCTGTCATTTAAGGGTTTTAAAAATACAATACCGCTGTAGATTTAAGAGCCAGTATTGATAACGGCATCTTTTTGCGATAAAGATGAGGCAAAGAAAATATTGGCAGCTGTTTAAAGCACGAAATTCATTTACACGCATTTAGTGTTTCATTTCATTTCATTTATTGATTGATTGATTTACATCTTTTACATATAGACTCAAAGCCTTTCAGTTTGTAAAAGTTTACATATTTTACATATTTTGGTTCAAGCATAATTCATATTAGAATAGACATTTAAATTAAAATGTTATTTGATGAAACACATTTTAGGAAACGAAAGAGAAGCTTTCTTATTTAAAGGGGACCTACTTAAATATTATTATCAGCCAAAAATCTAAATACCACCTTCTCGAATTGACTGGTTCCTCTCAATTTTCTAATGAAGAGGGGTAGGGAGTTCCATTGCCTGATGACGTAAACAAAAATTGGCTCTCAGAGCTGTTATGTTAATGTCTTAGGGGAACAGTATTTCATGTATGCATATAGGTTGCATCCCAGGATGTTTTTTGAGTAGGCCGATATGTGGTCAAACCGTTTAAGATTGTACACGTACCGGACTGTGTTGTTAAAGGCTACAATTAGGTTTCGTCTAGTTTGAGTATTATGACAACAGAAAATCTGATAGCCGTATATGATGATGGGCATAAAAAGGGGTTTCGCTAAGCTGAGCCTAATATGTTGGGGTGTAAAGTTTTTTGATAGCGATAGAGTTCGTAAGCAACCATATATCTTGCCAATTACTGACCGAATGTGAAGGTCCCAGCTAAGGAGTGTTAAACCAGATACCCAAGTTCTTAACTTACTCCACATATTGTAGAACAGCATTGCCGAGATACAAGACAGGAAAATAACTCATTTCAAGTTTGGTTTTATAAATAATCATGCATTGTGATTTTTTTTAGTTTAAAAAGAGCCTTTTCTTTTCGAACCAGTGAGCAATGGCTTTAAGGTCATTGTTGAGTTGTTGGGCCCCGTCCTCGATCATTCCAAGTTTGCAGCTCAGGTGGATTTGTGCATCGTCGGCATACATGTAAATTGCTGAATTTGTGACTGCAAGCGGAAGATCGTTTATGAATACACTGAACAATAGAGGGCCGAGAATAGATCCTTGAGGCACTCCTGACAATAAATTTAGAAAACGGGACGAGTTTTCACCATCAACAACAGCTTGTCTCCGGTCAGAAAGGTACGACAACATCAGTGTAGCAGCACTTTTTGTGAAACGAAATTGATTTCTCAGTTTTGAGATCAAAATTTTGTGATTGACCGTATCGAATGCTTTTGAAAAATCAAGAAGGCAAAGAAAGGACACCTGGTCACTGTCCATTGCCTGTATGATATCGTCGGCTCCGTTTAAGATGGATGATGTGCAGCTATGATATTCTTTAAAACCAGACTGATGCGGATTCAGAAGCTTGTCATTTTTAATAAAAGTCGACATCTGCCTGTGTAACATTTTTTCAAGTACCTTAGACAGAAAGGGTAAAAGACGGGTAGCAGGTTTTTTGAGTATTGGAACAACTTTTGCAAATTTCCAAGCAATCGGAAAAGATGAAGTTAATATAATAGCGTTACATATATGTGTAAGTATTGGAAGAATATGAGGCAAAATGATCTTAATGAACACTGGATTTATTTCGCCATAACCAACAGCTTTAGATTTGATATCCAACATAGCTCCTACAACATCTGCATCATTTAATCTTTGAAAAAAGAATTCATTGTCACAGTTACGGTCACTTAATATTTCGAATGTATCTGGTACTAAGGCATTTGGTGAGGAGCACTGAACTTTGGCAAATTCAGCGTTTAGAGCATCTACGTTGATGTTTTCAGGAAGCTGTGCTTTCTGACGACCAACACCTAGCTCGCGAATATTTTTCCACAAAGTCTTAGGTGCAAAGCTTTTATCGAATTTCACCGTATACAGTCGGCGTTTCGCTTCCCTGATTTTAGCACGCACTTTGTTTCGCAAAACACAAAAAAACATCGTGAAATTCCGCGAAACGAAAGCATTTCCAACGTTTACAGGCCAGATCCCTCAGTTTCATGGCATTCTGAATTTCAACTGTAAACCACGAACTGCTGTCATTACGTACTAACTTCCGTTTAAGTGGTACGTGTTTTTTTAAAAAGGTTATCTACTGCATTTTGCAAAAAGCTCTGCATCAGCTGAGGCCATGAAATAAACCTGCTGCCAATTCACCTGATATATATCATGTTCTAGTTGACTAAGGCTTAGATTCATAAAATCTCGGTATTCATATGAAGCAGAGTAAGTTTCAGGCATCATCCTGAAAGTTGCAAAAATTAGATCGTGCTTAGAATAAACCGGGGCTGAAAGCTGTGAGTATAAAAGAGTATTATCTGGATCACTGACAAGAAACAGGTCTAACAAACATATTTCAGTAAAATTGATTGATTCCTGTGGAAAAATTTAAGTGAAAGTTATAAAAAGTTAAAGATCACATTTTTTAAATAAAAAAAATAATATCTTAGAACTGATTTTCAGAAAAATAAATATTTAATTTAATTTATTTCCATAATGGGAAAAGGAAAATGTTTAACAGCAGAAGAAAAGATTAAGATATCGGTCTTAAAAGAGCGCGGCATTTCCAATAGGGCAATTGCACGTGAAATCAATCGTTCTGAAGGGCTGATCAGAAATTTCCTTAAAAAAGGTGATTCGTATGGAAAGAATGGTGGTCGAAAAGGCTGGAGTAAAATAACTCGAAGAGAACGGAACCGAATTGTAATCGAAGCTACTCAAAACAAAATGACTGCTGGCCAAATTGTTGCTCATCTCGATTTGCCAATAACAAAGCGTCAAGTTCAACAAATTTTATCGAGCACTCCGAACGTGGTTTACAAAAAACAGCTTAAAAAGCCACTTCTGAAAATCCATAATAAAACAGCATATGACTTGCGACGAAAAATGGAATAGAGTTGTATTCTCTGACGAAAGGAAGTTTAACCTTGATGGACCAGATGGTTTCAGTTCTTATTGGCATGACTTACTCGTACGTCACAACAATCCACCAAGAATGAGAAGGAACTACCATGGAGGCAGTGTAATGATTTGGGGAGCTTTTTCTTCTTTCGGAAAAGCGCAATTGTGTTTTGTTCCAACTAAAATGAACTCGGAAACATATTGTGAAATGTTGGACACAGCGCTTATTCCTTTTTCAGAAAACAATGTTGATGAACCTGCCTTTATTTTTCAACAGGACAACGCAGCTGTTCACGCTTCCAAATTCTCCCAAGAATGGCTGAGACAGCGAAACATCCAAGTTATGCGTTGGCCAGCATGCAGTCCTGACCTTAACTAAATAGAAAATCTGTGGGGTGTAATGGCACGAGAGGTTTATAAAAACGGTCATCAGTTTGAAAACATCCGGGCTCTTAAGGAAGAAATTAAGCGCACATGGGACCAGAATTAGTATATGCACTTTTCTAAAAAGAAAAAAAAGTGTTGCCAAAGCAATTTTATGTAAAAAATCAGAAAAAAAGGTGCGTATAAATGAATTTCGCTTACTGTAGAGATTTCTAAATTAAACCATCATAGAACTGAAATTAACGGTTTTATTTGCCGTCAAACAGGGCACTCAGACAAGTACATACATTGGGTTCTTTTTTCTGGAATTGCTGAGCCTTTTGTAGAAAAATGAATAATCGCTTCAGTGGTAAAGTGCGTACTGTACCAGCTTCCACCATAAGAGCGCCGAATATTTGCATTCTGTTGCAGGCGTTAGACAAACACTCACAGAAATACGAGTAGTTCTCCGAAAGAGTCGCGGGATATTTTGTCATTTATGCGTAACACACTTTGATGCGTTGTTGCGATAAAATTTACCACAACAAGCTGGACTCTTCTTCACTGCTAACAAACGGTGCACCACCAAGCTCGATATTCGTTACCATAACTCACCTCGAACTTTCACGGAATCGCCGCAACAAACAGCAAACAAGAAAATTGCAGTTAATGATGATACGATGTGGGAGAAAATGGACGAGAGACTCAAAGCGCAAAGTGAATTTATAATCGGTCTGCTCTCATCAAAAATGAAGGAACACAATGACACTCTCGCATTGAAAATGGAGACCCAATTCGCCGAGCTCAGCAAAAACATCTCCGATGTAAACAAAAGGGTTACGCAACTTGAACTCACTCAAACAACGTCTAGTCATAACATTGAGATGCTTAATTCCGAAATTTCACATCTAACCACTTCACTGTCTAATGTTAATAGCAAATTGTTGGATACGAAAAACAGATTAAGCGGCTGCACAAGTGAACTGTCAGATGTTCAAACACAGCTTGGTATTATGAAAGGCGCTCTTGAGGACTACGACAACAAAAGTGTAGCTCGTGATGCAGTACTCTTTGGTGTCCCCCACACTCCCGACGAAAACCTTAAATCACTCTTTAATCATATGTGTCACACAATTCAAATTAAACCACCAACCGTTATCGACATTTTCCGGCTCCGCCCGAAGAATAACAACTCTGCGATCATAATTAAATTTCGGTCGCCGTATGATAGAAACTTTATTCTCACGTCACTTGCGAAATATGTGAAAGCAAATAAGAAAAAACTTTGTCTTACAGATGTTGGGTTACAAACTGACCGTACGATTTACCTGCGCGAGTGCCTTACGAAAAACAATAACAACCTACTACGCGCGGCGCTTGAATTAAAAAAACAAAATAGACTGACCTCTGTTTATACACTCCGTGGTCTCGTATATGTCAGGTGTCACTCTGCTGATGAAGCTGTTCATATCGATAAAATCACACGCTTAACGGAATTGCCAGCTCACACGGATAATTAAGTTAATAATCTCTCTGTTTTTGTTTTGTCTCTTTACTATCTGCTTATTATTATTGTTATTATTCTTTCGTTTTTCTCTTAAATTATTGATTCTATTCATTTTACCTTATCTCTTTCTAATATTTACTATAAACACAATACATCTCTTTTTCCGTTTACACTTTTTGTTTTCTCATTTTTCTTTTTATAATTCTATTAGTCTGATTGTCCCGAACTCGGACTGTTCGTACTACGAGTATAATACGCTTAATCTTTAGCGATGGATATTAGTAAGTTTGATGGTGGTTCCAAGGACGGGAGTAGTGATGGAGTCGTTCGTGCTATGTTACGCGTCTTAAGCAACCAAAAGATCGGTCTGCAAGTTTGTCATATAAATGCACAGAGTTGATGCCGTTTGTGTTTCTGAAACATGGTTTGTTAATGATTTTAAGGATAGTGTCTACAGGGTGGATGGTTACAAGCTCTTTCGTGGTGATAGAATTGGTAGAGTTGGAGGTGGATCGGCAATTTATATACGTGAAGGCATATCATGCAATCTGAAGTGCAAATCAGGAGTCGGCAGTCAGATAGACTATGTTTTTGTTGAACTTAAATCAGGAACAGGCACCATGCTGTTAGGGTCAGTTTATAGGCCTAATAAGCATATTGACATCACGCCATTGTTTGAACTTCTCGAAACAATCTCCGTATGCTATCCCAAAATAGTAGTTGGTGGTGATCTGAATAGTAACCTCTTAGCAGAGATTTCTCTTGTCCTGGGGATGAAGGCACTTAATTTGTTCCCGGTCAATATGACATCCCCCACTCATTTTTCTTCTGAATCTAGTACACTATTCGACGTTTTCTTTGTTAGTGAAATAAAATTTGTATTATTATATGATCAGTTGTCAGCACCTGCATTCTCTAGACACGATTTATTATATCTAACCTTTGATTTTTTAATGATTCTGTCTGTAACAACTTATGAATACAGAGATTTTGACCACATTAACTACCTAAGTTTGGAGCATAGCTCACGAAATGTCGAATGGGACCGTGTTACATGTATGTCCTGCCCTTGTGATCAAGTTGAGTTCCTAACTCAGGATATTAACACACTTTTTAATAATCATGTTCCTATTAAAGTCAAAGTGACTAAACATGACCAATGTCCCTGGTTTTCAAACGAAGTTCGGATGCTCATGTTACAACGTAATCGTGCCTACAGCGTGTGGAAACGTTTTCGAATAGACGCCCATCTACGTCTTTACCGTACACTACGCAATCAGGTGGTTTCCAAAATTCGTGTTGCAAAAAAGCAAATGTATGGTAACAAATTAAACCCAGCTATGAAAAGTCGAAAACTTTGGCAAAATCTACGAGATATTGGAATTGGAAAGCGTAACACAGGTCTTGATACCAATATCGATGTAAACGCACTCAATCACACCTTTGTAACGCTTTCTTTTCCGGTTCTGAATCAAGTCTCTCAAAGAACTTCCGAATCCCAAAATGGTCCGCAGAACCCAAATGAACGGATGTTCGAGTTCTCCAGGGTTGATAGCGCAGACGTGGTTGCAAGCGTTTTATCTATAAAATCGACTGCGGTCGGTATAGATGGAATACACCCAGTTTTTGCTAAGGCCATTCTACCAGTTATATTACCCTTTCTTACACACATTTTCAATACCATCTTAACAACTAGTGTTTTTCCTACTCAATGGAAGCTGACGAAAGTCCTACCGATTCTAATAGCCATGATTATAGACCTATTTCCATTCTACCATTTTGCTCGAAAGTGTTTGAACGTATCATGCAAAAGCTAATAAATGCCCATATCCGTTCATGCAATCTTTTATCTACAATGCAATCCGGTTTCCGCCAATACCACAGTTGTACAACCGCAGTTATCAATGTTGTAGAGGATATAAGGAAGGCGATAGATGATGACCAAGTAACTTTTTTAGTTCTTCTAGATTTCTCAAAAGCATTCGACACAGTGGATCACGACAACTTGTGTAACAAACTAGCATACCGTTTCCAATTTTCCACATCGGCCACTCGATTAGTGTCTTCCTACCTTCGGCTCAGAAAACAAGCTGTTTCGATTCGTCATATGCTATCTGAATTTCTTCCAACAACTAGAGGGGTTCCACAGGGTTCCATTCTAGGACCTCTTCTCTTTTCTTTGTATGTCCACGAGTTCCCTTCCATTGTCAGCTCATCCTCTATACACATGTATGCCGATGATGTCCAATTGTTTAACAGCTGCCCTCTTGGGTTGATTGAAGACTGCTCAAGTAGAGTTAACGCAGATCTGGACAGGATCTCAGTATGGGCGGAGAAGAACGGATTATTTCTTAATCCTAACAAATCTAAATGTTTAGTGATTAGTAGGAAGCCCGTAGATCTATCATATTTTCCTAAAATTTATCTAAACGGCTCGACCGTAGAATATGTTGAAACGGCCAAAAATCTAGGAATGCTATTTAACAGGACACTATCTTGGGATACGCATATTAATGCGGCGGTAGGCAAAGTTTATGGTATACTGCGCCTATTATGGGCCTCTCAATACCATACGCCCCTGAACACACGTCTGCTACTCGCAAAGGCACTAGTCATTCCAACACTCACATATGGCTGTGAAATTTTCTGCAAATGCGATGCTTTAAGCAGAAGAAAGCTTAATGTTGCCTTTAACAACACCGCGCGTTACATCTATGGTTTGAGGCGCTTCGATCATATCTCCAACTTCTAACGACAAATCTATAACATCTCATTCGACCACCTTTTACGTTTCAGATCACTCCTATTGTTATTTAATGTAATTCAGACACATCAACCCAGCTATTTATTTAATAGACTACGTTTTGGTTCATCTGATAGATCCCAACAGCTTGTCCATCCGCGGTATCATTACCTTACTTCGGAGCGCCAGTTCTTCATTAACGTTACCCGTCTTTGGAACTCCCATCCTCAGCATTTAAGAAGGTCAGGTACCATTGCACAGTTTCGGAATGGGTTACAGTCTTATTTCCAGACAATCTCTGACTAACATTTTATTGTATTAATACTTACGCTTATATATGGTAGTTTTTGCTTGAGAAAAGAGAGATGTATATTGTATATTTCATATTATGAGTTCCTTGTTTTTTTTTTTTTTTTTTTTTTTTTTTTTATTATTTATCTTATCGTATTTAAGAAACAGAAAGAGAAAAACTCTAATTATTGAATTATTAATTTAACGCTAACATGTTATGTTTCCGCTTTCCTAAATAAATTATATTTAAGCCTTGCACTAGTTTATAAGATTATTGTTATCTTAATGTGTAAGCTTCCAATGAATAAAGAAATGAAATGAAATGAAAGCAGATTTCCACGACAGCCAATGTATTCTTGGTGTAGCAGCGTCGTAAACCAAGACAACGTCTTCTGGTCGAACTTCTCTCGAAAAAGATTTATTTATGAAGTGAGCTGAACGCAGAAGTCCCAGATACTCAGTTTTCCATTGTCTCCAAAGAAAAGAATTGTACTGGAGTCTCGTAATTTACTGTGCCCGAAGTTCGAAAAAAGTCATCTGATTATCGCTCTTGTTATTGACAGGGCTAACACCACCAGTAAGGAAGCTGTCGGGTGTAAGCGGAGATAAATCAAGTGGGTCATCGCTGATATAAGTAACGGTAGGGTGATATAAGGGTCTCATGTTTATTACCCGCTCAGCCTCCGTCAAGAGTGTATGCAGCTCGTCGATGTCAACCATTGCCTTCCATATAGTATATTTTAAGATGTCGTCCACGCTTTCTACCATTCGCTCCCAAAAACCGTCCCACCAAGGCGCCCTTTCGACACTAAATCGCCAGATTATGCCTCGATTGTTGAGAAATCCATGGAAAACTTGGCTGCCAAAAAATGTCACCGACAGATTTTATTTCAGAGGCTGCATTTTTGAATGTTTTGGCGTTGTCAGAATAGATTATATTAGGACAACCTCTTCTCGCTATAAAGCGTCTAATAGCCAACAGACAGCTTTCAATGGTAAGGTTAAACACAAACTCCAGGTGTGGAACGCGAACAGCAGCACAAGTGAAAATCATGATGTATACCTTCTTACTTATTTTTCCATTGTTTGCGGTTTACAGCGGGCCGGCGAAGTCTACGTCAACTGTGTTTTTTTTTTCTTATAATTTACACGCGCCTAAGGGGTTTTGACACCCTTTTATTATTGCCATGGCGTGGGCGGAAAGAAGATAAGATAACAAATTTTACGAATTGAATTATGTTAAACACATTCCAAAACATCCCGCCGCCCATGAAAGAGCGTTTCAGCATACTGGTAGTACAGCTAGCTTGTGAACAGGGCGTGTAAGGTTGCCGCTAGTTGTGCGAAAAGTGGCGACACGTACAAGGTCATCCGCACCCGGGTGAACTTGGACTACTCGTCCCGTGGCCCATTTCCCTGGTGGTAAGTTAGCTTCTTTAATTACAACGAGATCGTTCACCTTGATGTTGTTCTCAGTCTGCTGCCACTTTGGACGTTGTTGCAAAGATGTCAAATATTCGGTTTGCCAGCGCCTCCAGAATCACTGTATTTTGGATTGCAGATTTTGCCAGGTTGTGAGTCGGTTAGCTGGGATGTCGATAAAGGGCTCCGGTATAGTGGCATATGATTCACCTAGAATAAAGTGAGCGGGTGTTAAAGGGTCTAGGTCTGTATCTGATATCTGGCAAAATGGCCGCGAATTGAGTAGCGCTTCGATTTGTGTCAAAAGAGTGTAATACTCTTCGAAGGTAAGAGAGTTCATTCCGATTACGCGGCGAAGATGTTGCTTTACCGATTTTACACCCGCCTCCTACAAACCGCCGAAGTGTGGTGCCGAACGGGGAATGAAATGCCATGTTATGCCATCACGAGCCAACGATTCCGGTACTAACGAGTACCCAGTATTCTTGGCGTATGAGGGCAAACATTGTCGATACACCGGCGTGAAAAAAGCGAATGTGGGCGTCACGAACGATAGGAAGGGTTATCGCATGTCCCTTGGGTAAAATGATTGGATGTTTAACATTGAACTGAACATTAGCGTTTTCGATTCGCCCCTGAACGCGCAAGATACTGTCTTTGTCTAAAATAGGAGAAAGGTTAGTTATAGAACAGTTTTTGGGAAAACGATTATGTTTTTTATAAAATCTCACATATTCACCGAAATAACGATTCTGCAACCATCTGATGACACTGAATTTAGCTAAGTTTAATTCATTTGGTGTAAGATAGCAGGATGAGGGTCTCGTTCGTTTTTGGCTTATGTTGATGAAACGATGAATTCTTGCAACTGTTCGAAGCAGAATATTCCATTTCGAGATTCGAAGAGATAAGATTTCATATGGATGTGCGTCGTTGGTTGAAGCATGGTGAGAATGTAGATTATGTAATGGGTTTTTCTCCTCTATAGTGCAGCTATGATCTTCGGTTGACAGCTCAATGATTGACCAAGTATTACAATCTTGCTGGAGCCAAGGGGTCCATTCCACCATAGATTCTGACTGAGCAATTGCGAGGGTGGTATACCACGAGAGGCACAATCAGCGGGGTTACAATGCGACGAGACATGAAACCAACGGTTGCGAGGGATGGTGTTAAGAACTTCTGCGGTACGATTTCCGATAAACACAGTCCAACGACGCGGAGGTGACGATACCACGATAACACAACTTTCGAATCAGACCAGGCATAGATTTTTTGATTGGTAATATTAAGGGAATTTTGAACAGCTTCAAGTAGACGCGCAAGTAATACAGCGGCACAGAGTTCTAGTCGAGGAATGCTTAGCTGTTTTAGTGGAGCGACACGAGACTTTGCAGCGACGAGAGTGGTTGCGAATTTTCCGTTTGGAAGCTGATAACGCGAGTAAATAACCGCGGCATACGCTGCTAGAGATGTATCGGAGAAGCCATGCAGTTCAAAGGTTGATTGTGTAAGACCGAGAAGTCGAGGAATTTTAATTTTTGTAAGGTTTCCGAGTTCGTTACTATATCTAGACCACTGAATTGCAATTGAATCGGGAACCCGATCATCCCAGTCCAGATTCTGGTGTAAAAGTTCTTGGAAAATAATTTTGAGTTGAATGACAGAGGGGGAAAGAAACCCGAGGGGATCAACAATTCTAGCAAGGTCTTTTAAGATTTGGCGTTTCGTAACCGTATCACTTCGTGAATGGTTCAAACGGAAACTGAATATATCATCTTTAGGGTTCCAACTGAGACCGAGAACTTTTACCCACGAATCCGCATTTGTGTCGAACGAGAGATTTTCTAAAGCAAGGCGTTGCTATTACTTTGCCACTTGCCAAGTTCCATCCCACACTTGGAGAGCAGTTCTATTAACGAATTTTTCTTAGCAATAGCTTCAGCCAGTGTTTCTGCTCCTGAAGCTACGTCGTCCACGTAAAAGTCATTAAGCACGATTTCGGACGCAATGGGAAACTAAGTTCGGTAGTCTTTCGCAAGTTGTTCTAAGGTTCGAACCGACAAGTAAGGCGCGCAGGACGTACCGTATGTAACTGTGCGAAGGCGGAAATGTTGAAGTGGATCGTTAGGGGATTTTCGCCAAACGATCCTCTGAAAGTCAGAATCCTTCTCCGATACCCAAATTTGGCGAAACATTTTAACAATGTCCTCTGTAAACACGTACCGAAACCGACGAAATCGTATACACACGGAGAAAAGGTTTCTTTGTATAGGAGGACCTATCACCAAAGTGTCATTTAAGCACTGCCCGTTTTTATCCCTAAAGGACCCGTCAAACATGACCCGAAGTTTGGTAGTGGTATTATCTGGTTTATGCACAGCATGGTGGGGAGGATAAAACACATTGGAACTGGCTATTTCTGCAGCTGGAATCGGTGTCATATGTCCTAAAGACAAATACTCATCGAGGAATCGAGAATAGTTCACAAAGAGTTCTTTATTTTGAGAGAATTTTCTCTCCATACCTCTTAAGCGCGAGAGAGCTCCAGTTAGCGTATTTGAAAATTCTGGAAAATATTTGAAAGGTAGATTAACGATATATTTACCTTTTGCATCACGGCGATTGGTATTTAAAAAATGTTCCTCGATCTTTCTGTCTTCTGTCGTTACGTGTGATGTGGAGACTTCTTCGATAGGATTGTAAAATCGCATCGACATCCAGGCATGCGTGGTTGGTGATAATGCTGGGCTCACTCCGAAAAGGCAATTTTCCGGCTAAGATTCAACCGAAGATAGTGTTTTGGGGTATAGGGTACCCCTGTTTACTTCGAACCACTCTTCCCTGAAGAATTTCCCATGCTTTGTCTGCTCCGAGCAATACATCGACTGAATTGGATTTTTTTTTTTTTTTTTTATAATTTACGCGCGCCTAAGGGGTTAGATACCCTTTTACTGTTGCCAGGGCGCGGGCGGAAAGATAGAAGGAGGAGAAAGGAAAATTGTTTTTGTAGTTGTTTGAAACTCAAATGTGTTTGGTTTTTATGTTTGCTCTCCAGGGTTGGAAGTCCGAATAGGACGGAGAGTTTTTCTTCACTCAGAGTGATTCGAGGTATATCACAGTATATTTTCTTTTTCTGTGCTTGAAACTCTACAACAGCCAAATCTACATGTCAGTGTTATGCCTTCACACGCAGAATTTTTCTGTCTGAGTTCCAATTACACAATGAAAAACTGACTTGCCATGGGCAGGATTCGAACCTGGACCCTCCGAGTGAGAAGCGTTTGCTACTACCACTACACCACGGCCACCCCATCCTTCGTTAAAGGAAGGATCCGCTAAATCCAGTTGGTTCAGATGTTTTCAGTCGTCTACGGTAAACGAATTTGTTGGCAAATCGGCAGGCACGCGTGATAAGATATACGTATCAACTGTGATACTAGTTTGGTTACAGCGTGACAATATTGTCAACGAAATGAGGCCTCTGGATCCACCAACGTTGGTAGAGCCAATACCGCTTATCGGTATACGAGCGTTTCTTCGCTTGAATCCTAGTCTTTGGACGCAGCACTCGGAGACAAAAGATACCTGTGAGCCTGTATCAACAAGTATTCTCACCTGCTGATATACACCGTTGATATCCACAACATTTTCGACGGCTGTGGGTAATAGAGTTTGAGAAAAACGATGCGCGATGTTTACCGAATGGTTGCTTATGACGATGTCCGATGTTGACACCGGGGTAGAATTAATAAAATGATTTGGGCGAGTATTGGGAGCGAATTACATTGGACAATTTAAACTTGAAAAGACATGCATGCTTCTGATCACGTGGGATTTAGGTTTTGTGTCGCGAGTGGATAGTCTTCATCTAGGTAGGAGAGTCTTCATCTATACTCTCTTCCGACCAAGCCAACTTACTTATAAGTATATAAATTAGCCATGGGTCTCTATTAGTACAACTTATTGCAGTTAAACCGCGTATAACTTCATCTGCTCCGTCGGATATTTTACGAAGTTGAACCCCGTTGGATTTAGTAACCGGTGGAAGATCCATAAACGTTTGAGTATAATTGTTGATCACATATCGCGGCCTATCGTAGCGCCTTTCTAATCTTTTCCATGCCTGCTCATAAGTCGCATCACAGATCGGAAGATGATTTAAAAGGCTAAGCGCTTCATTACGAAGAGAAGATTTAAGAAAATGAAATTTTTGGGTTGGCGTAAGATTATCCTTATGGTTTACAGCGCCTTTGAACATATCGCGGAAGGTGGGCCACTCCTGGTAGCTCCCACTAAATGGTTCGATGCGAATCGAGGGAAGAAAGCTGTCCGAATTCCTACTCGAAGAAGATTTATTTAAGGAGTCAACTAAAATCTGCTGCTGTTCTACTATTCGATTCACGGCATCTTTACTTCTTTCTTCTTGTTGGCGATCCTTAACAGCAGAAAGAAATACTGACTTTAATGTAAGATACTTTGACTCAATCTCATCAAAGTCAGGGCCAGGATCTTCCTTGTCTGCGAACTCAAAAAACATTTTTTGCGTTGTATTGAATTCGCGCCACAAATCCTCAACTCAACCTAGCTTAACCTCAAGATCAACAAGAGAAGTTATGTCCGTTATAGAGTCAGCGTAGGTACGCAGCTTGGTAATTGAACCTTTGATGTGACCGCGTGTAAGGCGAAGAGCAACAAGTGAGTTTGCTAAGCTCATAATTGAATTGTTTTTCAATTTATATTAAATTTACCAAAAAAAGTCAAAGACAATGCGTACCGAATGTAGTCTTTATAAACACCGAGTGTACATATATTACTACGAGTAATTAAGCACAGCACGTGCAGTCAGTAAAATAGGAAAAATGTTCACAATGCCACGAGAATGTTTTTAGCGAAAAAAGTTTTTTTTTTTCCAGGAATAATCGAGAATCCGGCTCGAATTGGGACCACAAAAATGTTTGAGAATAATCGAAAAAAAATTAAAGCAGAGAAGCGAATGATAATTAAAATGAATTCCTTATAATGTTTATTATGTGTTAATTCTCCTGGGGTCTGCAAACAAGTGGGCGAGACGTTCACACAGCAAGATCCACCAGCTAAAATTTTACGAATTGAATTATGTTAAACACAGGCGAAAAACCGACGATTAACGTCCCTTAGCTTCAAATCATGAGGAACACAAGTTCCTTGAATCATTCCCAACGCATAAAATCGTTTGAAAATGGCTTGGCGGGTAACTCCTAATACTGGAGCAGGCTTTTCTTGCGTTTGGCACGGATCCTCATCGAGCAATGCCTCTAATTCATTATCTTCGAAGGATTTTGGTCTTCCTTCACGCAGACGGTCGTGAACATGGAAATCACCGTCCTTGAAGCGACGGAACCAATCACGGCACATTGTTTCACTTAGACCAACATCTCCGTAAACATTTTGGAGCTCTCAATGCACTTCAGCCACCGTTTTCTTCGAATGCAAGAAGAAAATCAACACCTCCTGCAAATGACGATTATTTGGCACAAAATCAGTCATTTTCACACAACCAAAAGTATTTGACGCCAAAACAAAATCACTAATGTGTCAAAACGGTTTGTTTACCATATGTCTAAGCTTGGTTCATGACGTTTTGGATATGTCAAAATCGACCAGCACTTACTGCTGGGAGATATATATTGACAAACAACTTAGTTGCGCACCTAATAATTTAATGTTGAACTCTAATTGATCCTCCAAAATTTTCCATTCCCCTATTGTGTATCACACTTCATTCATCTAAACTAAATCCGGCTATCCCGGGAGTTCCTATCGGTTTCGACTTTATTAAATTCCACTCCATATCCACTAGTCTATTTAGAATTTCTTACAACACCTCTGATGCCGCAACAACAAGGGAAATGCTTTCAATGTTGCTCCATATAATTGGCACGCATGTTACACTTTCGAACTGATAACATCATAGTCCAAATTTGGTGTCAACCGAGACGACGCAACCACTTATCAAATCGACGACCAACTAATGAAATGACGAAACGAAACCAAACGATGGAGCGAAGAAAAACTGTCACTTCCAGGCCAAGTCAAGTGGAAAACCGGCTCTCGTCGAATTGCATACACATGTTCATTTAAAGATACTGGATTGGTGATCGTCACAATGCGTCAAACCAACTGCAATCTGACCATGATTTCCGTTCAATAAACTAAATCGGAACTGAAAGGCGCCGTCTACTGTTTCGTTTTTTACTCGATTTAGATTTCCCGCCAAATTGTATCTATGTCCGCTAAATATATTATCAATTCCACAAGTGTCGCCTACGAATCGAATGCTTCCGCCAACTCGTATTTTTACAGATGTTTGATGAGCTTTTTCGTCTAATTAAAGTTGAACGTGCTCCCAAAGCAGGGCTACCATGAAAAAGGGTTGTCAAAATGTGTGGTAACGCTGGGATGACACGAGACTTATGCATTTTATATCTCGCATTTATGAGGTTTTTCTACCTTCGTGAAGGCTCTTGCCACCAAAATCGAACCGAGGACGTACGAGTATGTATCATACATTCTTCCTGTCACCGGCTGTGGTATGGTGTTACATGACGTTGTTTGTCATTGCACCAAGCTCGTTATAGCTTCCACGACTTGGAGTGACCAAAAAATAACAAATTTATCAGAGAACCAAAAGGAAGGTGATGCTGGGTGAATTTCATTTGGAGATATTAACGTGACTGGCATTTATTTAAATACGGGAAATTAGTGTGTTCCTGGAATCGTAACGTGTGCGCGTTGATGAAATGAAAGCTGTTCAGCTTTGCTGGCTAACTTTATGGAGCGCGTGGTTGTTAAGGCCAAATGCAATCGAGGAAGCCAATTCGATTTATTACCAAACAATTGAATTAGCTTTATATTTGGTGAAAATGAAAACAAAAAAGTATTATGCACGTGGTACACTGTGTGTACTTACCATGAGACAATAATTGGTAGTGAATGTACACGGAAACACCGTAGTATTATCTCGGAACGTCGGTAATTGATCAGAAACTATGGTAATAGGCTTTCCAGCTTCTCAGAAGACTAACACAAAAATAAAGGTATCAAATACGGCTGTTGTTTGTAGATATCTATCACCTCATCTCTTCTTCTGATAGTCACGGCTCGTTCTGCGTAAGTATTGTATCATACTATGAATTAGCAGATCACCATCCAGTCGGCCCTGAACACGTCGGGTCCTCTGGACTTGGCACGTGCCCCATCTTTTGCAAAGTGTCTGCAGTAAAACATCGGATCCTCCTCCTCGTTTGGACATTCCCAACACAGAGGCGAACTATCACTGTCAGCGCGACAGTATAACCACCCTAGAATGGTAAAGAGAGTGCGTCGGCAATACGAAAGCACCATTGCCAAAATCCGAACTACGTAGAGAAAAGAAAGAACTTCTGAATCTCACCTAAATGACAGTCAATATTCTGGTTCACTATACCATATTCTGAAGGACAGGTTAGAACGGAACCTCCGGCACCTCAATATCGAGCTGAAAAGCATGGAATTGGAGGTTATTGAAACAAGCAACCACACCAAAGATGGCATGGAAATTGTGGTTAAACTTCGCCACAAATATATGCTTCAAGTACCTAAAACCACTTACTAGGTTTGGGTCGGAATAACCCTATGAAAGATCAGACCTTTTGCAGTAGCTCTGCGTAGGAAGCCGAAGGGGAACGCAAACCGCCATGCTGAACACAATATAAATAAATCTTCACCACAGCTAGGCGGCCAGTTGCATGAGGAAGAAGGTCATCGACGTCGCCTCCATCCAGGAACCTTGGGTTGCCCAAGAGAATTGATCTAAACAGAATTGTTTGTGAAATGAAAGTAGAATTGGGACCTGTATAGGTAGTAGTGAGCTATGAGAGGCCGAATAAACAAAGCCTCAACATACATGCCGTATGAGTCGACTGACGGACCTCTTCCAGCCATAAGCTCACTGATCAACAAAGTAGAGTAGGAAAAATCCGATGTGATTATTGGACGTGATTTTAACTAACATCACATCACACAATGGGCAGGCACCCAGAAGACTTAGCATCAAACGAACATACCTATATAAATGGTAAAGTCACGGGAACGGCCCTACATGAAGTTTACAAAAAGAGGTAATTAGCGGTCTTCCTTGACATTAAAGGAACCTTCAATAATATCAACGTTCCTACTATAAGTGGAAAGTCAGGAAATGCCGGAGTTGATAATGTATTAACGAATGTGTATGCTCCGCAACAGGAACATTAATTCAGCACTAGGTACCATCTCATTGAGGGTCACTGCCTCTATGGGCACTCCTCAAGGTGGAGTGATATCACTTCTTCTGTGCACCCTAGTTGTTAACGAAATACTTCTAAATCTTAAAACGGAGGGAATAAAAGCCATTGCGACGCGGATGATGTGCCACTATCAAGTTGCACGACTCATGCCAAAAAAATCAAGAACACACAAGAAAAGGCAGACAAAAGCGCTCTAAAACTGAGTCAGCTTAATGGATGGAAACGAAATACGAAAAGCCACGCCTCAATCCTTACAAGCCATCTGGGTTTATGCTCCAATACGAACTGTATAATACCCCATTACGACTTTGAAACATCATTCGCCCGCATTTTATTCAAGCAGAGCGACATGGGACAGGAACTAAATGTTAAAGGACCCGAAATGCCTTTACACAGATGAATCATAGATGGAGATAGTCACCGGCACACGCAGGGATTTTTTCTCAGATCCGAACTCACCTCGCCTGTCGGACTACAGCATGAGGTTACGCTCTGCTGGGTCCCTGTAGATGAAAATGATCCTCCCTAAAAAGGGAACTGGCAGATCACGAGACATAATCTTCTCGGAGTGCACGCTGTGAAGACATAGGCTAGCGGGAAGATAACCTCCACTTTCTGTACCTCTGTCACAGCTTCAATAATTTGGGAGAAAGAACTTTATGAAGTTACTACTTCTACAACCTCTCAGAGTTATCTTCATCTCTTTTCAGATTCGCGACAGATGAGACAGAAAACGGAAACCGATGCTTGGAACCACAATCAAATTACCATTTCTTCCCAATTCAGTCACCCGGACAGCATAATGGGTCTACACCAAAGAACTACATAAGTTTAATGGGGTACAAAGTGCCTTCGACTTCAGATACCACATCAATCCGCTAACCTATCACTGTCGGGCCCAAATCTTTTAAGATATTCCCTATAGTAGCCATGCCGGCACAGGAATTTCGTAAGGTTGTAGTTTTAATATCTTCTTACCCTCGTTATCTGCGATTCGGTGATGGATACTAGCGTGTTGAGGTGGACAGGTGTCATGTGTTTTAAGTGAACACTGAATGTCAATACATTCATGGAAGCAAGGATACACCTTGCCCTCGCTCTGCCGCCTTCCTGAGACACCAATATGGAACTGTGTTGAGAGCACAGCTCCACCCTTGGTATGAGTCGAGGCCTATCCATTAACCTCTTGCTGTTCTTAGGGTCCCAGAACTCAGTATCTGTGAAACTCTATATCGGGTCGAAACCAACTAGAAGACCCTTCCTGGTGACCCTTCCGTTTTAGGTTTTAAACTTCCCACTAGGAAGCCTACCTCTACAAGTCAGGCCCTGACTCCCATTGTACCGTGTTTTAAGCATTGGTATAGAATACCGGTGGTCCTGTCACTAAATAGGACCTATAACCGATAATTTGTATCTGCTCAAATCACGGCGGCATTAAATTCTGAAAACCGTTACGATAAGACACGGACTCTGACTCTAGCGGAACTTGTAAAGATCGACAGCCTGGCAATTATCAATACCAGCGAGAACACGTATTCCTCTCATGCAACGGAAAAGATAGATTCCGAGACTGCAGTAGCACTGCTGGACTGCCGGCATACTTGTTAGACGCAAAAAAATATGCAATGCTTTCCAAAGGTCTCTGAGTAACGTAACGGAAAAGGGTCCCAGCACTCTCAACGAACGAGATCGTGCACTGATTCAAAGACACAGCATGACGGCAAAGTCGTACGAACTCCTGATAGCGCTTAAAGCCCCAGAACCTGATTCGCCTAAACCAAAAAACATCCATGTAACTTCAAACAACCTAAGGAAAGCCTTTGTTAGGAACTGTCCCACCTCTAGTCAGCGCAAGTTCTCCAAACTCACTTGGTGGGCAAGCGAACTAAAACGACAGAGCAAAGGACAGAAAACACACAATAAGTGAGGAAGATTGGACCAAATATAGGTCTGAACTCAACTCCTACACAGGAAACGTTAGAATGGCGAAGAAACAATCTTAGATTCTAGGTTAAGGAAAGTCCTATTCAGAGATGCATTAGGCCGGTGATATTTGAAAGACTCCAACAGAGTCTGAACAGAGAACAGCCGGGAGTCACTATTGCTTCTTATGGAAACTCTCTTTCCAGGCTGTATGGATGTTGGTGAACAGGTATTAACTGGCACAACAACATCAATTCCCAACGAACTCATAATCTCCAGTCTAGTCCCAAGAGATTAGAACCTAACCACTCTTCTTCTAAGGTTTACAGACCCATAAGCCTCTAGTCGTTTCTGTTAAAAGCTCTGGAGGGAATTCTCGATCAGTATTTAGGTCTAAAACTCAACAAACGCAACCTATACGGTACTTAATCTTAATATGCTTCTTCCGACGATCAGCGAATTAATGGAGTATGTCTTGTACATGTTCACAAAATGGATAACTCAAACGGTTTAGGGGTAGATAGATCAAAAATCGAACTGGTGTTGTTCACAAGAAAAGAAAGCTGGAAATATTTAATCTTCCCAAACTCAATGATATTAGGGTACAACTTTCATCAGAAGCTAAATAGATAGGAATCACCCTAGACAGTATGCTTAGTTGAAAGCGCCAGATCGAAGAAAGAACCAAAAAAGCAATAGGAGCACTCTACACATGCCAAAAAAGCGTTGATCAACGTTGGAGACTATGATCATGTACAATACACCGGATGTACAAAACCACCTCTTCACCGATGGCTTAAAAACGGAAAATGATACTGGAGCTGGAGTCTACTGCGAAATGCTACAGATCCAGGACTCCTTCGAGAGTCCGAACAAATGTAACATTTTTCAGGCAGAAATATTGCATTTCCCATTCGCAGGGCTACGAGTACATAGGCTCTACTACACATGGAACTTGATCACTCAGACATCTCTATCTTTGTGGATACTCAAGCAGCCATAAAATCTGTGGCAAGTGAAACTTCCAAATCCATAGAGGTACAATAGAGGTACTGGGTACCTGGACACAGAAAAGTGAAGGGGAATGAGAAAGCGGATCACCTAGCAAGAGAAGGTGCTTCTCTACATACAACGACATAAATATACCAATTGATCTCCAGGTGTGACTGACCAAATTGTCTTTGGCCAAGCCTAGATAGTGGGAGAACACGTACCCCCTCGGATTCAAAAAAGAAGACATCCGTATCGCTATAGGTGTCCTAACTGGCCACTGCCTCATAGGCAGGATGGTCAGCAGAACAGAAACCTCTTCTCAAGATTATTGAAAAAGCAGAGGAAGAGGACATAGAGACGATCACACAATTGCTGTGCGACTGCCCCAATCTCCAAATACGCTGTATAGACTTTTTGGAGAACCTGATTTTGATTTCGGTGGTGGCTGACGTTTGAGGCGATCACGATAGGGAGGTAAGATAAAGTGGTCATCCCAGGGTAGTCCGCGAAGGGTAAATCGAAGAAAACGACTTCTAATGTTCTCGATTCGGGATATATGAACTCGTTGAAAGGGGGACCACACTTGGCTGGCATATTCGAGAAGAGGCCGGCCAAGGGTAATGTAAAGTGGCCTTGTCACATAGGAGTTGCAAAATTCTCTAGACCATTGTTTGGTAAAACCAAGTGATGACTTGGCTTTAAGGATTATCTCATCAATATGCGAACGAATCTCATCAATATGCGAATTATATGAAATTCCAAGATCTCGAAGGAATTGAATCTGGGACACATGTTGGTCATGCAGAAAATAAAGTCGTGGAGGAGATAGATTGGACTTACGTAACAAAGTCATAGATTGACATTTGGAGACATTAAGCTCTAAGCAATTTTTTAGACACCAAGTGGAAAACCTATCGATGTCTTCTTGGAGAATAATAGAGCCTTTAACGTTTATAGTTAAAATGAAAAAGAGGAGACCTAGATGGCTGCCTTGTGGGACACCAGAAGTAGCTAAAAACGGGGTTGAGAAGGCTGACCTAAAACGAACGCTAATAGCAGTTCCCCAGATAAGAAGATATCTGAAAGCCCAAAGGATACGAATTCAACTAAGTTTGTAGTAGTTGATCTACCTTTTATAAATCCATGCTGACTGGGTGATATAAGCGACTTGCACTGAAAGCTTAGAACCTCATATAAAAACCTTTCGAACATTTAAGACGATTCGTCTTTGATCACTTTTTGTGTACCAGGATTATGAAAGAGGTTTTCCAAATTTGGGGGAATTCTCCTTGTGTGAGGCACAGATTGAAATTTAGTAACTTTTCTTCGATAGGAGTAGGATCAAAAGATTGCAAGAGAGAGAGAGAGAGAGGCCAATGGAAAAATTGGGTATGTACTTGAAATACATGGCGTCAGATACGAAGAAGTTGTCTGCAAATGATTGCTTAAAAAAGTTAGCAAAATAGTTGGCAATCGTATGTGAGGCAGTCGATGATATATTATCGACCGAGAGAGAGGGGGGATAACCGTCGGATTTTCTTTTGTAGTTGACGAATTGATAAAATGTTTTAGGGTCGTTGATAAAGTTGGTCTGCGCTATGTCGAAAAAGCGCTGATAGAGGAAGTTACAGAGCTGAGTGAATTGGAGGTAGGTTTCAAGATAGTTGGAGTAGTCAGCATAAGAATTGGTGCGAAGAAAAACTGCGCATAATTTGTTTCTTTTGTTTCGTAAAGAGCGAAGTCTGCTGTTATACCAGGGAGGGGAAATAGATGATGTTTAATGCCGTAAAGAGAAATGGAATTAAATATTTCACTGTAGAAAATATAGACAGCATCAGATAAGGATAGGTTGGTAAAATCAAAAGAAGATTTGCTAAGATAGATATTGATTTTGCGAAAATTAGCTTTATGGAAGTTGAAAGAAGGGGAAGAAGTGGACTGAGGTGGAGAGCTATGGAAAAATGAGAGAAGAAGAGTGGGGTGAAAATTGTCGATAGTCGATAGGGTTAAGGGACAGAAAATTACTGTGGTGTTAATCGGATCGCTAGGAAAAATAAGGTCTAGTTGTCCACCGATGGAGTTAGAGACGCCACTTACTTGGCACAGGCTTTAGTTTGTTGTACGATCAATGAATAGACATTCCTTGGACGAACTAGCGTTTGACGCGGTAAAAAAAGAATTAATCATCCGATGGAATCCACTTCAGCAGACGCAGATTAAACTCACAAAATATAATGATATCGTCGTTGGACCCACTTTAATAGCAATGATGTAGAATTCAATAGGTTGAACTTGAAGTATATAGTAACACATAACGTACATGGACCTAATGGGAAGTGTAATTTTAAAAAAGTCAAGTTTGACAGAAGAAGAGATAGCGATGGGAGAAGAGTTGAGGATATTACGAATGGCAAGTAGGACACCTCAGCATGGAGAATCAACTATAGGGAAGGCAGGATCACTGTGATCGTCATCTCGGAAGACCTTCTAAGAAGATGGAAATAGCTCTTGGTTCTTTATGTCGGGGGATCAGATTGATTTCTGTAAGAGCATAGACGTCGAATAGAGGCAATGAAATTTAGACAAAACAGCACGGGTCTTAGGGCTCTAACGTTTTGGTAGTAAAATTTTAGAGGGAGTTTGTTGCGTGGAGGAGTAGTCGAGTGTAGATGAGATGCAGACATAGAAGCCAACTAGGAACGAAAAAATTTGTCATGGTCAGCTCGGCTGCGCTGAAGTTGAGAAACTCTTTTAGAGTGTACATTGTTGCGAAAAGTAGCGAGGTCATCCGCAACCTTTTGGGGAGGTGTGTCGAAGATTTCGCGTTATCTGTTGTAAAGTTTCCTAAGAATAGTTATATCAGTAGGAAGGCATTCCTGTTGGATGGAGACCATGAGACTTGTTTTGGCTTTTCCCTCAAAGCAAACAAACGCGGATTTATCGTAAAGATATGCGAATATCTTTTTATCACTTAACGTAGAGAGCGCATAACGGCATTCCGTAGTATCTATATTCTTTTGGGTCAATTTAACGTTCGGTGGTGAAAGGAGATCAAAAATAGGGGCAGAGGTCCGCGAAACCGAGGTAGAAGGCGAGTTAGAAGCCGAATTTAAGATATGCGAGCTGATAAAGTGTGGCTCCAGTTGTAAGATCAAAATTGGGAAAGCAGTTGTGTGGGTTTTTTTTTTTTATAATGAGCGCGCGCTCAAGGGGTTTGAGTACCCTTAAGGTGATTGTACACAGCGCGGGCAAAGGAAATTTAGGGAGGAAGAAAGGAGAGGTGCCGATGTACAATGTTTTTAAATGTTTGCAAGTTATAACGACCAGGAAATACAGAGATCGGCAGGGCATTCCATAAGCGAGTTGTACGGCTTAGGAACGAATCACGATATTTTAGAGTACGTCCGAAAATGGGCTTGAGGGTATACTGATGAGCATTCATAGCGAGACGGGTGTTACGGTTGAAAGTTTGAATGGGCGGAATGCTACTGGCGATTTCAGTGGTGCACTGGTGGTGGAAATAGCGATAAAACAAAGTGAGACACGAGACATTTCGTCGGTGTTCGAGGGTGTCCATTGATTGACTGATATTAGTATCGTCAATAAGTTTTATCGCACGATTTTGAATCCTATTTAGCAGGTGCAGAGATGTTTTAGGAGCACCTGACCAGATGTGGGAGTTGTACTCCAATTTTGGGCGGATGAATGCCTTATATATTGAGGCCAGATCAGAGGGGTAAAATTACATCGCTTGAGGAAACCTAGACATTTCGCAGCATTTTTGGCGACATCAAATATGTGGTCATTCCAACGTAAGTTGTCATTGACACACATACCGAGAAGTTTTTCGGTTTCGACGATGCAAGTGCCATTCATAGATAGAAGCAATGGGTCTGTAGGAGGAGAGAGAAGATGATTCGCCTTTTTTAGGGACGGGCTGGACAAATGCTATTTTCCATCTGCTCGGGAAGAGTTCTAATAAGTAGGATTGATGAAAAAGCTTACGCAGTGGTTTTGTAATACTCTTGCTACTACACGAGTGCGATAGTAGATTCGTCCCATTGAAGATTCGACGCACTCAAGTGTAGGCGGAGACAAAGCACAATCTGGGAGTGTTGAGCTGGCCGCAAAGTGTGTAGCAAGCAGATTGGCTTCATCCAAAGAGCTGACAGCTGGAATGTCATTGTAAATGAGCGTTGGGATGGAGGATGAGGCGGAATTTCTAATGTTTTTGACGAACGACCAAAAATTGTTACTGCCTTTGGGACATTGCAGTATTTTTTGCCTCAGTTTTTGGTCGTATTGGAATTTCACGCGCTTAAGAAAGGCGTTGCAGTCATTTCTGGCTCGTTTGAACTTTGTTCGGTTTTCCTCTGTCGGGTTGGTCTTGTAAGACCGAAAAAACATTTCTCTAACCCTGACGGCCTCTTTACAGCTCGAGTCGTACCATGCCTTTTCTTTTGGTTTGATACTCTTCACCCGATGAGGAATAAAGGATCTCATTTTAAAGAGAATAGTGGCTTTCTCGTATTGCCATACGGTTCTTTTAGGAATTTTTTCTCTAACTGTGTGGTTGGTGTACGAGAAATTAGCTGATATGACACAATGGTCCGACGAGCCTAGAGGGGAGAGCACATCAATGGTGTACTTATCAGGGTGAGAAGTTAAAAACAAGTCCAGGGTGTTGGCGGTATGACTATCAACGTCTGGTATTCGCGTGGGCTCATTTACAAGCTGCGTTAGGTTGTTTTCCGCAGCGAAGATCTCAACACAACGTCCTTCGGGTGTTGTCTGTGCAGAATGTCGAAGCCACCCAGAATTGTGTATATTGAAGTCGCCCGTAATAACGATTTCAGTATGAAGATACAGGGATACAATTCTTTGAATGGAGTCAGACAGCGCATCAAACTCGTTAAAGGTTGAATTGCTGTCCAGTTTGGGGCTTCTATAAATAAAGCAGTAGTGTATAATTTGCTTACGGAGATGGAATTTTAACCACATGAAGTTGAATTCCGGATTGGAACATGGATCACATTGTGGTGGAGTTTGGTAAGCTACATCACTACGCATGTAAATGGCGAGACCGCGGTGAGAGAAGAATAATGGCACTAGTTCGTAGCCAGGTAGCTTCAGATCAGAATGATCTGAGAGGTGTGGGCGGGGATCTACCTGTGTTTCACTAAGTGCCAAAACAGCTGGTCTGTACTTACAGACGTGAACGTACGCAGAAAAGTGATTACTTGTTAGCCCACGTATATTGGCTACGTCTACCCTGAATTCCCTAGTCATAATCACAGACAAACACAGAAAACACAAACACCGACGATACTAAGCAAGGCTGCGAAGTGAAAATTCTGACATTGATTTACCGGATCAAATTGTTGTAGGTGTTATGCCCTTACAACAATATGAAACAGTGCACCAACAAAATTTTCACTCACAACCCGCTATCCATCAGTTGTTACATACACTCAGATACTGCCCGTACCGTATGGTAAATACAGTAACGGCAGTGACTGAGTGCAATCAACAGTACTTCGACTAAGAGCGGGTGAGGTGGGATACCCGCACTGTGTGATATTTTCCTTTTCAGTCACTGCACTGCACTTTTTTTTTTGGGTGTGGGCGGTTGAGCAGTGACAGTATCAGGGGCAGAGGTTAAATTAAAAGGGGGACTTGGAAGGCAATTGGTGCTTTTGTGGAGAGACGTGAATGGGGTTGCTTAGGGATATAGGCAGAAGGAGAAGAATTGGGACATATTTTGATTTCAAGGCTCCAGTTGGGGTCAGTTTTAGGATGTGAATGGGGAATGGATCTGGTCGATTTATAATTAGCTTTATTAGACGGGACAATGCTTCGTTTTTTTCTATGTTTTTATTGGTTGGTTGATCCGTCCATTTGGAGACCCTCATCTTTCCAAGTTTGAGGTTGAGGTTGGAGTTGGATGGGTTAACAAATAACCATTCATATCTAGCCGGTAAGCTAAGCTTGAAATTACGTTTGTTTTTGTGGTGAGATGTTGGGAATATTGTGCATTGGCTGATGGCGATGCCATACCTCTTTTTGAAAAACTCAGAAACCCAAGTAACATCTGCGTAATTTGGGGCACCTTTGACGAGTAGGGTAAGGAACATCTGATTTTTCGTGCGAAGTCGAACATCAGAAAAGCAAAACTGATAGATCTCAATAGATTTGTTAACGGCTCCGGCAGGTTTTCAGCCAACACAAGCTAGATAGGACCCACCACAATAATACGATAAAATAGACCAATAGGCTTCCGTATGAGCTTATTCCTTAGGGACTAGCATATCCCTTATTACCTAACCTAACACTTTCAAAAAACATAGTCATTGATTGTATGACCATTATGTATATATGTATATAGTGGATGGTTGCAAATTTGTCTTAAGTTTGGCCCTCAATAATGGACTCGGATTGATGTTTGATTTTCTTAAATGGATCTCGAGGGATAGCAATCAATCCCTCTTATGTAGACAGAGTGAAATAAGTTCCACCAGTTCGAGTTTGGTTCCTCTTATTTCAATCCTTAATAATCACCATTTGCCAAAACCACTCCACCACTAAAGCCTAAAATTTATAGCACACTTGCGGTTCAATACTCGGGACCTTAAAAATATCTTCAAACGGTTTCCCATCTCAAGGTCAGCGCTTTATATGCTCTCCTAAGCAAGATAAACATCACCAATTCAGGTATCAAATCCCGATGAGTAGCAAATTTTATCCGAACTCGTGCAAAAATAACACACACGAAATCCAATAAAACGCAGAATTTCTCCCCACCGAGTACATCCAAGGAGAACCGCTGTTCAAATATAAACCAAATAGTCGGCGCGATTACGTGACTACAATAGCAAAATCCAACCACAACCAACGTAGGTATATAAATATTCGCTAAAGGATACCTAATGCTCACCATTATTCCTCATTACCATATATACTCGTAGAGGATTGACTAGCAGGAGACCAACAAAAATGAAGCCTGAGAAACCAATTCACGCGGCGCGGTCTATGATAAATTCCCCAAGCAAGGCATCTATTTCAATACCACTGCTGTGGTAGCAATTTACGGATATAATCCAACAGGGCCATCATCGTCCAGCCAACCAATGCCGGTTAAATGGTTAAAGGATTCTCTATTGAAATTACAGAATACAGAAATACAGATTTTCGCCTGCGAATACAGAGTCACGTTGGTCAACTTTCATCACTAACGGCCCCAATTGAACATAAAACGAACAATTGACTCAATGATGAACCACCTCGACCCGAAAGGGATTCTTATTTGTATTGTAGTTTACGACCACTTGTGGAATTCCTACATGTTCACAGGCGTGTTTATGTCAAGTTGTCTGTCAACCGTTAAATCAATTCAATCAATCGAACACCGACAGTCAATTCTTCACCAGAAATACTCGTATACAATTGTTGGTTGACTGGGAATGCTTGCCCGGGGTCCCCTATTATTATCCATCACCCATTTGGAATAACATAATTTTGCATCTGATTTAGTAAATCCTGTCACATCTGTCTTCCATTTAATAGGCAGTGGAACAGAAAAATGAAGAAAAGGAACGCGCCAGCAAAGCAAAAGGACAACCGAGGAGTCTCTCCAATATTTCGCTGATGACTACTGATGTCGGCACTGTGAGATTGTCATTACCAATTCGAGTGAAAATGTACAAAGATATGCGTCTCAATGAAATCTTATGACATGTCGTCTTTCGTCGATAGTCTTCGTCGTTGATGTGGGTTGCTCGTCCTTGACAGTGGGAACAAAAAACGCCACGAGCTGTATTCAACGACATCTGTGCCTCATGGTGGTACTCGTAACATGTTTGTGAAGTGGAAAAAAAGTCATATTGTTGGCTCTTAATCTGAGTTTTGTAAGGTGTGAGAATCTTCTTACATAACGGAATACAAAAAAACAACAAGGGTCATTGAAGTCGAAGATAAAAATACTTTCCTCATCGGGATGGGGGCAATATTTTTGTTTATGAGTTTTATCCAGAAATTGGAAAATTTGTTGAAGGAATCTCTTCTGCAATGAATTCTGTTGACGCACTAGGCAAAAGCTATGGGCATTGGAGGAAATTCGTTTCGAAGGGCATGTCCGACGAGTTTCCAGGGAACTGGTTTTCCTTGTAACACAGAAGTATGAGGACGTGGTTAATTTTGGAAGATTGGAAGAGAGCCAATTCGTTTTATTTAAAAGTGACGTTTTTTGTCTTTGTTTTAGCAACAGATGGTCATGAGGTTGAAAAGAATCATAGTTATGGGGCATCTTTCCAGGCAATTCCATTACATTTTGGTAAGTAAACAACATATCGATCGACCTTGTGCAGAGCAACTGGATGTGATTTTATGACGAAGAGATGTGCATATCAACATGTCTTCGATGCCTTTAAACAGAGTTCTTTTTACAGTTTTTGTCTATGCCATTAGTACAACATTTAAGAATACTGTTTCGTTTTGATTGTTTGTCGACTTTCACATTATCAATATTTTAAAGGACACCACAGTCCTGGACGGACAACGAACATGTGTATCTAGTCAAACTCGATCGATTCTCCCATCGGGCCTATCCACAAGTTGCAGATATGGGGCCTTGTGCGTGTGTATGCCATACAACATACAATGCCAGTAAGCAGTCTACAGACTTTTCTACTGAAAGACAGAAGGAAGTCGCAGAACTTTTAGAGACATTGGATTTGCCGGGGTGTTGAAAAGTTATGCTCTTTCGACTGCGTTCAGAGAAAACTTGCATTCTCAGGCTTTCTTGAACATGGCGCGTGGGTCCAGCAATGCCGGAGTTTGAGTTTGAACCGCGTACCGTTCGTTCACTTGTGAGAGTAGAACGAAGAAACGTACAAAAAAAAAACATCCTTTTCCCATGTAATAGGTTATAGCAAATTATCGTGTATCCAGAGAATTGAAAAAAAGAAAAAAAAACAGTTTTCAAGTAAAAAGAAAAAATTAATTTGAAAATATTCATTGCAGGCGACGATAGAGGAAGTGTACAACGAATTTAAACACAAGGAAAAGATTATTCTGACAAAGGTGATACAATAGCACCAAACGAAACTACAGCAACTCAAGCTCTAGGCGAGAATCCTAGCATCATCATGTGGAGCCGGAGGTGAAAAAAATAATAAAGTCGAAGCAACCGGACTTGACAAGGATATTGAAAAGCTAAAAGGCGCAGAAAGGCGTAAATTAAAATTGCTAAATGGCCACTAAGACTTTCAGTTGCATTTCAGGATGCTGCGTTCCATTGGGCTCGTGATCATCGTGTACATCATAAATTTTCAGAAACCGAGGCTAACCCCATAATGCCACAAGAGGTTTTTACTTCTCGCATATCGGCTGGCTGCTATGCAAGAAGCATCCAGAAGTTGCGGCCAAGGGTTAAGGCATTGATTTGTCAGATCTGAGGGCAGATAAGGCTCTAATGTTCCAAAAGAATTACTACATACTTTTTAATTCCAATGTACTATTAGGGTGAGTTATTCCTAAACTCCTGGTTCCTAGCTACTACGTTCCGGTATACATTCATTTTAATCGTTATATGGCTCGTAAACAGTGCAGGTCATATATTCAGTGGAAAACCGTATGGCAGGTGCTTCAATCCAGCAGAAAACCAATCCGTGGCAGTACATGCCTTTGGTGAAAGTTGGCACAACTGCCATCATTTCTTCCCCTGGGATAACAAAACAGCCGAATTGGGTCTAAATCTAACCACAGGATTCATCGATTTCCTTGCCAAAATCGGTTGGGCGTACGATCGTTATGCACTTTCTAGGCTTAGAGAAAAAAAAAGACGTACGAGAATATTCGTCTACTTCCAGCGTATCTGCATGACAAATCGGACTTAGTTTGCTATGAGGGAAAAACTAAAACAAGCGTCATGGTCTTCATACAACAGGAAGGTCTCCCTATTGACCTTACTAATCTGAGGAACTTATATTTCAAGTTCCACGAGATTTTCAATATGACCCCCCAAAAAGTCCCAGATGACCTTGCTGCTTTCGGTAACTACGTGCACTCAAATAGTATCTCACACCTTCATCGGAGCAGAGCTGACAACGACAAATTTGTTCGTCCCTAATGTGCTACCATTGCCAGTGTTCCAACCATCCACTCCTACGCCCTCTTACCCTACCCTTCCTCTTATCATCTACTATCAAAACGTAAGAGGACTGCGATCTAAAACCCGTGCTGTTTTGCGAAAATCTGACGCTCTCCCATTTGAAGTCTACGCTCTGACCGGAACTAATCTAATTCCCGATATAAAGAATCAGGAATTATTCCCGACTACTTTCAACGTTTTTTGAGATGACAATCTTACCCGTCCAAAAGATGATTCTCCTTGTCGGGGTGTCCTACTGGCTATCCACAATGACCTAACCCCTTCTCCAATCGCTGTTTCTACTTCTTCTAAACTTGACTACGTTTCAATAACGATATAACTCCCCTGCAGGCCTCTGTACGTTATGTGTTTTTGCATCCTACCGGTCCAACCAATCGAATGCTATCAACTCGCTATCGATGCAATTGATCAAAAAATTGACTTATCTGATCCTCTCGATGATATCATCGTATTCGACGATTTCAATCTACCTCAACTGCACTGAACTCAATCAGAGGATGAATCTCTTTTTATCGCAAACCCTAACTGGGGTAAAGAAGGCCTCTTCTTGGATAAGTTTACAGACTCTAGCTATGCCAAGTAAGTGGGGTCTCCAACTATATGGGTAGGCAATCAGACCTCATTTTCACCCCTGACCCCATAAACTCCTCTGTCTCGCTCTTTCGACCATTGATAACTTTCACCCGCCACTTCTTCTTTCTCTTTTCCACCACTCTCCTATCCGACTTACGACTTTCATAAAGCGGATTTCGAAGTTTACGATTATTCTACGAGCCCCCCGTGGTATAAACGTAAACTTTGCTCTTTACGTAACAAGAGAAACAAATTCTGGGCAGTTTTCCTTCGATCCAATTCCTTTGCGGAATATTTCAACTATCTCCGGTTATACTTTCAATTCGCCCAGCTTTATAACGTTCTCTACCAGAGATACCTTGATAGTACGCAATCAAGGCTTATAAACGATCCTAAGCCTTTCTACCAATTCGTTAACTACAAAAAAAAAATCCGACGGTTTTCCTCTATCCCTCTGATACGAAAATATATCGTCAACCGATCAGCATAATATAGCCAACTTTTTTGCTACTTTTTTTAAGCAATCTTTTGCCGATAATTCCTTCGTACCGGATCCATTTTATTTCATATACCTGCTTTACTTCCCCATTGGCCCCTCTATTTCTCAAAATTTTGATCATTCAGTGATAGAAAATAAATTACAACAACTTAAAGATGAATACTTGCCCGGCCCAGATGGCCTGTTATCCATATTTCTTAAAAAGTGTTCCTCAACTCTTTCCCGCCCCCTTGAAAATATCCTCCGATTATCGTTCCCTCAAGGTGAATTTCCACAGATATGGAAGTCCTCTTTCATAACACCCATACACAAAAAGGGATTAAAGAGCGAAGTCACTAATTACCGCCCTATAGCTTAACTTTCTCATATACCCAAACTCCTCGAAAGCATTTTGCATAAAGCCTTAAGCTTCCAGTGTAAATCTTCTATTTCCCCCAATCAACACGGCTTTCTGAAGGGTAGATCAACTACCACTAACCTCGTAGAATTCGTGTCCTCTGTTCTCTCAGCCTTAGAAAGTGGTAAAGACGTTGACTTTATAACAACTGATTTCAGTAAGGCTTTTGACAAGATATCTCATAAACTAACCCTGTTCAAATTGTCCGTCCTGGGCTTTGAACCCATTTTGCTTAAATGGATATCTTCTTACCTGGATAATCGTTTTTATAGTGTTTGTTTCAGGTCTGTCCTATCGGCCCCTTTCTTGGCCACTTCAGGTGTTCCGCAAGGTAGTCACCTAGGTCCACTTCTCTTCATCCTAACCATTAACGATCTTGAAAGTGTCATTCACCACTCAGCACTTTTTTAAACCAATTTCCTCACAACATGACTCCAGCCTCCTTCAAATAGATATAAATTCATTTTCCACCTGGTGCATCAAGAATTGCTTAGAACTCAATGTCACCAAATGTCAATCGCAACAAGTCTCCTCCACGAATTTAACATCTCCACGGCCAACCTACATTACATATTAAGTGTGCATATTCAATACTTTTGTTAAGATTTGATATAATGTGGTTCTTGAGAGGTCTAAGTCCTGCACTCAATAACGAGCTGACGTGTTTGGGTCTCGGCAAGAGACCACCAGAATTTTTGTAGACCACAGGGGTGGACGTGGTGTAGTGGTACTAGCAATCGCTTCTCGTTCATTTCGAAGGCAGAGCTCCAAACGATCTTCGAATCGCTTAGAAGTAAGAAATCAGTGGGAACCGATGAAATACCGAACATTGTGCTTCGACATCTCCCACTAGAAGCGGTGGACATTTATACCACACTGTTTAATAATGCAATGAATAATGCACATTATCCAGCGCATTGGAAAACAGCGGTGGTACATCCCATCCCCAAAAGGGATAAAGACACTTCCAATCCGGCGAACCTCCGGTCGATCAGTCTCCTTCCAAACATCAGTAAGGTTTTCGAGAAGGTGATCAATAGAGTCCTGACTAAGTGGGTTGAGGACAAACATATAGTTCCGGATAATCAATTCGGTTTCAAGGCGGGGCATGATGTTATTCATGCTGCGTCTAAACAGGTTTCTGATATCCAATGGAACAAAGGCAAGAATCAGTTCACTGGTGCCTGCCTGATTGACTTGGAAAAAGCCTTCGATACCGTATGGTTAGAGGGACTCTTTTTCAAGCTGTACAGGTTGGGCATTAGTAAACCATTGCTGTATATTCTTTTTGATATGCTCTCCAGTAGACAGTTCATCGTGAAGAATGGCGATGTGACTTCTGCTGGAACATTTAACATTAAAAACGGTGTGCAATAAGGTGCGGTAAATTCGCCGATCCTATTCAACATTTACACGAGTGATCTGATAGGTTCACTTCACCATGCCATAGCGTACGCAGACGACTTAATCGCGTACAGATCAGGTCCAAAGATTGAGGTCATTAATATACTCTTGCAACGTGACTTAGATAAAATTAAGCGATATTGCGATGACTGGAAGTTGAAAATCAACTTTCAGAAGTCGGAAAACATTTTGTTTAGGACGCCTTTGTCTGGGGCCTCTAGGGATACCAGAAAGAATTGGCGAAAGTTCTCGATCGTGGGGCAGCACGGGCAGCCACTTGCTTGTCGAAATGTAGTCAGATACCTTGGGATCTGGCTAGATCAATATCTGTATTTTAACAAACATATAGATGTTGCTCTGGCCAGAGCCAAAGGTGCTTTTGCCCTTACAAAGAAACTGTTTTATAACAGCCAACTCGATGCGAGGGTAAAGGTTATCTGATACATGGCCCTTATCAGGCCTATGCTTGTGTTTGGTTGCCCCGTGTGGTTCAACGTAAGAGCAAGTTTATTGGAAAAGATTCGGGTGTTTGAGAGGGCTTGTCTTAGGACTTGTCTTCGCTTATACAGAACACCAGAGTCTGAGTACATAAAATTCTATCCTAATGAGGTTTTATACAATAGGGCGAACCTAATAAGAGTGGACAATTTCGTCATTAAATTGACTCGAAGACACATTGCAAGAGCAATGACCTCATCGAACAACCTGATCTCCGGGGCTTACTACCCCAACTATATGTATCATGAGAGAGTTCGCTTTGACGGCTTTGTTCCTCCAGAAGCGTTCCTCTACCTAGATATGAAAGGTCTGATCCAGGACAGATTGGCGGTGCTGCTAATCTTCCAGGTTGCTCGAACAGCTGCGGACAGGCGACTCAACTACGACAGAGACGTCGCACGTGGCAGTGCGGAGCGTCTCCGGTTCAGTAGGTCGGTAGGGAGTCGCGATATAAGGGATGTTGCTCGGCAGCACCAACAATTCTGGTGGCTAGATGAAGGAGGAGCAGTTTCGTCGTCGAATTCCTCCAGTAATGCGTAGCTTCATAGGAAGCAAAGTCGGTCTTCTGCACATTTGATTAGCCGTGGCCGGCTTACATAGTGTTAGGTAGAATTAGGGTAGATTTAAGAAAAAAAAATATAAAAAAAATAAATAAAAAGTATACTAGAACAGAAGTGGGTAACACTCTAAAATACGGTATAGCATTAGATAGTTTAAGTAGGATTAAGTAGTTTAGATTTAGTTTTAGGTAGTTTATAGTTTAGTTTTAAGTTTTATAGTATAACCAAAAAGTCCATATACTAAGTTTTTCCACTTAAATTTTATTTTCTTAGTTTTAGTTTTCATAAATGTAAAAACAAAAATAAAAATAGTCTGTAAGAAACGTCGAAAGACATAGATTAAGTATTATGTTTAACTTAGAGTGCCCGCATGGGGCCAGTAAGATAGAATAAGATTATCTGTAAGTTATTTAAGCTAATTTTTAAGCATTTTTTGTCTAGCTGTAAGTGTAAATGAAGTATGAAAATAAAAATGCATATTAAATGAAAAAAAAAAATGAAACTAGCAATCGCTTCTCACTCGGAGGGTCTAGGTTCGAGTCCTGCCCATGGCAAGTCAGTTTTTCATTTGTAATTGGAACTCACACAGAAAAATTCTGCGTGTGAAGGCATAACACCGACACGTAGATTTGGCTGTTGTAGAGTTTCAAGCACAGAAAAAAATACTGTGAATTATAACTCGAATCACTCTGAGTGAAGCAAAAACTCTCCGTCCTATTCGGACTCCCACCCCCTGGAGAGCGAATATCGAAACCAAACGCACCTGAGTTTCCAACCACTACAAAAACAATTTTCCTTTCTCTTTCTTCTACCTTTCCGCCAGTAAAAGGGTATCTAACCCCTTAGGCGCGCGTAAATTATATAAAAAAAAAAAAAAAAAAAACGTTGTTGATGACAACTTCGACGCCGCCCCGACAGCATCAAGTGCTGAAGACCAATGACAATGCTGTCAACATGCCATCAGAGATGACGCGACTGATATTTCTGATCGGGTTGAATGCGATCACTACCAAGAAATCCCCGGTTTAATAGAGAATGCCAGCAAGCACATCTAGTGTAGCTTTGATGTATAAAAAGGTTACAAGAAAAGGTAACACTTCACATGGCACTCTTTAGGAAATATACTTGAAGGAATTATGCCGAACTCACAAGTCAGTGCTACTACTAGCGTATGCGAATGATATTGACATAATTGGCAGAAATCAGCTACTATTCAAATGGAAGCTGCCAAAATGGGTTCACTGTTAAATGAGGGCACAACCAAGTACAAATCGTCAACAAGGGACACACAATATCGATGAATTGTTCAGACCGTCACAGATGACAGCCATAACTTTAATGTAAAAAGGGACTTTGTCCACCTTGGGTCTGTTATGAATTCTGCCAACACCACTTCAGCATAAAGAAAACAAAGAATCGCCGTTTCTTTGAGCTAAGAAGGTAATTGAGTACTGTCCCGAACAACTAAGGAGACTCTGATCATCACAGGCCTACCGTATGATTCTGGAGCATGGACTCGAAAGCGAATACAGATATCCTCAGCAGTCGTTTCGAGAGAAAAATTCGGATTTTGGAAAAGAGGATTCAACGACAAACTCTACTCTAACTCTAGTTAGAAAACAGCGCGTCAGTCGCCACAAATGACTAGGATGCTGCGGTCCGTAGAGTCTTCGAATCTATCTTCACATTGGAAGCCGACAAAAGTAGAAGGATATCTCAACTGACTTGAAGTGTGCCACTGGAGGCAGTTAGTTAAAAATTCAGCCATCTCGAGAGGCTTGTCAGTTGGTGCCCAAATGTACCTCAAACTGTAGCGCCACCTAAGTAAGTAAGTAATGCTCTATTTAGAGAAGTAGGAAGTAATACAAGCCGAATCTGAAAAACTGGTAAAAGGGTTTTTCTACTTTCGCTAAGCAAAATCGCGAATCCAAAAGCAGCGACATGTAAAAAGAAAATGAAACTCTAAGGGAAATAGGCAATGTTTGGTGCATACGCATAATGCCAAACGTTTTGCTAGAATGCAACAATATCGGAGAAATGACATCGGATGAGGAGATATGCTTCGCCTTAATCAAGTGAATTTCAAGTTCACTTTGATAATTAAGAAGGTGAGTACAGCTTATGGTGGAACTCAAACAGCTCCCAAAAGCCTATTTGCGGAAATCTCAAACAAGTTGTAAAGAGTCTGAAAAGTGCGGGTCGGCTGGGTCTACTGTAAGATAAATTATGTTGAGACGCTGCTTTGGATACTTCGAGTTCAGACTTTTCCAAAAGCATGCAAAATCGCTAAGGACCGAACGACCGTTTTTGTGCATTAGATACTGAGAAAATGCTCGCTAATAAAGAAACAGCAAGGTCAAACTGCTTGCTTTGCAGTAATCAACCTAGTCACCCAGTCGGCACAAAAAGAAGAAGTGTAAACCACCTGCTGTCAGTTCCAAACTGGATCCTTTTGCTTAGCTTGGCAATGGCCTACCATAGAGAGAACCTTCTATCCCCAAAAAAGGTGTAAGTGCAACCATCGTTTAGACAAATCGAGGTTGACAATATTATAGTTGCTATATCCACAAGTCTCATTCTACCAGAGTCTGATTTTATTAAACAGATGAAAGACCGCATTTTGTCGCTCAAACTCTTAGCTCTGACCAAAACTTCTAGTATATTTCATTCACCCAAACTGCTTGATTCACTTGAATGATACTGCGCATATGAACGTTACTGTTGCTTTCACTGGACACCAAGAAAAAACTTGTCTCGGCTTTAAAGCAGCTTTCTCTTGGAACCCTGGCCTTGAACTAGATGCATGAATGAACTTTCCTCTCTTTCATAAATTAGCCACCACAAGATTGTGGCCTAGGCAGTCGTACCATTACGACTACTAGAATCAAAGAGTGACATGACGCTGGTCTAAGACTACGCTTCTCCTTAGATAAGAATGCACCTGCCTTTCAAGCACAACACAAGGTCTTGCTAAACCTGTTAACTGTTTTCAAAACAGTCAAAAAAATTTAAGAAATCTCTGCCAACAGTCTGAAGACGGCATTCTCTTAATCCTGCCTAATATCCTAGTCACAGTGGAATCGGGAAAAAGAGAACACCAATGATTTACGTTGCCTGACTCATTTCACTCATCTAAGAACTCCAGAAGCAAAATCGATCGAAATGGATGAAAGGCTGCTTTGGTTTTTAATTCCGCTTGTTTCGTGGCATACTAGTTCCATCGATGTTGACGAATAGAAGGCGTGTTTCTGCCCTTTCATATTGATTTTGATTTCTTTCTTCAGTTGTTTCCTTCTCCAATTGAACTACCATTTTCAAAAGCACCCATATTTACTTCCAGTTATTGCAGACACTGGTATGTGCATTTTATACTGTACCTGCACACATCAGGGGCACATTTGTTATATTTCCGGTCTAATTCAGCACCAAATTGCATAACATACACATGTCCGTTTCCACAAGACAATGTACAACCATAGCGGTATCACTTCCGTTGCAAACATTTAGCCCAAATAAGTAGAGCACTAGTTGCCACTGATTAAGGTGACTCGAAGTACTCGCACTCTTCCAAAACCTGCTGCACTACACCACGCGTAACCGGATGCTAGAGTGACGTTTGATCATCCACCCATTCTACTGATTTTGTTATTGTTGCATTCGGTTGATGTTTCTCTGTCATCTGTGGTGAAGAAAGCAACATTGCCATCGACGCAGCGAATAAGGTGAGCATCATCATTATGATTCCGCACCATTTCCATCGACGAAGTTTTGATTGATTTCGCTATAAAAACTCAATCAAATCCATTAGCAGACATCAAACACGATCTGTCCGATCAGTTGTGTAGAGCTTGATATTCAACTAAGCATTCTGAGGAATAACCAGTAAACATGGTGATCTCTATCGTGAGTATTTAAGAAGCACCACTCCAATTGGAATATTTTAAAAGATTTATCTTCCCATAGCGCTGGATTCTTTTGATCTGCCTAGCACAACAAACTCTGGGCATGCGATTGATTCGACTCAACCGCGGAATTTACGGTCTAGGTGGCTTAGGTGGCCTGGGTGACCTAGGTGGCCTAGGTGGGTTAGGTGGGCTAGGTGGTTTAAGTAACCTTGGATACGGTGGTCTGGGATTAGGTAGTGTCAGCGTTGGAAAATTATCAAAGGACGACATTCAATCGCTGATTGATGCCCTAAAAGCTGAATCTGGTCCAGATGAAGCGGAAGAAAAGCCAGCACAAGAACCAGAGGAAGAGCCTGAACCGGAAGCCATGGCCGCTGCACCAGCTCCACCAGCTGGTCAACCACTTACCGTATCACTACCAGCATTTGTGCCAATACAACTATCAGCTATGTATACTGCTCCAGCTCCAGCACCAGCACCAGCAGCAGCCGCAGGACCAGCCCCTGCACCTGAACCAGAGCCAGAACCAGCAGAACAACCAGCTCCACCAGCAAGAAGGCCTGCCTTTGGTGGATATTTGCCACCTGTCATTACCAAAAATATCATCACAACTCTAAGACAGCCTGTCCCAATACCAGTTCCAAGTCCAGTTGCCATCAGTGTTCCAGTGCCAGTACCTAAACCATTTCCAGTAGCAGTCGATCGTCCAGTAGCATTTCCCTTCCCTAAGCCTTACCCAGTTCCAATTTACAGGTGAGTAACGTTTTTGTTAAGCCAGAATAAATAGTAATTATGTTTCTTCTCTTAGATCATCACAACCATTCCTAGATCATCCGACATATCTTAACTCGTTGCCTCCAATTGGAGGTCTTAGTCTGAGTTCTAAACCATATTGGGAACCATCGAGTCTTCTGAAGAGCTTCCTCGGTTAGATGGTAGTCAACGTATACGAGAGTCAATATTAACTATGCCAATGTTAGCTTATGAATTGTAAGCCAAGTCTAACTTATAACTTAACTTTGTTGTAAATAGTCCTTAAGATACAAAACTGTAAATAAACGGTGAAAGATTCTATACACTTAAATAGATTTGATTTGATTGTGACGATTGTTGAAACAAGTCCGGAGCTTTGGCTATATCGCACTGTAGCAAGCGATATTTTCACGTTTGAGGATATGTATGTTCCATCGGATCGGATGTCTCAAGACCACCTTTGAAGGGACCTATATGTATGGAGCCCATGTTTTCATGGGAATTCTCACGAATCCACATTGTCATTGTGATACTTATGGAGTTGACTAGGTTTGCAGACCTCAGTGTTATTCTAAAGGCCAGTCAATTTCACCTCGTTAGTGAAGTAAGAAATTTTCTGATGCTCTTTCATTTGAGCGATCCTTGGCTAGTACTTCGAACGTCAGGCCTTACTCTGCTGCGCTTGTAAATTTTCTTTATAGCCACACTATCTTCAATGTGTCAGTTTGGTTCAAATATTAATTGGTACAACCGCTACCACCAAAGACAGCAGGTCCCTTCCAGCTAAACATTGTACACCTACGTGTGCGGTAATAATACAGGCTGCCTTGGTCATTCGTGTGCAACAGGTACTCTGCTTACTTAGGTAGCGCTGTAATCCATAGTGAAGTTGTGTCTCAACCACAAGCCTTTCCAGCTAGCCAGCTGCCTACAGTGCCGCACCAAGTCTAAATCAAGTTGGTTGAGATCTCCTTCCACTTTCGCTCATCACCTTAGATATGGTCGTGTTTTGCTGCGCCGCCTCTCAGGGTTAGACTCGAAGACGTTTTCGACTGAAGCTGTGATATCCATTCGCTCAATATGGTGCAGCCTAACTACAATAGATCGTTCAATCGATGTGAAGAAGCCACGTGCATTACCGCCATGTGCAGATGATTCGCTGCCGGTACAAGCACCGAAGGCGAAAATGCAAATGCAGACTATACAGACCGGCCCAATTTTCAGTCGATGTTTTATACGTTAGTGGACTCCGACGAGCAACTTTCTACAGTTGAAAAATTTCAGTATTTACGCTCCAGTTTGGCACATTCAGCGCTTCGCACCATTGCATTGCTTCGTTGGAAGTTACTTTAGAAAACTATGCAGAGGCGTTAAGTATATTAAAGGCTAGATTCAGTAACAAACGTCTAATTTTCCAGACTCATACATATTCGTGAATTATTGAACTACGAGGGTCAGAACATGGTCTTCGAAATTTTTCGGATTCCGTTAACTCATACTTACGAGCACTAGAAACTCTTGGAAGCAGAGATCAACTCGCCGATGGCTTACTACTGTTTCTAATTGGGAACAAATGGACAAACACAAGCCAGATGGAAGGAAGAGGACAAACACAAGCCAGATGGAAGGAAGAGGCTCCACTTAATGTGATTTCATCTTGGACCGAAATGTCAGCATTTTTAGAAAGAAGATGTCAAACGCTTGAAAATTTGGAAAGCGGATTTGGAAAGGATCTACGAGAAAAGGAAGCAACTTTGAGATTAAGTCTAACACACGCAAGGTACTTTTTACTTCAAGTTCTAGTAGTGCATGCTTATTTTGTAACATAAGTGATCATACCATTTGCAATTGCCAACACTCTATTGCACTTCCTATCGCAAGGCGTATATCTGAGGCCAAACGTTTAGGGCTTTGTTTAAACTGCCTGCGAAAGGGGCATTTGATGAGATTCTGTAATTCAAGAGGTTGGAAACAGTGTAAAGGGCGACATAACACATTGCTTCATTTAGTTAACACCAACCCAGCTGATTCTCAGGAAGATATAGTTTCTTGTCCGTCCACATCAACTCAACTGCCAGGCATATCGTCAGATTGTAGTAATAACAACAACGTGTTTGCGTTATCATCACACTTGAACTTATCTACCAGCCATCCCTCCTCATCTAAGCGCTTTGTATTTCTTGCTACGGCTTCTATTCTAGTTCGCAATAAATACGGAAAATTTGTTCCAGCTAGAGCCTTACTAGATTCTGCCTCTCAGCTACATTTCATAACAACTCGTTTTGATCAGTTATTGGCAGTCAATCAAACAAATGTAGAAATGTCAGTTTGTGGAATCGACACCATAAGCGCACCAGTTAAGTGAAAACCCATCATCACGTTCCGGTCAAGAATTGAATGTTATACGAGTATGCTTCCGTCAATAACTGATTGCCAGCCTAATGATAGTTTGGATCCTAATTGGCTGAACCTACCTAAAAACATCGAATTATCCGATCCACTTTTCTTTGAAGCCAATAAAATCGACTTACTTATTGGAGTTTCATTATTTTTTGACTTACTTTGTGTGGGACAAATTCGCAAAATAAACCTATTTTGCAAAAAACACGTCTTGGGTGGATAGTTTTTGGAGATTGCAACATAAGTAGTGTTAATAAAGTCTTGTTCTCGCGCTTTAAGTGAAGAATCTAACAAGACCTTCGATGATCTTTTGAAAGGTTTCTGGGAAATCGATCAGCCCAGTCAAACTAAATCACCTGAAGAGATTGATTGCTAAAATCATTTCGTCCAATCACACATACGGCTTCCAACAGGCCAGTATGCAGTCAAGTTGGCGTTTAGGTTAATGCCATCCAATTTAGGATTATCATATGATTTGGCCAAGAAAAGATTTTTTAGGCCTGAATCAAGATTAGACCGAAATCCTCAAATTAAACAGAAATATAAAGTTTTAATAAAAGAGAATAAAGAACTTAAACATATGAGCTTAGCAACTCCAAACATACTTCAAAGCAGCCACTATTTTCTACCGCATCATTGCGTCTTAAAGGAAGAAAGCACTACAACAAAACTTCGTTTTCTTCGGCTAAAACCACCACGGGTTTATCACTAAATGACGTTCTTATGGTTGGGCCAACTATTCAGAACTTTATTAAAATTTCGTACGCATTACTTGGCAGAAACAGCCGACATTGCAAAAATGTACCGCTTCGTTAGCATTCAGAGCCCAGATCGAAACATGCAATGTATCCTTTGGCGTGAAAATAGTTTCGAAGATCTTCAAATTTTTACGTTAGATAACGTAACCTATAGCACAGGATCTGCTGCCTTTTTATCTATTCCTCGAGATGAGCAACAAAATTTTCCTCTGGGATCAAAGATAGTACTCACCGACTTCCATGTTGACGATATGTTGACAGGCGCTGATACACTCGCAGAATTGCTGCAAATGAAGGATCAAATAAACTCGTTGTTGTCAGCAGCACCAATTCCAAGGAACTCCTACCCTCGATTCCCGCAGAAGACAAAGAAGAGTTTCTGCAGATAGATGAAAATGATGTCACGAAGGCGTTAGGGCTTATCTGGCAGCCAAAGACAGGTGAGTTCAGGTTTTCAAAGAAGGAATTTTCACCGGCAGGGGCTACAACCAAGCGTTCGGTTGTTTCATCTTTAGCTCGTCAGTATGATCCTTTAGGATTCGTAGCGCCAGTTATTGTTCAAGCCAAGGTATTTGTGCAAACCTTGTGGAAGGAGAAATTTAATTGGGATGAAACACTTCCTGAGCATCTTCACTTATCCTGGCTATACTTTTTGAATGAATTAAGCTCTATAAATAAGATACGAGTAGTACGCTATGCTTTCCATACAAAGGCTACGTTTCAATTGCATGGCTTTGCTGATGCAAGTCAACAAGCATATGGCTCGTGTGTCTACGTTGTTTTTTTTTTTTTTTGTATAATGAGCGACGAGCGTGCGCTCAAAGGGTTTGAGTATCCTTAAGGTGATTGTACACAGCGCGGGCAAAGGAAATTTAGGGAGGAAGAAAAGAGAGGTGCCGATGTACATTGTTTTTAAATGTTTGCAAGTTATAACGACCAGGAAATACAGAATACAATACGGCAAGGCATTCCATAAGCGAGTTGTAAGCTTAGGAACGAATCACGATGTTTTAGAGTACGTCCGAAAATGGGCTTGAGGGTATACTGATGAGCATTCATAGCGAGACGGGTGTTACGGTTGAAAGTTTGAATGGGCGGAATGCTACTGGCGACTTCAGTGGAGCACTGGTGGTGGAAATAGCGATAAAACAAAGTGAGACAGGAGACATTACGTCTGTGTTCGAGGGTGTCAATTGATTGACTGGTATTAGTATCATCAATAAGTTTTATCGCACGGTTTTGAATCCTATCTAGCAGGTGCAGAGATGTTTTAGGAGCACCTGACCAGATGTGGGAGTTGTACTCCAATTTTGGGCGGATGAATGCCTTATATATTGAGGCCAGATCAGAGGGGGTAAAATATTTCTTACATCGCTTGAGGAAACCTAGACATTTCGCAGCATTTTTGACGACATCAAATATGTGGTCATTCCAACGTAAGTTGTCATTGACACACATACCGAGAATGGAAAGTTTTTCGGATTCGACGATGCAAGTGCAATTCATAGATAATGGCTGGGTGCTTAAATTTCGCTTTAAAGACAGCAGACAGCATTGTGTTTTGGAAGCATTAAATTCCACTCTGTTGATAGTTCCCCAATTGGTTATGCTGTTGCTATCGGAATTTAATGAGCTTAGCATACGCTGCCGTTCTTGTACTACAGCGGAAGAGCAGGGCCGTGAGTCCGGGAACGAATATGAAAAGCAGAGACTACTGTCATCAGCAAAGGAATATATTGGATGAGAAGTAGCTGACAAGAGATCAATGATAAAAATTAAAAAGAGTGTCGGTGACAGAACAGACCCCTGGGACACACCAGCATTTATTTTGTGAATATCAGACTTGAAGCCGTAAAAGACAACTTGAATTGAACGTTCCGAAAGGTAGTTTCTAATCCATTGAAGAAGAAAGTCGTCGATCGGAAAATCCACGCATTTTCGACAAAAGAGCCTGATGCCAAACTCTGTCAAATGCCTTAGAAATATCAGGTGCAACTATCTTGCTTTCGCCAGATTGATGTACGCTTTGGTTCCACTTTTCGGTGAGACATGCCATCAAATCACCAGTTAACCTGTTGCTACGAAAACCGTACTGCCGGTCATTGAGAAGTTTTCGTGTTTCGAGATATTTCATGAGCTGACGATTTATCAGCCTTTCCATGACCTTGGAAAGAAGGGACGTAAGTGCAATGGGTCTGTAGGAGGAGAGAGAAGATGATTCGCCTTTTTTAGGGACGGGCTGGACAAATGCTGTTTTCCATCTGCTCGGGAAGAGTCCTAAAGTGTAGGATTGATGAAAAAGCTTACGCAGTGGTTTTGCCAGCGAGGAATAACACCTCTTCAGAAGAAGGCTAGATATACCATCTGGACCAGCGGATTTATGTATGTTGAGATCTTTAAGCACTCTTGCTACTACACGAGTGCGAAAGTAGATTCGTCCCATTGAAGATTCGACGCACTCAAGTGTAGGCGGAGACAAAGCACAATCTGGGAGTGTTGAGCTACCCGCAAAGTGTGCAGCAAGCAGATTGGCCTCATCCAAAGAGCTGACAGCTGGAATGTAATTGTAAATGAGCGTTGGGATGGAGGATGAGGCGGAATTTCTAATGTTTTTGACGAACGACTAAAAATTTTTACTGCCTTTGGGACATTGCAGTATTTTTTGCCTCAGTTTTTGGTCATATTGGAATTTCACACGCTTAAGAAAGGCGTTGCAGTCATTTCTGGCTCGTTTGAACTTTTTTCGGTTCGTTGGTCTTGTAGGACCGGGTTGGTCTTGTAGGACCGAAAAAACATTTCTCTAACCCTGACGGCCTCTTTACAGCTCGAGTCGTACCATGCCTTTTCTTTTGGTTTGATACTCTTCATCCGATGAGGAATAAAGGATCTCATTTTAAAGAGAATAGTGTCTGTGATCATATCAGCAGCGGCATCTACGTCGTTATCGAGGAAGCATAACGACCAGTTAAAATTCCTAAAGAAGCTGTTAAGACCGCTCCAGTTGGCTTTCTCGTATTGCCATACGGTTCTTTTAGGAATTTTTTCTCTAACTGTGTGGTCGGTGTACGAGAAATTAGCTGATATGACACAATGGTCCGACGAGCCTAGAGGGGAGAGCACATCAATGGTGTACTTATCAGGGTGAGAAGTTAAAAACAAGTTAGAAGCGAATGTGAGGATGGAATGGTGCAAGTAATACTTCTATGCTCTAAATCAAGGATTGCTCCGATAGATACGATTTCGATAGCTAGGCTTGAGCGCTGCACTTATTTTACCTATAAACTTCACAGATGTTTTTTGTTGGTCTGACTACATGATTGGTTTTGCATGGCTTGCTTCCCCAGCATGCAACTGGAGCACTTTTGTTGCAAATAGAGTATCAAAAATTCAAGTTTCTACGAAAAACTTTAGCTGGCGGCATATTCGAAGCGATCAAAATCCAGCCGATATTCTTTCACGTGGGATGGGTCTCTCGAATTTATGTGGAAATGAGCTCCGGTTTCAAGGACCTTCATTTCTACTTAAACCAATGCATGAGTGGCCAACGTTAAAACAGTACCATCAACAAGACATACCTGAGCGGAAAACATCGAAACTTTGCTTAATATCGACTAACATAATAGATCTTACTTCTCAATGCAAAATCCTTAACAACTTTTGCCGCTTGGTTCGAACATTTCATCAAACGTTTCATAGTAAACACTACTTCTTATATAAGAGGACTTATGGCCAACTCAGTTCTGTCGAGTATTATATTGGCTTAAAAAAAAAATGCTCTAAGAAATCTCAGTCCATTCATTGACGATTTTAACCTTCTACATGTGGGCGGCAGGCTAAGAACTCGTCACTAGATTTTGATGCTAAACATCAAATAGTCCTTCCAAGGCATCACACATTTACTCAGACGCTAGTAACACACTTTCACATCGTGATCAAACACGCGGGATGTCAAGCTCTTACCGCGATTTTGAGAGAGCGATTTTGGACTTTAGGAGGGAGACACAATATTAGGAGGATTAGAAATAAATGCGTCCAATGTTTTAGAGCACGACCAGTGGTTATAAGTCAGCTTATGGGAGAATTACCATTTTTTCAAACTGGACTCGACTTTTGTGGACCATTTTCATCAGGTCAGGGATCAGAGGAAAGTGTCCTATTAAAACATACGTGAGCCTTTTCATCTGCATGTGCAGTAAGGCTGTTCACTTGGAACTTGCAGCAGATTTGTCTTCTGAATCATTTTAGCCGTACTTCGACGCTTCGTTGCACGCCGAGGAAAACCATACATGATATATTCGGATAATGCCACTAATTTTGTCGGTGCCAATTCGAAGCTGATGGAGTTGAAGGACTTATTTGACGACAGTAAACAAATATATAAGAATATTCAAATGAAATGCGTCGAAGAGGGGATTGAATGGAGGTTCATTCCCGCGCGATCTCCGCACTTTGGAGGCCTTTAGGAGGCCTCAAGTAAAATTGCTAAACATCATTTGCGTCGCGTCGTTGGATACACATACTTGAAAATTGATGAGCTTCATACTTTAATTTGTCAAATAGAAGCTGTAATAAATTCTCGCCCTTGATGTCCCACTTCAGATGATCCAGAAGATCTAAACGCCCTAACACACGCGCATTTCTTGATTGGCGGCCCTTTGAATTCCATTGCAGAGCCTGATTTCACTACGCAAAAAACAAGTCGATTTGTAAATTGGCAGCTGGTCCAGGGCATGCAGCAAACCTTTTGGAACAGATGGGTCAAGTAGTATTTGGGCACCCTTCAAAGTCGCCAAAAGTGGACGTCAACAGCAAAAAATATACGAGCCTTGGTAAGCGACGAAAACTTACCGCCGTTGAAATGGCCGCTAGGTCGAAATGTTAGCACCGTTTCTGGATCCGTGTTGTAGGCATCAAAACCCAAGGCGGCATCATAAGAAGGGTCATTTCAAAGATTATGCATGTATGACATGATGACGACCAATTATTTTTCTTTTCTTATGTTCATTCGTTGTTGATCCATGAAGCAATAAAGTTGTTAGTTTCTTTTCAATTGTCACATTCGGGTTTATATTTTATTCTCTCTAAAAAAAATATTAGAGCGACAGCTCGTATAGTCCATAGTCCATACCCTTCAATATAAACATGACCAAAAATCTTTCTCTCTAAACAGCTTCGTCTGACTGGACCTGCATGATAAGGGTCTTGTATAAAGCCAGGTCTTACGAGAGAGGACTCTGCAATTTTGCGGACTTAGAAAACATCGTGCCTCTTTTATTAGCAACACATTTATAAGAATTCAGCTTTGATATTGAACCTTAACTTCGTCTAGGCCCGGGGGATGGAATTCTCTGCCGTCTTTATCCAGGGTGAACGGTCTTTCCATAAACTCAGGACTGACTTCAATTCTACTACTAGTTGTCTATGTTTATCTTTGCAGCCATTCTAGCTCTGTAGCACTCGGATATTTGTTTTATACTCTGTTCAAACTTCTGAACGTCATTCCTGCAGTAACAGCTCTCCATTTTCATGCGCTTCACGTGCTCCTTCCTTTACTTTCCGAGAAGCCTGCACACTTTGATTTATTTTTGTAGAGCTTACAAGCAGCTCTCGGACTTCTACACAGCATAGCTTTAATTGCATCTTTTTCTTGGCTACATTCGTCATCAAATCAGAGGTGTCCTTGTGACGGGTTTCTGAAAACAAATAACAAGAACGGGCTTCTCTGATCGGCCGTCAACAACATTCTCATATTCTCACATTCTCGTACGGCGGCTAAGATTTTGAGAGTTTGAGGGAAACGCGCTCGGGATAGATTTCAACAGTTTTCTGCTATTGCAGCAAATCAACGTCAAACTTTGTTGGTTTGGATCGACTCCCTTGTACCTGTTATATTCTTATTCATACCTTGGTTGCAACGAGGTAATAATGCAATTTGGCTCCTCGAAAATTTCGGAACTCCAGAAAGAGTGGCTGAAAGAATGTCGTCACAAAATTGCTAAGAAAATACTTTGCGGAACTCTCAGTATCCTTTCGATAGTTACATTATATTGTACATATTATGCAATAAATATATATCGCCCCCAAACTGAAGCCAAACTCTACCAAAGTATGCCAATGACCTTGCTGGCAAAATTTCACCATCTGCACTGCTATCTCTATTAGTGTATGCCTCTGCTTCTATATTTGAACAGCGTCATAGCTAGAAAAGACAATGAGGCCAATAGGTGTTTGCTCTAAAAACCTAAAAATCTCAGGCACTGGTGGGATCTTATTGTGGAATCTTATTGACCAGTTTTATTGCATATGATTGGCGCTGATGGTATATTAATCACAACCAACGGCCATCATCCACGGGATTATGGAATCATAACATAACTCACCAAAGGCTAACCTCACGCTCACGTAAGGCCAATATTTCGTGGACAGAAGTTTTACCAACCATACTGTTGGCGGCCTATTTCAAGAAAGATTCAAGTGCGCCTTCTGCTAGGCACAGAAGGATTTCGTGTACCGACTCGGCGTTGTCCAAAGAAAACCAAAACCATAACATCCAGCAACGACAACCAGAAACATAATAAACAAGGTCCGTAGTACCACGCTTCCATCGCATCGAATACATTCTAGATCCAGTATGTCTTTTTGAACAAGAACTTACAAACAAAACAAAAAACATTTTCCTCTTCATATCCACCTCCATATGTGTCGGAACATCTTCTCACGCCCAATAACTTACTCTCCACAATTCCATACCTTCTCGTCCTCATGAAACTGTATCAGCACCAATTCATAGGTCACAATAGTTCCAGCAACCTAAAAGTACCCCTAAGTTTCACAAGCAATGAAACAAAAATATCAAACAGCAAACTCACCGTCAGGACCAACTTCCGCGTAATGTTAAAGAACTTCATACCAGTTAATGCGACAACATCCTTTGATATCTCATCCGCAAATCTCTCCGCTTCTGGGCACCATGACTCTTTCGGGACACATTTCAACACATCCAGGGGCTCCTTTGAACGATCGTTTATTTCCGCTGAATACAAGGATACCGCCAACGTCCGTCCCAAAAGAAACATTAGTGAAAAATAAAAGTACACCACGTGTGCCACAGATGGCATCTTACTGAAACGAGAGAAAAGTTTGACCTCCCCCCTGGTGAGTTTCCCCGTATTATGACATACTTGATACTCTTCAGCAACTGAATACAAACAAAGTACAAATTGTTGGCAAAGGATAACATCGTTATCATAGAAATCGCATTGTCTACCTCCTCTACCAAGCCGCATATGTTACGATATTGCGTTCGTCGTTCTGACCAAAACTGCACTGGCATTTGCTAACAAAATAAACCCACTTGTCACCTCAACTACTCCAAGCCACTGTTGGTACATACCTTTCCCATTACCTCGACCAAGGTCGTCTGGACCTGGTCAAACAATGACGACAGTCCCACACTGATAACCATGATAAAGAGATCCATGTAGCTCCAGCCGAATGTCAATAAGACATTCTCTATCTTCCCACTCCAGGCTAGCCATGGTGAGTATTCAGTTGAAATGAACATCTGCGGCACCACCGACACAAAATACGACTCTATGGGATCCTCCCGGGATGGGCAAAAGTTTGCAAAGTGTATCGCCGAAATAGTGCTGAGAAGATGCTCCACTGAAATGGAGGAAATAGAGACATCGGTTAATTAGGTAACTCTCAAGTGAAGTGTTTGAGGACATAACTCAACGACAACATCATCGCTACGAATGTAATCATCTTGATACGGACTCCCAGTTGGCCTTTCTCTTTCAAAGACCTATACGGTGGTAGACTACGTTCCACCTTCTCCCAATGTTGCATCAGAACTGGCCAGATCCTAGCCAAACGTAGGAAGCAAACCGTCGCAATCAAAATCGAAATGTGGAAAATAATTGGTTCTGTAAATGAACAACAAGAAACCAATCGAACGAATGTCAGTGGAAATTGAGTGACCACAAATACAGACATCCGTACTTACCCAGATTCCGGAAATCAACTGGACCATCTAGAACCATGTTTAGGGTTAGAGCTGTGTCGACCAATGTTGTAAGCAGGAATAAAAGGCAGTAGATGGTGCGTAAGTTAAACCAAGCAAATGACAGGCTTCTGACGCTGCGGGACTTCACACCTCGCACGGGCATGAGGCAGAAACATTGTGCCATCACCAGAACTGTTGGAGAAGCATTGAAGTAGAATCAAGAAATTCCAACTTAATATCACAGAAAGAAAAGTCATTCGACTGAGGAGAGAATCCATATTAGAACTGCACTCTGAAGTGGTGATATGAAATCGAATTGTAGACTGACTGCGAGGGCCCTGTCAACTTGACTGGCCCAGCTGGGTGGGATGTTGCATACGAGTGTAGTCACGAAAAGTGACTTTGTGAAAAGTTGAGTATGAAACGAATACTTGTGAAACGAATATATGTACGAGTATATGCGGAATTCGTGTCTTTGGCATCCAATCATAAAATCACTCGCCTATAGGCTTAAACGACAACCTTTAGGTCCAGGAGCACAAGGGGAATCTGCAGCCCTTAAAGTGAGAAATAGTACTTTCAAACGTTCATAGTTGACATGCAGTAATGTGGTGCATGGAACTATGTAATTCCGTAGTTATAGGACCTGTCACCAAGGACCTGGACATCCGTTTGCATGTTAACCTCCAGAGCCATTGGTTTCAGGCCGCTATATGACCAGCTACTGAGTGCTGAACAGTTAGTATTATATTGAAAATGATATACATAGATATGTATGTATTAGTTGTATACTGATATTAGGGCAGCTATCAAATTCCTAACATTCAACACTTTGAGATAGATTGCAGGTATCAAGGTAGCAACACGCTTTCCTGTATAACTTTTCACAGGCAGTTCTAATGCTGGCGATACCCAACCTATTTAACGAACCGACATGGAAGCGCCAACACCGTTTTCTTAGTACCTCATCTAGGTTGATCCGTTAAAAAAATTAGGCAAGCTTTTTTTTTTTAAATATCAATGTAAAACTGGTCTCACAATAAGTGAACAAACTCGCTTCATCAGCTCCCCGCGGTGCCAATTGAATAACTATGCATATGTTAGTGAACTAACGACGAACGTGTATCAAGCCTGGCTAAATCAATATAGTTGAACGCTCCTCCAAACTACTCTTGCTCATCGGGATGAACTTGAACCTTGGAATGACACCTCGGATGATATATTAGCACCAATCCATCAAAGAGCCCGAGTGTGTCTCTAGCTGTAACCGTCAATTAAATTTTATGGTAAGGGTTAGGTATATATCTGGTTGACCTGATTGGCTGAATATGAGCCTCAAGATCAAGAACCCTTCGAGAAAATAATAAGAAATATCGTGAGACCCTTAAGTCTCACAAGCCTGAGCGAAGGAGGAATAATACTGATGCAAGCAACAAAACGATAATAACAACTTAACTGTTGACGACTCATGAAAACGTGATAAGGACAACGACATTCGGATATGTACGAGGAGTGTGAAGACTTTTAACAGATCAGGTACTCCTGAACACCTAATGGGTTCAATGGAAGCCCATCCACGAAAAGCGATCTGATGGACGAGTCAAGCCAATTGGAGCGGATTTTTAACTGGTCGTTATGTTTCCTCGACAACGACGTGGATGCTTTGGAATGAGATCCTTTATCCCTCATCGGATGAAGAGTATCAAACCAAAATAAAAGTCATGGTATGACTCAAGCTGTAAAGAGCCTGTCAGGGTTAGAGAAATGTTTTTTCGGTCTTTCAAGATCAACCCAACAGCGGAAAACCGAAAAAAGTTTAAGCGAGTCAGGAATGACTGCAACGCCTTTCTTAAGCGTGTGAAATTCCAATACTATCAAAAGATGAGGCAAAAAATACTACAATCACCCAAAGGTAGTAAAAGCTTTTGGTCGTTTGTCAAAAACATCAGAAATTCTGCCTTATTCTCCATCCCAACGCTCATCTACAATGACATTCCAGCTCTTCAGACAAAACCAATCTGCTAGCTGCACACTTTGCGGCCAGCTCAGCACTTCCATATTGTGCTTTGTCTCCGCCTACACTTGAGTGCGTCGAATCTTCAATGGGTCGAATCCACCTTCGCACTCGTGTAGTAGCAAGAGTACTTAAAGATCTCAACATACATAAATATCCTGGTCCAGATAGTATATTCTTCTAAAGAGGAGTTCTTCCACGCTAGCAAAACCACTGTGTAAGCTTTTTCATCAATCCTACTCTTGCACTTGATATTTCTAAGGCATTTAGCAGAGTTTGTCATCAGGCTCTTGTGTTGAAAATGCGTGTATTTCGGATCGACGACTCTCTTCTTCAATGGATTAGAAATTACCTTTCGGAAGGTTCAATTCAAGTTGCCTTGGACGGTTTCAAGTTCGATATTCACAAAATAAATTCTGGTGTGGCCCAGGGCTCTGTTCTGTCTCCGACGCTCTTTTTAATTTTCATTAATGATCTCTTGTCTGCTACTTCTAATCCTAATCCAATATATTTTCATATTCGTTCCCGGACTCACGGCCCTGCTCTTCGGCTGTAGAACGAGAACGGCAGCGTATGCTAAGCTCATTAAATTCCGATATCAACAGCATAACCAATTGGGGAACTATCAACAGAGTGGGATTTAATGCTTCCAAAACACAATGCTGTTTGCTGTCGTTAAAGCGAAATTTAAATACCCAGCCATTATCCATGAATGGCACTTACATCGTCGAAAAAATTCTGCGAAATGTCTAGGTTTCCTCAAGCGATGTAAGAAATAGTTCACCCCGCCTGACCTGGCTTCAATATATAAGGCGTTTACCCGCCCAAAACTGGAGTACAACGCCCACATCTTATCAGGTGCCCCTAAGACCTCTTTGCACCTGCTACATAGGATCCAAAATCGTGCGATAAAGCTCATAGGTGATGCCAGCATTACCCAGTCATTCGACACTCTCGAACACCGGCGTAATGTCTCCTTTCTCACCTTGTTGTATCGCTATTTTCACCAGCAATACTCCACTGAAATTGCCAGTAGCATTCCTTCGTGTTTTAACCGTAACAGCGGACGTTTGCAAAACCAACCCACTCAGGATTATTAGCCCATTGTGATGCCACGTGGATCTATGATCCTCATACTCTTAGAACCAATGTGAGCTTCTGACGATGCCTAGAAGATTGTTAACGTCTATGTTATTTAGAACGCTTAAGTCATTGTACAATAAAGCTGCACTTAGCAGTTCGAAATAGAGATGGGCATGGACAGAGATGGTGGATGATCATCTCCTCCTAGTCGTCGCCGCTGCAGCTTCTGCAGAAGTTGTTTGTAAAGACGAAAGATCAAACTATTAAAGCTATTCAAATCGAATTTTGGCCAGATTTGTTTGGTCGCCAGACATATTGACGCAACAGTCCACCAAAGATTTGCTCTTCTAATAGCATTCAGCTATAGTTTTAATTTGCACGTAGACATTGGTACACTGGTGATACCTTTTTTCGGGTAGGATAGGTAGATTGGTTCCAATTGTGGTGAGTTCACTATCCTTAACATTCTCTAAAATAAACATAAAGGGTTTTCCAATAGAGACTTGACAATTTTGAATTTAATTTGTGAACGCACTCTTTTACTAATCATCAAACCGTTACTGTGAATTTATTCAGAAAACTCAACATTTTGATCGTGGTAAAGTACACGAACGAGCAACGTCTGCAAATTATAAAAATTTTCTACCGAAATTCGGAGTCGGTGACTGCAACTTTAAGAGCTTTAACTCCAATTTTCGGTCGTAATTCTCGCCCTAGTAGACAGGCAATAACAAGTTTAGTGCAAAAATTTGAGTCATACATATTCGTTGTGTGATGTTGTCGTGTGAGTGAGACAACGGGTTGGTCGAAGTGTTGAAAATATCGCTTCCGTTTAGGCGTCCGTAGCAAACGATCCAAATCAGTCAATTCCACGGCGTTCGGGCATCGAATTGGGCATCGCTCAGACCACATTATGGCATATTTTGCGTAAGGATATTGGTTTACACCCATACAAGATCAAGCTGACTCAAGAATTGAAGCCGGTGGACCATTTGAAGTGACGTACGTTCTCCGATTGGGTTCTGGAGAAGATGCGCCAAGATGATGAATTTCATCGCAAAATCATCTTCAGTGACGAAGCTCATTTTTGGCTCAATGGTTTCGTCAATAAGCAAAATATGCGTTAATGGTCGGGTGAAAATCCACATGTGCTTCATGAATCCCCACTTCATCCACAAAAAATAACTGTTTGGTGCGGTTTGCATGCCGGCGGCGTTATTGGGCCATATTTTCTCGTCGATGATAACGATTGTCACGTTACTGTGAATGGTCAGCGTTATCGCGCCATGATCACCGATTATTTTTGGCGCGAATTGGAAGATATGGACTTGGACGGCACAAGCCACACAGCACACGCTACAATTGATTTATTGAAGAGTAAGTATGGTGAGCGTGTTATCTCAAGAAATGGGCCAGTCGATTGGCCGCTTCGTTCGTGCGATTTTGACTATTTTCTGTGGGGCTACGTTAAGTCATTGGTTTATGCCAATACGCCGACGACGTTGAAAGAGCTCAGACCCAACATTGAACGCAAAATAGCGGCCGTTTCGGCCGAAATGTGTAGCCGTGACGTTGAAAATTGGGTCCAACGAATCGACACCGCAAACGTGCCCGCGGTGGCCATATGAACGAAGTCGAGTTCCATTCATAAATATTTTGATTGTACTTCAAGCCGATAATAAAGTTTTTGATATATCTCAAATGGTTCGTGTTTTATTAAAAAAAAAAGTTGCCAAGTCCTCATTGGAAAACCCTATATGTTATATAGGTGGGTGTTTAACTTCTGTGCCATCTCCCTGAAAGATAATCGGCAGTCAAGAGCGGTTTTAGAACTTTGTGAGATGGAATCCAGGGATTGTCTGAAAATATGGGGATGTACTCGTAATGTTTTACTTCAGCCATGACAGGACTTCTTTAGTCGCCAAAATCTCCGCCTGGAACACGGTACAGTGATTTGGAAAGCGACAACAATCCATATACGAGAAGTAGATTGACTTGTCGTCCATGAAAGCATCTTCCTCCCAGAAGGATCTAGAGGGGATGCTTACATGAAAGTCTTTGTCAAACCAATATTGGGACATGGTGTAATCGATGTCCTCTGAAAGGATTCCTTGTATGTTAAGAAAATTTGAGGGCCCAAATAATATATTTGTCCAACGTGACAGCAGCTATTCGCCTATTAAAAATATCGAGGGATATCAAGTGACACAGAATATCCAGTACCGTGGAAGGAGTAGTAGGTAAGGCTCCGATTATGTGCAGACATGCTGTCCTTTAGACTTTGCTTAGTTTGCTGGTGTTGACTGCATTGTCTAAGACCGTCCGCTAAACACCTAATCGTAGGTGAGAATCGGTCTTATAACCGAGACGTATAGCCAATGTACCCACTGCGGGGATTACTCCCAATCCACAGCGATCCGCCCAATGGGTTAATCTCTTAAGATTTTGCTGTAAGTGTAAGAAGACCTTTGTAGCTCAGCAGGTATTATAGCGTCCGAACTAGTAGACTTGTATGGTTCGAAGCTATGCAGCGTCCACCTTTCTAGGTGATCACCAGGGAGGGAGCCCACATAGTCGTGGCTAATATATGCCCTATGCCAGCCAGTACATACCTTTGGCAGTCTCCAATCAATGACGGTGTCGCTGAGATTAGGAAGTAAGTAGTACGAATGCATTAAGACTACGTTTCGCTAATGTACAAGTTCTCATCTTACATTTGTTTTTCGTATCAAGTGGAACGTATTCAGGTGTCTCAAGTCCACAAACCACTCCTTCTGCAATCAGTGGATGATGTCTTCTGGGTTTTTGATAGGCGCAGAATGAGTGCAGCTGAGATCTTTTTGGAGTGATGGAGAAACCGTAGCATTATTGCGACAATTAACCACAGTGTATAAATGACACTCCGATTATGCTAAAGTTCCGAAGACTCATTTTCATCATTCCTCTGATAAGGTGTCAGGGGTAGAGATCGTAGGCTTGGTTGCCACCTCGGAAAGTTTGAAGTCGTGGCTATTCATTTCAGGAAAGTAGACCGACGCCCCAAAATCTAAGTTTGTATTTGGTATTTCCGTTGAAGGAAGAGTAAACGTTTAGGGTTATGAACTCGAATCCGAACCGAAACATGCCTTTAGTCTGCACCAGGGGATTAAGATATTCCTTATTGATCGCAATTTACGCGCACCTTTAAGGGCGTCTTAGACTCTGAATGACCTGTAAACGATCAACTGCTGACATTCCGAATCAGATTCACTAAAATCAGCCTTATATCAGGACATACCCACCCCAACAGAGGAAAAGGACGTGGCTACCAAGAAAAGCTCCTAGAGGGAACCTATGGGCATTATCCCAAATACGACGTTAAAATTGCACTCGGGTCCTTAACCCGATAAGAGCAGGACACCTTTGGTAGCACGACAACACATCAAGAAACGGACATATTCTAATAGGATGTTCAAGTGGACGAAAGATTGTCGTAGCATATTCCCCAAATCCTATGATCCACTAGCCCACACATGGCGGTCTGATCGGTTCTGATCGAAATATAATAAACCAGATTGATCATATTGCGGTAGAGGTAAGACTCGCGTTCAATATACTAGACGTCCGAACATTCCGAGGCGTCAACATTTAGTCGTAGTACTACCTACAAGTAGCCAAAGTACGAATCAGGCTATCTAAGGTAGTCTAGCGCCAGGAAAATACTGTGAGAAATCTTAAAGTCGGCCAGCTACAATTACAGTAAATCGCCAGAGCCTTTGTCAATCGCGTCTTCCTTAACCTCTTTGCTTCAACAACGTCCAATGGGACGGACCAGTGGTAATGTTACAAAGAAGCCATCAGAAATACCGCCTCCGATACGCTAGGTTTCACTAGGCGACCACAAAGAAGAAACCCCCATGGTTCAACAGCAGGCGCACCATGCAATACTGCGCGCGAGTACGAGTGCCGAATTGACTCATAACAACAAAGTAGTAAACACAAACTTATACTCTTTCCACACAAACTTTCAAAGGTTCAAAATTTTGACACGTCGTCAGATAAACAAAATACATGGTAGTTGAAACACGGTGCGCGCTAAAAATTTTGAAGAGCCACTTCTACCAATTGTTAAACGGCAAAACGATGAAAATACACCTCTCAGACAGGATATAGCATTCCATCCGGACCAAGATTGCAAAAACGTTCCTCAACCTGTCCAAAACGAAATGAAGATGGCTGGATAAATTTAAATCTAACAAATTCTCTGAATCCAACAGTTTATCTGCCGATGATTTGGGAAGGAGCATGCACCAGATCATTTTTAAAATTTGGTCAGAGGAACGTACTCGTAAGCCCGCTGAATGGGATCGGAGAATCAGTCTACAGGGGCATAAGTCTATTAAACGTCGCATACAAGGTCCTTATTTGTGAATGTCTTATGTGTTATGTGAATGTCTTAAATCAATCAATCGTGTGGTTTAGACCTGGTAGATCCACCATCGACAAAATGTTCACTCTGATCTAGATCTCTTCATCGATTATAAGGTTGCATATAATAGCTTCTTAAGAGACGAGCAACTCTAGTCTTGGCATCCTTACCAAACTCGTTCGACAATGGAGTACGCCACCTGTTCTGTCAAATTCGGAAGAAACATCACCAAATTTTTTGGTATTAAAAAGGGTCTCAGACATGGCGACGCGTTGTAATGCGACTCTTTAGCATCGTACTTGACAGTATTGTGCGCAACTCAAAAGTCAGCAACGGAGGCCAGTATTTCAAAAATCTGTCCAACTTGTCCCGTATACAGATGACGTTAAAATACTCGGGAGAAACCAGCGGGATGTCAATGAGTTACATATGTAACATACATATGTACACACTTCATATGTATACACCTGCAATGCTGCGCAACATTGCTGCTGAAACAAACAATGCAAGCAACCTAATGCCGTTTCTCTATATTGACGCTAACAGCTTTGGTGATTTTGAATAAAAGGTAGAGGTGTAGAATTGATTTAGACACCAAACGATTAAGTATAAAAATAAAGAACTGTTTTATTTCCCGTTTCTGAATTGTGTGTTTCATTTCACTGGCGCAGTCGGTTAAAGAACCATAAAAAAAAAAAATTAAATTCTATTAAACGCATATGTATATTGATTTAAATCACAAAAGATAAAACAAAGAACTTTGAATAAATAAAGTGAAAAACAAAAAGGCTGTGTATTAACCTAAAACAAAAAAAAAAAAAACTCAGCCACGTGTAGCACATAACCTAAAATAAACACAAAAAAAAAACTCAGCCAGAAACAACAAGAGAAAGAAGAAAATCCATCCCATCAAGTTTTCACAAACATGGCTAACATCAACGTTTTGGATCTTGCGAAGGAGATTTCGGATTTTACCGGCTTACCGGAGGAGCTTGATCTGTTTATCAAACAGGTAGATTATTTATATGTAAGCGCAATCAAGTTAGATCAGCATTCTTTAGGGTTTTTTGATTTAAGAATTCGCCAAAAAATCAAAGGTAGTGCGAATCTAGTTTTAATTAACAATAAAAATCCGACAAGCTGGTCGGATATAAAACGTGTTTTGATAGCTAACTGTGGAATAGGCGAAAGCGTTGAGGCCATTGTAGATGAAATCAAGATCCTACAATTTGATAACTCTGTAGAAGATTTATTTGAAAAAATCAACCATCTCCTAACTAAACTAAATATAAAATTTTCTCTAAATCCAGATGTTCCTAATTGGTTTAATAGTGACCAAAACGAAGTAACTGTTCTTAAGTTATTCATTAATAAATTACCTACAGGACCCAAACTCATACTTAAGGCTAGGAACCCATCTAGTTTGAGTGAAGCCAAAGCTATATTAATTGATACTGACAATTTTTACAACACACCAAACAGGAACTTACCACATTATACAAACAACAGGTACACTAATTCTTTTCAACTTAGCAATAGACAAAATAGTACATTTCAAAACCCAAGACATTTTAAAAACACTAATAATCCACATGCAGTATATATTCCAAACAATAGATCAGAAAATTATCGAAACACTTACCCACACAGCACATCCCAATTTAGATTAAATAACCAAAATTTTCCTTCTTCAAGTAGTGGCAATTTTAACAATTACAGATCACAAAATCCTAGACCAAATAATAGAAATTTCAACAAAAATTATTCAGGCACATATAGAACTATTCCAAAACAAGAGGAAATGGACATTGATCATCTTCAATCGGTCGAAACCGAGCAGAATGAACAATGCCCCCAATTGGGAAATTTTCAATCAGCCAATCCCGACCTCTTCCCTGCATAATAGTAAAAACTGATTCTGTCCCAATCAAACTGTTAATAGATTCTGGAGCTAGTACGTCCCTTATCAAAAAAAAATTTGTTTCATAAATCTTTTAAAACTGTATTAAACAAACCATTCGTTCTAAATTCAATAAACTCGAACGTATCTGTCACCTCCAAAGTAACAATACCTCTTTTCAAAGAATTTAACAGACCTACATTGAAAATCGAACTACTCGAAACCGAACTGACAGGCAATTTTGACGGCATACTTGGATGCAACATTTTAAAACCATTGCAGGCTAAGATAGATTTTGAGACCTTAAAACTTACTACAAATGGAGCTGTGTTACCCATTATTTTTAACAATTCTTCAACTCAATTAATAAAGAAAGAAGTTCTAAATTTGGAGTCCAATGAAACGGATATTTGTAGGAAAAAACCAGATATTGGAACTATTATTCATAGATTACGACTCGATAATTTAAACAAAGAAGAAGTAAGATCTGTAACATCTATCATCAAAAAGTTTAAGGAAGTATTTTACCTTGAGGGGGACAACCTGTCTTGTGCCGTTAAATACACCCATAAAATCCGCACAAAGAATGATATCCCAATATATTCAAAAGCATATAGATATCCTGAAGCGCATACTTACGAAGTGGGTAAGCAGATTTCAGAAATGCTTACTTCTGGAATAATAGTAAAGTCGTCTAGCCCGTACAATGCACCGATTTGGGTTGTCCCAAAGAAAATTGATAACTCCGGTCAGCAAAAATGGCGCTTAGTCTTTGATTATAGAAAACTCAACGATATTACGGTAGAGGACAGGTTTCCTATGCCCAATATAGACGACATTCTATCTAAACTAGGTAATGCACAGTATTTTTCGACACTTGACCTTGCCAAAGGTTTCCACCAAATCCCTGTTAGCAAGGAAGATAGGCATAAGACGGCTTTCTCAACCTCAGACGGTCACTATGAATTTACGCGTATGCCGTTTGGGTTAAAAAATGCGCCCGCTTCATTTCAAAGGATGATGAATGAAGTGTTACACGACTTCTTAAATAAAATTTGCGTTGTATATTTGGACGACATACTCGTCTTTTCAACATCGCTCCAAGAGCATATCGATTCTTTAAATAAAATATTCAACCGCCTTAAAGAGTTTAACTTAAAGTGTCAGATAGATAAGTGCAATTTTCTAAAGCGTGAGACAGAGTACTTAGGACACATTATATCTGACCAGGGAATACGGCCAAACCCAGCTAAAGTTGATACAATCAAACAAATTAAAATTCCGAAAACAAAAAAACAAATCAAATCGTTCCTTGGCATTACAGGATTCTACAGAAAATTCATTATGGACTATTCCAAGATAGCGCTGCCAATGACAAAATGCCTAAAAAAAGAAGAAAAAATAATCATAAGTGACAGGCAATACATTGAATCCTTTAATAAACTTAAAGCACTCATATGTACTTGTCCTGTCTTAGCATACCCTGACTTTCAAAAACAATTTACCCTAACAACAGACGCTAGCAGTGCCGCTCTGGGAGCTGTCCTCTCTCAACACCAGCACCCAATAGCATTCGCTTCTAGGACCTTAAATTGTCACGAAACCCACTACAGTACCGTAGAAAAAGAACTTCTTGCAATAGTTTGGGCAACAAAGTACTTTCGGCCGTATTTGTTTGGACGTAAGTTCAAGGTTCAAACAGACCACCGACCTTTAGTTTGGTTAAACTCCCTAAAAGAACCAAATTCTAAGCTACAACGATGGAAAATAAAATTAAATGAATTTGATTTTGACATCGAGTACATCAAAGGCAACGAAAATAAGGTTGCTGACTTTTTAAGTCGTATCGAAATCCACCACATAAATAATGATGACGTGAGGTCTGATGTAGCAACAATACATAGCTGCAATGAAAATCTTAATGACCATATATCTATAACAGAAACACCAGTAAACATCTACAAGAACCAACTGATATTAGAAACAAATAGTTTAAATGCATGCAAAACCATAATTTTTTACAAAAGAAAGAGACGATCAATAATTTATTTAAAAGAATATGACGAGGATTATGTCTTAGAATTTCTGAAAGGGCTCTTTCCACTTAAGGGAACTGTAGGTGTCTATTCCAAAAGTGATGATTTATTTATTGGATTCCAAAAAACTGTAGTACAATATTTTTCAAACGCACCAAACATGAAAATTCTTAGGAGTACCAAGCTTTTAGAAGATATTACCTGCAAAGAAAAATTAATAGGACTTATTGAAAAAACTCACATTGATAAAAATCACAGAGGAATTGATGCAACTTATCTGGAGCTAAAAAATGAATACTATTTCCCAAATCTGAAGCTTGAAATACACAAATTTATTAATAATTGCATATTTTGTAACATGTGCAAATATGACAGAAATCCAATTAAGCCAGCATTAATGTTTACAGAAACCCCCAATAAACCTAACGAAATTGTTCACATTGACATGTGGTTTCTAAATAAGGATAGTATGTTCCTTACGTTTATAGACAAATTAACCAAACACGTTTCAATATATCCTATTTCAGACAGAAACTCTATTACGATAGTCGAAATCCTTAAACTCCGTTTTGCGACATTAGGTAAGCCAGTAAAAATAGTTGCCGATAATGAATTTAACACAGCATTCATTAAGAATTACTTAGGCCAGGAAAATATATTATCACACTTTACATCTCCCAATACGCATACAGGAAATTCGGTGATAGAGCGATTTCATTCAACTTTAAACGAACATATAAGGCTATTTAAACTAAACAAAGGGAACAAAGATACGGACGACAAAACACTAGTCTTAAAAGCTGTCGAGATATATAATGACACAACACACTCCACCACACTATATAAGCCTAATGAACTACTTTACTCATCTTTAAGTGAATCGGAATGGGAAGAGCTTAAGCGAAGAGTAATACATTTAAAAACTAAACAAATTAGTAAAATAAATGAAACAAGACAAAATCCTCATGAATATAGAGAAAGGGAATTAGTAGAAAATTTAGGCTTCCATAGGATTAAACATCTTCCACGGTATATAGTAAAAGAAGTTAAAGAACAGGGCCGAACATATTTCAAAGATAGGAGCGGAATAAAACGTGATAGACATATAATAAAAAGACCATTCAAATATCAAAGGTCCATAGAAAATTTAAAGTTTGATAGGACATTGACAGGTAGAGATTACTCAAAAAAGAAAAAAAAAACTGAAAGAACCTAAAACAGAGAATTTAAGATTTGGTATCGTTTGCAGTGGACTCCTCTTTTTGCCTATTCCAAAAGTTTGCCATATTTTGCTACCTAAATAAACTATTAATGTACATAAATATGTAAATGAATAAAATTATAAATGAATTTATTCCTTATTTTATGCGTATTAAAAACAAAATGTAAACTAATTAATAATACAAAAAAAAAAAAACATTTGTAAGCATAAGTTGAATTACCAAATACATATTTATGATAATTTTTGAACACATACATACCATATGTACTGTAGATGCGGTCTAATAGTTTGGCCTACCTATATATGTATGTACATATCGTAATAATTCTGTTTTTTTTTTTAATTTCGATCTTGTTTTGTACACCTAGCCCTAAGAATAATTATGTTCAATATAGACGTAAGTTAATAATATACACACATATCTTATTTACCTGTTGAAAATAACTAAGAAATATATGTATATATCATCACTTTTGTAAACAAAACCAAAAGCCCATAATACCTACTTAAGTTATTTCACATATTAGTTCATACACATATGTATTAATTTACTTCAATTCAAAGCATTGTCTATTGAAAAAAAAACAACAAAAAACGTGTATCAAATCACTATATAATGTATGGAAACATATCGTACACCTGACTAAACTGACAAACCTACCTACTCACAAGCTGGGAGAAACACCACAGTCAACGGTTGCATCGCCATCGTCAACAACAAAATGATCAATTTACATACATACATCCTCGTATATACATTATTGCCTGCGCATGCAAATTCAACTTCCAGTCTTCTCGTCACAATCACATCTTACTAGATTGTTCATACTGCGGCCGGAGGAGTTACATATGTAACATACATATGTACACACTTCATATGTATACACCTGCAATGCTGCGCAACATTGCTGCTGAAACAAACAATGCAAGCAACCTAATGCAGTTTCTCTATATTGACGCTAACAGCTTTGGTGATTTTGAATAAAAGGTAGAGGTGTAGAATTGATTTAGACACCAAACGATTAAGTATAAAAATAAAGAACTGTTTTATTTCCCGTTTCTGAATTGTGTGTTTCATTTCACTAATGGGGCTTTCGTGAGCATTCGGGGACAAGCAGCCAAAGTGGGTTTGGAGGCCAGCGAAAGCAAAACAAAATGTGATAAATGCCGTCGGTGAAAAAGGACAATCAATACCGACGCCTTCGGCAAATTGTGACTATTGATAATTTTGAGGTTATAAAGAAATTTATCTAAGAAGCCTGTGCAGTGAACTCCTTTAATGACATAAGCGCGGAAATTTAACGAAAGTAGCTCTTGCAAATCCCTGTTTATATGCGATAAGAAGGAAATTGAGAAGCAAAGCCCTATTTCGAGCGTTGAAGGAGACAGCACAACAGGACAGGACATGGATGGTGAGGGTATTGTACTCATCATAACGAAGGCCTATATTGACTGTAGAACGTAAAAGTAAAATAAAATAAAAAAAATAAACTACGTGGACTGGTCAGAAGGCTTCGCTATGGATGGCTAGGTCATACAGAGCGCAGAATGGATGCGCTCTATCCCGTAGGATCTCTGATTACAGATCAGTGGGGCAACGCACCTAACCTTAGATGGCTCATGCAGTTGGAAGCGGACCTCAACTAACTTGGTATGCATAGCTGAACGCTAGTAACTAGGATTCGAGCTAGCTAGAACGGCATGTTGGTTGAAGCTCCGGCATCAAAAGTAAATAAGTAAAGTTAAGTTACAAGTACACGACAGTTCAACGTTCGACAATTCAACTTAGACGACGTTAGCCAAAACTCACGTCCATGTGACCAAAATGAAATGAGGATAACAATATCTCAGACTAAATTCAACGAGGTATTCAAAGCTGCTGCAAATGACTTTGTGTATAACATAAACCTACCTTCATCAACAACCTGATTGGTCTCTATCAGTGCGGCTTCAGACCATAAAAGTCCACAATCTACCAAATGTTTACCTTCCGAAGGTCCTGGAAAAAACTGGAGAAGTCCAAACCTATACCTACCATCTTTTTATCGAGTTCAAAGCCATTTATGACAGCATTTATAAAGACGAGCTATACAGAGCCGTGTCTAGTTTTGGCATCCTACCAATCTCGTTCATCTGTGCAGATTGACATGAACAACACTCGCTACTCTGTCGACATCGATAACGACTTAACCGAGACCTTTGCTGTCAAAAAAGGTTTTACACAAGGTGATGATGCCCTGTCATGTGACTTCTTTAACATCAAACTTAAAAGAATTGTACCGAGCTCACTGCAACACCATTCTGCCTACGACTTTCACAGGTATGTGCAAATATTAGCGTACGCCGATTATATTGACATAACTGGCAAAACTCAGTGGGCTATTACCCGGGATTAGCGGTAAATGAGGCATACGAGGTGTTCGGTGGCATCCATTAGTCAGAAAACTGCGCAGCAATCGCCAGAGATGTCTAGGATATGTTAGAGAAAAGCAAACGGACCCCAATGCTCCGGCTTGCGGAGTTTTCGAATAGGATAAGACAATAGAGGAAGTTTTCAGCTTAGAAGGCGAACACAAGTAGAAGGGGACCTCAACCGACTTGTAGTGTGCAAACTGGAGGGAGTTAGTTAATGCTTGGGACTAGGTACCGAACTGTAGGGCCACCTAAAAAAGTGAGTAAGAGTGAAATTCTCAAAAGAAAATCTTCTAATCAAATATCCCTCGTTGAAAAAAAAAACAGTCACATCAAGAACCCGGTGAGGCGCTCAAAACAAATGTTTATACTGCAGGACTGTGAGTCCTTCACGTAACCATCATATTCACACCCAGGCCAGAGCCTCGTCTTGCCTTGGATTGATTTCCTCCCACCAAAAGTTCTTTACGGTTTTTTCTCTTAGACTCCCTCCGCTCCTCCGACCGTATTTCACCCTCTTGCGTATTGAATTTAATAAATGAATTGTTTTAGATAGAAAGACTGTCCTCTTACACTACACTAATTAATTCATTGTCACTAAAGTGAGAAATACAAACCCAGCTTCATGATATTCATTCTTTTGCCAAAAGCCATTAGATCGTTTCCCTTTAGAAACAATTTAAAGAAAAAGACAGTTTCCTCCTCAAGTTCTTAACAATTAAAAATCACCAAGTCGTTCTTTCTAACGACTAATCGAACTTCTTTGGAAAGAAAACTTCAACTTCAACTTAAATCGTGTCTCCGAGAATGTCTTTTATGTAAAGGACCCAATGTTTGTCGTCTCACGAAAGGGAAAATGAAACAACATTAACAGTTACGCGCAAAAGTCATTCGTATGTTAATTAATTTCAATGGCCACTTCACTCCATCCAAACACAGCAATCAACTGCCCTTGGAAAGCTATTCACTTTCCTCGCACAAAGGGGAAAAATACGTATATATTAACGCATCCTTGCGATACTAGCAAAGCAATTCAGATAAACATTCACCCCATTCAGGGTGCTTCCTTACAAGAACCGGCCGGCCGCCGGTTCATCAGGATGTCCTTTTTTCATGGAAAATTTACGATGAAAGTAATTACCTGATCCGATTGCCTCATGGAAACTGCCATTGTAAGTAAAGTTGGCTCGTGTGCCAATTCTTGGATGTTTAAAGCTTCCTGTCACGGGATATATGTAAGTAGACGGCACATCATCTCACAATCATTACTCGTATCTCTACCATCTACAAGTACTATGGATACATACCATTCACATTCAAGAGGCCTTGCCTATTTTCCATTTTCCACTTGAGAATCTTCTCATCTACAATGTTGTATGTAGACCTTTAGAGACAAATTCTTACTATGATACGCTTTAAGGAACAGGAAAATAGTGTCCTTACTTTTGATGGAATCCCAACAGTATCAGCCTTAGTTTGGAGATTCGCTGAACTTTTGATATGATGCCATAGTTCCGTCGGAGATGCTTCATAACGATGATAATTCCGATTTAACTACAATCTATGACAGCACTTTAGCACTGCGTTCAAATCTTTTGCTTCCGTTCACTTGTTTCCTGGGCCGTAGTCATTTCGTTTTTATTCCATTTTTATTCGGTGTCTACTCTCTTGAACGAGTTGTAGCGATAATTGAGCTTTTATGCAAATCTCCCAAATGCGTGACCGGCAAAGTTGAAAACTTAATTACACTAATTGTTTATGCTTTGATTTTCTACAGCGATATGAGAGGTTCTGGTCGTCGTGTTTTTATGTCCTTGTCAAATACTTTGACACCATCACTGCCGTTGTTGTTGTCGTTGTCACAATCAACGACAGTTAGCATTCCATTCCAATGGAACCAGAGTTGATTAATACGGACTTTTGTTTGCTTAAATCGTGACAACGTACATTTTAGATGTGTTAGATTTAGGTTATCAGGGTTCTGGTAGTTCACAGTAGTTCACACAGGACATCATGAAGGAAATATTTTAAAATCGCCAGTCTAATGAGATTTTAATTAGACCAATGGCTTGTGGAGGGGGGTCTAGGTGAGCTCGACGGTCCTTTGAGGAGTCATTTCGTGGCACGTAAAGGATGAGGTCTTCGTATTGTATTTATTTAATTCTGCCAACGAGGTAGGGTGCAGATTAATGGGAACAGATTATTTTCGGTCGCCTAGCAGAAGGCTTATCTAGGTGTGAAGAAGGTGTCTGGGTTCTAGGGTTGGGTTTATGAACTTCTTAAGTGAATTACACTCCTTAAGTGAAGGAGTTGCTGTTGTAATTGCTCGAAAAATAAATGGCGTCTTGGTGGGGCATTTGGGATGGTAAAACAAAACCTCTTTAACTGGGTTAAAGAGCTACAGGCATTCGTATACTCGTATCTTAACCTGACAGACGGCGAAATAATTCATTTTTAAGTTTAAGCTAATGACAATGACTAGACTATCTTTGCAAAGAGGGTTGAGCTAAGGGCTTCATTAAAAAGTCGTTAAATTGATATTATTTACTAATTAGTGATGATGACGTTGAATTATCTCCTAAAAGATTGCCAGGGCGATTTCATGAATGCCTTACTTTGGAAAGTCTAGAATCATATGGTCATAAAATCTCCTCATTATTAGGTCATATAATTGTTCTTAAAGGAGTATTGTGGTACTAGCAGAGATTAAACAAAGCAGTAATTTCACAGGACTAGAGGGCACAATTTGTCAATAGGAGTAAAAGTGGCAAATCCTGTATAATTAAAGTAGTAATGGCAAATTCAATGTTATCATGTCAGAATAAATTTTTCCATGATAGAGCTAAATGCGTCCCTGACCCATTTCCTTTCAGTTTTTCAGTTTTTTGCTGATAGGAGTCTGTCCTTATAACTTAATGGGTTCGAAATCTAAACCTCTTCCATATTCTTCTGCCTCCAGTTCAGAAAGGTTAAGTTAAGTGAGATTTTTTTTTTTTTATAATATATGAGCGCGCTCAAAGGGTTTGTGTTCCCTTAAGGTGATTGTACACAGCGCGGTCAAAGGAAATTTAGGGAGGAAGAAAAGAGAGGTACCGATGTACATTGTTTTTAAATGTTTGCAAGTTATAACGACCAGGAAATATAGGGATCGGCAAGGCATTCCATAAGCGATTTGTTCGGCTTAGGAACGAATCACGATATTTCAGAGAATGTCTGAAAGTGGGCATGAGGGTATACTGATAAGCATTCATAGCGAGACGGGTATTACGGTTAAAAGTCTGAAGGGGCGGAATGCTACAGGCTATATGGAGCAATTATGGTGGAAATTAGCATCTCCTATGCGATTTATCGCACGGTTTTGAATCCTATCTGGAAGGTGCAGAGATGTTTTAGGAGCACCTGACCAGATATGAGCATATATATTGAGGCCAGGTCAGAGGGGGCTTGAGGAAACATTTTTGGCGACATCAAATATATGGTCATTCCAACGTAAGTTGTCATTGACACACATACCGAGAATGGAAAGTTTTTCGGTTTCGACGATGTAAGTGCCATTCATGGATAATGGCTGGGTGTTTAAATTTCGCTTTAACGACTGCATACAGCATTGTGTTTTGGAAGCATTAAATTCCACTCTGTTGATAGTTCCCCAATTGGTTATGCTGTTGATATCGGAATTTAATGAACTTAGCATACGCTGCCGTTCTCGTTCTACAGCTGAGGAGCAGGGCCGTGAGTCCGGGAACGAATATGAAAAGCAGAGAGTACTGTCATCAGCAAAGGATTGTATTGGATTAGAAGTAGCAGTCAAGAGATCATTAATGAAAATTAAAAAGAGTGACGGAGACAGAACAGAGCCCTGGGGCACACCAGCATTTATTTTGTGAATATCAAACTTGAAACCGTCCAAGGCAACTTGAATTGAACCTTCGGAAAGTAATTTCTAATCCATTAAAGAAGAGAGTCGTCGATCCCAAATGCAAATTTTCGACAAAAGAGCCTGATGACAAACTCTGTCAAATGCCTTAGAAATATCAGGTGCAACTATCTTGCTTTCGCCAGATTGATGTACGCTTTGGTTCCACTTTTCGGTGAGACATGCCATCAAATCACCAGTTGGCTTGTTGCTACGAAAACCGTACTGCCGGTCATTGAGAAATTTTCATGTTTCGAGATATTTCATGAGCTGACGATATATCAGCGTTTCCATGACCTTGGAAAGAAGGGACGTAAGTGCAATGGGTCTGTAGGAGGAGAGAGAAGATGATTCGCCTTTTTTAGGGACAGGCTGGACAAATGCTGTTTTCCATCTGCTCGGGAAGAGTCCTAAAGAGTAGGATTGATGAAAAAGCTTACACAGTGGTTTTGCCAGCGTGGAAGAACTCCTCTTCAGAAGAATATACCATCTAGACTAGCGGATTTATGTATGTTGAGAACTTTAAGTACTCTTGCTACGAGTGCGAGTACACGAGGGCGAAAGTGGATTCATTCCATTGAAGATTCGACGCACTCAAGTGTAGGCGGAGACAAAGCACAATATGGGAGTGTTGAGCTTGCCGCAAAGTGTGCAGCAAGCAGATTGGCCTGGTCCAAAGAGCTGACAGCTGGAATGTCATTGTAAATGAGCGTTGGGATGGAGGATGAGGCGGAATTTCTAATGTTCTTGACGAACGACAAAAAATTGCTACTGCCTTTGGGACATTGCAGTATTTTTTGCCACATTTGTTGGAAGTATTGGAATTTCACATGCTTCTCTAACCCTGGCAGCCTCTTTACAGCTCGAGTCGTACCATGCCTCTTTTTGGTTTGATACTCTTCATCCGTTGAGGAATAAAGGATCTCATTCCAAAGAGAATGGTGTCTGAAATCATATAAGCAGCGGCATCCGCGTCGTTATCGAGGAAGCATAACGGCCAGTTAAAATTCCTAAAGAAGCTGTTAAGACCGCTCCAAATGGCTTTCTCGTATTGCCATACGGTTCGTTTGGGAATTTTTCCTCTAACTGAGTGCTCGGTGTACGAGAAATTAGCTGATATTGCACAATGGTCTGTGGAGCCTAGAGGGGAGAGCACATCAACGGTGTACTTATCAGGGTGAGAAATTAAAAACAAGTCTGGGGTGTTGGCGGTATCAACGTCTGGTATTCGCGTGGGCTCATTTACAAGTTGCGTTAAATTGTTTTCTGCAGCGAAGATCTCAACACACCGTCCTTCGGGTGTTGTCTGTCCAGAATCTCGAGCCATCCAGAATTATGTATATTGAAATCGCCCGCTATAACGATTTCAGTATGAGGATACAGGGATACAGTTCTTTGAATGGAGAGACAGTGCATCAAGCAATAGTGAGTAATTTGCTTACGGAGATGGAATTTTAATCACATGAAATTGAATTCCGCATTGGAACATGGATCACATTGCGGTGGAGTTTGGTAAGCTACATCACTACGCACGTAAATCGCGAGACCGCGGTGAGAGAAGAATAATGGTACTAGTTCGTAGCCAAGTATCTTCAGATCAGAATGATCTGAGAGGTGTGGGCCAAAACAGCTGGTCTGTACTTACAGACGTGGACGTAGGCAGAAAAGTGATTACTTTTTAGCACGCGTATATTGGCTACGTCTACCCTGAATTCCCTAGTCATAATCACAGACAAACACAGAAAACACAAACACCGACGATACTAAGCAAGGCTGCGAAGTGAAAATTCTGACATTGATTTACCGGTTCAAATTGTTGTAGGTGTTATGCCCTTACAACAATATGAAATAATGCACCAACAAAATTTTCACTCACAACCCGCTATCCATCAGTTGTTACATACACTCAGCCACTGCCCGTACCGTATGGTAAATACAGGAATGGCAGTGATTGAGTGCAAGCAACAGTACTTCGACCAGGAGCGAGGTGGGATATCCGCACTGTGTTTTTCTTTTTGTTTACATAGCACACGATAATTTGCGAGTGCACTGGTTGACTTTTGCACTCGTCGGTGGTCGACTCGGTACTACTAGTCGAGTGTTATCCTTGATACATTTGTAATTTATCCTTCTGCAGAGGAGCCTTAAGCTTAACGGGAAAGCTTTTATATATAAATGTATTAATTGTTGTATCTTGTTTGGCTTTTCGCACGTCCGAGTGTAGAACTTCTTGTTGAGATTTTTCACCAATATGCGAGTATGTTACTATTCTGCGTTAGCGATAATGTAAAAAGGTATGAAATTTGCTGTAGGCCACATTTATGTCCACCTCTCATTGCCTCTGGTATTAAGTTCTCTCCATCTAGTAAAATCCTTAAAGCATCTGCTTCTACTGCAAACAGGTAGGAATAAATCAATGCCGATTTTAAACCAAGGAATTGAAATGACCTCGTGAGGTTTTAATGACTCTCTTGAAATTGCATTCCTGTGACGAATATAGGTTCACAATTGCTGACGACATTTTCAATATCATAATTTATGTTTGGCCAAAACACATAGTCTTTAACTAAATTTTTAGAACGCTCGATGCCCACGTGACTTTCGTGTACAAGTAGGAGCAATTCGTGACGCATAGACTTTGGTTAAAATAGGGCACAGATAGTTGATCAACCGACTATTTAAAGATAGGTCAACCATTTTGATGGTATTTTTTGACTAGGCAAAAGTCGCACAACGAATTTCGTTTATTTTCGATTCGGTTGCGGACAAAGTTTTAGTGAGAAGATTGCAGTGTAGACGTAATAATTGGTCAAAAAAAGAGCTACTCTTGACAAAGTATCGGCAAAAAAAATATATTTCCCTGGTTTATAGACTACATCTAAATCGTAGGACTGAAGACGAAGTAGGAACCTCTGCAATCGCACCGGTATTTTATGCAGAGGACGTCCAAATAAATGGACTAAGCGTTTGTGATCCGTCTCGACAACTATACCATATGTCGACCAAAGGTGTATTGATGAAATTTTGTGCAACCGAAAAGGATTTCGAGAAGCTCCATCTCAATTTGAGCGTATTTTTGTTGACATGAGGTCAGCGTGACAGAAGCATATGTGATCGGAGAGGAATCATGAGAAATGACTGCACCTAGTGCGTTCTTAGATGCATCTAAAGACAGAGAAAGAGGTTTTTTCGGATTGTAGTATGTGAGAACTGGTGCTTTGCAGACAAGACTTTTCAGATTCTCGAATTCTTCAGCATGTTTAGTAGACCAATGCCATACAATATCTTTTCGCAACAGTTGACGCAGATTTGAAGTTTGCGTCGACGAATTTTTAACAAATGATCCTAAATAAATTACAATTCCTAAAAATCTTTGAAGGTCAGACACATTTTCGGGACGCTGCATTTCGCAAATGGCTTTTAATTTATTTTCATCGGGACGTACCCCTTTCGGACTGAACACATGACCAATGAATTTAACTTCGTTTTGGAGAGATTTAGATTTAGATAAGTTAAACTTTAGCCCTATTGACTTTGCTCTCTCGAGCACTATCTTGAGCGTTTTATTATGCTCTTTGATGATTGATTCCAGTACTAGAAAATCTTCCATATATTGTATATAAAAATATTTTCAATATCTTCAAAGCTTTCTTCTTCCTGAATCCGGGGATCCAGGCACAATCGCAGTTTTCCATTGGATTTCTGAACTAACACAATAGAACTTACCCATTCAGTTGGTTCCTCGACTTTGACAATTACTCCTACATCTTGCATTCTTTTGAGTTCCTCTTTAAGTGGCTTCATGAGACTGAATGGTATTCAATCAATCAATCACTGGCTCGACATCGGGTTTTAACTGCAAATGAATTTTCCTTTTTAAGCAACCAAGGCTTTGAAATTGTCGGGAAGTCCATTTTTTTTACTTGAAAAAACTAATTACTTTCACTTTTACCTTCTTCACAATGTAACTCATTTACACGTCTAATTAAATTCATGTTGATACAGGTTGGTAATCCTAATACTGTATGACAATCAGTTTTAGATATATAGGGTTTTCCAATAAGGACTTGACAAATTTTTTTTAAATAAAACGCAAACCATTTGAGATATTTCAAAAACTTTATTATCGGCTTGAAGTACAATCAAAATATTTATGAATGGAACTCGACTCCGTTCATATGGCCACAGCGGGCACGTTTGCAGCGGTCGATTCGTTGGACCCAATTTCCAACGACCCGGCCACACATTTCGGCCGAAACGGCCTCTATTTCGCGTTCAATGTTGGCTCTGAGCTCTTACAACATCGTCGGTGTGTTGGCATAAACCAATGACTTAACGTAGCCCCACAGAAAATAGTCAAGCGGCGTTAAATCGCACGAACGAAGCGGCCAATCGACTGGCCCATTTCTTGGGATAACACGCTCACCATACTTACTCTTCAATAAATCGATTATAGCGTGTGCTGTGGCTTGTGGCATCATCCTGTTGAAACCAGCAATTCGGGCCAAAAATAATCGGTGATCATGGCGCGATAACGCTGACCATTCACAGTAACGTGACGATTGTTATCGTCGACGAGAAAATATGGCCCAATAACGCCGCCGGCATGCAAACCGCACCAAACAGTTATTTTTTGTGGATGAAGTGGTGATTCATGAAGCACATGTGGATTTTCACCCGACCAATAACGCATATTTTGCTTATTGACGAACCCATTGAGCCAAAAATGAGCTTCGTCACTGAAGATGATTTTGCGCTGAAATTCATCAACTTGGCGCATCTTCTCCAGAACCCAATCGGAGAAGGTATGTCGCTTCAAATGGACCATCGGCTTAAATTCTTGAGTCAGCTTGATCCTGTATGGGTTTAAACCAAGATCCTTACGCCATAATGTGGTCTGAGCGATGCCCAATTCTTGAGAACGCCGTGGAATTGACTGATTTGGATCGTTTGCTACGGACGCCTGAACGGCAGCGATATTTTCGACACTTCGACCAACCCGTTGTCTCACTGACACGGCAACATCACACAACGAATATGTAAACTTGTTATTGCCTGTCTACTAGGGCGAGAATTACGACCGAAAATTGGAGTTAACGCTCTTAAAGTTGCAGTCACCGATTCCGAATTTCGGTAGAAAATTTTTATAATTTGCAGACGTTGCTCGTTAGTGTACTTTACCATGATGAACATGTTGAGTTTACTGAATAAATTGACAGTGACAGTTTGAAGTTAGTGAAAGAGTGCGTTCACAAATTAAATTCAACATTGTCAAGTCCCTATTGGAAAACCCTTTATAAAAAATTACAACACTTTCTTTATTCTTGTAAACACATGGAATTCCAATTTGTCCAATAACTGGGAGAGGTTCTTTACTAAATGTAAGAATACGACTCTCTGTAGGCTCAATATTACAGACTTTTAGTCCAAGTAGACCGAATGTTTTATCTGACATCACGTTACCCTGTGTGCCGGCATCTAATTGACACTTGAGCTTTGTACCGTTAATGTTTAAGTATATATGTAGAATTGCTAAATTATTCAATTAAATATCCAATTAAATAACCCATTAAGTCTTAAAGTAGTTTCAGATCATCAATCGCTGAGCTGCGCCCGATATAATTAATCTCCAATTTCAGCAACATGAGTGTCGCGCATTTGTTTACATCGAACCAGTTGTTCGGGGTTTGTTTACTCTTGTTGATAGTATGAGTCGTCGTCCACTAAGTTGTTTACATTTGACCCAGTCGTTTGGGGTCTATTTACTCTCGTTGAGTCACGAAGGTAATATTGTTTATATTCGACATGAATGAGTTGTGACCTATAAATAAAAGCATAAAAGCGGATGGCGATGTGGGCATTATTATCTTTCGTGACATAATGACTCCACTAAAGGTAATAGTAGTCGTGATTGGGATATGCTGTGGTTGGATGGTGCTAAGCCTGGGGTTAAAACTGTGGACTTGAGGGACAGACGACAAAGCAAAGAGGAAGTCTTCATCGAGGTGCAACAGCGCACAGTCGGGTGCGGCTCAGCGGTTCGCGAGCAAATAATTGTTTTATTTTGTTCATAAATATTCTATAGAACATATGTAATAAATCTATCATTTTTATATATCACTTGTGTTTAAAATCATTTCCTACATATATCCCAAGATAATGACGATGATGACGTTTCAAGAAGACCCATGAACAGAACTTCGCACTCTGATAACGTCGTTTCGGACTCGGCTTCGACATTACGGATATACTCGTATAGATTGAACCCGAACATTTTAGCGTAATGATTTTTTTTTCCACACTTGTTGCATGTAACTCCTGCAGCAGGACACCTGTATTTCTGCGTTTTAGCGCACCTCGGGCAAATGTTAGAGTTGTCGGCTTGATAATTGTGGAGTGATGGCTGAGAAAGTTGTGGGGAAAATCGAGATGATTGTACTCCACTGGTTGATATGGGCGGCTGGTATGATTGGTGGTGTGCGTGTGACTGCTGCTGTTGGTATATATATTTTTTTATTTTACCTATTGTACGATTATATGACTGCTGTTAGACTTCGAGGTGCTATGTTTGTTGAGAGCAGCTATGCTGTAGTGGAGCTGTTTTATTGTAGAAGTTGTTGTGAGTGCTCCTTAGTTATTTCACATGATCTTGCGATTTCAACGGCTATCTGCAACGGGATTTCTCCTTTGTTGAGTAGACGTTCCTTTATATATGTATATATAATTTGCGTGCAGCCCACATACAAAAATATCTCGTTCGAGTCCCAAACTCACATATATGAGTCGATGCTTTCGTCCAATTTTTGTGAACGTTAAAAGAAATTATGTCGCTCCATAGCTATGTTTTTTTCTTTGGGCAAAAAGTATTTATCGAATTTTAAGATTAAGTCTTACATAATTCACCTGGTCCAAGTCTAAGTTGAATGAATCAAATATTTCAAGTGATTCTGCGCCCATGTAATGTAATAGAAGATCGACTTTGCGGGAACTTGACTTCCAGATTTGTAGCTCGCATAAAAACTTTAAATTGATTAAACCAGTACTTCCAGGTTGTGGCTAGACTTATACTTTTAAGATTAATGTTTGGAATTGACGAAGAAAAACTTTGGGAAGGTGCAGCACTACTTTGAACAGTTATCGCACTGGGTAGTGCCGGCTCTTTGTTGTCTTTTGTAGCCATTATAATGTTTCATCTGACACCATGTTCGATTAATAAAATATTTCTTTGTAGTTCACTAGTTCATTATAGACTGGCTAGTAAGAGGTAGGAGTAGGAGACATTTTAGAGTATATACAAGTACAAGATTAGGGTATAGAGAGAAATATATATATACATAGGCATATTAATATACATACAAGTGTATTTTACATTACACAACACCCAGCACACTTAAGCGCTTGACAAAAGCGTAATGCCCCGTCATTATCTCATCTCAGTAAGCATCTGAGGACAGCAGGAAAGCCGCTAACCTCTTACAGACGTCGGGAAGCATTCGTTTGGTTTGTCGGCAATTTGGAGAGTCGTGCCATCTGCAGTTATTCTCATATGAAACCCATATGTCAATAGGAGCCCTAACCGAGAACGCAGACAGACCGTTGGTTTGAGTCATTTATCTTTATCAGCGATTTAATTTCCCACGATACCATTGTGACCTGAGAGCCAGTCCTGCATTTTGGATGTAGCTTGGAAGTTATAAGAGTTCTCAACAAGGCTTTGAGTGAAGTTTGGCTGTCGCTAAAGATGCAAACGCTTCGCTTTCAGTATTTCTTCTAAATACAGTTCATTGCAATCACAATTGCGTGTATTTCCGCTTCGAAGACTGACGAAAAGTTTCCACACGATGATCCGCATCCTTAACCGGCTTTCTAGTCATCTTTGAAGACCTGACTGCATTCCCTCCCCGAGGAAGACCGTTCTTTAGAATCTGGTAAAAGCAGCAGTGAAAACTTTTGTTAAAACTTTGTTCCACCAAGAAAACGATGAGTCGCTCAAGATCCATTTCCATGACCTCCACTTCAAAGCAGACAGTATCTAGGCATATTCCACCAGATAGTTCATGTACATTACATGCATATCTGCATGAGTGCAGCTGTTGGAACCCTCAAATCACATACGAGTATATGCTGCAGTCTACATCTGCAATCAGGGTCCTATTCGCCAGAATTGGTCTTATCCGCAAAACTAGTGATTCTTCTATATCATGTCTGGCCGTCGGTTCCATTCAAAATTGCCTGCTCTTAGTTTTTAACATTTTAAGCGTAACTTAACTGCTCTGCTGCAACTTTAATAATAGGTGATTCCAGTATTCCTGTATTCCTCGCATTTACGAGCAGTCTAAAGGAACTGAAGTATTGGGATTTCCTAACATACTCACTATACATCTGCGTTTCGTGGCATCCTGGCTAAATACGTTAAATCAAAACATTTACGGGGGGCCCACTCAGATATACCATATATCGGAAGCGAACTAAAGCAGACAGGTTTATCTTGCTCGGAGTTTATATTAAAAAAGAAAGAGTGTATTTTAAGCCAATTAAAAAATATATAGTGTGAAAAAGTAAAAGTAGGAGACTGTGTCTTATTATTTGGCGCTTATTACATAAAAATCGTGTCGAAAATAGTGCTAAAAATCATTTCAAAGTTTTCTAGTTTTGGTATTTTCTCTTTGTTTTTAAAATAAATTATTTTTCCCGTAAGCTCTGTTCCTGTAAATACAATAATCATGCATGTGTGCAATGAGTGTCTCGTTGAACTCCCCTGCGAAGGGGATTTTGTGACATGCCATCGGTGTGATCGTAAAATGCACTTTGGATGCACCAGGGTCTGTCTAAATGGCAAAGAAAGAGAAGTGGAGGTGTGTTACCTGCAAAATGGAACTACAAAATACTGTAGTTGATGCTACATCAAAATCTGTATCGGTGGCAACTACCCTAAATCACCCACCACCGAAAAGAATGAGACGCTTCTCGTTCACGCTTCTAGTTCACCTGATGTCAATGAACATCAAAATGCACCAAACACCACTAGAAAATCATTTATCCAAGAAATAAAATTAATGAGAAAACAAATGTCGGAAATAAAAACCAGCTGTGAATTTGTTGCAAGTAAATACGAACAAATTAACCAGCACATGGCACAAAATAATAATATCCTTCAAAAGCTCTCCGAAGAAATCAAAAAAATAAAAGAAAACAACCAACTAAAGTTAATACACTAGAGCAACAGATACTAAAAAACAATATAGAAATAACAAATATTCCACCTACGATTGACGAAAACTTAACCGAAGTTGTTAAAGCAGTCGGAAAAACAACAATTGACATTTCCAGAACAAAACAAACGAAACCCAAACAAATCTTCGATAATTGCATCTCTTACTAACTATGTGTGCGTGCAAAACAAATATGGTACTCGTATAATTAATAATGCAAAGTCTGCTCGCAAAATCGAATTAAAGAAGATTAGGGAAAATAAAAACAACTATCAAAACAGAGAGTCAGAAAGTGACGCACATGTATTCGTTAACAATCTGACTGACAAACAAGCTGACTCCTACAAATAAACATTTACTCTGGATCGAAGGTTTTTGCGGTTCTTTTTCTTTTGGAGATTGGCGTTTCAACCACGTTTTCTTTTTATACTGCGGAATAAACTTAATTTTTTAAAGTAACACGACACAGTGTTGCGGTTGAAATAAGTTTCTTTTTGCTTTTTTTTATTTCTTGTTCTTTACGCGAACAGTTCTTTAAAAAAATTAATGAATTTACTCGCAAGTCAACTATTCGTGAATTTCTTCGAACACTATTATGCCGCAAAATCATGCTACTTCAACGCCAAATCACAATTGTCAGGTTTGCAATGAACCCGACATTCCCGAAATGATCCAATGCGATAAGTGTAATCTTTGGTATCACTTTGCATGTGTGGGAGTCAGTTTAGCAGTGGCAGACGTGAGCTTTAAGTGTGAGGGATTTTCAGCGAATATTATCGGCCTCGAATAATCAAGACAATGTTTCCAATGACAAGTCCTCAATATCAAGCCAGTCCGCAGGAAAGAAGAAGCAGTTGCTTTTACAACGCTTGGAGGAGGGGAAATTGTTGCGAGATAAAAGCAACCAACTCTACCTTCAACAGAAGTATGAAATTCTTGCTCAGGACTCAATTTGTGTCGCTCATGTTTGGGAAGACATCCATATTCACGCTGTAGAGCATCAAAAATATGTGAAATTAGTGGATGTCAAGCTAAACACCATCCCCTCCTGCACAATTATACAAAGTTTATCTCAGCCAGCAGCGACGGTCCGACAAACGCAGGTGTATTTACCCATGAAGCACAAACCACGTTCACCAAAGTGCTTTTCCGAATATTGCCAGTGACGCTGTATGGCAATGGGAAATCAGTTGATACCTTTGCGTTTTTAGACGGAGGATCGTCCTTAACACTGTTGGATGAAGAATTGGTTGCAAATTAGGACTTTCGGGACGAACGGAGGAATTCTGCTTGAGGTGGACAATGGACATCTGACACCACACGTATCGAGTGCAGTTCCCAAATCGTTTCTCTTGGAATTGCAGGAAAATGCGATGGCAGTCGTAAGTATCAGCTTAAGCATTGTGCGTACTGTGCGCAGCAATACCCGTATTTAGCCAATCTACCTATTCCATCATATTAACAAGCGCAGCCAAGAATTCTGATTGGAATGGACAATTGGAAACTGGGTGTTCCTTTGAAGGTCTTCGAGGACAGCTGGTCACAGCCAATTATAACCAAAACCAGACTTGGATGGTCAGTCCATGGCCCTGATACTTGCAAAAAAAATGAAGATACTACAGATTCATCTCGAATTCTTGTGTGTGAGTGCAATGCCGACAGAGAACTTCACCAACTTATGAGCGATTTCTTCTCAATAGAGAACGTCGGCATTCGCATTCCTACCCAGCAAAAGGTCTCCGCCGAAAATCTTGGAAGATACCTGCGTACGCATCGATGGACACGTTGAGGTAGGTCTACTATGGAAATTCTATGACATTTCCAAATAGTCTACCCATGGCATGCCACCGATTTCATCACTTGCAAAAGAGAATCGGAAGAGATGAGAAGCTCCGTAACAATCTGGACTAGCAGACCAGCAGCAGACAAATCTGGTAGCAAAGGACGCGAGAAAGTTGTCGATTGAAGAAATGAACATCAGATATGATCGAGTTTGGTATCTGCCGATTTTTATAGTTCGGAATCCCAATAAACCCACAAAGGTTAGATTACTTTGGGACGCGGCAGCGTGAAACGATTTTCTTTTGAAAGGCCCCGACCAACTGGTACCCTTGACAACAGTCTTATGTGGTTTTCGGTGTGGCAAGATCGGTATTTGGGGCGACATTGCAGAAATGTTCCATGAGGTGCGAGTACAAGAAGCTGACAGACATGTACAACGGTTTCTATGGAGTGCAGCGGATGACTTTCAGAATCCTAGTGTTTTTGAAATGAACGTTATGACCTTCGGGACGGCTTCACTACGTGAAGAACCGGAACGCTATAAGCTTCGTAGCCAGCAAACCAAGGGCAGTGGAGGCCATACTGGAACGCCACTATGTTGATGATCTCATAGATAGTGTGAACACTGAAGCGGAGGCAATTCAACTTGCGGAAGACGTCAAATATATCCATCAAAATGCTGGGTTTCACATTAGAAACTGGATGTCGAATTCGGTAGCTGTACCTGCAGCACTTGAAGGAGACCTAACAAAGCATTTGATGTTAACGAAACAACTTCAAAGGAAAAGGTCTTGGGGCTTTATTGGTGTACATCGACTGAAGCCTTCACTTTCATTCTAAAGTTTAACCGACTCAAACGGGATGTTCTCTCCGAAGGAACAGTGCCGACTAAGCGGGGGATTCTTCAAATTCTCATGTCGGTTTTTGACCCCATGGGCTTTATATCGCACTTCCTCATTTGCATCAAACTATTACTGCAGGAGATTTGGAGAGAAACAATTCAGTGGAGAACGCTACTGCAAAACGTGACGGAGGTGAGAGTTCCAAGGTGCTACTCTAAACTACTGAATCAAGGAAATGTGTGCGTGCAATTGCACACCTTCGTGGACGCAAGCGAAAATGAATACGCAGCTGTATCTTACTTCCGGATAGAGTGCCACGACAACATCGAGTTTCAGTTTCAGTTTTAAATGCATTTTATTTTCTTAACACTAACTCTTACATTCTAACAAAAAATGCTTAAATGCTAGCTTACAATTACTTAACAATCTTATACTCGTACTAACTTACTGGCCCCACACAGGCACTCTAAGCTACTCTGAATACTTATATCTATGTCTTTCGACTTCATTTACATTTTACTTATAAATACTTATTTTCTATACTTAAAGCTAAGAAAAATCAGCCTTAGCCTACCTAACCTAAATGCACAATACACACATAAACACACATAGACATTATACACAATCATATACATATATCAGTATACACCTTTGTATACGCTGATATATGTATATGTTTCTTAAATGCTAACCTAAACCTATGTAAGCCGGCCATCGCTATTTACTGAGAAAATAGATTGGTCAGCTCTGCGTCATTAGTGAGGCTGTTCCGTAATTGACAAAAACGACGACGAAACATCTTTTCCATCATTCAACCAAAAGAAATGCTGGTGCTGCCGAACGACATCACTCTTATCGCGATTCCCCACCGCTCTACTGAACCTGAGGCGATCCACACTGCCGTGTGCGACGTCTCTGCTGTAGTTGAGTCGCCTGTCCCCAGCTGTCCGAGCGACATGGAAGATTAAAGGCACCGCTGATCTATCCTGGATCAACCCTATCTGATCTAGGTAGAGGAATGCTTCCGGTGGAACGAAGCCGTCTGAGCGCACACTCTCGTGGTAAAGGTAATTGGGGTAGTAAGCCCCAGTTATCAGGTTATTCGTCGAGGTCATTGCTCTTGCAATGTGCCTTCGAGTCAGCTTAATTACGAAGTTGTCCACTCGTATTAGGTTCGCCCTGTTGTAAAGGACCTCATTAGGATAAAATTTCTTGTACTCCGACTCTGGTGTTCTGTACAAGCGAAGACAAGCCCTCTCAAACACCCGAATCTTTTCCATTAAGCTTGCTCGTACATTGAACCACACGGGACAACCAAATACCAGCATGGGCCTAATAAGGGCCATGTAGCAGATTACCTTTACCCTCGCATCGAGTTGGCTGCTATAAAACAGTCTCTTTGTAAGGGCAAAAGCACCTTTAGCTCTGGCCAGAGCAGCATCTACATTTTTGCCAAAATACAGAAACTGATCTAGCCAGATCCCAAGGTATCTGACTACATTTCGACAGGCAAGAGGCTGTCCGTGCTGTCCAATAATCGAAAACTTTCGCCAATTTTTTCTGGTATCCCTAGAGGCTCCAGATAACGGCGTCCTAAAGAGAATGGTTTCCGACTTCTGAAAGTTGATTTTCAACTTCCAGTCATCGCAAAATCGTCTTATCTTATCGAAGTCACGCTGCAAGAGAGTATTAATGACCTCGATTTTTGGACCTGCACTGTACGCTACCACATCGTCTGCGTACGCAATAGTATGGGGAAGTGAACCTATCAAGTCGCTTGTATAAATGTTAAATAGGATCGGCGAATTGACCGCGCTTTTCTGAAGACCATTTTTAATTTGAAATATTCCAACAGAAGTCACATCGCCATTCTTCACGATGAACTGTCTGTTGTGTAGCATATTATAAAGAATGTACAAGAGTGGTTTACTGATACCCAGCCTAGTCAGCTTATAGAAAAGACCCTCTAACCGTACGGTGTCGAAGACCTTCTCCAAGTCAACAAGGCAGGCACCAGTGCACTGTTTCTTGCCTTTGTTCCATTGGATATCAGAAACCAGTTTAGACGCAGCATGTGAGATATCATGTCCCGCCTTAAAACCGAATTGATTATCCGGAACTATATGTTTGTCCTCAACCCACCTAGTCAGAGCTCTATTGATTACCCTTTCAAAAACCTTGCTGATATTCGGAAGGAGACTTATCGACCGGAGATTCGCCAGATTGGATATATCCTTCCCCTTTTTGGGGATAGGTTGAACCACCGCCGTTTTCCAATGCGCTGGATAATGTGCATTATTCATTGCATTATTAAACAGGGTGGTGTAAATGTCCACCGATTCTAGAGGAAGATGTCGAAGCACGATGTTCGGAATACCATCGGTCCCCACTGATTTCTTAGCCCTGATTGTGTCGAAGATCTCACGGAGTTCTTCCTTCGAAATGAACGGGGGTAGGTCACCTTCTCTGGCAATGACATTATTGGCCGTATTTTCGTCGCTGAGCCGGGTGAAACCAGAGCCCTCGGATCGCCAGTTCCCTATTTCATTTCGAATGCAGAAGTCGTGCCCCAAGACGCGACTGTCCAGGTCATAATTAGGGCCAATGATATAAATGGCCTTGTATACTTCCTGGAAAGTCGCCCCTATGGTCTCAACCTTCTCCTGCGGATCCTCGATCACAAAGAAGGCGTCATCATCAGCGGCCTCATTTGGATCAATACCTGCTATTGTCAGTAACCGTTCGTTGTCTGTTGTCCGGGCTATTTTAAGACACTGAAGGTCGTTTTGATTTTTTCTCCGAAATAGTTTATTTATTTGCGGAAACATATTCGGGTTGCTGGTGTTTACAGCCCGAACCTTGTTGTTCCAATACAAACTTACAGAAATTCTGTAATTCTCTTTTATTAGCGTTTGAATATTTTTAATCGACGACTTCAGTGTCCTAATCTCCGGGTCTTGTCTGTCAGTTAACTGTCTGTACAAGTTTTGGAGTCTTGTCAGAAGTCTACTTTTCTGTCGGTGCAGTGCGTCAATAGTAGGATTGCGGAACAGGTCTTCGTTAGTCGTACGTCGATACCGCGGTATTGTAGTGTCCATAGTTTGTTTAATGGTCTCGTCCATTTGTCTTAGGTAATTGTCGATCTCCTCGTTTGACAAATTCCTATTGGACGGTGGGTGGAGCGTGTTCAAGGAGAGTGCTCTTGTCAAGGTTGCGGAGAAGCGTGTCCATCGAGTCTTACTGTAGTTGTAAGAATATCTTTGGATAAACTCCTCCAACGATAACATCGATGTGGTGATTGTATGCGCGAAAGCCAAAGTTGCTCCTTAACGTCCAATATCAGTTGCTCGTTTAGAACTTCAAGCAGCGGTAAGCTGTAAAACTCCAATTATTTTGCCGAAGCTCCATCGAAAATACCACCACTGCAATCATGAGACTGTTCTTAATGAAATCAGACAGAAATTCTACATCGCTAACTTATGAACTACCGGTGAAGAGTCATATTTACGTGCCTTACGATACGAGCGGTGCATATAGAGCTGGCGCACAGTTTGACTACGGATTCCTGCATCATATGCCTAAAAAACTTTATAGCGCGACGAGGTACGCCGCTCGAAATTCATTGTAACAATGGCACGAATTTTCGAGGCACGAAGAAAGAACAACAAGAGCTGGCAAAGATAAATCTGAATCAAGTGGCTAATGAGTTCACTACGGCTTATACAAAGTGGAAGTTTAATCCTCCATCTGCTCCACACATGGGTGGCGCCTGGGAAGAGCTGGTACGATCAATCAAATATGTTTTATACCGCATTCTCCCGAGTACTAAGATCGACGAGGAAACCCTGCGAAGTGCTCTGGCTGAAGTAGAGAACACCATCAATTCAAGACCCCTTACGTTTGTATGACTAGATTCGACGGAGCGACTGTGCGAACTTCAAGTGGACTTTTTGAGCGTCCTGCGGCTAAGCTCGCTGTCCTGGATGTTAGACCGAGTGCCGACTGGAGGAGTAATCCGAACTTGAAGGGTACTTTAGATCCGCTTACTGGGGGGAGTGTTGCCGCAACCTAAGACTATAATACGACAGCGAGGACATCTGTTGCCGATAGTATGAAATGCAGAAATGTCATATCTCGGCGACTTTGCCGGGTAAAAGGAACGCAGACAGATCGAAGGTTTTTGCGGTTCTTTTTCTTTTGGAGATTGGCATTTCAACCACGTTTTCTTTATACGATATTAACTACGCAATAAACTTATTTTTTTAAAGTATACACGACACAGTGTTACTGTTGAAATAAGTTTCTTTTTGCTTTTTTTTATTTCTTGTTCTTTGCTCGAACAGTTATATTCCTGAATTCAGTAATAGAAAGAAACGCAAAGGTGGAGGAATTGCAGTTTATTAAAGAATTAATAAAGGTACTGAATACTACGAAAATGTACATCTAGAAATGGATGGTAAAAAGTGTAAAACATATATTCACGCGATCACACAATTTATTGAAGAACTGGATAATCATATCAAAAATGAAAGGGAATTAATCGTGACCCCCAAGTTCGTAAGTATTTAGAAATAATGGCATCAAAGGGCTTAATGAGTGTTATAGATCAACCAACTCGGGTTAATAAAACAGACAATACTTCGACAATAATTGATCATATTTTTGTTAGCATTATGAAACAAGATACGAGTATTGTATCGGCCGTTATTGAAACCGAGATATCAGATCACTACAGAACATTGTATGCTACAAAAGACTATTCTGAGCGACAAACTATAGAAGAAATCCCTGTAAAAATCAACCAATTTGGAGTTAATCAACTAATTAGGGAAACAAAGTGGAATAGATTAAGTGAAGAAAATGACGTTGAGCAATATATTTGTGAACAAAATGAAAAACCAGATAGAGAACTATAGGCCTATCGCAATTCTGCCTGTTGTAGAAAAATGCCTGGAGGAAATAATAATACGAAGACTAACAAATTTCACAGAAGAACATAGAGTTTTGCAGCCAAACCAATATGGCTTCCAAAAAAATAAGAGCACTGTGTTACTACTGGGATATCTCGCAAATGTGATTAACGCAGGTCTAAACAAAAACCACCATGTTCTAGTCATGTTCTTGGATTTCAGTAAGGCCTTTTTTTTCATTTCATTTACATTTATTTGTATTCTTATTCATATAAGATATATAATATACATCTTTTAACTTATTGAACAAGCTTAGGATAATTATAATTATAATGATTTTCACAATCTGTACACAATTAGAAAGATAGGAGATAAAGAGAAAAAAAATAGGATAACGAGAAAGAAGAAAAGATGAAGAAATAGAGCATTATTAAATTAATTATTTTCTTTATAGTACTGGAAAACTTTCCTGCTAAAAATTTTTGTGTCGTTCGTACGCCTAATATCCAGGGGTAAAAGATTCTAAAGCTGAATTGCATGCACGAAAAATTGACTAGATGTATTAAGATACTTACACCTGGGAGTAATTAATTGCATGGCTCTATGATTTCTTGCAAAACGTATTTTCTCAAAAAGATAATCCGGTTTTTAGGTTGTAATAATATTGTGTAATGATAGTATGGTTCTGGAATGATAATGATAGGTTTTAGGAACGCCATTAAATTGCAGCCGGTTATTTGTTTACTGTAGTCAGAAATGTGTTTACTTTTTACTTTTAAATTCATTTTTATTGTTTCTTTCATTATTAACTTACATTCTAGACAAAAATGATTAAATCTAATTTGACAACAACAGTTACTTAATCTAGCTTACTGGCACTTACCGAACGCTCTAAACTTAACAATTTCATTCAATTTTGCCTTTCGGCCTTAAAAAACTATCTTACGATTAAAATTATCTATAAATTATAAAATACATATGTAACATTTCCAAGAAAAATAATTTTAGAAAAACTTAGATACCGTATCCTTTTATAATTTTATATAAAACTTAAAACTATGACCCTATTCTACTTAACCTACCTAAGCTACTTAATCTAACTTAACTATAATCGGGGTGGTGAGCACTCGTAGCCTCTCGCATAGGGTGGTCACCATCCCAATTGCGATTTCGGGCGCCCGTCATTCGTCAACATCGTGCACACGCACCACCAAGACTTAACCAATGCGATAAACCACTGGTTATTTCTCAGAGGTGCGGCCCCATGCTAACGAACACGGCCTTTCCACGAGATCCCCCTAACTATGCCTACTCTAACTTACAACTAAGAGGAATATGTTACCTTAGTAACGTACCGACCTAGGAGAGCGAGCCATCCCTTTCTCCTTCTTGAAGCCACCAGAATTCGGTGTACTGTTTCTCGGCATCGATCCGATCCCTGTCCGCAATCGCGGGACTAAAACGGAGGAGCTCCTGAGCATTGGCAACATACCCGTCGTAGGTGAGCCGCTTGTCCCTCGCACCGCGGTGGCGGTGGTATATTACCGGGATACCATCCCTACTTTGTATTAACCCTTTAGCATCAATATGGAGAAAAGCCTTTGGCGGAATAAAGCCCGATAGGAGTGAGCTCTCGTGGTACATTTCATTGGGGTAATAAGCCCCAAAGATCAGGCCATTATCGTTGGCCATTGCCCTTGCAACGTGTCTTCGAATCACCTTAATCAGGAAATTTTCAATCCTATTCAGATTAGCCCCATCGTAAAGGACTTTGTTGGGATAATATTTTTTGTACTCTGATTCTGGTGTTCTGTACAAGCCAAGACAAGTCCTAAGACACTGCCTTTCAAACACCCGAATCCTTTCCATCTGATACGGCGCTACATTGAACCACACGGAACAACCATACGCGACGACTGGCCTGATTAGGGCCACATAGCATATGACTTTCACCCTGGAGACAAGTTGACTGCTGTGAAACAGCCTTCTTGTCAGGGCTAAAGCCTTCTTGGCTCCAGCAAGACAAGCATCTATATGTTTGTCAAAATATAAATACTTATCGAGCCAAATACCAAGGTATCTCACTACGCTTCTCACCGCTAATGGTAGTCCGTGCCGTCCAATGATGGCCAAATTTCGCCAGTTATGTCTGGTATCCCTAGAAGCCCATCTCAATGGAGTCCTGAACAAGATTATTTCCGACTTTTGAAAATTGATTTTCAATTTCCAATCATAGCAATACGCCTTAATATGATCGAAATCACGCTGCAGAAGAGTATTGATGACTTCGATTTTTGGACCTGATCTGTACGCCACTAAATCGTCTGCGTACGCTATGGCATGATTGAGGGAACCTACTAGATCACTTGTGTAAATGTTAAACAGTATCGGAGAAATCACAGCCCCTTGTTGTAAGCCGTTTTTAATGTCAAAGATCTTGCTCGAAATGACGTTGTTACATTTAACAACGAAATTCTTTCCCATAAGCATGTCGTAAATCATATATAGCAGAGGTTTCGGCATGCCCATCCTGGTCAGCTTATAGAAAAGCCCCTCTAACCATACGGTGTCGAAGGCCTTCTCAAAGTCAACGAGGCAGGCACCCGTACACTGGTTCTTGCATTTATTCCATTGTATGTCGGAGACCAGCTTTCACGCAGCATGAATAATGTCATGCCTCGCCCTAAAACCAAACTGATTTTCCGGAATTATATTATTTTCCTCAACCCACCTTAATAGAGCTCTATTAACCACTTTCTCAAATACCTTGCTAATATTCGGAAGCAAACTAATTAACCGGAGATTAGCAGGGTTAGTTCTAACTGTATCCCTTTTCGGGATTGGATGCACAACTGCTATTTTCCAATGTTTTGGATAATATGCATTATTCAGCGCATTGTTAAACAGCGTAGTAAATATATCCACTGCTTCCAAGGGCAGGTGTCTTAGTACGACGTTTGGAATACCGTCTACTCCCGACGACTTTTTATTTTTCAGAGACTCAAAGATGCACAAGAGTTCATCTTTTCGCACTAACAGATGTGAGGTGGCTCGTTCATCGGCGATTATAACGTTTGCCGCGTTTTCTTCACTGAATACGGTGAAACCGTGATTCTCGGATCGCCAATTTTGAAGTTCATTGCGCATATAATAGTGATTTAAATAGGCCCTGTTGTCAATGTCGTGATTACGGTAAACCGGATTGTTCACCGTATACACGACTTCGAAAAAGGCTCCCAGTAAATCTACTTTCTCCTATGGGTCCTCGACCACGAAAAGACCGTCGCCTGAGTCGGCACTCTCTGGACTTATGCCAACGGACAGTAGTGTCTGTCTGTTTTCTGTCGTTTGTGGAATTCGGACACACTGAATGTCATTGTGATCTTTCCGCCTGAATAATTTATTTATCTGCGGGAACATATTCGGACTACTGGATTTTATAGCCCGAATCTTATTGCCCCAGTACAGACTTACAGACTTACTGTAATTTTCTTTAATTAATTGTTTTAGGGTTTTGATCATTGACTTCAGTGTTCTTATTTCCGAGTCGTTTCTGTCAGTGAACTGTCTGTACAGCTGCTTAAGCCTCGAGAGCAGTCTACTTTTGTGTGCGTACAATGCGTTGATTGTTGGAGTTCTGTACTTTTCGATCTGGCTTTCGTCTGAGTATTCTATCCGAGGGATAGTCTGCTCCATCGTTTGTTTGATAGCGTCTTGCATTGTCAGTAAACTACGGTCGATTTCTTCGTTTGTCAAGTTTCTGTTAGTCGGGGGATCAATTCCACTCAAACGTAAATTACGCTTTAAGATTCTGGAGAAGCACGACCATCGTACCTTACGGTAGTCGTATGGGTACACTTGATCATACTGCTCCAGTTGCGTTTGCTCGTTTGGGATCCGTATTGTGGCGGCAAGTCCGTAGTGATCACTATCGTACTCGAACGCTCGCAAACAGTTCCTTGTGTTTCGATCAGCGTTAGTCAATTCTAATCTACTGTCTAGTAATGCCAAGTCCAGGAAAGAACCGGCTGATGGGAAGGATGGGATATTCGTCGCGTACAGTTCAAGTCTGGCGCATGCCTTTGCGTAATAAAATACCAACCCCACCCCCTTGTGAGGAGTGTGGACGGTCCCTTCTATAAATATTGTAGCCACTGTAGCCAATTTTGTGATTCTGGTTAAGCTTAGTTTCGCTTATCAAAAGCACATCTGGGCATTCACTTAACAACAGATTTTGTAGGTTGGCCCTTCTCTCGATCCTGATTAGTGAGTTAACGTTTAACGCAAGGATCTTCAGATTAACCTCATTCAACGTAGCAGACATTATATCGGCGTGCCAGACTTGTCAAACAGGGTCGAATAGATAACGTCAATTCGAGCCGCTTGTTCATTTAATTGTTTCTGAAAATGATCGATTTTTCCGTGCAAGGACAGAAGGATCGCTTTCAAATCCAGATCCGCTTCCGGCGCTTTTTCGGCTACCTTTGGTGTATTTATTGCTGTCATTGTGGCCCTACCCGATCCAGATACCATTTGGGCAAAGGATACATTGGGCGCCACAAAATTAGAGAAAGCACGACTCTTCTGACGCTTTTCTTCTTCGATCAACTGTTTTCGAGCTTGGACTTTCTTTTTCAGCTCCTGGAATCTAGGACAGCCCCTGAAATTAGCAGGGTGCCCCGGGCTTCTGCAGTGTACGCAAAAGAGTTGACCCCTATCTACTACTCTATCGCTGCCTAAAGGACATTCTCCATATTTGTGGTCCTTGTCGCACTTAACGCACCTAAATTGCATATTGTAATTAGCCGCGGCGTGCCCGAACCTCTGGCAGCGCATACATTGCAGTATACGGTCTGCCCTTTTTAATTTTTCCCAACTTACAGCATGATAATACAGGAATTTAATTTTTCGCAGACTATCGATCTTTTATAAGCTTGTCAAGCTTTGCCTCATCATCCTCTTCCTCTTCTGCAGAGGTATCATCATCTGACAGCTCTTTAAATGAGTTTCCCTCTCCAATATAGCGGCACTCACCCCCTTCAGACTCATAGAGTACTCCCTTCCAGCCGCTTTAATGTCCTCATCTTCTTTTATTTTTTTTTTTTTGTGGACAATTTCGAAGACGTTTTATTTTTTCTCCGCCTCTTTTCTCCTTTCGAGTCATCATCTGACTTTTGCAATGATGCTGCTGCCTTAGATGTTGTTGCTTGTTGTTGTTGCATTTCACATGCTCTGGTTGTCATCCGATTTGCTAGCTGTTCCACCTGCGGGACCTCCGGCTGACCGGTATCCATTATCGTTCGACACTACTACCACTTTTTATTTTTAGCTTTAGCACTGAGAAATGAATAAAAAGAAAAGGAGTCCGCGATTTCCTTACTGCGGATTCGAACCCAGAACCTCAACGTCTCGATCCAACAAATGCTCCACTGAGCCACACTGCCACTTGTAAATGACTTTCTTATATTGCCTCTTAATTGACTTTTCACTTTGATGTACACTATACAAAAGCCGACTGTTCTCTATGCGAGTTGGTGAACAACTGAGTCAGAAATGTGTTCATATCTGTTGATACAAAAAATGTATCTTGCGCAACTATTATAGGCTACTGTGAGTTTTCTTCTAGACTCATGGTCCATGTTGGAAAATATTTCGCAACCATAAAGGATGATAGGCAATACAAAGGTCTTAACAAGTTTTAACTTAACGTAAGTTGGCAAGTAGTCCACGAAGTGCTCCATAAATTTTTGATACAGTTTTTCTTATATGAATATACCAGTTCAGGTGTTGACCGAGATGAATACCAAGATTCTTAATTGTTTCTACATAATCAACAGGAGAGTGGTTTAAGAGAAGAGGGGGAAAAACCTCCGTACTTCTAGAACCACTTATCACCATAGCTTTTGTCTTTGCCGGGTTGAGGCTTAGCCTGTTTCCGATTGACCATTTACTAATTTTATCTAGCTTACAATTCATGCTGTTTATCGCCTGGATTTTGTTCCATTTCGGAAACAGGGAGTATATTTGGAGGTCATCGGCGTATATATGATGTCCACAGGTGTTCAGTCGTTTAGTAATGTCGTAATGTTTAGTAAAGCAGTGGTGCAGTTGTGCTTAGTGTGAAACCCGGACTGGTACTTTGCTATTAATTTGTTATCATTGAGATAGGTCTTCATTTGATGACTTAAAATGGTTTCAAACACTTTACTTAGAAACGGTAGTATTGCAATGTGACGGTATTCTGGAATATTTGATAAGGATTTTCTTACCAGTAGTACTTTTGCTCAGGATAAACTGAGGTTGTGATTATAGTGTTCACAATGTGCGTGGTTTGATGGAGAATAGTAGGTAGGAGAATTTTAAAAAAACTTTGATTGGATATTATCTGAACCCATTGCATTAGATTTGATGTTTAATATTGTCTTGCCCACCTCATTTTCGTGAACGTAAGAAAGCGAGAACCTTCTTTCAAGATTCTTTTCTCGAATAAAGGAAGTCGACATAACCGGCCCGTTTGATTTTTCACTATTGGAGACGAATTTTGAATTAAGGTCTTCTAAGTCTGTAGTGCTAGGAATTGATGTCTTATCTGTTGTTAGTCCAATATGACGAACTTTTTTCCAAAACTCGGAGCTTGAGCTAACAGAGTCGAATTTATGTTTGAAGAAGTTCCTTTTTTTTCTCCGAATAAGGGTCGTTACTGCGTTACGAGCAGCCTTGAACTCCCTATGTAGGGATAAGCATTTGTATAGTCTCCACCTGTAGTACAAAAGGTTACGTGCTTTTATAAGGTCACGAATATCTTGAGTAAACCATGGAATGTTAGTTTTTTTTAATCGTAGTTATTTTAAGCGGGACATATTTATTAAACAAATATAGGATGATACTATTCAGATATTCAACTTGAAAACTGGTATTGTTCATGATATAAATGGGCCACCAATTCAAACGACGACATTCAGCAAAAAGCTCTTCCAAGTTGATATGAGAATACTGATATGATTTAAAGGTTGTTTCATTTATAAAAGAAGGAATTGCATCTATTGCTGCGAAAATCATGTCATGATGGGAAAAAGAAGGAGCAAGAAGTTGGTTATAGTGCATTACTAAACTGGGATGAGAAACCAAAACAAAGTCTAATAGAGAAGGCATACAAATGGGTGCAAAATGAGTTGGTTGATTGGAATTTACAAAGGTTAAATTGAGTGCTTCTATCATTTCTTTCTCTTTCTTCCGATATTCGGCAATGGCCTTCAATACAAGTTTTTTCTCGTGAGTTGAAGGAAATTTTAGAATTATCGGTGGGTCGTTGGTGTTGTCCCGTTGTTGTACACGAAATATAGCTTCCATGATCGGAGGTCTACATTATACGGTGTGGCAGAGATGGTGAAAAATTGACTTCAAGTTTTCTTCGGCCAACTGTGGAACTCCAAAGAGAATTGCGTCGGATGCAAGCTCCCTTCACTCCAACACATCGCATTTGTTACTTAATTCAGTTAGGTCATCGGAAAGAGTTTTTGTATTAAAAGAGTGTGTCTCCAATTTCTCCACACGTAATTGCAAATCCTTAAGGGACTGATCTAGTTTCCTCCATAGTTTGACCAGTTTTCTTCCATGCGTGAAATCTGTTCAATTATGTCATTGCGTAGGCTGCAGATTTCAGCAGAAAACCGAGTTAGGATTGCATCCGTGCGGTTATTTAGACGCTTTTCAAGCACTTCAATATTGAGAGGCTTCGGTGCTCCAGTAGCGACACTCTTAGAAGTTGGTGTGGCACTTTGCTTTGGTGTTATGCAGGGGGTTGCGTCCGATGCATTCTCTTTCCTCTTTTGGAGACGAGTAACCGGGACGATGTTCGCGTTTGAGCTCATGATTGATGTGTAAGCGGGTTTTTCCTTTGTGAAGAGTATATGAAGTAATTTAGGTACTTTTATGTCTAAAGATTACTGGGGTAAAACTACTGATTCTATTCACAAACCGAAAATTGCCTTGACTTTTAATAAATTAACATTTCTAATGAGTTTATGTTGTAAAAAAGGACCGAAAATAAATGTTTTTTTATAGAACTTAGCAAGAACACGTCTATTCACTCTGACATTTCAACTAACTCTAATGCTAAATAATCTAAAATACTAAAAAAATTAATTTTGCTTAATCGTAATTATTTCTTATTTTTAATTTGTTAAAACTAAAGTTAACTGAATTAAATAACAAAATTTGAATTATTTAAATAAGTTTCACAACCGATAAATTTTTAAAAATTATTGTAAAATATCAATCACCTGCAGATAAGCAACATGCTTTGCGGGTCACTTAAATTTTTGTAACGTTCTTAAAGAAAACAAAATACAAATCTTTATAGGCTACACTTTCTTGTGCTTCATTCTGAGTTAAGCCGGAACATTGACGGACATACCGCGATTTCCCTTAAAGCGTGTCCAGTTGAATTTTAATCTGATTTCTATGTGCCTATTGTCGAATATGAAATCCTCTGATAATACTTTCCAGTCGATAGTCTCCTTAGCCGTTGGACAGCATTATGTCGATAGCTTACTTATACTCGTATACATAAGTCCCAATTGGCAGTGGCCAAACCCAAACTGGAATTACAGTATCCAATGGGTTTGGCCACTGCGCTCGGCACTGGCAGTAGTAGAAAATAAGCTAACGACGCGACGAATTTGTGCCATTCTCCATTCCTTTCGTAGCTTATTTCTGCAACATTTTTGGTTCTTCCGATGGTGCTGTGGAAACCCTTAAACATGCGAAACCACAGAAACATCTTTTCCGCACCCATAACATCTTCCATGGTGTTCAGGATAGGAACATGGGTCATAAAAGTCATAATCCAGCCTACGACTTTTGCTGATACCAGCTCCGGTTTCGCCCGGATATTATACGCGAGAAAATCAATCGACAGAAACAGTTGCAGAAATTATTAATCCTGTGGGGTCACTTCGATACATTTTAACAATTTAAGGTCTGGAGTTATTGGCGCCAAGTTCCAAGCATTGATATGGTCGATGCGGGAAGATTTCGAGCGAAAAACAGTTTTATCGATGTCAGAGTTGCAGGTTCATCTTCACGGAATTTTTTCCCCTAGCGCTTAATATTTTTAGGGTCCAGGTGCACATTCAGGAATTTGTCGCTTCGATACGCTCATTTACATTCATGACTTTCGCAATGCCGTCCAAATTGTTTATTGCCATATCAAAACGTTGCTGCACCTCTCAAGCTGTTCCTCAACAGTCCTATTATTGCATCAATTTGATTTGTCTTTGATTTTTAAAACTAAAAGATTGATGTTTTCTATTGTTGCACTCAGTGACGCACCGATCAAACTCCAGATGTTTGCGATATCTACGTTAGGCATTAGATTGCAGGTGCCACATAGTTGACTGTATTATCGATTATCGTTCTCATCCTCAGGCGGATCGCATTAAATCAATTAAATCATTAAAATCATTTATTGTCTAGTCCCATTCCTAACACTTCCACCTTCTTTTCACTGTACGTACAATACATAATATAGCTTCGTTGTGTTGATGATTTTTTTTTTAAACGTTTGAAGCCAAGCTCCTCTAAAGCGTTCAGTTACAGCTTTCACTTAATTTTTGCGCATGTTCTAAACTTAGGCCTCTCCAAATTTACTTCAGGACCCGCACAAGTTGTTTTATTTTTTCCCCCTCGAGCCTCTGCTTCATTAAAGAGCACACATTTTCTATTGGATTCGCACTTTGAGACAGCCAGTCTAACGTCTCTATACCAATTTCCTCTTTCCAACATGTGCAGAGGCGACTCCAACGTTTTGGATCATCATTCTTTTGCAAAATCCAGTCTTAATTGTTTGGTCCATACAGAGATCTGACAAACTTTAGCTGACTTCTGGTATAGCTTTACCATAAATGCAGTGCTTCGAGGTTTTGTGTGAATACGAGTGAATACGAGAATACGAATCCTTTGGCCGAGAAGCATCAATAAACATCAACCATTGCTTTAATTTTTTACGGTGCGTTGCAGAAACTTTTCATCCTTTGTTGTTAGATCAGTATCGGTTTTGGTTTTTGTTACACATATGCATGATTGCAATTGCAACAAGTCTGAGTTAAAATTTGTGCATGTATGCAACATGAGCATGAACAAATCTCATTTAATAAAAAGATTCGTTCGAAAGCAATAAGAGATTTCAAAAGTCTGCTGCTTTCAAATAGAAAAGCAGCAACCAGATGCTGGGGCAGCTATACGAGTAGTTCAGGCAGAAAATAGTGATTTGTTTGATAAAAGTGAAGGCAAGTTATCACTCACCCGATCTTGATTTTTGAGAAAAAAAATTCCCCTGATACTCTTTGACAGCGCTCAGCATTCTAAACCACTGCCTGTTCTGCAGGTCAACACTCAGTGTATCAGCAAATAAAGGCAAATAATTCATATCACATTTTTATCGCTTAATCTTACAGTCTACAACATTTTATTAAATTATTTTCTCCGCATAAAACATTCGTTCATTGAAGATCCTCCCTTACGCAGTCCCAAACCTTGCTTTCAGTTCGAAATTGTATCAACACCAACTCATACGTCACTATAGTTCCGGCTACCTAGAATTGAGCAAACTGTATTCGTGTATCTGTTTCTATCGAAATCTAAAACAAACTTACACTGAGTACCAATTTTCGGGTCAAATGAAAAAACTTCATTCCACTCAATGCCACATAATCACTACTAACTTCATCAGAAAATCTCTTCACCTCTTGACACCAAGATTCCTTCGGCACACACCTCAAACATCGCAATGGTTTCTTCGACTCATCGTGAATATCTGCAGAGTACAGAGAGACCGCCATAGTTCGGCCAAGAAGAAAGAATAGTGAAAAGTAGAAATACACCGCGTGCGCAATTGATGGCATCTTGCTGATGTGTCAAAAATAAAATCCTATTTATACATACATTCCAATTGTAATCTGTCAAATAAGTTACTCACTTGATACTCTTCAGTAATTGAATGCAAATGAAGTATAAATTATTCGAAAACGACACCATCGTGATGACAGAAATGGCATTGTCAATCTTTTCACAAAGCACACAAATATTTCTATACTGAAGACGACGTTCACCCCAGAAAGATGGTGGCATTTGCTGTCAAAAAGTCGAAAAAAATCAAAAAATCTGACACTTGACACATAAGTTTGACATCATTTTACGAGTATGTTTCACAAGAATTTTTTTTAAACCTCATACTGTCACTGAACTGTAAAAAAAAAAAAAATCAATAAGTGTCTGATACATACCATTCCTTTATGCTTTAGCAAATCATCATTGATCTGTTTAAAGAGACTCGTCAGCCCGATACTGATAATCATCACAAAGCAATCCATGTAATTCCATGCAAACGTCAACATGAAATTTAGTATCTTACAAAACCATGCCAAAGCTACTGAGTATGGTAGAATGTAGAAAACCTGATTAAGGGCTGTCAAAAAAAAGTTCTCGATTGGGTCATCGGTGAATGGACAATAGTTAGCATAGTGAATAGTCGCAATGATATTCAAAAGATGTTCAACTGTAAAATACAAAATCTCAAATCTTTCTTCAAATGTCAAATTCAATTGCATAAACTGACCCAAGGAAAGCATCATGGCAACAAACACCACCATTCGAATTTTGTTTGCCATTCTTCCTTTATCCACTTGCGTGACATATCCTGGAAGTTGTTTCTCTACGACTTGCCATTTCAACATTAAATCTGACCACTTTTTAGCCAAATCGAGGAAGCTGATACAAACGATGACATTTGAAATTCGGAAAATGACAGGTTCTGAAAATAAAAACAGAACCATATAATACCTCACAGGAATGTGATTCCTACCGTTAAACTGTATTACCTACGCTGTTGAATGAAATGGTTTGATTCAGCACCATGTACAATGTCAGTGCATTGTCCCAAATACTCATAACAATCAGCATCACGCTGTATAGAGTTCGAAAACTCGCCCACGAGAATGACAGCTCTTCGGGACCTTTCCCTTTAACACCTTTAACGGGCATAAGGGCGAAGAATTCTGCCATCAATAAGACTGAAATGAAACAAAAGCTTTAAATGACAAACAAATGAATGGACAAAGGTTCTGTGTTCGATGAAGGGCTGCACCTTAACCACATTATTGGAGCGGTTGTCAATTAATTTTTCGCACTATATCTAATGAATTTAATTAGTGGGCGTGGGGGCGTAATTCAATTATTGGCGAACAAACACAGGCTGACGAGGTTAATTTCCAGTGTAATATGTAGAATATGTAGAATATTTAAAGGGAAAACTATCCCACATACAGTTCTGTCGGCAGGTAGATATGTTTGCCCTTATGTCTAGCCTTTGCTTCAGCTACTGGCGTTTGGTTTTTTCTTTTACCTTAATTAATATTATACGCGATATTGATTTTCTATCGCGGAGTATATGTAAAATTAATGAACATAGTGGATGTGCGGCATTGCAAAAGAGTGACATTTATTTTATGAACTCAAACAAAAACATTTCTTATAAATGTGATAACTGCATGAGGGGACCTGAGTGGTGATTGATCGGGATACACGGTTTGCTCATCTCAATATACAGAAGGGGACGTGGCAGTCTCCGTATGATGAACTGATTAAGCAAAGTGATCAAGTATTCTCGGAGGCCGAACGTTCCGGGCAACCAACATTGACTTGGATCACCACCTTGTTGCAGCCAAGGTTCGAATGCGGATTTCCCAAGCGCCACAATTAAGAAGAGCTACTTTGAGAAGATGTAAGGTAGAAAAGTTGCAATTGCCGGAACCGTCGCCAAATCCGAAATTCCTCAACAACTAAACAGTATAAAGTACTGAGAACCAGTGGCAATGCTGCCAACCTGCGATCTGAGAGCCCGCAACTGATGTGCTGGGTTTCAACCGACCAATAAATCACTGGTTTGATGAAGAATGCCACCAAGCACATGCAACTCAACAAGAAACGTACAATGTAGCGCTGCAACGAATGAGGAAAGCCGCTCGTGAGCCCTACGAGGAAAAGAGATGGGAAGAATGTCAACGTCTCCAGAAGAAGAAACAAGAGCATGAGAAGCGCGTAATCGTGTCGAGGCAAGAAGACCCATGCAGAAACTTTTAAAGATGAAAAGCAAACATTGTAGTAGACTCATAGTTGACGATGAGATTATGGAAAAACTTTTTCTGCAGACTATATAAATGTAACGGCGAAGAAACCCTACATCCAGCCGTCAAGCAGAATAGACCGTTCAACTTAGACGATGGAAGCTAAAAGCTGAAGACCAACAAAGCAGCTGGACCTGATGGCTTACAGGCCGAGGTATTCAAAGCTCCTGGAGATGACAAGAACTCATTTCACCAACTTGTTTCTCAGATCTCGTCAGAAGAGTGTATGTCTGATGAATGGAAATTCAGCACCGTTTGCCCGACCCACAAAAGAGGAAATCCCCTCACCTGCACCAACTATAGAGGTATAAGTCTCCTCAACATTCGCACTTAAGATTTTATCTGCCATATTGTGTGAACATCTGAAACCCTTCGTCAAGAACCTAATTGGATCCTATCAGAGCGATTTCAGACCAGGAAAATCCTTAACCGACCAAATCTTCACATTCCGGTAGATCCTACAAAAACCTCAAGAAGGCCAAATCGGCAAAATCTTTTCATCGATTTTAAGGCCCCACGAGTGACATCATTTATAGAGGCTATCTATTGTATACAGAGGCATGCCTAGTTTCGATATCCCTGCCCAGCTCGTCCGTTTATACAGAATGACAATTAAGACAATAAAGTCGGCAACGACTTAACTAAGGCCGTTGATGTCAAATAAGGTTTTAGATGAGGTGACGCGCTGTCATGTCACTTCTTTAACATTATACTTGAAGCAATTGTGTCGAACTCACAAGCGAACACTGAAGGCACAATCTTTCAAAAGTCTGTGCAACTAATAGCGTACGCCGATAATATCGGACACAATTTGGAGAATACATCGGGTTGTCACCGGTGCGTTCGCTAGTTTTAAAATGGAAGCTGTCAAAATGGGTTTAGCAGTAAATGGGGGCAAAAACAAATAAATAATGTCAACAATAAAGGATACACAACATCGACGAATTGGGCAAAACATCACAGTAGACAGCTATAATTTACAGCCTGCCTCGGATCTGATATAAATTCTGCCAAAAACAGCCAAGTAGAAATAAAGCGAAGAGTCACTCTTGCCAATTGCAAGAAGGCAATTGAGTAGTTAGGCCCTATCCCGAGGAACTAAGGAGACTCTGTATAAGACCTTGATCATCCCAGTCCTACTTTATGAAGCATGGACTCTATCGAAAGCGAATGAAAATATCCTCAGTCATCTACAGAGAAAAATCCTTCGGAATACATTTGACCCCGTTTGTGTTGACGGGCTTTGGAGGAGAAGATTTAACGACGAACTATACGAGTTGTAGAGTAACATCAATCTAGTCAGAAAACTACGCATAAGTCGCCAGAAATGGCTAGGGCATGTAAAGCGAATGGACAGCAATGGTCTGGTCCGGAGAGTCTGCGAATGTAAACCAGAGGGACAAGACAATGCAGTAGAAGAAGACCTCATCTTAGGTGGTGCGCAAAAGTAGAAGGAGGCGTCAAGGCAGTTATCTAAAGGCCGGGCTAACTGAAGGGGGTTATTAGTTGATGCCCAGGTTCACCACGAACTAACTATATTATTATAAAATTGGTATTATAAATTCAAAAATTGTAAACTTAGGTACGAGTATATATGTGCACATTTTATTGAAATTTTATTCACATTGCTTTTAATTTATATGTTCCTCCAACGCATACAAGAAAAAATGCTGGTCCTCCATGAGGTAGTCATGAGTTATTAAATCAAACAATCCACAGGATTATAAAAAATTCAAAGCCTTTAGAAAACAATTTCATTCCCTTAGTACATTTTCATATAAGGCTTATATCTTCTATATTGAGAACATATGATGCAATTGGACATATTTAGCTGAGAATTGAAGAGGTCTCCATGGCGCTTCAATCTCTCAAGCCTTGTTATAAGCCCGGAGTCCTTGGGATTCCTGCTAAAGCAATGCTGTTACTCAGTTCGTTCATCGTTGCCAAAAATTATTTAACGCATCTCTGAATGAAGGTATCTTCCTTAGTGAGTGGGACCCAAGAATAATATTGAAAACTACAGGGAAGCGTTCAGTTTTTCCCAACCTACCAGAAGGTTTGAATCAGCTTGAATTTCTAACTAGCGAATTCTGGTCTATTGCTCAGCATGGCTGATATCTTGAAGATCAACGTTTATAAATATTGCAATTTCCTCCTCTATGTCACAGGTGCATAGATAGATCTTTATTTCGTATACAAATTTTTACAAAGGATAGTTACCACACATTTTACATTACAGAGATATGATATTGCTTATATCTTTCTGCTGAAACATTGTTCTTTTTTTGTTTTGTAAAGTTAAATTAAATTAAATTAAATTAAATTTGGAGGAAAATACGATAAAAACCTCCAATCTAAGTACAAAAAAAAAAAATAATAATAATAAATAAATAAATAAATAAATAATTATAATAATAGTAAATAAATAAATAAATAAGTATACAGGTACATAAGTAAATAAAAATAAAAATATGTTAACAATAATAAATATTGACTCAACAAATGAGTAAATAGTAAATAAATAAATAAATTAAACAAACAAAAATAAATAAATAAATAACACAAAGAATGAATTAATAAATAGGTAATTACAAAAATATATGTACATATATAAAACAATAAATAAATAAGTATAAATATACATGTAAACAACATATAAACTGACTATATGAATAGATATATGTATAAACTACAATAGGTCTTTAAGTAGCTGATTTTTAGCGTAAGCACTTTTGTTTTTAAAATTGCACGTAAGCTTTTTAATTCTTTCCGATAACAATTCAACATTCGCTCTTCTATGTAGCTTTGAAGTAGAATGGTGCCATGGGAGGTTAAGCATCATCTTGAGTATCTTATTTTGTGCCACTTGCAGCTTTTTACGTAATGTGGCACTGCGCACAACTTCCCTAAACCGGAGACCCATAAAGAAGTATCGATTGGAAAATTACTTTGTGTATGATCACTTTGTTTTCCTTAGACAGAGCTGATTTTCTGTTTATAAAAGGATATAATATCCTTATTACTATATTGACCTTTTGTAGGGTTCTCGAAATATGCTCATGAAATGTAAGTTTGCTGTCAAGATATATACCTAAGTATTTTACATAATTGGACCAGATTATGGTCGATCCATGCAATTGCAGTTGGCTGTTCGGAAGGTAGCAAGGTTTTCTTTTTCGGGTAAAAAAGATAGCTTGCATTTTTTCACCGTTCAGCTTAATTTTCCACCTATTGTAATAGTGTTCTATTACTACCATCGCATTGCGAAGATTAGTCTCAATAGTGAGAGCAAATTCGTCTGATGAGAGTAATGCAGTATCATCTGCAAACATTGCAACTTCACAATCGGTCAAATTTTGAAAATCAGACGTAAACAAATTGTACAAAATTGGACCAATAACAGAACCTTGGGGAACACCTGACTCGAAACATATCAGACTTGAGACGCTACCATTGATTTGGACTTTAAAAGAACGACCTGACAAGAAACTTTGAACTATCTTACACAGAAACGGAGGAAAGTTGTACATAATCATTTTATATAATAGACCATCATGCCAAACGGAATCGAATGCTTTTTAGATGTCCAAAAGCATCATCCAGGTTGATTTTCCTTCTTGGCGGTTTTTTTTGACAAAATTACAAATTCGAACAGCCTGGTGGGAGGTACTATGCTGAGGTCTAAAACCGAATTGCACGTCAGGATATATGTTACATTCTGTAACTATATTTGATATTTTCTCTTTGAGAATTTTTTCATATATTTTACTTACACTGCTAAGCAAACTTATCGGCCTATAACTTTCGAGGCTCACAGGGGGTTTTCCAGCTTTCAGAATTGGAACCACCTTGGCTATTTTCCAAGTATTGGGGAAGTATTGAATTTTCAGACATGCATTTAGAATGTCTGTTAAAAATTTCACTCCAACTTTGGGCAAATTCTTGAGATACAAATTTTTAATAAGATCAAACCCGCCAGACTTTCTTATATTTAAATTATCGACATGAAATTTTACGTCGTCTTCTGTAAGAAGTGCATTTAAAGGGGTGACAGGAATTAGGGTGTTGAAATCCTGGATTGTTTCACTAACCAATGCATTTGTTGCTGGATCCCCTAGGCTTGCTGAAACACAGTGATTTCTTAAAAAAGTAATCGCAAGGGCGTCTGCTTTTTCATCATCTGTGTAATAGAAATTAGATCCATTTTGAAGTCCAGGTAGTTGTTTGTTTTTATTTTTAATTATTCTAACTACATTCCAAAATGGTTTAGCGTTCTTATCTAGAGAATCAAGTTTTTTATTCCATTCCTCGTGGCGTTGTTGATCTAAATGTTTTGAGATCAACTGGTTTAGGTGCTGCACATTATCTCGATAAAACATCTGCCGATATCTTTGCCAATTTCTTCTTTGCATATTTCTCAGTTTAATTAATTTAACTAAATGAGGGGAAAGCTTTTTGTAAAATTTATATATTTTAACTTTTGGTATAAAGTCAGCTACGGCTTCAAGGATTAAATCATTGAAGTCAGTTACAATAGCATCTACTTCTTCTTTAGTAGATATATCTTCTACGTTCGCAAAGTTTTCTTGAACTCTTCTTCTAATAATTGCACGGTATCGTTTCTAATTTGCATTTTTTAGGTCTTGGAAGTACCATTTTAGAACCGTATGCAAGTCGATGATATTTACACGGACTTTAATCTTCTTTGATTTCATTCGAAATTTTTAAGCTGGTTGTCATCATACCTTACTGGTAAAAAGCAAAAAATAGTAAGAATTAATATCACGCCATCTACAACTATTAAATATTCATCGGGTGTTCCCCAAGGTAGTCACTTTGGTCCACTACTTTTTGTAATCTTTGTTGATGATATTATTTCTAAAATAAAGTACTGCAAATGTCAATGTCAAATGACTTGAACTCACTTACTTTCTAATTGGTGTACTGCCAATTGCTACAGGAATTATGATTGAATCAACTTTTTCTTTGAAACGTCATATTGAGTACATTGTCTTTAAAGCTAAGTTTATGGTGGAACTTATTAAAGGCGACACAAAGGGCTTTAGTGTTCCTTTTGCACTTATATTCCTTTTTGCGTCTCTCGTTAGATCACTGTTGGAATACGCTTTTGTGATTTGGAGACCTGCCTTTAAAGTTCACCCTGACCGACTTGAATTTATCCAAAGACAAATCAGCAAATACATTTTTTTTTATATTAACTGTGAAAAAGTAAAATATTGTTTTAGTACAGTGGATTCGAAGAGAAATATTTTACCCAAATGCAAAACAACACCAACGTCAAAATCAGCGTGTACTACGAAATGCTGTGTCTCAGGGGTTATGGTATTTGCTATATCATGGTATTCATACGATTAATACTAGCAGTCTGTATCCCACATAAAATGTAGTCGTTCTCTGTCATATTGTCCCTCTGGGTCATTCCAAACCCAGCCATTTAAGACGGGTCATCCGAGCTTTTCCAACTGGTCGACATTGCTATAAAGCCGGTACAATTCGCTAAGGAAATGTTTCCTGTATTCTTCATTGATGGATATGGGCCCGAAAAATACCTGAATAACTCTTCTATCAAAGCGCACAAGACGATTTTCATCCACTTCCGTTTTCGTCCAAGCTTTTGCACCACAAAGCACGACTGGGATGATCAGTATCCTGTATAAAGTGTTTTTGATTGCTCAAGAGAAGGCTTTACTACGAGTACTTCATTTCTCTCTAAGTTCAAAAAATCAGCGATTAGCTGGAGTTGAGAGCGGAAGAAAGGTGGATAAAGTCCCTAACTACCTCAAAGTTGCAGCTGTCTACCGTGACGTTTTGTCCTAGTCGGCTATTATGTTTGTCTCTCTTTGTTCACGTATACTTCGTTTTTCATTCCATGATCGCTAGACCCATCTTTGCCGCTGCTGTTTCAATAGTCGCGGACATTCAATTGACAGCTCGCAGTGGTCTTCGAATTATGTCAATTTCGTCTGCGTCTGCGGGTAAATGAATAGAATTTTGAGAAACGGTGCCACTGGAGTTGCCTTTCGAAGTTCGTACAATTATTTCAAAGATACTGAAAAAGTCACATGACAATAAATCGACTTTGATGGAGCAGCGTGCATCCTCCATCATCATCCAGCACATTCGAATTGCAGGGATTCCAAAACAAGGCATGGTTCTGTATAGTTCGTCTCCATGTATGTAAATTTGAAATCAGTGAAGAAGTGATTGGAATTCATAGGTTTTTCTAAGATCTACCTAAGATCGACCCAAGGTCGGTCTAAAACCGATCACACTGTTGACGAAGGGTGTTAGGCGTTCACATAATATAGCAGAGAGTATTTTATATTACATATTGAGGAGACCTATTCTCCTATAGTCGGCGCAGTTTCGTGGATCTCCCTCTTTAGATCTGACAAACAATGCCGAGGTTCCATTTGTCGAGTATTGTTTAGTCGACCCAGATTTTGGAGATGAGTTGATATATGCTCCGCATGCGGTAGTTAGACCATCGATTCCAGAAGCTTTGTTAGACTTAAGCTTGGAATGTTCTGTCCTGATTTCATCTTGGTCGGACGGCCGGAAATATTGTCTGTCTTCTGTCTGGTGGTGGGATATTATTTATCATCACCGTTTAACAGTCTTCAGGAAACATTTCCCAATTCTCAGCACCGACCGCTACTATAAAGTTACCTTCTTAATCCTTACAGATTATGTTCATTTTTTTTGTTTTTGGTAAAACTTCCAGACCTCATTATTCTGGTAGGATCTCTATAAAGCCTCGATCGAGCGCTTCGTGCTCTTCTTTTTTCTTCTGAGGACCCTACGTTCTTCCCTTCTTATTAGCTCGTACAGCTCTCTCTCGTTCTTTGTACGTCAGCTATTTTCCCAGATTCATTGTCGAATCAGGGCTCTTTTGGTGCATTAGCAACGCTGATTGCAGTTTGGAAAAGTTGCCACTGGCCTTCTACTTGGGCCTTCGCCTAATTATCAAAGCTTCTTCTATTAATGAAATTATCTAATAAAAGGCGAGGGTAGAGCAAATATTGGTCTTACTACGTTACTACGATTTGACCAGTTACAAGCTGCCGTTCATTGAGAATTGAGAAGTTTGGGGCGGTCCTGCAAATTCCTCGATTCGGGAAATATGAACTTGGCAGGGGGCGAACAAAGGTAACATAGGTAACATAGGTAACATAAGATAACAAACGGTCTACTTATCGATGTGCATCGAACGGAAATTAAGCTAACAGTCGAATAATATGCCAAGGTTTTAAAAAGATTGGATCAGGGGAATGGTTTGCCTATAGAGAAAATAAAGTTGGGGAGGAAACGGGTTGCATTACAGATTGGCATTTGGGTATATTACATAAGTTCTAAGTAGTTTTTGGGGCACCAGATTGTAAACCGATCGAGGTCATCTTGAAGAAGAATGGAGTCATTTTGTGTCGTCAGCGTAAAGGGAGAAAGAGGAGTGTTTAATGAGCCTCTCAAATTCGTTAATAGTAAATATGATGAGCAGGGGTCCAAGGTGGCTGCCTTGTGGAGCCCCATACGAGGCCAGAAAATAAACAGATATTGCGAATCTAAACCGAACATTATAATATCGGTTTACTAGGTAACAAGAAATCACTTCGAATAAAAGAGGTTCAAAGCCAAGAGCAGATAATTTGAAGAGGATCAATTGATCAGATGTGATAATATCGATTTCTTTGCCATTTTCTAAGGCTGCGAGAGCAAAAGACACGAACTCAACTAGGCTTGTGGTAGTAGACTTGCATTTGAAGCTTAAGGATTTGTATAAAATGCGTACAAAGAGTTTAGGTATATGAGAGAGTTTAGCTATGGGACGATAATTGGTAACTTTATGCTTAGATCCCTTTTTGTGTATCGGGATTACAAACGAGGTTTTCCAAATCTGGGAAAATTCTCCCTATTCAAGGGGTAGAGATAGGTTGGAACAGCATTTTTTAAGAAAACGGGAGACCATCTTGGCCAGGTAGAAATTCATCTTTAAGATTTAGTAACTTTTCTTCAATAACTGCAGGATCGAAATTTCGAGACAGAAAGGGACCAACGAAGAAATTTGGTAGGTCATTGAAGTAAGAGGGAGCTGGTACGAGGAAGGGAAACGGATTTGAATATTTCTGTGTAAAAACTGTAGAGGGAAGCGACCAGAGATAGATTGGTAAGCTCGAAAGAAGCCCCAAAAATTAAAGTCTATATTTATTTTAACGAATCAAAACAAAAAAAAAGCATTCAGTCTTGTTCTTACTCTTGAGTGAGTGAAAGAAAGTTCACCCACAATTGCAAAATCAAAAAAAAAATAGAAATAAAAAAAATTAATATTCTTCACTACTAGATGTATGCAAAACCCCAACCCCCATAGACTGTTAATAGATTCTTGTTTCCTGTGCCCATTTCAATGTTTGACAAGTGACATTTGTCAGCTGTTAACTGTCAATTGTCACTTACCTCGCTCAAAACTGTCAATTTACAATTCATTCATCTGTCAATTGGGTTCGGTTTGAACGAAAATCGGACTGACACTCGCAAGTCACAGAGAAGACTTTTTTTGAAATTCCAAAATAAACAGAAACTAAAAAACAATAGAAAATTGACAAAATCAAAAAAGAAAAGACGTCACCGAGTTAATGTGGAATTTGGAAAAGGGGGATGTATTGGCAAACAAAAAAGAGATTGTGTGGCTGTCCAATCTCGTAATTCCCATGTTTATAACATGCTTCACATAATTACCGTTTTAAAATTTTTATTATTTTCTTCGACAATTCTAAAAACGAACGAAAATAAAAATTAATAAAAACTAAATTTCTTATAGATGTATCCCCTTTGTTTGGTTTTAGTTTAGACAAGTCCAATATCACTTTGGTACCTGGTGGTCAGGTATTGGCAGCTTCTGCCTTTTGTTCCAGACACTGATAGAGTTCGGATAAATGTAGCCTACGTTGTTGTGCCAATTCGGTAGCCTTGTCGACATTAGCAGCTTTAGGTTGATTCTCACATTTTTGGCTATTACCAAAGTTACCTTCTGATTCAATGCCTGAAGCGTTTTCATTGGAGATTTCACTCTGGGAAGGTCATCGATGCAGTTGAAGGTCGACAATTATGTCATTTAACTGAGATAGGGTCTCTTGCCTGCCTATGACGACCACGTAGAAGAAGAAGATTATGCTAATGACGATGATGATGGAGAAGAGGAGGAGATATTATAGTACAAGAACTGAACCCTGTGGTGTTGTTAGCATTCAAATCTGTACTCGAGCTAGACAAATGTATCCTTGTGGTATTTCATGGAACGCGTTCGTCTTCTTCGAAGCATATGCATCGCCACGATTCCAGGGAAAGTGTTTTTCAGTGTATTCAACATGCTGTACAAGTTGAACAATTCGGCTGAATTGTAGAGTTCATGAATGTTCTTTGAACGTTCCTTGTGCGCTTTGCCGTTGGTATTGAACGTATTCAACGTCAGTTCTTTTGAAGTGGAATTTTTAGTTGTGCCTGGATGATATTTGTTGAGTCCCCTACCTGTCTGTTCATAAGCCTGCTTGGTACTAGGATTGTTTCATTAGTAACATCAAAATTTTTAACAAATTTCTCCATCACATTAACAATACTGTCTTTCGAAAATTGCTGTGCATAGTGGCGTGCGATACGTCGAAGGTAGTTTCGACTGTTTTCCATTTTAGTTAAATCCGTGTACCCATTCATTTTCGAATTGATGTTGGTTATTAGATGCTTCGGTGTTGAGATGGGTAATAATGGAAAAAATGACGGCATAATGGAAAGAGCGAAGTTTAAAGAGGGCGAACAACGAGTATCCTGTGCCAAGCAACCGACAACCGTATGACATTTCACTGCTCCGAAACGGAAACAGCTACCTCAGATAGGGACGAGTACTTTGTTGAGGACCATCGTTCCCACAAACATTTAGATTCTTACAACTAGATTGAAAACAAGGCATCCATATCTTCAAAACCGGCAAAATCATCCTGGTTTTCTCTGGGAAGCCAATGAACACCACTTGCAAATATAGGCCAGCGAAAGCTACCAACTACATTCAACGGTGATATCTCGATCGTGCTAGAATACCAGTGATAATACAGACATGTTTCGGGATACTCAAGTGAGAAAACAGATATTAGGACATTGTCACAAACGCAGAAACAATTCGAGAACATCCACAACCCCTAAAACGCCCTAGAAGACGAAAACGTCAGAGGGCATAGCTGACGGGAAACGAATTCGTATTGAATTCAAAGCTCACTTTAGCAGCGGCTGCAGCAGTAGAACGTCCAGAATTAGAAATCTTGTGATACATAATGAAAAAGGAAATGCAACGCAGACTCTTGCCACCGAGGCTGAAGAACCGTCAATATTGTTGCAAGGGAAAGATCTGGATGGAAATCTGTTCACTTGGGATCAGAAGTAGCTTGTCAGATAGTGGTAACATTTTGTAGCAGTGCCTAACCACTTAGGTTAACCCAGTAACACTAGAAAAAGGTCATAGACGTCATCCCGGCGAACGTGTTCCAAGCCTCGCTTAACACTTCGACGGAAACCCCAAGCTGAATTATTAGGAAAGCACGATAAGCGGAGACCTTCCTGGAAGAACTGAAGAGGAGAATTATTCTGGCCCAAAAGTGGGAGTCAGAGGCGAATAAGGTAGGGCTCGAAAATCCTAAGCAAGTCGATAAATGCAGCAGCTTTCTATATCTAGGAAGTATGGTCTCAGAAGATGGTGACACCGAAACTGAGTTCGCTATCTTGAATTTGAAGAAGCAATGTTTATAGCATAAAAATCAATCTGTGAATGTTCCGATTAAACGCAGGAATAGAGCTGCTTTCTTTATAGTAACCAACACCGTCTTAAAAAATTAGCTAACCTTCATGTAATCGCAACATCTCAAGAATCTTCCGTCCAAACCATATATTATAGAACGACCAACGCGATAACGCACCAAGAACCAATAGACGTAGAAATATCATACAATAGAGATAATGGTAGTAGATTAGTCACACCTTACTTGAAGGCAGTTCCACTGCTAAGTACGCCATGCAATTGAATCCACGTATCCGATCAGATAGACGAGCGAGCCGCCGTAGGCAGATATATAGACGGTGAGTCGAGAAGGAACCCAGATATTTGGGGATAACTTGGAAAGAACTCAATTGTATTCCAGATCTCCGAATAACAACAGATAATGGATTGAGTAGGCCCCTAAGCTCAATACATTAAGCCACCCAGCAAATTCAGTTAAAAATTCAACGAAAACACTTTAAAGCTTTTTTTTACATAAATGTACGAGTACCTTCAAGTAGTTACATACAATACATAAGCTGACAGTCATATTTCCACTTTCGGTGGTTTATACAATAATAGACAATCCACAAAATAACCTCCCACACCAACGCTCCTCTGTTTTGAAGAAATCGAATATGAATATCCTTTCGACACAAGAGATACTCGGATGTTATTAAGGGGGGACCAGGTGAATGTAATATAACATAGAAAAAGGATAAATTCATTTTGCCATGTAATTTAAGTACGTGCTTTGAGAAAATAAATATTTGCGTCTGGAAAATGGTTTAAAGAAAGAATATAATCGTGTCTGTATTGCAAATACATCACCATAGGGAAAATTGAGAGCGGATTACTTAAGGAAAAAGGTTGGATAGGAAAAATGCTTTCTATTTTTGTATAATTCAAATGTAATCACCTACAAAGACGACTTAGTTAAGTACGTACGTATGAGAGATACATCTGAGATAATTCACAAAAAAGGAATTTAGAAAATGAAAGCAAGAGCTTTCTCAGTTCTCTTGAAATGATAGAGTTTCCAATGAAAATTAGTCTGACAGCGTCATGAACTAGATATTCATAGCTAACAGCGAAAAACTACAAATTTCTTTGAGTGTCGTCCCTTTTATATGAAATCATGGACTTGATAGTCCTGTGGCCGACGGGAATTGGTTTGGAATTTGAACTTCAAGCATATAATTTCCTTGGCTATTTTTGAGGAATGCCACAGGGGTCGATTTTGGGGCCGATACTGTTTTTGTGTTTTTATAAATGGTCATCCATCTTTGTGTAGGTATACAATGGATCACTTCTTTGCAAATGATGTTGAAATCCAGGCTGGAATGTCTTTTTGAAATTAAAGTGAATAAGCGATTAATAATCGGAGGCCTTAAACAAATACAAAAGTAGTCAGAAGCAAATGGGCCACATTGTGGCAGGAAAGCTTAAGAATCAAAGGCCCTTAAGTTGTGGAAAAATTCATTTGAGAAGTCGAACTAAACGCCACTCAAAAGGATTCGAATCCAAGTGGTACTAGGAATAACGACAATCCACTCGTGGTCTTCCTAACCGCCGCCCTTTCTACGATGTGTTCGATAGATTAGGCTGCAACTATGAAAATGGTACCAGAAAAGATCAGCTTGTTACGCTAAAACTTCACCAGAATAGTCTAGTGGTTGGTCAGAGTGCTGTTGTTGAAGTTTCTCCCAGGCAACCGAAACGGTCGAACGGGATCCAGAACTCACGCACTCCATATAAGGAGCTATTGAAAACGAGAGGAACACGTAAGGCAAACACATGGCGGATAGATGCTATATTGTGTTGATGAGTACAAGTTTTATGTCGAACAACGTTTGGGCTAGCCAAAGCAGAGAAGATTGAATTCAAGGAGGGGACTGCTATATCAAAAACGTAATCGAGACTTTGCCGAAAATCTCCGCTAGAAACTAACACTTTTAAAGTTTTCAAGCCATCATAACTGATGGGCGCCATCTTCAGGATTTCGGGCCAATTCAGTAAAACGGAGGATGTGCCGATGCGTCTGCATACCCAGAAAATCTATTTTCACTTATAAGAATCGGTAGAACAACGAGCGACGGTACTTTTTTCATTGATTTCTTAGACAAAGGTTCTGCCAAGAGCATTCAATCTAGGTATGACTTGGAGGGATTAACTAGAAAACTTCTAAACACTTCACTTAAGACTAATTTGGAGGAAGATTCGAATCTTGAAAGGTTGAAGCAAAAGAAACTTTTTCGTATTTCGAGGACTGCTTTTTATAAAAACGTTTCCGAAGAGAAAGAAACACCCGGTAAAATCAGCTAAAGTCATCAGACTCAGACGATCTGATGACAACCACACTTAGCTAAAAGCAGGACTCCCTGCCTTATGTTTGGGACACATTCTAACCTAATAAGATTCAACTCACAGCCAGCTCCTATCAAACGAGATGAGTATCGCAACACGTCATAGCAGGCATCTGCAACATTTGATGTGACGAGTGAGGCCAATACACACGATGTTGCTTCCCTTGATGACTTCAAGTCGCCTGCAACTGGTGGATAGGTCCAGTTGTGATACAAAAAGTTATAGACGAGTTGAACGTAACTACATACCGGGCCCCAGAAAATCGGAAAAGATCGGATTTTTTAATTTTCTTCTCGTCGTGTTCGGACGTGTTTTGGTTTCGCTCAGCATTAAACTTTTAAATGTAATTTATTCCTTCCCCTTCCATATGTCTACTTCTGATATCAGTTCCGTGACATTATTACATTACCCCAAGTGCTGACTGACTCTTTGATTTTTTTTCTTTTTTTTTGGCTGACCTCAATCTTTCGCCGGTTCCGTATATATTTAGTGTATTACCCCTGAATCAAGGTATCATACGACCCTTGCCGAAGATCAACCTGGCTGAGGGGTCAGTATCTCCAAAAATAGTTCAGTCGCGAAAGGAGTATCCGGATACCTGGCGACCTCTGGATTAGCTAGCCTTATCTGTATATTGCGGATCTCTGTTTCTCTGCTACTCGTGGGACAATATTATGAACAACTCCTCAAAAAAAAAAAAAAAAAAAACCCGAGGCCGGTACTCCTTTAATACCGTTCTACGGTGACTGCACCGACTACCGGCAAGATTCCTGCATTGTCGAGAGGAGGTAAAACCGTGGCAGGCCATAGTGCACTATCCTCTAAAGGCAAGTGCAACGAGCCTAAAAAGAATGCTTCAGGGAGTGTTAAGACTGTGGCAAGCCATGGTCCTATCACTTCCTCCACCCTTAGCAGCAGAGTTGGCTAAAAACATCCTAAAAGACGGATCACGCACTGCTTCCACTGCTCCCAAACTTACAAAAGACTCTTCCAAGCGCCAGAGATTGTTGGAGGAAACCGTGCCGGTTTCCAAGAGGCCCAAAACGCATAGTACCAAAACCCCTTTGCCATCCAACAGCACATCTCTGAGGTCTTTCAGTGAAGTCCTAAAGGACGCAATAGTGATCGCGGTGATCGATAGACACGATACCGACGGTTCTATAACACCTGAACAGTGGCAGCTCCTCAAGCTAAAGCTTTCGAGTAACTTCTTGGCCATAATGCGGGAAAACCCCGAACCACCTCCCATCACAAGCGACGCTGGCTGGCACCAAGGCCATGTCAAGCTTATAGCGTGTGCCAACCAGAGATCCCTTGATCTCTTCACTAAGGCCATAGGTGGTGTTGCCGTCAAATAAAAAGGACTACTTTTGAAACTTTAGTTACAAATTTATTTAAAGAAAAATTCATGTGCTTTTAGTGAAACTAAAATTTTCAGTTTTCTTTTTCCGTTTTCTTCCTTTGGCGGCAACTTTGGTTCTCCTCTCTTTTTTTTTAATTCCCGCTCAAGCCATTTGACGTCTTAAGAGCTCGTAGCCTTGAGCTAGGTTGACTAAGAAGTGCTGCTAGGTTTGGCAACAGGTGGTTTAGGAGAGATTTGGCCACGTGCAAAACTCGAGGTCGTGTCTAAGGAAGACATTCCTAGCAGACCCCGAACGTGTACCTGGATCCCAGCCGAACCCTCCTCCCCAGAAATTATTCTGGAAATCATCATGCTCAGTAACCCGACTCTTCCGACTCATGACTGGAAAGTCGCGAAACTGGAGGAACTAAGGTGTCTTATAGGTGTGCGTTGATCGTGATCAATAAGGAATCCCTTAATCATCTGGAGCAGAGGAAAGGCATAATTCGGTTCGGTTTTGAGTCTATACACTTAAGGGTCTACAAAAGGATGCTGATAAGCAACCTCCTCCTTCTTTAACGGAGACACCAGAAAACACAACCTTGGATCTTGGAGCGTCGATATCCTTTCCAGAAATGGATAGCGACGACTCCAATCGATCCGAGGTGACAATTAAGCCGTCGGTCTCCTCTTCTGACACCCTGTCGGAAATGGAAACCGATTACGAAGGAAAAAGAGGAAGGATCAGAGGAAGAAGATGAGCTCTTGGGCACATCTTCAGAATCGGAGGACCTCAACAGCACTGTGGTGGAGGTTTCTCCAGATTAATCTCCGTTACTCAAACGACCCCGACTTAACCGTTGCCAGACTAGAGACTGCCAAAGGCTTCTTGTGGCTGGCATCGGCTTACCTTGGCCACGACTATGTGGACCCTCTCCCTGGTGATAACTTAGAAAGGGTGGTACTTGAAGCTGGAAGGCAAAAAACTGAGTCACTTTTTGACTATACTTTAAGTACTAACCTCTTTATTTGCAACATTGGCAATGCTAGATATAAGTCTTGTCTCCGACAGCATAACTCAAAGGCAAACGGACTATATGGTATCGTTTAAGCACCCCTTTTCAGACCACAGACCAGCGAACCAGCTTTCCGGAACTACCGGAAAACTGATTAGTCAAAATACAGAGGAATACTGTCTGAAACGCTATCCTCAAAACTATCAAGTTCCTCGCGTGACACCAATGAGCTTGACATGAAAATCAAGGAATTCACTCTGGCTCTCAATCAGGCTATGGTCACTTCCTGCCCTCTTATTCAACCTAAAGGCAAGAAAAAGCCACATTGGTGGACATCAGCACTGGGACTGCTTAGAAACTCTTGTAGAAAACTTTTCAACGTAGCAAAAAGGACAAGAAAAGTGACTTACTCGGACTCATACAAACAATCCCTCAAATTATACAAAAAAGAACGGAGGAAAGCAAAGCGACAATCCTAGAGGTCATTTTGTGACAAAATCACAGAAACCTCTGAGGCACAGCGGCTAAAAAAAATCCTCTCTACAAATCCTATGATGCCTAGCTGTTTGAAAAAAATCGACGGCTCCTGGACAACTTCAAGTGATGAATCACTCAACCTGCTTCTGGACACCCACTTTCCAGGTAGCTCCCAACTCGCGGCCAGTAGCAGCAGGAACAAGCCTATTGCAACCGCGACCAAAATTCATGGTCTGATTACGAGAGACAAACTGCTCTGGGCGCTGCTTAACTTCAAACCATACAACCATACAAGTCCCGGACGGTATAATACCTGCCGAGCTACAGAGGTTCTCAGATATTATTCTGCCTGTGCTACAAAATATTATGAGGAGCTGTGTAGAACTTATCCACATTCCACTGTCATGGAGAGAAGTCAATGTAGTATTCATTCCCAAAGCCGGAAAATGTACTCATGTTGTCCCAAAGGACCTCAGGCCTAGTATAAGTCTATCATCTTTCCTTCTGAAAACTCTAGAACGACTGATTGATATTCCTATTCGAGCTAAAGTTGATCCAAGACTTCTGTCAACGGCTCAACATGCCTACTGTAAAGGAAAGTCAGTGGAAACGGCTTTGCACTCTCTGACTAGCCACATCGAACGATCCCTACAATTTAAAGAGTACACAATGGTTACTTTTCTAGATATAGAGGGCGCCCTTAACAACGTCAAAATATCCGCAATCACGACTGCGCTGTCAACTCTGCAGGTAGACGACTCAACTCCAAATTGGGTGAGACTTCTGCTAAAAGATGTGTCAGCAGAGGTACACCGCAGGTGGGTGTCCCCTCTACACTTCCCTGGAACGGGTGGAAGCAGAGCGATATGCCGATTACGTTGCTATAGCCGTCTCAGGAAAACATCTCAATACCTTTAAAGAACTCCTTCAAGTAAATCTCAATAGATTAACCCGCTGGGTAGATCCCTGTGGATTGGGAATAAACCTCCATAAAACTGATCTTGTCCTCTTTTCCAGGAAATACAAAATTCCAACTATAAACCCTCCTTCAATAAACGGTACCAGTTTAGTTTTCTCCGATACAGCAAAATATCTGGGTCTCATTTTTGGCAGGAAACTAAACTGGAAACCTAACATTCAAGAAAGAGTCAATAAAGCTACAATAGCAAAAAAGCCATTGGGAACAAATGGGGCCTTCAACCTCGCATAACCCACTGGCTATACATCTCGGTCATAAGACCGATACTTACTTATGGGGTGGTTGTCTGGTGGACGGCCTTGGAAAATGCAGTCAACCGCATTAAACTAAGCAGAGTCCAAAGAACAACATGTCTATGCACAAGCGGAGCCTTGCGGTCTACCCACTCTGCGGCATTAGATATTCTGCTTCACTTGACCCCTCTCGACATTTTTAGCAGGCAAGTAGCTGCGACTGCAGCTGTTCGCCTTAAAGGAACTAAACAGTGGACAAATAATTCATTTGGCCACGCCAACATTCTTAACACCTTAGGAATCCTCACAGAGAACATCGATTACACTATACCTGAACTTTGGTTTGACAAAAATTTCCATGTAAGCTTCACCTCTAGATCAGTGAGGAAGGAAGATGCTTCATGGAGGATAAGTCAATCCATCTCTATAGCGATAGCGAAGTAGGCGGCGGTGTTTTCTCAGATAAGCTAAATCTTAGCCTCTCTTTCCGTCCTCCAAATCACTGTAGCGTGTTCCAGGCGGAAATGTTGGCGATTAAAGAAGCTCTGCTCTGGCTGAAGAAAAACGTGATATCTGCAAAGGATATCCGCATCGTTTCGGATAGTCAGGCCGCCATCAAGTCCCTGGACTCGGCCTCACTATGATGCCGATCATCTCTTATGGAGATAGCACAGCAGTTCAACATTCACCTTTGTTGGGTGCCTGGCCACAAAGACATTCCAGAGAACTGCAGATCCGATGAACTCACCAAAATTGGAAAGCTTCATCTAGGAGCTACTCTAAAACTTATTTACGTGTCATCTGAAGAAGCCACTGTTTGTTATGATTTGACAATTTCGCATGTAAAGTTTTGTTGAGCATTTCATGAGGAAACTTTAAACCGTTTAAATATATCGCAGTGCTTGCGTTTTCTTAAAAGGACATGTCACAGGCTTACAAAGAGGAAAGAAATCGTGTACAAATTAAACGCGGATGAAACCGCAGGCAACAGCTAGTTTTAATATAAAATTCTGAATAACCACCATCCGCCGTATCGTCCAAATAAACTAATTTTTATTAGTTCCTCCAGAACATTTGAACATTTTGTCAGCTCATTGTCAATGCCATAACTCCACTCGTCTGTCTTTAATCCACGCTATCAGACTGTGGAATCCTCTTCACACCAAATTTACTTATCAAAGTACAACAAGAGGATAGAATCGAAAGTGTTCTCAACCCTAAATTAGTGCTTGGCATTCATATCAAAATTGGACTTGAGGCAGTCTCCGAAAAAGCTTCAGGCAAATCCGAAATATAGCCCTGTGTAACACTCACTCACACACTTTTGGCTACCCAATGCGACTACACCTCTAAGCTGAACTTTTCATACACTGTGGAGAGCTACCAGCTGTTGCTCATAGACTATCTTCTTTAAAATTCATCTCACCTAATCAGGTTATGGAAAATTTAATAATTTAATGGCACCTCTGTCAATTTTCAATCACATTCCAACACTCTACACGTGTACGAGCATACCTCAAGGGCCATTCTACATCCTCTAAACGATTAACAATCTTCAAAACACTCCCTTATGTCTTATCTTACCTGAGCCGACAGCTTGATAGAAGCTGCCATCGTACATGAACGTCTCCTTGGTGGCCCTCTTTAAGCGCTCTATCCGTGCAGATGGGAATACATGAAACAGCAGCAAAGAAGAAAAAAACGGTAAAAATAGAAATAAATTCATAATTTTCGCTCTAAGTACACATCATACAGCATGGGGCATAAGCCTTCTAAGAAGGCACTTTACGTGCTTTGCCCAGTTCTGCAACACCTTTTATAGTGCATGTGGAGGCAGAGATACGAATTTTCTAAGCGTATCCCGTTTAACCAAGTCCCAACACATCTAGATGCCCGTACTTACTTGGTGGTAAAATTTTATGGAAATTCTTTAAATCCTCGAAAGCAGCGACAGTTTTATCCGTAAAAATGGCATTCCTCTCTGGCCTCCTGGTGTGCCTTGTCATCGTTGTCATCGTTATCGTTTTCGTTTTCGTTGTCGCACCCATAACGACATTGTGACCTTCTCGGCTGCCTATCCTGCCGAAGGGAAATAAATTTATTATAAAAGGATCTTGGGTTTTTTTTTATTATTATTTAGTGTTAGTATAGGCACGCGTTCAATAAGCGTGTACTTTGAGACTTGCTTTCCGTACTTTAAGATTTTCTGCCAACGTATACGTAGACAATTTTGTACGTTCACCAAAGCGCTTGATTTTGGGAATTTCCAATCAGGCCTCCGAATGAATTTCATCTCAGGTCTGGTCCTGTGTGAATCCAACCGGAGCAATTGTAAATGACGGTTGTTTCTTCGGTCTACGAGTACTGTTTGAGATGGAGGTAGCTCCATGCTCCTGGTATGCTTCTATGCCTGTGATTCCAATCGGAAATATTCATTTAGCGTGACAACGACATATTTATGCGAGAAATTAAATTTTTAATATTTTGCCAGGTTTATCGTTGCCTCTTACACTTAAATGGGGCTAAACCCATTGGAGCTTGTGAGGTTTGGGTCTCTGTTTGGGTTTGGGTTTTCTGCAGAAACTTAAGGACACGCAATGTTTTTGTGTTTTGTGTTTTGTGTTTACACCGTCATGCAGGGATATGGGTGGTTAAGTGACATTTTGATTGAGTGCGGTGGGGTAAAAATGAAAATGGGAGGTGCAGCAGGTGCTATGTGTTATTGGCTTACAAATATTTAAGACAATTATGAGTCCTTTTGTTGGCATGTATACGAGTATTGTTACACTTGGGAGTTTAATGAAATTGACGACATGACATCATTGAGTATTGGTCTGGCAATTATTTAGGAGAACAAAACCTCGAAGGAAGATACGAGAACAAGCACGGCATAAAAGGGAAGAAAATATGCTCAGCTCATATTCGTGTGAGAAACGTTAGATAGACACACTTAGATGCTCATCCAAAGAACATTGTAAAATGTTTGTGTGGGTACAAATGATAGAACTTATTCTTTTAAATACAAATCCCTTTATTCAGTACAGTTACCATTTACTATTTAATTGTTTCTCTCAGTACAATCCAATTTCTCAACCGCTTATACTTTTCTTATCTTTTACTTAAACCACTTAATCACTTCTCCTAATTAACACTTCAGATTTCACTTTAGAACTGATTTGCATACCTTTGGGATGCTGATATTTATACTCGAATGACATACTTCGAGAACAATCCTCGCCATCCAGCGTCCCATTCAATTTCCAATTCGCTAGAAAATTCGATTCCACTCTCCAGTCGAGACTTTATTATTCCAGTATCGAAATCTTCGTCCCGAACAACTTCGTCATTCAGCATCCCGTTGAAATGACACATTCTATCCAAATGGACCACTTTCAATTTTCCTCGATTCCCACGCTGGATCCGGTAGACAACGTCATTAATGCGGGTTATCACCTTGTATGGACCTTCCCAGTCCTGTTGCAATTTTGGTGATTTGCCTTTTTTACCCTGAGGATTATACAGCCAAACCAGATCCCCTTCGTTGAAACCGGAAGATTTCGCCTTGATATTGTACCTAGTTTTCATGCGGCTGCTTGCTAGCTTCATCTTTTCTCTGGTCTCTTCATGCAATTTACGAATCCTGCTGCGTAAGTCATTCACGTACTCGTTCACCTCTTTGGGCTCCGTCGGTGGGGATCCGAATTTTGCTTCAGTTGGCAACCGAACTGTTTGACCAAATAAGATCTCGGATGGTGTGTGCCCTGTTGAGCTATGGACCCCGTTTCGGTAGGCCATTAAGAAGAGGGGTATGTGTCGATCCCAATCCCGCTGGCAGTTGCTGACAACCTTAGATAGATGCTCATTCAAGGTCCGATTGAATCGCTCGACCATTCCATCAGATTGAGGGTGTAGTGGCGTTGTCCTTGTCTTCCTTATTCCCAAATATTGGCATATTTCCTGGAAGACTTTTGATTCAAAGTTTCGCCCTTGATCAGAGTGCATCTCCATTGGGACCCCAAATCTGCTCACCCAGTTGTTGACTCTCTGTTCGGCTACGGTCTTAGCCTCTTGATTTGGGATGGCAAACACTTCCAGCCCCTTACTGAAGTAATCCATGACTACGAGAGTATATCGGTTTCCATTAGAGGTTTCGGGAAACGGCCCAGCGATGTCGATGGCTATTCGTTCGAAAGGTGCTCCGACATTGTATTGTTGCATTTGCCCATGTGGCTTTACTTTTGGACCCTTGGTAGCTGCACATCTTAGCTGCACATCTATTGCACCAATTCTCGACATCTTGTTTAGCGCTTAGCCAATAGAAACGTTCCCTTACCTTTTCCAACGTCTTGTTTATTCCCAAATGGCCTCCTGAGATTCCGTCATGTATTTCATGGAGCACTTGGTTGACTCTGGACCGTGGCAAAATTAGCTGCATACGAGATGTTGTCCCATCTGCACTTTCCTATTTTCTCTTCAGCAATCCATCTTGCACAAAAAGCGAGTCCCACTGTGCCCAGTATGCCTTCAGAGTTTGGCTCCGATCTGATATCTGCTGCCAGCTTGGTCTTTCCTCGTGTTCTTTCCAGGCCAATATTGGTTCGATGTCATTGTCTGCCTGTTGGGAGGAACGGATTTCGTCTATACTCCAACCCTCTATTGGCTCAGTCCTGATCATTTGGATAGTTGCCTGTTCTTTTGCTTCTTTACGATTGCAGTGTTCGCATTTTACTCCGCACGGTCGACGAGAGAGAGCATCAGCATTTGAGGGGAGTGTTCCCTTGCGGTGTTGCACTTCAAAGTCGTAGCCCTGCAACTGCTCGATCCATCTTGCAACTTGGCCTTCAGGGTTCTGAAATTGGAGTAGCCATTTCAGAGCTGCGTGGTCTGTCCAGAGAATAAACTTTTGTCCGTAGAGGTACTTATGGAAATGCTTCGTAGCCAGAATTAAAGCCAGAAGCTCGCGCCGGGTTACACAGTAGTTCCGTTCAGGTCTGGAGAGTACTTTGCTGTAATATGCGACCACTTTCTCTTGACCATCATGAACCTGGGAAATCACAGCTCCGACCCCAACATTGCTAGCGTCTGCGTCCACGATGAACATTTTTCCGGGCGTGGGGTAACCCAAGATTGGGGCTTTGCACAGCTGTCGCTTCAGTTCTTGAAATGCTTTTTCGCATTCTCCAGACCACCTGAACTGTCGGCCTTTTTCTGTAAGTTGATGCAGGCTCTTTGCAATGCCAGCAAAATCCTTTACGAACCTTCTGTAATACGTGGCGAGGCCCAAGAAGCTTCTCAGTTGGTATTTATCTTTTGGAGAAGGCCAACTTTTCACGGCTTCGATTTTGTCAGGTCCCGTACTTACTCCTTCCGCTGATATGATGTGACCCAGATATTTTACTTCCGGACGAAACAAGGCACACTTTCCTGGGTTGAGCTTTAAATGAGCACTTCTTTTAGATTTTCGCAGTGCTCCTTGTACGTCTTACCTATGACGATAACGTCGTCCAAATATACTAGGCAGGTTTTCCAAGTGATTCCTTGCAATGTTCGTTCCATTAGTCGCTCGAAGGTGGCCGGAGCGTTGCACAGTCCAAACGGCATCACTGCAAACTGCCAAAGACCGCTTCCTGTAGTGAAGGCAGTTTTCTCACGATCTGCACGATTTATCTCTACCTGCCAGTAACCGTTCTTCAAGTCAAGCGTTGAAAACCATTTCGCTCCAGAAAGCATATCCAAAGTGTCATCGATTCTCGGAAGTGGGTAGCTGTCCTTTTTAGTGACATCATTGAGACGTCGGTAGTCTACACAAAATCTCGTGCTGCCATCTTTCTTCTTCACGAGGACCACTGGAGATGCCCACGGACTTTGCGATTCTTCAATCACTCCCTCAGCTTTCATCTTCGACATCATTTCGGCAACTTCTGTTTGCTTTGCCAATGGAAGACGCCTTGCAGGTTGACGGATTGGTCGAGCGCCTCCTGTGTCAATGTGGTGTTGAACAATATGCGTACGTCCATATTCTCCGTCTTGTGTAGCAAATATATCAGCGTACTCACCGATTAGTTTTTCTGCCAGGATTCGCTAATCTTCGTCCAAATTACAGAGGCTGAGAATTTTGTTCTTGATTTTTATGCTCTGAACTGTTGTGACCGGTTTTGCACCCTTTTTTTCCGTTGTGGTCGATATAGCCTCAACAGGTACGCATTTTCCCACTATCTCCCCCTTTTTCACCTTTACACTGAATGTCTTTGGATTTAGAATCCTTACAGGGACCATGTTGTTCTTTGGCTCCACTAAGGTCTTTCCCACCATGAAGTCTCTTTTCTTTTCTGGCTCCATCAAATAGAATCGGTGGCTACCAGGACCACCTTCCACTTTTGCCCACAAAATTGCTTCTGACGAAGGCTCTAGGCTCTGATTGCTGCAGATAACGACATTTGAGACTGTGGTATTGGCGTTTCCGTATATCATTGGTATCTCCATGTTTCCGTATTTCAGGGTTTGTGCCCCCAAGTCGACTATAAGTCCATGTTCTCTCATGAAGTCTGTACCAATGATGCACTCGTCACATATGTCAGCTACCAGAAACGCGTGAGTGAATGTTATTCCGGCCAGTTGGATTTTTATGCGGACTTCACCATATACCTTAATCGTTACTCCTGTAGCTGTTCGCAAGCTGCAACTGCTGGTGTTATGCAGCCAAGACTTCTGCACAAGATTCCTCCTGATGATTGAGGCCGTGGCACCGGTTTCTATTGTTGCCATCCATTTTTCTTTTCCACTAACTACGAGTACTTCTACTAGAAGGCTTTCGCTGCATCGTTTTGCCAGCGAGACTTGGATGATGGTCATGGGGCCGGCTTCTTGATAGCTGTTTCTGCGGTTTTCTTCCTCTATTTGCTTGTCACCACAGTGAGGGCAGTCTTTTCGTCGCACCGGTTCTTTACACTGCCTTTGAAGGTGTCCTATTTTATTGCAATTCCAGCAGCGCATTATTCGTCTATCCCGTCGAGTATCTCGTTCCTCGGCACTAATTCTTGTGCAGGAGCATTCGACAGATGCTACTTCCCTGACGAAATGTGTTCCCCTGGAAGCCTGATTGGCTGCTTCCATCGCCAGAGCGAAGGCAAGTGCTTCAGCAAGGGTTCTTTTCCCGGCCATCCTTACTGCTGACTGTAGCTTCGAATCTGCAATTCCCCTGATAAATGCATCTTTTGCCTTTTCTTTGATAATATCCTGGCCTGCGGTGGGGTATGACAGATGTGCCAGTCTACTCACGTCTGCTTGGAGCTGCTGAAGTGTTTCTCCTCGTTGCTGCGTTCGGCTTTGCAATTGGACCTTGTAGACCTCCTGCATGTGGCTATCCCCAAACCATTTCTCTATAGCCTGTACTAAAGTCACATAATCTTTATGCTTTTCGATGTCTACTGTTTGCAACAATTCTGCTGCAGGACCGTGCAAGGCCATTGTTAGGGCAAAGCACTTTTCCTCATTGTCCCAGTCGTTTGCACAGGCAGCCATTTCAAACTGCTTCTTATAAGTAGACCATGAGGTCTGGCCATCGAATGAGGGAGGCTTCAACTCTTTTCTCCTTGGACCGCTTAAAGAACATTCTCGCAGTTTCTGTTTTCGCACTGTGTCGAGCTCTTTTGCCAGTTGCTGAACTTTGCTGTCCATTTCTTCGAATTTTTCGCCAACATTCTTCTCTATTGTATCAAATTTGTCATCAACGTTCTTCTCTATTCTATCAAATTTGTCATCGATTTCTTCGAATTTTTGGTGTAGAACGTTATTTTGTTCTTCCAGTTTTTGTTCTAGACTATTCTTTTGTTCGTCGAATTTTTGTTCAATGCTGCTCTTCTGCTCGTCTAGATTTTTCTTTTTTTCATCCAACTTTTGTTCGAGACTATTCTTTTGTTCTTCCAGATTTTTCTTTTGTTCGCCCATTTTTTGTTCGAGACTGTTCTTCTGTTCGTCCATTTTTTTGTTTTGTTCGTCCATTTTTAATAAGAGGAGTTGCATCATTGCAGCCATGTCATTGCCGGTACTTGTCTGTTCATCCTCGTCAACATCAAAGGAATATGCATCAGGATCATGTCCCTCGTTGTTCAAAGCCTCCTGAAGTCGGAGCACCAGGTCACTTTTTCCTCCACTGGCGCTGAGGCTTCTCTTGTTCAACTCGGATTTGAGTTGGACGAGGGTCAACTGCAATAGTTTTCGACCCATTCTAGGTTTTTCAAATAGTCAGAAAACACTTACACACAATAAGTCCTATCCCACTTCTGACACCAATGTAAAATGTTTGTGTGGGTACAAATGATAGAACTTATTCTTTTCAATAGAAATCCCTTTATTCAGTACAGTTATAATTCACTATTTAATTGTTTCTCTCAATACAATCCAATTTCTCAACCGCTTATACTTTTCTTATCTTTTACTTAAACCACTTAATCACTTCTCCTAATTAACACTTCAGATTTCACTTTAGAACTGATTTGCATACCTTTGGGATGCTGGTATTTATACTCGAATGACATACTTCGAGAGCAATCCTCGCCATCCAGCGTCCCATACAATTTCCAATTTGCTAGTAAATCTGATTCCACTCTCCAGTCGAGACTTTGTTATTCCAGTATCGAAATCTTCTGGTCTTCGAGTATCGACATTTTCTGCTAGATGTCGCTGCTCACATTTAAGTGGTTATCACAATATTTACCCGTACGGACACCAGTGAATAGGTGGAAAATCATTTCTTGCAAATGCTGAGGGGCATTGGTTTGTCGGTATACTGTTTTCCCATTGACCGTTGTGTTTTCGTTAATGGAATTGCCATAATAGTTACAGGCAGTGCCAAAGCCTACTCTGAATGGTTTTCATGTGAAGCTTTTTAGGAATCAAACAACCAGCCAGATCTGGAGAGATTTTGGTATAACCCAAAGCCTTAAATGTCACTTCACTGGCCAACTAACCACATAACTTTCTTCTCTTCCATTACTTACAATAAACCTATAGCACTCGTATATACGAGTGCAGGTTGTGTAAGCCTTCAATTATGTATCGGTATTGTAGGATTACGTGCTCAGCGCTGAGACTATAACTACACATCAACTGTCCTTATTTAACTTTCGCATGATAACCACTGGGTACCGATCTCGCCCGAGCGGGCTTGACTTTCTCAAATTTTAAGTACGAGTGTTGAACGAAATCACCGAACAACAAATGTAGAACGATGAGCTACTTCAACCTACTTGGAGCTGAGGGTAAACCGTTTTTTCAAGACTAGTCGGAAGGATGAAATGGAGATGGCGCAGGATGAATACATGAAGTATCAAAGCTTTTTTTTTTACTTGCTCCGGTTTCGGAGCTATGCAAGGTCATAGGTCAACTACCCGGTCACGTAAAAAGACTATATTGCAAAGCCCTGCTCAAGAATGAATTTTTCTACTCAATTACCTTCTAAGCCCAAACAATTACCGAGATTACAAAGACAGATTCTTCTCATGATTTCTGCACTGGTGTTGTTGTCAGAGTTGATGGCGAAGCCGAGGCAGATAAAGCCCCTTACTATCTCAAAGTTGAAGCTGCTTATCGTGACATTTTGTAACAGGCGTCGATGTTGTGTGTCCATCTTTCATGACAGCATATACTTTGTTTGCTGCTTCATTAACAGCTCTTCCCATCTTCTGACATCTTCCCATAATGTCAACATTGTCTGCGTGTGCTCTTGAAAGATGGTGCCTCTGGAGTTGCCTTGCGAAGTTCGTACAATTTTTTCAATGATGTTGAAAAAGTCACATGACAATGAATCGCCTTGTGTAAGTCCTTGACGGAGCAGCATGCATTCTTCATTGTCGTCCTGCATAGTCGAGTGAGCCAAAACTAGACATGGCTCTGTATAGTTCATCTATCATATGCGACTTTGAACTCGTGGGTTTTTCCAAAGTCTGCCGTAATGTGAAAATTTGATCTTTGGTAGGAAGACAGAATTTTATATGTTGAGGAGACTTATTCCCCTGTAATTGAACCAGTTCCGGAGATCTGTCTTCTTCAGGATCTGACAAAGAATGCTGAGATTTCCATTCGTCGAGTATACTTTCGTCGATCCAGTTTTTGGAGATGACTTGATGTATACTCCATGCCAACTGCTGCTTATCAGCTCGGCAGTTAAGCATGGAAATGGCTGTCCTGACTTCGTTTTGATCGGTTGGGTGTAAATGTTGTCTATCTTCGTCCTGATTCTCTGTAACAATTATGGTACTGCTATGAGGTTTCCTTCTCCATTCTTTCAAATTTCTGTTCGGGCTTCACAGCTCTGGCATATTCGTTTTATTTTTTGTTAAACCTTCTGAACCTCATTCTACTAGAAGCACCTCCGCTACGCCTCGAACGAGCGCTTCACGTGGTCTTTCTTTTTCCTTCTGTGGTGCCTATGTTCTTCCTTTTCTTTTCTGCTCTTTGAACTCGCGAACACCTTTCGTTCTTTACTTCAGAGCCGCTCTGTATCTCCGCTGTTTTTCTAAATTTGCTTGTTCGCAATCGTCATCAAACCAGGGGTTACTTCGTTGGAGCGGATTAAAACCCAGTGCATCATAGACAGCCTCTCTGATTGCTCATTGGCAGTGATGCCACTTTCTTACAATGTTTGGTTTTTGGATGTTATGGATATCTTCTACCATGTCGTGGCTATAACAAACTTAGAATGTCCAGACATCCAAATACTGGTAGAGTGACTTGCGTCCATCGCAATTTGATCAATTTGATTGACGGTTTTTGAGCACCAGTCAGCCAGGTCGCTTTATGGATATCAAGGTGTGGAAAACGTGTGCTGGTTATAACCACACTTTGCGGCCAGCTCAGCACTTCCTGATTGTGTGCTTTGTCTCCGCCTACACTTGAGTGCGTCGAATCTTCAATGGGACGAATCCACTCGTGTAGTAGCAAGAGTGCGTAAAGATCTCGACATACATAAATCCGCTGGTCCAGATGGTATATCTCCCCTTCTTCTGAAGAGGTGTTCTTCCTCGCTTGCAAAACCATTGCGTAAGCTTTTTCATCAATCCTACTCTTTAGGAATCTTCCCCAGCAGATGGAAAACAGCATTTGTCTAGCCCGTCCCTAAAAAAGGCGAATCATCTTCTCCCTCTTCCTACAGACCCATTGCACTTAAGTCCCTTCTTTCCAAGGTCATAGAAACGCTGATAAATCGTCAGCTCATGAAATATCTCGAAACATGAAACTTCTCAATGACCGGCAGTACGGTTTTCGTAGCAACAGGTCAACTGGTGATTTGATGGCATGTCTCACTGAAAAGTGAAAACAAAGCGTACATCAATCTGGCGAAAGCAAGATAGTTACACTTGATATTTCTAAGGCATTTGGCAGAGTTTGTCATCAGGTTCTTTTGTCGAAAATGCGTGAATTTGGGATCGACGACTCTCTTCTTTAATGGATTAGAAATTACTTTCCGAAGGTTCAATTCAAGTTGCCTTGGACGGTTTCAAGTTTGATATTCACAAAATAAATGCTGGTGTGCCCCAGGGCTCTGTTCTGTCTCCGACACTCTTTTTAATTTTCATTAATGATCTCTTGTCTGCTACTTCTAATCCTAATCCAATATATTTTCATATTCGTTCCCGGACTCACGGCCCTGCTCTTCGGCTGTAGAACGAAAACGGCAGCGTATGCTAAGTTCATTAAATTCCGATATCAACAGCATAACCAATTGGGGAACTATCAACAGAGTGGAATTTAATGCTTCCAAAACACAATGCTGTCTGCTGTCGTTAAAGCGAAATTTAAATACCCAGCCATTATCCATAATGGCACTTACATCGTCGAAACCGAGAAACTTTCCATTCTCGGTATGTGTGTCAATGACAACTTACGTTGGAATGACCACATATTTGATGTCGCCAAAAATGCTGCGAAATGTCTAGGTTTCCTCTAGCGATGTAAGAAATATTTCACCCCTTCTGATCTGGCCTCAATATATAAGGCATTCATCCGCCCAAAATTGGAGTACAACTTCCACATCTGGTCAGGTGCTCCTAAAACATCTCTGCACCTGCTAGGATTCAAAGCCGTGCGATAAAACTTATTGATGATACTAATATCAGTCAATCGATGGACACCCTCGAACACCGACGAAATGTCTCGTGTCTCACTTTGTTTTATCGCTATTTCCACCACCAGTGCACCACTGAAATCGCCAGTAGCATTCCGCCCATTCAAACTTTCAACCGTAACACCCATCTCGCTATGAATGCTCATAAGTATACCCTCAAGCCCATTTTCGGACGTACTCTAAAATATCGTGATTCGTTCCTAAGGCCCTGCCGATCTCTGTATTTCCTGGTCGTTATAACTTGCAAACATTTAAAAACAATGTACATCGGTACCTCTCTTTTCTTCCTCTCGAAATTTCCTTTGCCCGCGCTGTGTACAATCACCTTAAGAGTACTCAAACCCCTTGAGAGCGAGCTGATTATAAAAAAAAAAAAAAAGTTCGCAGTGTTAAAAGCATTTTGCACGTCAAGTGTAACCACGGCGCCGTACTTTTTACTGACTCCTTTCTATCGTCTACCTTCTATGGCCGATTGGGCTTTGTCTATTACGACTTTAATAGCGTCGATTGTCGATCGGCCCTTTCTAAAACCGTATTGATATTCCGCGAGTCCATCATTGGCTTCAATGATAGGCTGTATGCATGGGGTGGCCGTGGTGTAGTGGTAGTAGCAAACGCTTCTCACTCGGGTCCAGGTTCGAATCCTGCCCATGGCAAATCAGTTTTTCATTGTGTAATTGGAACTCAGCCAAAAAAATTCTGCGTGTGAAGGCATAACACTGACACGTAGATTTGGCTGTTATAAGAGTTTCAAACAATGAAAAAAATACTGGGAATTATATCTCGAATCACTCTGAGTGAAGAAAAACTCTCCGTTCTATTCGGACTCCCACCCCTGGAGAGCAAACATATAAACCAAACACACCTGAGTTTCAAACCACTACAAAAACAATTTTCCTTTCTCCTCCTTCTATCTTTCCGCCCGCGCCCTGGCAACAGTAAAAGGGTATCTAACCCCTTAGGCGCGCGTAAATTATAAAAAAAAAAAAATGTGCTCTTATATTTTGCCCATAGTGTCGAGCATACAGAGCGGCCGATAAGATGAGGGTTCCTCCGGCCATCCTTTTGGTAATAATACAAACCGTTGGTATTTGCATTGTTCCGAAAATATCCCCTCGCTTAAGCATGCATTATACATGCTAACGAAAACGTCTAGGGGGGCCTTCATCGCTGCTTTTAAAGCCCTATTTGGTATGCTGTCTGGACCTGGGGCTTTCCGATCTTCTACCCTCTCGATTGCAGCGGTGAGTTCATCGGTTGTTAAGGCAGGAATGTTTCCACGTAGTTCTCAGATCTCGCTTATTAGAACTCCGTCATGTTGAGAGGGAAACAGAGTTTCAACGATTCTGCTGAGAAAAAGCGGACAAGTTGGTGCCGGTCTCTGAGGCGTTTTGAACTTCGCGGTTATGATTTTGTACCCTTTGCCCCATACATTTTCGTTCAATTGAGTACAAAGATCCTTAAAGCACTGTCTTTTGCTAGAATTAATGGCGGATTTGAGTGCGGCGCGTATGTCTATCCGAATCCGTAGACAAAAGTGCTAGACAGACCGTCTGTTGCCGGTGATTTGTAGGAATTAATTCTATCTTTTCAAAGGTTATAAGTTTGGTTACTCTGGAGTCAAACTGTCTCTTATGATTTAACGTTTTATGCCTCTTAGCCAGGTACGTTATTCATCCAATAAGGCAAGCAGCTGTAGTATTTCCCTGAAAGTGCATCTGAGGTCCTCTTCTGAACCTATCAGTGTACAATTAATTGGCACTATACCTTTCGACAGAGACTTTGTATCCTAGCAGTGGCCGAAACCCATCATAAAAGTTTCTCTAACATTCCCTATTGGATTTGTTTACTTCTTTGTTATGCATTGTAAGTCTGCAGTGCTTCCGGCTATCTCTTCTTTTGGCGTTATTGAATCGATGGTCGAACATGGAATCCTCATCGGAAACCCTTGAATTCTGAATCAAATCAGAGGAGTTAGCTCCAAGACCCCCTAATATATAGTACATCACACATATTACGAGCGTTAGCATCGCAGCCAATGATAGGAGCCTTCCTGTGGGTATTGCAATACCCCATTAATCTCTTGACATTATCAGGCAGTGCATCTTCAGAGTCACCTGGAAAGTAGCTGCAGTTTCATCATCATCTATATGTTTGCGGTTTTGTAAATGGCCCCTGTTGATCCAGGGTTCTTGTAGTAGCCCTATGTTATGCATAACACTTGTTAAACTTCGGCGGTGCTACTTTACCAAGTTGGAGATTCGCCTGTAAGAGTCGCAGTCACTAGAATAGTTATATCCGCCTTCAGGCTTCACGACCTCCATTTGTTCGACCAGTTCCTAAGCACTGGTATTCGCAGCCTTCAGCCACGATGTAATCTCGCCAAATCGATAGCCGACCCTGCCATTCGTCTCTTCCAGAAAAACTGCAGATTTTTGGGTCATGGACCAACATCGCATTGAAGAGTTTCTCCACACTTTTTAGGGCGCGGCAAGACTCATCATTGAGGCCTTTATTCAGCTGCTGTTCAAAGTCGTGGATCTTGGTTATAGAAACGATTGTGGCTCACACAGTGCGGAACATTGCTATGGTGGCAAATTTAAAATTTCGCCTTAACCCAAGCAAGGCGAGATATCCGGCTTTGTAGATAGAACTAGATAAGACTGGTATCGTTGCCTGGTTGTTGTCGGCGATTATTTGGTTCAGCAGAATGCTTTGGATAGAATCCATTCGAGCAGTAGATAAGTTCGAGTCAGCATAATCCCTCGCCAGTCTATACGTCCATAAAGGAGGAGGTGTAAAAGACGCACATTGGATGTAGAGGACTGATCATGCTTTTGATGCTTCTTGGTCGACTTTTCAGAAGGAGTTTGATCCGTGGATCTCACTAGATTAAGGGTGTCGTCAACACATTGTTAGATTTTGTGGCCGTGGGTTGATGAGCTTTGTCGCAAGCGTTTTCTCTGTTCAGTCCGTTTTTATTAAGATATGCCAGGCGTTTCTTGCCAACGCCACTAAGTCTTTTATGATTTACGATCGGCCCAGTCTTATTTGTAGTGGTTTTATCGTCTGTGGATAGCTGATTCATCACAAAACTTTTCGCTGCTACCTCTGCTTTTGAAGTACAGTGGCCTGTTTTGATTGTGAAATCCTTTGTGGCCACTTCCGCTATTGAATTTGATTTTTTTTTACTATTATCTCACTCATTCCACATTTGCAGAAAGGCATTTATTGAAATCGAGCTGGGACTATATTCGTTAGAGATGGGAAGCTGATACCAGTAGCCACCACGTTATAGTGTCACACTTCCGACAGGCAAGCAGTTACGACATAAAGTTTATGAAGGCCCCTGTATTGATCCCCCTACATGACTGTTAGCGGCCACCTATGTAGTTTGCAGGTACTGGACGCTGATATGTTGGGTTCCTGTACTTTAGGGGTTTTATTGCACTTCCTGACGCAATTAGTGCAATGCTTCTATTAGCCCTAAATTGCCATTGCTCTGCGAGGTTTTGCCATTTTTGTTTTATAGAATTGTGATATAAATTAAATAGAAAGAAAAAACGTTTAATAATCCACTCAATTGAAGTGAACCGTTTTAAACAAATACCGTCTCACCAACAATCAACTTAAAAGTATTCACCAGGGATGAACAATTTTTTTATCGAAAATTCTATTGCCGTGTAGTCGTCATTCCAGTAACATGAACAAGCCATTTAGTCTAAAGGGAAGCTCAGATTGGAGCAGTCTACATATCGTTTTGCCAATTGATATCAAATCAACTTAGAAACTATCAGATATCAAAACTCGGTTGAATTCAAATACCAAAAGTTACTTCTCATCTTTTAATGAAGCTGAATATCCCACACGTCCTTCAGAGTTTTGTGTAAAATCCCCTCAACTTGAAACTTGTGCATGATGTCAAAGTTGACGGAAGTATCTGTCCAACCGAAATTGTGAGTTTACTTCCTTAGATTTAGGTTGAAACTTTTTCATTTTATTTTTTTTTTTGTTTTTTTTTTTTTGAATTGTAAAAGAATCCTCAAAACAAGTTTGTCAGGATGAAAGGACATTTTTACTTCAATTAAAAGTTATATTGTCGTGTATGCTTCTGAGATAAAATATTTTGGTGAACTTTTTCAAACACAGAAAACTTTTAACGTTGATGGGGGTTGTCATAAGAACAAAACCTCATCTCATTCAAGTCTCAGATCGGTTGAATCACTGACAATCAGCAACCCTCTCCTCTTTATTAAATTGCAATAAAACCAATTCGTACGTTACGATAGTTCCGGCAACCTGTGAAACCAATCAAACCAGCAAATTACTCACATAATTCTTAATCGATAATCACTTAAAACTGCGAGTATAATACTTGCCGACAAAACCAATCCACGAGTCAGATGAAAGAACCTCATTCCAGACAATGCCACAACATCTGTCGATACTTCTTGGGAAAATCGTTTAATCTGTGGACAAGCAAAAAGTTCCAAGTTATTCGTTGCAAGACCGTTAACCAAGAAAACACTTCTACTGACCTCCTTGCACCAACTTTCTCGTGGAACAGCACGAAACACTTGCATCGGTCGTCGGGATTCATCGTTTATATCGGCGGAGTAAAGGGACAATGCCAGAGTTCGACCCATCAAATAGAGCAGGGAAAACCAAAAGTAAAGAGTGTGTGTAAATGAGGGTTTCTTGCTAAAACACAAGATTGAAGAGGCTTCAATTATTTGCATTTGGATTTAGAACAAATCCTCACTCACTGGATGCTCTTCAAGATTTTCACGCAAATAAAGTACAAGTTGTTGGAGAAGCCAAGCAATGTTATTGAGGATACAGCATCATCAACTTTGTCGCAAAGTTTACATAGGCTCCTATAGTTCATGCGGCTATTGATCCAAAAAAGCTCTGTCGTTGACTTGCGAGATAAAGGGTAGAAATTGATATGTCAAATGTTAGGACAAGCATTCCTATCTTTGCCCATGCCATTGAAGTGTTTACCTTTCTGCCCATCTCAAATAGACTCGTGTTTAGTTGACGAAATCTTGCCGACAGCCCGATACTGATTGCCATAATGAAAATATCTGTGAAATTCCACGCAAACGTCGAAAGTACATTCAAGTACTTTCCAAATACACCAAGCCAGGTGTTGTATTCAACAAACATGAAAATTTGGATGAAATTGCTAAATAAGTAACTCTCGATGGGATCCGGACGAGCCGGACACGCATTTGCGTAATAAATCGATGACAGCATACTTAACAAGTGTTCAACTGAAATTGGAATATGAAGTGAAGTACAATTGAAGGATGTAAACTTACTTAAAGAAAGCATCGATACAACAAAAGTCATCATCTTGATTTGATGGGCTAGTGAACGCTTTTCCATTTGAGTTCGCAACGGTGGCAGTCTTCGTTCAACTGCCTCCCACTCTCTCATTAATTCTGGCCACTTACGCGCCAAGTTCAAGAATGAAATTGCTATCAAAAATATTGAAGTATAAAAGATGATGGTTTCTACAAAGAAAATAGTAAAAAAGTTACTCTATTGAAGTCAATCCATAGTTTTGCAAAACAGAAATGTGTTAGCAAATCGGAAGGCAAACAAATGTAAACTTACAAGAAAACGTGAGAATCACGGAGAAGGAATAATTCTGAAAGAAATCCACTTCAAAATACTGCTATTGAAATCCTGAATCAAAAACTGTTTCTTGAACTGTTTACACGGATAATTATTATGACTTTGGCCTCATATTCTCTTAGTTGACGTTGAGCGTCAGTTCAGTTCAGTTCAGTTTATATGCATTTTTATTTTTATCACTTAAATTACTCTTATATGCTAGGCAAAAAAATGCTTAAAAATTAGCTTAAATTACTTACAAATAATCTTATTCTAACTTACTGGCCCCATGCGGGCACTCTACGTTAAAAGTAACACTTAAACTATGCAGTCTAATTATATTTTTACATTTATTAATATTAAAACTAAGAAAATAGATTTTAATCAAAAACTTAGTAGATGGACATTTTTTAATTTTTTATAAAACTCAAAACTAAAAGCCTACAACCTACCTAAAAAATAAATCTTAATCTACTTAACCTACTTACATCTAACACAAACATAGACATAACTAAATATATACATATATACATAATGTGTATATACATAATATATAAATACATGTATAATATATATATATACATATATCTTTTTCATTTTTTATTTTATTTTTTTTCTTAAAACTAACTTAATCCTACCTAAAACTATGTACGAGGGGCGTTCAACATATCGGTATCGGGGTGAAGTTGTGGTTGTATATATAAATTGACTTATTTATCAAGTAATACTATTATTTTAGTGCATTCATGTAAAATTTCATATAAATGTGATTATTAATTCGCGTTTTATCTCTAGTTAAACAGAATCATAATGGCAACTGAGACGATGATGGTGAAAATTGAGCATCGCGCTGTAATTAAATTTCTCACTAAGCAAGGAAAAAGTCACAAAACTATTCATGAAGAGATGGTGGCTGTTTACCAGGGTTCCGCAACTTCATTATCAACTGTGCAAAAGTGGTTAAGTGAGTTCAAGAGAGGCAGAGAGAGCATTGAAGACGACCCCCGCTCCGGCGCCCCGGCTACTGCTTGTACGGGAGAAAGCATCAAAGAAGTCGAAAAACTTGTTCTTGAGGATGCCCGAATAAAGGTGAAAATGATGGCAGAGATCACCAAGCTTTCAATTGGTACCATTCACACCATTCTTCATGACCATCTTAACCTTTCAAAGGTCAGTGCAAGGTGGGTGCCACGAATGCTCACAGCGCCTCAGAAAAAAGTGAGAATCGCATGCTGTAGGGAGCTTTTGGAGATGTGTAGTGAGAACCCGGACGGTGTTATGGATCGAATTGTTACTGGGGACGAAACATGGGTCCACCACTATGACCCTGAAAGCAAACAAGAGTCCATGCAGTGGCATAAAAAAGGAACAGACCCCCCGAAGAAGTTCAAAGTCACTCCGTCTGCCGGGAAGCTCATGCCCAGAGTTTTTTGGGACTCAAAGGGAATCTTGCTCATTGAGTACAAAAAAAAAGGTGAAACCATCAACGCCACATCCTACGCTTCCACTTTGCATAATTTGCGGGAGGAAATTAAAAAGAAAACACGGGGTAAACTCGCAGCGGGTGTGTTGCTTCTTCATGACAACGCTCCTGTTCACACGCGCGAGTTTCCAAGGCTGCTGCGCGAGATTGTGGTTTCGAAAAAATCCAACACCCACCCTATAGTCCAGACCTTGCCCCTAGTGATTATTTCCTGTTTCCGGATTTGAAAAAATGTCTTCGTGGAAAAAGATTTTCGGATGATGAAGAACTCAAGTCGGCAATAAATGGGTATTTTGCAGAGAAAGAGGAAATTTATTTTTTGAGGGTTTAAAAAAGCTTATCTCAAGATGTAACAAATGCATTGATGTTAGGGGAGATTATATTGAAAAATAAAAACAATTTAAATTGAATTCGCATTTTCCTTCATATCTATACCGAGAATATATTGAACGCCCCTCGTAAGCCAAAAAAAAAAAAAATGTTTGGCTGACCCGCTTTGCCTCAGATTACTGGAGGCATTTGAGGACGGAGCAGCCTCCCCTTCAACAAGCCACCAAAAGTGTCCCTCATGTCGCGACTCCCTACCGCCCTACTGAACCGGAGACGCTCCGCACTACCGTATGCGACGTCTCTGTCGTAGTTAAGTCGCCTGTCCGCAGCTGTTCGAGCGACGTTGTAGATTAGCGGCACCGCCAATCTGTCCTGGATCAGACCTTTACTATCTAGATAGAGGAACGTGATACATATAATTGGGGTAGTAAGCCCCAGAGATCAGGTTGTTCGATGAGGTCATTGCTCTTTCAACGTGCCTTCGAGTCAACTTAATGGCGAAATTGTCCACTCTTATTAGGTTCGCCCTATTGTATAAGACCTCATTAGGATAGAATTTTATGTACTCAGACTCAGGTGTTCTGTGTAAGCGAAGACAAGCCCTCTCAAACACCCGAATCTTTTCCAATAAACTTGCTCTTACGTTGAACCACACGGGACATCCAAACACAAGCATGGGCCTGATAAGGACCATGTAGCAGATTACCTTCACCCTCGCATCGAGTTGGCTGTTATAAAACAGTCTCTTTGTAAGGGCAAAAGCACCTTTGGTCCTGGCCAGAGCAACATCTTTATGTTTATTAAAATACAGATATTGATCTAGCCAGATCCCAAGGTATCTGACTACATTTCGACAAGCAAGTGATTTCCCGTGCTGCCCCACGATCGAGAACTTTCGCCATTTCTTTCTGGTATCCATAGAGGCCCCAGACAAGGGCGTCCTAAACAGAATGGTTTCCGACTTGTGAAAGTTGATTTTCAACTTCCAATCATCGCAATATCGCTTAATTTTGTCGAAGACACGCTGCAAAAGTATATTAATGACCTCAATCTTTACCTGATCTGTACGCGATTATGTCGTCTGCGTACGCTATGGCATGGTGAAGTGAATCTATCAGATCACTCGTGTAAATGTTGAATAGGATCGGCGAATTTACCGCACCTTGTTGCAGACCGTTTTTAATGTTAAATGTTCCAGCAGAAGTCACATCGCCATTCTTCACGATGAACTGTCTACAGGGGAGCATATCAAAAACAATACACAGCAGTGGTTTACTAATGCCCAACCTGTCCAGCTTGAAAAAGAGTCCCTCCAACCATACGGTATCGAAGGCCTTCTCCAAGTAAATCAGGCAGGCACCAGTGTACTGGTTCTTGGCTTTGTTCCATTGGATATCAGAAACCAGTTTAGACTCAGCATGAATGATATCATGTCCCGCCTTGAAACCGAACTGATTATCCGGAACTATATGGTTGTCCTCAACCCACTTACTCAGGACTCTATTGATCACTTTCTCGAACACCTTACTGATGTTTGGAAGAAGACTGATCGAGCGGAGATCCGCCAGATCGAAAGTGTCTTTATTCCTTTTTGGATGGGATATACCACCGCAGTTTTCCAACGCCCTGGATAATGTGCATTATTCATTGCATTGTTAAACAGGGTGGTATAAATGTTCACCGCTTCTAGAGGGAGATGTCGAAGCACAATGTTCGGTATTTCATCGGTTCCCACTGATTTCTTACTTCTAAGTGATTCGAAGATCGTTTGGAGCTCTTCCTTCGAAATGAACGGTGGTAGTACCCTATCGTTGATGATGACATTATTTGCCATATCTCGTCACTGAACTGGGTGAAACCCGAGCTCTCGAATCGCCAATTCACAATTTCATTTCGAAGGTAGAAATTGTGCACAAGGACTCGATTCTCCAGATCGTGGTTCGGGCCAATGATTCGCCTTGTACACTTCCTGGAAAGTCGCTCCTATAGCCTCTACCTGCTCCTGCGGATCCTCGATCACAAAGAAGCTGTCATCATCAACAGTCTCATTTGGATCTATGCCCGCTGCTACCAGTATTTGTTCGTTGTTCGTCGTTCGGGCGATTTTAAGACACTGAAGGTCATTTTGATTTTTTCTCCGAAATATTTTATTTATTTGCGGGAACATATTCGGGTTGCTGGTGTTTACAGCCCGAATTTTATTGTTCCAATACAAACTTACATATGTTCTGTAATTTTCCTTTATTAATGTTTGGAGGTTTTTAATCGACGACTTGAGTGTCATGATCTCCGGGTTATGTCTGTCAGTAAACTGTCTGTACAAGGTTTTTAGTCTTGACAGCAGTCTACTTTTATGTCGGTGCAGTGCGTCAATAGTTGCGTTGCGGAATAAGTCTTCTTCGTCAGTGCGTTGGTAGTGAGGTATCGTTTTGTCCATTGTTCGTTTGATTGTCTCGTCCATTAGTCTTAGATATCTGTCAATCTCCTCGTTTGACAGATTTCTGTTGGACGGTGGGTAGAACTAATTCGAGGAGAGTGCTCTAGTCAGTGCTCTGGTGAAGTGTGTCCAATGCACCCTACTATAATTGTAGGAATGCCTTTGAACAAACTCATCCAATTCCGCAATTTCGTTGGGAACAGTTATTTCGGTGCTGAGACCGCAATGGTCACTGTCATACACGAAAGTGCGTAGACAGTTTGTAGTTTTTTGGTTAGTGCATGTCAGTTGTATTCGTGAGTCGAACAGCAGAAGATCCAAATAGGACCCGTGTCTGGGAAACGAAGGACTATTCGTCGCCTTAAGCCCGAGTCGATACATTACACTGTGCTGACCACACCAATTGAATAGTAGGTTCCCTCTAGTATTTGGTGTATTGTTTCCCCAATCATTATGTTTGGCGTTGAAATCTCCGCCGATAATAAAATAGTTGTCTTCCAATTGCAGCCTCAGAAATCGAAAAAGTGTCTCAAGCTCTGAGATGAATAAAGTGGATTGAGTAGCCTTAGGCGCATAGACAGACACCATGTACAACCGCTTTCCACTACGGAGAGGGATATACACGATGCATGCTTCCAGCACCTGGAACCTACGTACTACACAACTGTATACTCTTTTAAAACGTATACCTTTTCGTACGAAAATTGCTACGCCACCTCCCTGAAGGGAGTTGGGTCGATTTCTCCGTACTATTTTGTATCTTCTGTGCCTCATTTTGTGTCTCTTGGTAAGCTTAATTACGCTAACTAGCAGCCCATTAGGGGCTTGGTCTTTAAGTAACTTAAACAGCGCGGCTCGTCGTTCGAACCTTATCAGTGAATTCACATTCACAGCAAGGACCTTCAGGGTTGGCTCCGCCACGTACTGGATAGAGAGCAAGATAGCTAGCATATCAGATACTGGTTCCGGTGCCCTGGGCGCTGGGCGCTGGGGCCTGAGAATCAACCTTCGCTTGCTGTACCGTATTTCTCCTACCTGGCAGCGAACACATTGTAAAATGTTTTCGCTCCTCTTTAATTTTTCCCAGTGTACAACCTGGTAGCCTAGGACTTTAATACTCCTTAGACCATCCAGATTGCTGTTGGGACTTAACTGGCAAATCGGCAGTTGCCGCTTCTCCCTTTTGGCTTTAGCCATTACAAACGGCTTGACCCCAACGACTTAGAGCCCATTGCACTTCTTCTCTTTCAGCAGTGCAAGGAGCTCCTCCGGATCAGTCGACGGTTCTAACCCCCACAGCAGCATTGTTTGCAGCTTCTCACCCTTCGCGGTGTAGGAGAAGAACTCCGTCGTCGAATCCTTCAGTAAATTTTTTATTTTATGATAGCGATACAGTGGATCGCATGCCTGTCTAATGATAATCGTTTTATAAAAAAGTTGTTGCCTACGGCCGACTTACACAGTTCTATCGTCTCTTTGAGTTCCATTTTGTATGTGTTTATAGGTGGAACTCTTGGCTTAGATGTCTTGTGTTGTTGTGGTTGCTGTTGCTGTTGTTGCTGTTGTTTCCGCTGTTGTTGTTGCTGTCTCTTCTGCTGCTGCTGCTGCTGTTGTTGTTCTTGTTGTTGTTGTAGTGTCCGCTGATTTGGTTTTTGAGCCTGTGTATGTTTAGGCTGCTGTTTTGGTTTTTGTTGTTTCTTTTGTATCGTTATGTGTTCAGTTTCTTTTTCCGTTAGTTGTTGCTGTTGTTGTGGCTGTTGAGAATCGAGAAGTTCTCCCAGCTGCTCCTTCTCTCTCCTTGCTAATTGTTTAGCTTTAATAGCTAGCACTCTCTGCTGGAGAAGCTCTATGCTACTTATAATTTCCTCTACCCCCTCCTCTTCGTCATCTGACTCAGAGGCCGCCAGAGATGCAAACATATTGCCATCTTCCATACCATCGGACACATATGGGAAATGACCTCTGAGTGCCTTTTGCCTGGTTTGCTGCTGTGCCCAGACGTTGAGCGTCGTTTTTTCGCATGTGAACAACTGCTCAAACTGCAAAAAAGGAAGGCTTTTCTTCATCACATCGTGACGAGAGATGAAAAATGGATTCATTACAGCAACTCAAAGAGAAAAAAGTCACGGGGACGGCCCGGTCATGCTTCTACGTCGTCGGCTCGGCCGAATACGAGGGCGGGTCAATAAGTCCGTGACTTTTTGAATTTCTGACCTCTTTACTGAAACAGCAACACTGCTCCCGTCAACAGGCATCTGTCAGTTGACTCCTGTCAAAATTTAAACTTGCTGCGTCAGTTAGTTTGTGTTTGACAGCTATTTTTATCAGACTACTCACTAATTTGAGGAGAAAATGGAAAAAAGTGAATTTCGTGTGCTTATTAAGCATTATTTCTTGCGAAAAAAAACCATTACCGAGACCAAGGCTAAGCTTGATAAATGCTATGGGGACTCTGCACCATCGATTTCAATGGTAAAAAAGTGGTTTACTGAATTTCGTTGTGGCCGTACAAGCACTGAAGATGCCGAACGTCCTGGACGCCCAGTTGAGGTCTCTACACCCGAAACAATCGAAAAAATTCACGATATGGTGTTGGCCGACCGAAGATTGAAAGTGCGAGAGATTGTGGAAGCCGTAGGGATCTCGCATGGCTCAGTGGTTTCAATTTTGAATGATCACTTGGGCATGAGAAAGCTTTCCGCAAGATGGGCGCGGCACCCATCAAACCCAGCAAACGCGGCGTTTGCTCACAGTCGACCACAAACGCAATCGTGTAACAACTTCACAGGAAGGTTTGGCGTTGTTTAATCGCAATATGGAGGAGTTTTTGCGCCGTTTTGTAACCGTGGACGAAACATAGATCCATCACAACACACCAGAGAACAAACAGTGGGTTTCTAAGGGTGAATCGGCGCCAAAGAAGGCCAAGGTGGGTTTGTCAGCCAATAAAGTTATGGCGACTGTTTTTTGGGATGCACGCGGGATAATCCACATTGACTACCTTCAAAAGGGAAGAACAATCAATGGGGAATATTATGCCAACTTATTGGACCGATTCAATGACGATTTGAAAAAAAACCGACCTCATTTGGCCAAGAAAAAAGTTCTTTTCCACCAAGACAATGCAAGGGTGCACACATGTGCAGTTGCCATTGCAAAAATCCATGAATTGGGCTATGAATTGCTCCCTCATCCACCCTATTCTCCAGATTTGGCTCCGAGCGACTACTTCTTGTTCCCAAACCTGAAGAAATGGCTTGGTGGAAAAAGATTTGACTCCAATGATGAAGTCATCTCGCTATTTTGAGGACCTCGACAAATCATTTTTTTTGGAAGGGATAAAAAAAATTGGAGAAGCGTTGGACAAAGTGTATAGAGCTCAAGGGATACTACGTTGAAAAATAAAATTATTTTTTTATCAAAAAATCTGTGTTTTATTCCAAAAGTCACGGACTTATTGACCCGCCCTCGTATTAACGCTGGAAAGGTTATGCTGTGTATTTGGTGGGACTGACCTGTTATTTATTATGAATGAATGAATGAAATATTTATTTATTTATCAATGAAATATTATAAATGTTTGTTTTTCCCGCGAAGTCTTATTGGCTTTTCTGCAGAAGGTTAAGTTTCAAATATAATTTAAGTGATTTTAAATTTTTCGATTTACTTTACCAATTTAACAATTTAATTTTAACAATTTTGAACTAAAACAATTTTTGGATTTAAGTTTGAAATCTTTTAATATTTTTTTTTTCTTGTTTTAAATTTTGTGATGCATCTCTGAATCTGCACATAAGTAGTCTTCTACCGTATGTGTTATAACAACTTGGAACTTGCAGTAGTCTCTGGGCCCGTCTTCTGGTGTTTTGCTCGTGGTTAATGGTTTTCTTAAAACGTAGGTCATCGCTGTATTCTAGCAACACAGACATCTTAAAAATGTTCTGGACATTAATAACCATAACTACATTTTGATCGGACAAGGAATGCGAATTCTCCAATCTAATTTGCTTTAAAGCTACATTTTGGAACCATTGTAGTTTTTGGAGATGAGTGTTTAAAGCATTTCCCCACGCAAGTATACCATACCTCAACTTTGTTTCAATTAGTGCGTAGTAGACTTTTTTTTAATATACCGGGTGTTGTGTAATAGCGCAGATGAGATAATCCATAAAGAGCTCTTCTTAAGTTCTACCGTCAACTGTCGGTTGACGTTGGTTGTTTACCCCAGTTGAAATGGCTGTTAATAATTACACCCAAGTATTTGTAATTTTCAACGATATCTATGGCTGTCTCGAAGATGAGCTGGGACACATACCGTTCTCAAGGACAATATTATCGGAAGTAACAGCATGATGTGATCAACGAATACCACCGTGATCAAAAAGTTTGTTTGTTTTTTTTGTTAAGTTGGAAAATCTGTTGTTGACATTTCCTCTAAATCTTAGCGTCATAGCTTGACATTTACAAAAGTTATGTAGCCAAGAGTACATCTATCTCTGTGTGTTGGCGATTTTTTACAATTTTAGAAATAGATTTAAATTTGCAACAACGAACTTGTATTAATTTTGCGTAAAAAACTGATTTAATGGTGCGCGAACGTTGGAAATGTTGGACAAGTGTTTCAGCAACGATTCTCTGAAGAAAACGGTCGTTTACTGGTAGCACGAGCGGTTCAAAAGTGGTCGTGAGTCAATCGAAGATGATGAACGCAGTGGCAGACCATCGACATCGAAAACCAACGAAAACATTGATTTAGTAAAATAAATGTTGGTCAATAACCGCAAATTAACCATCAGAGAGATAGCGGAGGACTTGAACATTGCCTATGGATCCGTCCAAGACATTTTGGATAATAATGCAGCAAAGTTAGTGCTAAAAGACTTCAATTTCATGCGAAAAAGAGACCGTGTTGACGTCGCAAAAGAGATGATGCGAGGCTGAATCCGATCCCACATTCATCAAAAGGATCATTACTGGAAACGAGACGTGGGTTTATGAATAGGACATGCATTCCAGACATCAGGCAAGTGAATAACGTTCACCAAATGAGCCGAGACCAAAAAAAACACGTCGTTTTCAGTCAAAAATGCTCACGGTTTTCATGGATTACAACGGTGTAGTGCATCATGAATTTTTGCAAGAAGGCCAGACAGTAAACAAAGTGTATTATTTGGGCGTTATGAGACGTTTGCGTAAAGCAATTCTCTGAAAGAGACCAGAATTGTGGGCAGAAAACTCGTGCATTTTGCACCATGATTTGGCTCCCTGTGACTTCTTTCTATTTAATCGAGTTAAAAAACCACTTTGGGGGACCCGTTTCAGCAGCCGAGAGGAAGTAATGGAAAAATCGCAGGAAGCACTGATGGACATACCGAAAATCGAATATAAAAAATATTTCGAGGATTGGATCAAGCGCAGGCATTCAATGGGGATTATTTTGAAGGGGCATCTACTCGTATATTGTCCCCCTAAATGAATAAACATGTATTTTTAATTTTCTGAATAAATTCGCTGTATATATCCGGTTTTTGCAGGTACACTTCTTTGTACACAACCATTGCGGTGTTTCCATTTGGGGACAATATAAAGTAAATTTACTCACGAGCAGGCCACATAAAGCTGTCCGTGTGAAAACACTCGACGCTTTTTTTTTTAAGGAGCGCGCGCTCAAGAGGTTACATGTTTGCACACAGAGCGGGCGAAGGAAAATTAGGAGGGAAAGCAAGATAGGTACCGATGTATGTTGATTTTTAATGTCTGAATGTTACAATGACTAGAAAATAGAGAGCTTGGCGGGGTATTCCACAAGTGAGTTGTTCGGCTTAGGAACGAATTACGATATTTAAGAGAACGTCCGAATGGGCGGAATGCTACAGGCGATATGGAGCAATTATGGTGGAAATAGCGATAAAACAAAGTGAAGCATGAGACATTAAGTGCCCATTGACTGGGTCATATTAGCATCACCTATGAGTTTTATCGTACGGTTTTGAATCCTATCTAGCAGGTGCAGAGATGTTTTAGGAGCACCTGACCAGATGTGTGTATTGCATTCCCATTTTGGGCGGATGAATGCCTTATATATTGAAGCCAGGTCAGAGAGGGTGAAAACCTAGACCTTTCGCAGCATTTTTGGCGACATCGAATATGTGGTCATCCCAACGTAAGTTCTTCGGTTTCGACGGTGCATGTGCCATTCGTGGATAATGGCTGGGTGTTTAAACTTCGCTTTAACGACAGTATACAACATTATGTTTTGGAAGCATTAAATTCTACTCTGTTGTTAGTTCCCCAATTGCTTAAGCTTTTAATATCGAAATTCATTAAGCTTAACATGCGCTTAAGTTCCCGTTCTACAGCCGAAGAGCAGGTATGTGAGTCCGGAAACGAATATGAAAAGCAGAGAGAACTGTCGTCATCAAAGGAATATATTGGAAGAGATCATTGATAAATATTGAAAAGAGTGGTGCCAAACTCTGTCAAATGCCTTAGAAATATCAAGTGCAACTATCTTGCTTTCGCCAGAATAATAAACGCTTTGGTTCCACTTTTCGGTGAGACATGCCATCAAATCACTAGCAACAGGTCGCTACGAAAATCATACTGCCGGTCACAGAGAAGTTTTCGTGTTTCGAGATATTTCATGATCTGACAATTTATCAGCGTTTCCATGACCTTGTAAAAAAGGAACGTTAGTGCAATGGGTCTGTCTGAAGGAGAGAGAATAAGATTCGCCTTTTTAAGGGACGGGCCGGACAAAAGCTGTTTTCCAACTGCTCGGAAAGAGTCCTAAAGAGTAGGATTGATGAAAAAGCTTACGCAGTGGTTTTGCCAGCGTGGAAGAACACCTCTTTAGAATAAGGGGAGATATACCATCTGGACCAGCCGATTTATGTATTTTGAGATCTTTAAGTATTCTTTCTACCACACGAGTGCGAAAATGGATTCGTCCCATTGGAGATTCGACGCACTCAAATGTAGGCCCATACAAAGTATTGAGCTGGCCGCAAAGTGTGCAGCAAGCTTGTGTCGATTCCGGTATTCTCGTACTTCAGAATTTGATCTTGATCCTTATTAATAGTCATAGCAAGCACAACCTAACTGGAAGCTGCTGTCTTTTAAAAACAATTGGATAATTCTAAGTTACCATTGGTATTATTGGAATCAATAGATCCTAATTTGTGCCTGGTCCTGTTATAATAGTTGTTTCAATAATATTGGGTCGAAAAATGTTAACCAGCTACCTTGGTCTTTGGTGGGCATAAGTTTCTTAATAAAATTATTGACACTCTAACTTTTAATGAAATCAAATGTCCTGGGAGACCTGGCCGATTTATGGAATTTGAGAATTCTGTTGGCAAATGTACCGAATCATTTGCGTTAACTGCAGTGTCGACAGATGTATAAAGGTGAGGGACACCATTAACCTTTGTCAAAATTAGCTCATAGTATTAGCCGCAGAATCGTTTCTAGGAATAGCTTTTCCTCTGAGCCATAATAGGGTCTTGCCCTGGATATCTTATTGGTGTCCAATAGAAACAGCAAGTTTCCCATTTTCCATGCGCAGAAGAGTTTTGTTCTCAAGGCGAACTCTCCTGTTTTTTGAAAGAGAAATTTTTTTTTAATAAATTGGCTTAATATGGATTTATTGAGGCAAACATTTATTTCGTTTGCTCGAGTTAGTGTTAAGAACATAAAATGCATTTAAAACTAAAACGGAAACGTTGTCGTGGCACCACTGCACGGCTTTCAAAAACTCCCTTTGCATTATATGCGTCGCCGTCTTCAAACATCTGTGTCGTACAACAATGGCTGTGTCGTCTGCATAAGCAAATGGGATAGCGTTCTTAAATACACGAAGTAGTTCATTTGAGTAGAGAACAAAAAGTATCGGGCCCAATTTAGATCCCTAGGGAACTCCCTACTTGACTTTCTTTTCACTGCTGTGTTCATTTTCAATTTTCACATGAAAAGTTCTTACTCTTCGGTAGTCTATTAGTCAGTTACCCAATTTACCCCGAATACCAATTTTCTCTAGATTTTGATGATTATACCCTTAATCCTTAACCTTAAAGACTTTACTAAAGTCCATGAATAACACCAGAATATGATGATTTTTGTTTAGGCTTTCATGAATTGTATTAGCGAATTCATCAAGAAGCTTCCCAGTACTTTTTTTTTTGTTTTTTGTAAGCCATTTTGTTTGTTATATATAATGGTGTTACGTTCTATAAAGCTTACGAGACGTCTTGTTATTACTTCCTCCAATAATTTTTCAATTGTAGGTAAGATCGAAATTGGCCTTTTTTGAATCACATTTGTAAATAGGACGCTCTACAGCAGTCTGAAGAGCAACAGGAATCTTTCCTTGATGTAAACTCCGGTTTATAATTTTTGAAATTATTGGAGCAAACTTGTCGGCGTCTGCCATCTGATGCCATCAAATCCGCCAGATTTATTAATATCAACATGTTTGCATTCTCTACGTAGAGTTAGGTTTCGTGGCGCCAACATGATGTGAGGTAGTTGCGTCACAGTTATGCAAAATCCGAATTGTTTGTTCTGTTTGTGTTTTGCGTGGTTCCAACCGTGTATCATTGGATTTGTTTTTATAAAAGCTTGATTTTTACTGTTGTATTCTTTTATTCAAATAGTATCTAAAACTTTTATATTCTAATTCGAATGTTTTCTTTAAAGGGTTACACCACCCTCAGATTTTCAAAAAATCTAAATTTTTGTTCGCTTAGATTTGTTCTACATACTTTTAAGAATATTTTGTGCTATCAAGCATGCCAATATTGCATTTACAACCCGAGTTATAGCGATTGACAGTGCGCGCGGTCGACAATGGATTCTGACCGCAGGTATAGAATGGGACGAAACAACTTATGGAGTACGATACGGTAATTATAGTATGTTAGTGATGGAGACAGCAAAACCTATAAAGGAATAGTTGACTCAATGCCGTACGGAGACTTTGTCGTTACGTCCAGAAACGAATGGGGACACAATTACGCAAAGTGAAAAAAGGTAATAAGGGCCTTGGTGGCAGAGGAAAATTGACCGCCAAGCTCATCGATGAGCTGACAGTTTGGCCTTGTAATCAGAAGAAATGTGAACAAATCGAATGAAGAAATGAAGACTGCAATATGAGCAACATTCTTGCATAAAATATCTTCTGATGAAAATCCACAACATGACAATTGTCCATCCAGTCAGGATACGTGGTGTTCGTACCAAAAGACAAAGGTCTCTGGCACTCTAGGCTCATATAGACATACCGATCGTCTTCCTGATGCTGTTCACGAGGCGATTCGACCTGTGTATGAAAAGCTAAGCAATGGTGAGTTGTTAGAATGATGCTTAGAAGGCTACACGCAAAATAACAATGAAAGTCTGAACGCTGTCATTTGGACAATGGCTCCAAAAGTGCTTTCCAGCGGTGTAAAAATAGCGAAGATTGCATCTTTCATTGCCGCTAGTATATTTAATGATGGATATACCAATGCATTACTAATGATGCAAGTATTAAATCTCACTATTCGACCAAACGCACTTAGAACTGTGGAAGAATTAGACGCGCGTCGTGTAGCGATAGCTAATGCGAGAGCTCAAGGGGATTCAAAAGAGGCCAGGAAACTGAAAAGAGTGTCACAAAAGGAGTCGGAAGACATTTTTGCAGAAATAGCAGATTGAAGGTAATATACAAATTTACGTGGTAAAAATACACTAGCGCGGCACTTTTTTTTCTTTTACGTTTTTCAAACTGGTGTAACTTATATCATGAGATCTACTCGATCGGTTTTGATCGTATTTATTGCTGTACCTTCTTCATTCTATTATCTATCGAGTAGCATAGGGGTTTTGCATTGCGATGTCTCCTTCATTTTCAAAAAAAAATCTTTACCTCGAAATTCAAGGAAAAAATTGCATTTTTTTTCCAACGTCCGTAGTTTCCTCAAAAAACTGCGAAAAAAATTATCCTATGCTACTCTATATCTATTACGATTCTAAACAAGAAAATATATATATATATTTTTTCATCCCATTTCCTGCCATCCAGGAAGTTACACCGTCCGCGAGGTTTTTAACAGAGAGGCCCCACAGGATCGGGGATTTCGCCGCCTTTTTTTTTTACTTTTTTTGCCATTTATTTTTAGCCAACAAAATAATGTACTAAGCCATAATAAAAAAAAAATTTGAAAACAAAGAAAGTGTCGAAAAAAAATTTTTTCTTTAGGCTGGTTTTTTCGGGCGCCAGTGTAGTGTAACCCCTTAAACAATTATTTTTCCCCTTTACGATAAAGGAGATCTCTTTTTTTGCATCCTTCAATTAGTTCGTATGACATCTAAGAATTTTGTTTGTATGTAGATTTAATAATTTAATGTAGCATTGATTTCTTGTAGATATCTTGTATTTGTGTAGTAAATTTCTCATACAATGTGTCAACATCCAATTCAGTCAATAGAGAGTCCCAGTTAGTGGAGTTTTTTCTTGCAGATATATGATGTTTTGTTTTCATTTCCTTTCTCGATGTTTGAACTATTTATGTTATTATAATATAAAAGAGGATAATGGTCTGTAGACCGCTTTCGATTACTGCAAGGCGGGTTTGTTTGGGAGTTTTCAAATTGCGTATTAAAATAAGATCTAATAAAGTGGATACTCCTCTATTTAGATCTACTCTAGTGTTCTCTTTAATTACATTAGTCAAACCATTCAAAGCCAGCATCTCAAGATAGTCTTTTACATGATTTTTGTCATAATAGCGAACGTTTATATTAATATCACCCATGATAGCAATAGTGTCCTTCTTATCAATTAGGGAGAGACTATATTCAAACTCCTTGCTAAAGTTTGCCACACTAGAACCAGGAGGTCTATAAATTCCACAGGCGTACTTATTTTCGCCCGGTATTCCTAAGATACACTATCAAACTCTATAAGATCATATTTTATCCCCTCTTTTATAAATATGACAACTCCACCACCTCTTTGCTTATTTCTACTGTTAAATTCAGGTGTGAAGCCCTCAAGCTTATATAATTTGTTTTCATCTTTTTTATGTTTATTTCCACAAGAATAATAATTTTTAAAAAATTTAATAGATCTTTTATATTTATACAGAACGCATTCCAACTTCTTCTCATTCTTCTTCTTCTTCTTCTTCTTCTTTTCCTTTTACTAGCCCTTTCCTCGCTACACGAACTTATGCATAACGAGTTTCCCATTTTTACTGCATAGCTTCTGCTCCGCTTATGGTGTTGGCTAATGTCACAGATCGCAGAACGCCTCTCCATACTGCTCGGTCCTGTATCACTTCGGCGGTTAGTCCCAGGCGTTGTTGTGCATTTGCCATCTGAGCAGTCCAGGAATTCTTTTTCCTACCTAGTTTCCTTTTAGTAGGAGCGACCGTAGTTGTTAATGCCTTCTTAACGGGATTTTCCGGAGATCTTCTTTGAACGTGGGAATACCAGCTAATTCTATCCGACTCAAGTTGTTCGATTACCGAATTTTTTATGTGTAGACTTCCTCCAATGTGCATAGATCTAATGCAGTCGCGTTTCGTAACTCCAGTCGACATCCTTAACATTATCATCTCTGCTGCCGGCATTTTATTTTTAAACGCTTCGTATATTGTCCAGCACTGCGAACCATATGTAAGAGCTGGTCGAACCATCGTTGTGTAAAGTTTTCCCTTCAATTTAAGTGGAAATTTTCGGTCACAGAAGATTCCCGAATTTTCTCGCCATTTCATCCACCCCACACTTACTCCGTGCCTTACGTCGTCGTCACATTTCGCTTCTACGTTAACGATTGATCCTAAATACTTGAACCTAGTGGTTTTCGGAAGAACTATTCCGTCCAACATTATATCTGGAATAGGTCGCAGTGGATCCGAAAATGGGCAGGTCAAATGTTCCGTCTTTGAGCGACTTATTTTAAACCCGTTTTTCTCTAGCGCGTCTTTCCATTTACTTAGGACGTTTTGTAAATCTACAACATTATCGCTTAGAATAACTGCGTCGTCGGCAAAGAGAATCGATGTTACATTTGCTTCGTGCATGCAATCTTTCAAAAGATAGTCTAGTACCACGTTAAAGAGGAAAGGGCTAAGAACGCTTCCTTGATGCACTCCGATATTTACCGGAAATTCTCTCGTAAGCCCGTCGGTACATTTAACAGCAGTTTTGACGTTTCCATACATGTCTTGTATCATTCGTATATACGTTTCCGGTACCTTTTGAGACCTCAACGCGGTCCATATGAGATCTCTTGGCACACGATCGAATGCCTTTTCTAGATCAATAAATACCATGTGCAGATCTTTTGACGAATCCCGATGTTTTTCCATTAATATTCGCAAGCTTTGGATTGCGTCCACAGTCGATCTTCCTTCCACGAATCCACACTGGCTATCGTCGAGCTTTATGATTTTGCGAAGACGTTCGTTTAAAACTCTTTCAACGATTTTCATCGTGTATGTCACACAGCTTGATTGAGCGGTAGCTGTTGCATTCTCGCGTGTCGCCTTTGCCTTTGTATAATGGAACCAAAAAGCTACTTCTCCATTGATTAGGCATAGTTTGTCCGCATTTTATTTTATTCAAGAGTTTCGACAGCCATTCACTCTGATGGGATGTTGTCTGGTCCCGCCACTTTCCCGCGTATCATTTTTCCGATAGCTATACTTATCTCTTCTGTTGAAAAGTCAGCAACTTCTTCTTCGAATGGATCAGCTGCAGGGACGCGATCACGTGGAAACTATTTGTTAAGCAGGTCCTTACAGTATTCAAGCCACCTATCACAGATGTCCTTTTCTTTTGTTAGTAAGTGCCCGTAGGAGTCTTTGATGTATTTTAGCGACATTATTTCCATCGCATTTTTTCGCCTTTGCTCAGCGAGTTTAAAAATATTTGGCACTTTACTATTGTACGACGTTTGAACTTCTTGAATAGCTTGTCTTCTATCTGCTGATCGTGAGGATATTTGTTCCAAGTCCTGGTAAAGGTTTTCCGCTATTATTCTATTATTTTCCTCTATTTACGTGACTATTACCTAGATTTACGTCATATTTTGAATTGAATTTTTTAACGGTTATTTTTATTTTAGTATGCTTTGCATTTTAGTTCAGAAATTAAATACAGATGCAGTCGCAGTTTGTTCACAGTACATCCGCATATAACTAAGATTCCTAAGTTTTATTTTCAAAATTATGTCAAGGTTTGAACAAATTTGCGAATAATCAAAAATATATTTTGGTAGCCCGTTTTGGTACGTATGTACGCCTGTATAAAGTCAATATTTCATATTTAATGTAAGTAATGTTAAAGGTAAATTAATTTCTGGATAAACAATTCAAATATGAGCACAAAAAACCATCTTCTGAGCAATCCAAAATTTCGAAAAAGTTTGGAAATAAAATTAAAATTGTAAATTTTAGAACGTTTAGAGAAAGGGGAAAAATGTGCTGACGTCGCTCGATCTCTCAAACTTAATCCATCGACTGTCCGTTGTGTTAAAGTCAACAAAGAAAAGTTACGCACTTGTGCTGAAACAGGGAGTATCTACCGAGATGTAATTATAACCAAACGTAGACTTTTGTATACCTGGATACAAGACTTAAACCAGAATAAAATTCCAGTTACAACGCTTATAATTCAGGCTAAAGCGCAGAACTTGTTTAATATTGTTAAAGATCATGGAGAAGGTAATGATTTCAATGCTAGCTGGGGATGGTTTGAAAAACATGCTTCAGAATGTCAAGTTGAGTGGAGTAGCTGCAATCGCCAATAATGAAGCAGCAGAAAATTAAAAAAAAAAAAAAAAATCAATGAAATTGTCTAAGCAGGTTTTTTACAGTCCTCAGCAGGTGTTCAATGTGGATGAAACTAGCTTATATTGGAAGCGATTACCAAGCAGAACTTTTATTTCGAAAGCCATAGATATGTAGTACCCCGCTTCACTACTATATTCCCACCCCATGAGCACCACTTGCATCTTCCAATAGCAACAAGTACATTATAATTCATACCCATAATCGTGACACAAAGTCCAGAATAAGTGATTTGCACACCAACGTCATAACCCAGTGGAGAATCCATTTTACGCTGCCACAAGCGAAACGCTTGCAAACACTCCAATGCATTCTTCCCGAAGTGTGTTATGTAGATCAAAGCCAAAATAACGACTCAACAATAACAACACAGGGCAGTCATTAAATGTCGGCAGCAAGCCGTTGTAAGCAAAAAAAAGGATCAAATTACCGACCGATCGTACGAACGATCATGGGCGCTGACACGAAAGGGTAACTAACTGGGACACTTGGAACAATTAAATGGAAATCTTATCAATAAATTAAGAATGCATCGTGGAATTATTTTGTGCTGAAGCTATTGCGTAAGTAGACAAGCAGAATTTTGGATAAAATTTAGTATAAAAGGCAGGGGTTGGGAAGAGCAAAACAGAGATTAAGACATACTCCAAACAGTGAAGGTCGCAGCCCATGGTTACTCAGCGGGCCTTTATTATATTATGAAATAGTTAAAATAATTAAATACTCCAAATAGTAAAGGTTGCAGCCCTTGGTTACACAGCGGGCCTTTAACTATATATAAATTTAAATAAAAATCATTATAACGTTAAAACGAAAGTCTTTTATACTCTCCGCTCGTATACTCTTCTCCGCATTGATACGTGGAAAGCACGGTATACAGGGCGTATTACAGCAGATACAACAACCGGCTTCAAAACTCCAAAATAAGGCTGACACTTCTTTTAGGAGGAAATGCTTTTGGGGATTTCAAATTAAAACCTCTACTAATCTACAATTCTGAAAATCCAAGTTATTTGGAAATTAAATAAGAAAGCGTGGGTAACAGCATCACTTTTCATTGAATGGTTTAAAGCAGAGGTTTGCCCAGCTGTTAAGAAATACTGCAGTGAAAATAATTTACTATACAAAATACTATTGCTTCTCTATAATACTTCTGGCCATCCTTCGACTCTCCATGGTATCGACGAATATGTGAAAATTGTATTTTTACCGCCAAATACGACGTCGTTGATACAACCGTGAGTAACATGCTTCATTACACATGTTCACCACTACGATATCCATTTCATTGTCTCTGACTTGCATTGACAACAGCATCACATGATAATTCAATGCATACCAGCATCCACGCATAAGTGCATGTAAATATGTTCGGTTACACAAGCCAAGCCAAAATCAAAGCTTCTTCATCAATATTGATTGGCTACCAACATCACGCGAGTTGCAACGATGTTAAAAATGGTAACGGTATATTTTGAGACACGCATCAAGCAAGAAGGTATTCTTCGGAGAGTTGAGTTTTGATCACGGACGTGTAAAGATCGTTATACTAATTTTGTGAAGTTTAGAATTAAGTAAAATATGTAAAATATATATATAGAAAAAAAACCAAACAAGTGTTTCTTTTGTTCTGTGAAGTTTTATTGGAAACATAACTGGCGCAGTCGGTAAAGGCCGCATATACCATATACAACTGAAGACAACATATATAATCAACCTAGAGACGTCGAAGAGTTTATTCCAGCAAAAATCAACATCTAAACGAAGATACAATCAAACTATTCAACCAGGTATGACCAGCCTACTTGATTTAGTAAAGGAAATACCCGACTTCACGGGACTTCCTGAAGAATTCGATATTTTTATAAAACAAATGGATTTCCTATTTGAATATAGACATACTTTAGATGAGTTATCAAAAGGTTTTTTAGATCTAAGAATTAGAAATAAGATTAAAGATAAAGCTAATATTGTACTTATAAATAACAATAACCCTACCTATTGGCCTCAAATAAAAGAAATATTAAAAACGAATTGCGGTATAAGTGAGAGTGAAGAAATTATACTTAATGAAATGAGAATTCTGAAATTTGAAGGCTCGGTTGAAGAATTATTTGAAAAAACGGTAAATCTCCTAACCAAATTGAATATTAAAACCTCCTTAAATATAGACCTCCAAACATCATTTAGTAGTATCCAGAATGAAGCAATGTTTCTAAAATTGTTCATCAATAAACTTCCAAGCGAACAAAAACTAATACTTAACGCTAGAAATCCTTCAAATTTAAGAGAAGCAAAAGCTATCCTAATAGATTCAGACAATTTTTTTAAGAAAGTAGTATTTCAAACTAATAGCAACACCTTTCCACGACAAAATTATACACCTCTTAACTTTCAGGCATTCCATAGTTCAAACAGTAATAACTCTCAAAATAAAAATTCGAATAATTTTAAACATAATACGAGTAGTAACCCAGCAGGATCAAGTCATGACAATATCCAATATTCCAATAGCCCTCACAAATTTAACCAAAATATATCTTCTCAAGGATTTAATCATACCGATAACTTGAGAAACAATAAAATATCAAATCCGAACCATCAAGATTATACCCCTAATAGACCTATAAATGTAAGATCAAGAAATTATGCAACTAACTACTCAGGGTCATACAGAAGTAGGCAGAGCCATATGAGTGTTGATCATATTGAACCTGTAGGAGAGCTCAATTTCCAGCCAACAATTGACACAAGTGTTCCAAATTTTCAGTCAACCACTTCAGATCTCTTCCCTATATAGTTGTCCAAACTAAAACTACCCCTATCAAAATTCTTATTGACTCTGGAGCAGGAACATCTCTTATAAATAAAGGGTTATTTCATAGTTCCTTCAAAACGGAACTTGAAAAACCCATTATGCTGAAGTCAATATGTTCCAACATTTCGGTAAAATCAAAAATTACAATTCCACTTTTTAGAGAATTCAATAGACCGTCGAAAAAATTGAAATGCTCGAAGTAGAACTAAAGGGTGATTTTGATGGAATTATAGGATGTAATGTGTTAAGACCATTACAAGCAAAATTAGACTTCAGCACCTTCAAACTTGTTACTAAAGATTGCAGTTTGCCTATAATATTTGATAAAAATTGTAATGTACGAGGGGCGTTCAACATATTCTCGGTATCGGGGTGAAGCTGTGGTTGTTTATATAAATTGACTTATTTATCAAGTAATACTATTATTTTAGTGCATTCATGTAAAATTTCATATAAATGTGATTATTAATTCGCGTTTTATCTCTAGTTAAACAGGATCATAATGGCAACTGAGACGATGATGGTGAAAATTGAGCATCGCACTGTAATTAAATTTCTCACTAAGCAAGGAAAAAGTCACAAAACTATTCATGAAGAGATGGTGGCTGTTTACCAGGGTTCGGCACCTTCATTATCAACTGTGCAAAAGTGGTTAAGTGAGTTCAAGAGAGGCAGAGAGAGCATTGAAGACGACCCCCGCTCCGGCGGCCCGGCTACTGCTTGTACGGGAGAAAGCATCAACGAAGTCAAAAAACTTGTTCTTGAGGTTGCCCGAATAAAGGTGAAAATGATGGCAGAGATCACCAAGCTTTCAATTGGTACCATTCACACCATTCTTCATGACCGTCTTAACCTTTCAAAGGTCAGTGCAAGGTGGGTGCCACGAATGCTCACAGCGCCTCAGAAAAAAGTGAGAATCGCATGCTGTAGAGAGCTTTTGGAGATGTGTAGTGAGAACGCGGACGGTGTTATGGATCGAATTGTTACTGGGGACGAAACATGGGTCCACCACGATGACCCTGAAAGCAAACAAGAGTCCATGCAGTGGCATAAAAAAGGAACAGACCCCCCGAAGTAGTTCAAAGTCACTCCGTCTGCCGGGAAGCTCATGGCCACAGTTTTTTGGGACTCAAAGGGAATCTTGCTCATTGAGTACAAAACAAAAGGTGAAACCATCAACGCCACATCCTACGCTTCCACTTTGCATAATTTGCGGGAGGAAATTAAAAAGAAAAGACGGGGTAAACTCGCAGCGGGTGTGTTGCTTCTTCATGACAACGCTCCTGTTCACACGGCGCGAGTTTCCAAGGCTGCTGCGTGAGATTGTGGTTTCGAAGAAATCCAACACCCACCCTATAGTCCAGACCTTGCCCCTAGTGATTATTTCCTGTTTCCGGATTTGAAAAAATGTCTTCGTGGAAAAAGATTTTCGGATGATGAAGAACTCAAGTCGGCAATAAATGGGTATTTTGCAGAGAAAGAGGAAATTTATTTTTTTGAGGGTTTAAGAAAGCTTATCTCAAGATGTAACAAATGCATTGATGTTAGGGGAGATTATATTGAAAAATAAATATTACCGAGAATATATTGAACACCCCTCGTAGTATCACAAAAAGCAATAAACAGTTTAATAAAATATGAAACAAACATTCATTTTAAAAAGCCTGACCTTACCGATGTGATATATAAATTTAAGCTTAATAACATAAATAAGGAAGGAATAGACTCAATCAAAGTTTAAAGATGTTTTCTCTCAAGAAGGTGATAATCTTACGTCAGTCGTAAGGTATAATCATAAAATACCAACTATGAATGATATACCTATATTTTCCAGGACGTATCGTTATCCAGAAGCGCATAAAAATGAAGTAGAGAAACAATTTTCGGAAATGCAGCGTTCTGGAATCATTATAAATTCCAGTAGTCCATACAATGCTCCGATATGGGTCGTCCCAAAAAAAGTTGACAACTCTGGTCAACAAAAATGACATATTGTAGTGGACTACCGAAAACTAAATGACGTTACGACTGATTATAGGTTTCCGATTCCTAATATGAAAGATATATTTTCAAAGTTGGGAAATGCGAATTATTTTTCAACAATTGATCTTGCTAAGGGTTTCCATCAAATCCCCATTAGCCAGAAAGATTAATGCAAAACTGCTTTTTCTACTGCGAATGGGCACTACGAGTTTACTCGAATGCCATTCGGGCTAAAGAATGCCCCTGCATCCTTTCAGACAATGATGAACGAAGTTTTCAGGAATACATAAATAAGGTTTGTGTTGAATATCTAGACGATGTCCTTATTTTTTCCACATCGTTACAAGAACATATTGATTCTTTGACAAAGATATTTAAGAGGCTTCGGGAATATAATCTGAAAGTGCAGGTGGAAATATGTAGTTTTCTCAAACGCGAAACGGAATATCTAGGACATATTATATTAGAGCGAGGCATTAAACCCAATCCTAGCAAAATACAAGTAATAAAAGACATAAAATTGCCAACAACAATGAGACAAATAAAGTCGTTCTTAGGTGTTACCGGCTTTTATAGAAAGTTTATTAAGGACTACTCGAAAGTAGCCCTTCCAATGACTCAAAGTCTCAAAAAGGTTAACAAAATTAACATAGCAAACGTACAGTACATTGAGTCCTTTAAAAAACTTAAAGAACTCATATGTACGTGTCCAGTTTTAGCTTACCCAAATTTCGAGAAAACGTTTACACTAACGACGGATGCGAGTAATGCAGCTCTGGGAGCAGTCCTCTCGCGAAATAACCACCCAATTGCTTATGCCTCAAGGACTTTAAATCGTCATGAGACCAATTATAGCACGGTTGAGAAGGAACTTCTTTCCATAGTATTTTAGACCGTATTTGTTCGGTCGAAGATTTACAAACGAAGAAGTACAAACCGATCATAGTCCATTAGTCTGGCTAAACTCTTTAAAGGAACCGAATTCCAAACTACAACTCTGGAAAATAAAACTAAACGAATTTGGTTTTTCTATTGAATATATAAAAGGGAAGGAAAACTACGTTGCTGATTTTTTAAGTCGAATAGATACTAATTGTATAGAAAATGACGAAATAAGATCGGATTTAGCAACTATTCACAGTGGAGTCGAAAATTTAAATAACCATATTTATATAACCGAAACACCGTTGAACATTTCAAAAATATCAACTGATTTTACAAAAAAAAAAACAAAGTAAATGGTTATAAAAATAAAGTCATGTATAAGAAAAAACGAAGGTCACCTATTTTGCTGCAAGAATATGATGAAGAGTACGTTTTAGAAATCTTGAAAGAACTTCTTCCAGTGAAGGGAACTCTAAGACTTTTCTGCGATGATGAAAATATATTTATACAATTTCAAAAAACTATAGTACAATATTTTTCGAATTCACCTAATATGAAAATTCTAAAGTGTACGAAATTCCTTGAAGACATAATTTGTAAAGTGAAACTATTTGAAATAATTGAAACATCACACCTTAATAAAAATCATAGGGGAATTGAGGAAACTTACTTCGAATTAAGAGACAAATTTTATTCAAGTTAGAAATTCAAAAATATATAAACAACTGCATAATTTGTAATATGTGTATGTACGACAGACATCCAATTAGACCATCTCTAATGATTTCAGAAACTCCCAGCAAACCTAATGAAATCACTCATATTGATATATGGTTTTTCAACAAAAACAATATGTTTTTAACATGAATCGATAAATTAGCAAAACGCGTTTCCATCCACCCCATTACCGATAGAAATTCCATTAGTATAGTAGATATTTTAAAACATAGATTTGCTCTTTTAGGTAAGCCAACCAAAATAGTAACCGACAGTGAGTTGAACACCGCGTTTATAAAGAATTTTCTAAGTAGCGAAAAGATAATATACCACTTTACATCTCCAAACTCACACACGGGTAATTCCACTATAGAACGTTTCCATTCCACCCTTAATGAACACATACGACTACTAAAACTGAATCGAAATAATAAAGACATGGATAACATGACAATAGCTCTTAAAGCTGTTGAAATATACAACGATACGAAACACTCAGTAACAAGATATAAACCAAATAATCTTCTCCACTCAACTTTGAACGAAACCGAATGGAACAAATTAAGAGAAAGAATACACGACTTGAAAAAGAAACGAATAGCAAAATTAAATGAAACTCGAACAGATCACCACGAATTCAGAGAACGAGAATTAGTTAAAAACCTAGGATTCCACAATATAAGACATCTACCTAGATACATAATTAAAGAGGTTAAAGAAAAAAACAAAACCCACTTTAAAGACAAGAATGGAACAAAACGCGACAGACAAATTGTAAAAAGGGTTTTTAAACATCAGGACTCCCCTAAGGATATACATTTTGAAAGGTGGCTAATAGGAAGGGATTATTAATGTAGATATAAGAAATTTAAAAAAAAAAGTTAATAGAAAGAAAAAAAAATAAAGAAATATATGCATTTCTTATTCATTGATTTTTTATGTTGTATTTAATTTAGAATATATTAGTATCTACGAGTAAGTACCTAAAGTATTCAAAAATATTTGTAAAAACAAATAAAATTAACACTCATGTAAACAAACTTATTAAATATAGACTATATATAGAATAAATAGTATGTAGGATATATAGAAATAACTTTATGTTAGAAATAATACGTATACGACACAGTCAAAGTGTAACTTTTGGTTCTTGGTCATTCATGTCTGGGAGACATTCTGCCCATACTTCGACGGGAGGAGTAACATGCTTCATTACACATTTTCACCACTACGATATCTATTTCATTGTCTCTGACTTGCATTGACAACAGCATCACCTGATAGTCTTCTCTTGATTGTCGTGGGGTGCGCTTCTCAAAGAAACTCTAAAAATCATTCAAAATGAATTGTTCCGTGTGTTCTCAGAAGATTGATCGAAATAGTACTTCTAAAATAAACTGTAGTGACTGTAAAAATTTCTTTCATCATGCTTGTGTAAATATCACCGAACAAGACGTGGAATACATTAAATCAAGTGGTAATTTATTCCGTTGCGATAAGTGTGGAGTGCTAAGACGCCGGTCTCTCCATTTGCCTGCTGCGACTGATTCCATGCAAAACAACAACACTGCACAGGCACCAACCGTAGCTAAAATTCCAAAAATTCAAACAAAGGGCAATAAGCAACAATCAACGGCAACCTTCTCATCTTCACCTACTCATATCGGCGACAAAGAATGTGAATATACACTTCAGATGATTTACATTAAGCTCACAAATTTGGAAAAAACAAACCAACAGTTCTTGCTACAGCTAAATGAGTTACGTACAGAAAATGCAGAACTCAAAACAAAAGTTAACAGACTGGAAAGCAGACTAAATTGGCAACAGCAGCAGAATCTTGAAAAGTGCATCGATATTGTTGGTGTTTCAGATGTCAATGACAATAATGCACTTGACAAAGTAAAGCAACTTTTTACCAAAGCTTTGTCTATTGATGTCCCTGACAACCAAATCGATAAATGTTTCATCAAAAGAGTTCACACTAAAGCAGGTAACTCTTCTCTAAGTCCGCTTTCATACGTCGCATGTTTCGAAAGAGTCAAGTGAGTGCAAAAGGGAGGGATAATGAAACAAAAAATACCCAATTAACCAAATTCCCACTGCCTGTGGGTAGCAATTTCATTGCAAGTTTTTGACATTTCTTTTTCTCCTTCTTCTTTCTTTTTCGCATTTGCTTCATTACTTCTTTCGCTGTGTTACGAGCACAACATTTCAGTATGGCGGATGAACTGAAATGAACCAAAGAATTAACAAGGGGGCTCATTTTCAATTATGAAAGATTGAGCGCCAAAGATGAAATGAAAGAGAACTGTCAAATAACATGCAAACTCAAAGAAGGGGAAAGTCTTCATGTAGAGTTGCGCGCATCACTGAATGAAAATTCAAAAGAAAATAACCAGAACATGCGCATTACACACTTGCGACGTATGAAAGCGGACTAATGAAAACAAAATCTACAATTTGTGTCAAATTCTCCGACTTAACAACGAAACAACGAATTATGAGAGCAAAGAGGGCAAACAAAAAAAATCTCAACACTCGAGCGACTGATGTCGATGGCGTAGGTGACAGTGGAAGCGTAAACAACAACAACAACAAGGGAAACAGCATTTATTTAAATGATTCTCTTACTAAGTACACTCAGGCGCTGTTTATGAAAACAAAAGAAATGGCACAACAGAAAGGCGTTAAATTCGTATGGTATAGTAATAATCAAATTCTCATGAGAAAGGTGGAAAAGTAACTTCGATTAAATCTTTTAATGATCTTGCACTTATTTAATATCGAATTTGAATTGCTCAAACGATGTAAGTGATTTAATCGAAGACTCTTCTGCCCTTGAAGCTAGTAATGCCAACTGTGATATTATCTTTAAATCTAGTTCATACTGCGATGACAAATTTTTTGTTGTGCATCAGAATGTCAGAAGTTTGAGAGAAAACTTTGCGTCTCTTGTAACGCATATTGATTCTTTCGCGTGCATTCCAGATATTATTTTTCTTTCTGAAATATGGATTTACAATTTTGAAAAGAGTAATTATGTTATTCCCGGTTTTAATTTCTTTGCTAATACGAATGATAATTACGCTGCAGGTGGTGTTGGGTGTTTTTTAAAAGAGGGTTACCAGATTCAGGAAGTTTTGTGTGTCGATTTTGTAAGTGCGGATGTCTTAAAAGTTTCTATTGTAGTTAACAATGAAGTGTTCGTTTTTTTGTGTGTGTATAGGCTGCACATGTTTAATGTTTCCATGTTTATGAAAGAGTTTTCTGATCTTTTAATTAAAGTAAAATCTAAAAATCTAATTGTTATTGGGGATTTCAACATTAACAATTTAGATAGTAATGAAACTGTCTCAACATATTTAGCCTTATTAGCTGCGCATGGCCTTAATTCTTTTATTAATGAGCCTACTAGGATTGCGTCAGGTAGTTGTTTAGATCATATTAATGGGCGATTCAAATGTGCTTCATCTAGCAAATGTGAGAAATGTGTTTTTAATTTGATGATCACAGACCATTGTATGACAGGACTCCTTGTAGAAACGTTTTGTAGGAAGAATAGCAATTGTTCAAAACCACTGAATAATATTATGATAATTAACTTTAGTAGACTCAGAAACAATCTACTTTGTGAGTTTTGGGATGATGTCTATTCGTGTAGTGATGTTTCGAATTCGTACGCAGTATTTATTGAGTGCCTTAAGAAGCATATTTATAATTGTTGCTCTTTCTTACCTCAAAAAAAATTTAAAAAAAAACTCAAGCCCTGGATCTCTAGATACTTAGTAAATAAAGTCAATAAAAAAAATAAACTTAGAATGAAATGCTTTCGATACCCTAGTAATGTGAATTTTAAAAGGAAATACACTAAATTGTGTGCTGAGCTGAAAAAGAAGATTCCAATTTGTCGTGATACCTATTACCGAAATTGTTTTGATTTTGCCAAAGGAAACCTCAGATACGAATGGAAATTAGTGAACAGTTTACTAAATAAATCTTCTTCCACAAAAATACCTACATCTTTGCGTACCTGTAATGGTTTAATCTCTGACAAAAAACAAATCGCTGAAGCATTTAATGACTACTACACAAATATTGTCAGTAGTTTACAACCCTGTCAAATATACTCATCTTGTGCTCTCTGTATGTGTGCTGAACCGTTTCAAAGAAAAAGCTTTGGTTACAAACCTATAACATCGCTTGAATTATTCGAAGCTATTCGCCGTTTAAAAAATACTAATTCAAGTGGCGCAGATGGTATCTCAAGTATCATTCTTAAAAAAATTGCTTGGTTCATAGTGAATGTCTTAAAGGACATCTTCAATGGCTGCGTTTTTGCAGGGGTTTTTCCTGATGAACTCAAGCGTGCCGATGTTATACCTTTGTTCAAAAAAGGTTCTGCAGTTGAACTGTGCAATTACAGGCCCATTTCCCTCCTCCCTGTGCTAAGTAAAGTCTTTGAAAAACTAATGAAAGACAGAATAGTGCAGTTTTTAGATATAAATAATTACTTTAGTTCTAAACAGTTTGGCTTTCGGAAAGGAAAATCTACTGAAGATGCTCTACTGCAGTTCTGTGCCCAAACAATGAATAATCTTGATGGTAAAAGGTGTACAGCTGGCTTGTTCATTGACATTACCAAAGCTTTTGACATGGTCAATCACGATATTTTGTTGGGTAAACTGGAAAAAGCTGGATTTCGTGGCTTTATGCTTGATTGGTTAAAGTCTTACCTAAAAAATAGGTCACAAAGTGTGAAGATTGATGAGATAAGGAGCGAAATAAATTTGTTTAACCTGGGTGTTCCCCAAGGCTCGGTCTTGGGTCCAATTTTATTTCTCATCTACATTAATTCACTATTTGCACTTGATTTTAAAGGCTCACCAACTGCCTTCGCGGATGACATAGCTTTTTCATATGGTAAGAGTAGCCCTTTGGAACTCGTTGCTGACATAAATTGCGATTTGAATTTGTTGAGAATCTGGTTTGAAAAACATAAGTTGCTAATTAGCTCCAAAACAAAAATTATGTATTTCACTTTGTCATCAGTACACAGCTTCGGAGCAAATGTCCACTTTCATGCACCCGAGTGTCAAAAATTAAAATTTTTCAATTGCAATTGCATTAATAAACCTACTACTCCCACTTTTTGTAGTACTCTTAGTTGTAATGATAAATGTTTTCTTATCGAGAAAGTAGATGAATATAAATATCTAGGTCTTACTATCGATTCCAATATGAGCTTTTCGAATCACACGGATTCTCTGAGGAAGTATTTCCGTTCCACACTGAGATACTTCTATTATTTGCGTAATGTCTGTTCCACAATTCTTCTAAAGAAAATCTACTATGGGATTTTTCAGTCAAAGCTGCAATATGGAATTTCCTGTTGGGGAGGTACTTATCTTAGCAAAATACAACCTATATTAGTTTTACAGAAGCATATAATAAGAAAGTTATGTCAAAAACATGTTAGATACCCTAGTTTTCCTTTGTTCTGTGATCTTAAAATCCTTCCTGTTCGCCATCTGTATTGTTTTAAAGTATTGAAGTTATTCTTTATGAAATCAGGTAATCGGAGTTTTAGATTAATTTCTAATTACAATTTACGAGGTAATTTTTCGTACTTGTTACCTGTTCAATTTGCTCGTACCACTGCATACCGTAATTTCTATTCCGTTTTGTCATTCCGCCTCTTTAATAAACTTCCACAGTCTATCAGGGCAATAGCAATACCTGGAATGTTTTTAAAATGTCTAAAAAACTGGCTTCTGAACCACAACTACGCTAGCTTAGAATCTGTTACTTTTGACTTTCTGATTTAACTTTAACTTAAACTCATTTGTCTTCTTTAATCTTTCTTAATTTATGAATTTAATTGATTTTTTTTTCGTCATCCTGCTTCTTTTGTTAATTGGTTTTTATTATGAATTACCTTTGTTGTTTATGGCCACCCCATCATAAACTTTATTATTAATGTAAATAACTGATTAAGTGGCATTCAAAACTATTTCACTACTTTTGTTAGTAAAATACAGAATGTCTCAACATTTCATATAAATAAGTTTTGTGCGTTAAACTAGTTTTAACATTTTTTTTTTTAATGAATTGTACTTGAATTATACTCGGAATACTATATGAAATAAAATTATCTATCTATCTATCTATCTATCTAATTCAATGCATACCAGCATCCACGCATAAGTGCATGTAAATATGTTCGGTTACAGAAGCCAAGCCAAAATCAAAGCTTCTTCATCAATATTGATTGGCTACCAACATCACGCGAGTTGCAACGATGCTAAAAATGGTAACGGTATATTTTGAGACAGGCGTCAAGTAAGAAGTATTCTTCTGAAAGTTGAGTTTTGATCACGGACGTGTAAAGATCGTTATACTAATTTTGTGAAGTTTAGAATTAAGTAAAATATGTAAAATACATATATAGAAAAAAAAACCAAACAAGTGTTTCTTTTGTTCTGTGAAGTTTTATTGGACCAAGGAGCTATAGAAAAATCCTTCGGCAATATGGAAAAAGAAACCACCATCAGACAAATTTGGCAAAAATACGATGTCTATAAAGCAATAATTAATATAAGAGATGCTTGGAATGATGTTACATCGTCAAACATGAACAAAGTATGGCGACATTTCTGGCCCCAGTGTATAACTTTAATTCTTTAATTCTTTTTAATTCTTTAATTCGTTATTCCTTTACAAATGATAAATACAGTTCTACAAATTCTTTGAGATACATTATAAATTACAGATTTGTAAAGAATAGTTAGTACAATCTATTGTCAGAAGACAAGAGTCGAGAGTACATATCACTTTATGTGTATACAAACTAATAAAACGATTATTGATGGGGAAATGAAATACAATATACAATTAATAGAGAAGTGATAACAAATAACAATAAAATTCATTTTATACCAATGGATTAAAAAACAAATCGATTTCATTATGATCAAAGGAGAAGAGCCAGTTTTTAACATTTTTCAAAAATACTGATTTCTTTCTCTCGCACCTAAGGTTTACAGGTAACAAATTAAATAAGCGAGGCGCAGTAACGTAAAAGAAACGGGAGAAGTGAGTTTTATGTATAGTTGGAATAGTGGCGAAGTGCATGGTATTGATGCGTGGCTTATACCTATCATCAAGCCTTACGTTGTAGTATCCGGAGTTGTCAAAAAATATTCTCAGAGTGAGAATATAAAAATATTTGAACAAATCAAAACTGGGTGTTCTACGATTTACTTTGGTCATAATCCTTATTGCATGCTTTTGCTTAATCAATAATGGTTCTATTTTATTATAGTAAGCACCACTTTTAGATTTAAATAAACCATTGTACACCATTTTCAAAATTTGCGTATTGCAGTAAAGACCAAGGTGGTAAATCTGTCTAACGACCTTATTTAAATACTGTTTTATATAAGTTGTGTGATCTGTCCAAGAAGCTTATAGTCTAAAACAATACGTAGGTATTTAAAACTATCAACACACTCAATTCTAAAGCAATCCTTACTGCAACTTACATTTTCATTAAATGCCGGTAAACTACCTAAAAGTGAATCAGCTAAACAGAACCGTTGACAATATGATAAGGGTAGATCTTTGCAGATTAGACCCTTGAAATTAAACATCATAAATTTAGTTTTATTACTGATTACCAAGCTATGTTTCTTGAACCATCTTCTAAAAATGTCTAAATCCCAATTTACATCTGATAATAAGCTATGATAATTCATATTTGAATATGAAATGGCTGTATCGTCAGCGAAAGCTGTTATTTTGCCCCTAAAGTGCTGAATGAATAAAGAATTCACATATATTAGTGTTAGATACTGCCTATTGGCAACACTTTAATGATTGTCATCTTATTTATCATTATATACCGCACATTGCTAAAAACGGTATCTCCTGCAGAATAAAGCCAGAATAAATCACTTGTTAATTAGCCAGCATAGAACAAGGTTATCTTTCATTTCGTCTTGCGAGAACATTACAATTAGGAACAGTAATGGACCGAATACAGATCCTTGAGGAACACCTATATTTGAAGAACGTACGGAACTAAATACGTTTTTAATCTTTACCACTTGTTTACGATTCAATAGGTACGAGGTAAACCACTCAAGAATGAAGCCCCTAAAACCTGCATTAAGCAATTTATTTAACAGTATAGTGTGGTTAACCATGTCGAATGCCTTTGTAATATCAATAAAAAGACAGGACGGGATTTGTGAGTTATACAAACTATCATATATTTCCCCAGTCAGCTTTAATAACGCACTTTCTGTAGACTTACCACCTCTGAAGCCAAACTGGCAGTCGCTAAAAAAGTGGGTCTTGTCTAGAAAAGATAGCATTCTACGTTTTATACCCTTTTCAAAAATTTTTGAACAAACTAACAAAAGGGAAATAGGGCGATAGCTATTCAATTCTCTGGTATCACCCTTTTTGTGGAGAGGAATTACCACTGCTGTTTTAAAGCAATCCGGAAAGACTCCTTTACGAACACTATTATTAAAGATAAAACAAGGAACGTCAGAAATCTGAAATCTGAAATGAAATATTTTTCAATATGTTGCTTGAGATATTATCATATGAATGTGAATTAGAAGCTTTAAGGGAATTTATAATTTTTTGAATTTCAAGTGAAGTAAATTCCTCAAAGAAAAAACTTTCTGGTTGAAGGCTCCATTCCAGTATGGTATTCTCACTAAAATACGGAGAATTGACATTAGAATTAATGTGATTATAATTTGAAATAAAAACTAATAAATAAAATAAAAAGTGCTTTGCTTGATCAACAAAAGGAATCTTCGATTGTTTCAGAAGTTCTAAATTTAGCCAGGCAGATTCGTTTTACGGAAGTGGATGAAAAGAACATACTCGTAAGTAGATTAACCTCTTACTGATGAAGAACTCATTCGAATTTTAGAGAGCTCAGAAGAAGACATATTACCTAAAAGTTCGGAGAAAGATAAATTCTCTGTGAAAGAAATGTCATCATTTTTTCAACATATAGAGGAGGCTTCAAACATTTTAAAAAAGAAGTGAACTGGTTTCGTTTTCAATCTTAAAAAGCACCTCGATCTATATAACGTTGTATGAAAAAAATAAACTTGAAGCTAAGCAGACAATTTTAACAAACTATTTTAAACCATCGACATCAACGTCTACAACTACTCACACTCAGCTGGAACAAATAGCACTGATACTTTTATCCAGCGATGAAGATTTATGATTTCTATTCCAAATAAGGTGGAATAAATAAATAAGCGAAAATCATTTTCCATTGCCCAAAAATACGACATTATTTCAAGAATTGAAAGTGGTGTCAGAATTTCTGATTTTTGCAAGGAACTTGGAAGATCCCAATGAACTGTTTCAACAATTTTAAAAAATAAACAAAAAATAAAAGAACAATTTGAGGTGAGTTCTGCTAAAATAAAAAAAGTGCGAAATGCTAAGTTCATAGATATTGAAAATGCCTTATTAAATTGGTTGAAGGACAAGAGAAGTATGAACGTTCCTATAAGTGGGCCAATACTTCAGCAAAAGGCTACGGGTTTCGCAAAATTATTAGGCGTAAAAGACTTCGTTTGTTCTATGAGTTGGATACAAAGGTTTCGGGTACGGCATAATATTGTAAAATGTTTGTGTGGGTACAAATGATAGAACTTATTCTTTTCAATATTCTTTTCAATGAATAAAGGATTCAGTACAGTTACAATTCACTATTTAATTGTTTCTCTCAGTACAATCCAATTTCTCAACCACTTATACTTTTCTTATCTTTTACTTAAACCACTTAATCGCTTCTCCTAATTAACACTTCAGATTTCACTTTAGAACTGATTTGCATACCTTTGGGATGCTGGTATTTATACTCGAATGACATACTTCGAGAACAATCCTCGCCATCCAGCGTCCCATTCAATTTCCAATTCGCTAGAAAATTCGATTCCACTCTCCAGTCGAGACTATATTATTCCAGTATCGAAATCTTCGTCCCGAACAACTTCGTCATTCAGCATCCCGTTGAAATGACACATTCTATCCAAATGGACCACTTTCAATTTTCCTCGATTCCCACGCTGGATCCGGTAGACAACGTCATTAATGCGGGTTATCACCTTGTATGGACCTTCCCAGTCCTGTTGCAATTTTGGTGATTTGCCTTTTTTACCCTGAGGATTATACAGCCAAACCAGATCTCCTTCGTTGAAACCGGAAGATTTCGCCTTGATATCGTACCTAGTTTTCATGCGGCTGCTTGTTAGCTTCATCTTTTCTCTGGTGTCTTCATGCAATTTACGAATCCTGCTGCGTAAGTCATTCACGTACTCGTTCACCTCTTTGGGCTCCGTCGGTGGGGATCCGAATTTTGCTTCACTTGGCAAGCGAATTTTTTGACCAAATAAGATCTCGGTCCATAGCCCTCTTGAGCTATGGACCGCGTTTCGGTAGGCCATTAAGAAGAGGGGTATGTGTCGATCCCAATCCCGCTGGCAGTTGCTGACAACCTTAGATAGATGCTCATTCAAGGTCCGATTGAATCGCTCGACCATTCCATCAGATTGAGGGTGTAGTGGCGTTGTCCTTGTCTTTCTTATTCCCAAATATTGGCACACCTCCTGGAAGACTTTTGATTCAAAGTTTCGCCCTTGATCAGAGTGTAGTTCTATTGGGACCCCAAATCTGCTCACCCAGTTGTTGACTATCTGTTCCGCTACGGTCTTAGCCTCTTGATTTGGGATGGCAAACACTTCCGGCCAATTACTGAAGTAATCCATGACTACGAGGGTATATCGGTTTCCATTAAAGGTTTCGGAAAACGGCCCAGCGATGTCGATGGCTATTCGTTCGAAAGGTGCTCCGACATTGTATTGTTGCATTTGTCCATGTGGCTTTACTTTTGGACCCTTGGTTGCCGCACAACTTATGCACTTTTTGCACCAATTCTCAACATCTTGTTTAGCGCTTAGCCAATAGAAACGTTCCCTTACCTTTTCCAACGTCTTGTTTATTCCCAAATGGCCTCCTGAGATTCCGTCATGTATTTCATGGAGTACTTGGTTGACTCTGGACCGTGGCATAATTAGCTGCATACGAGATGTTGTCCGATCTGCACTTTCCCATTTTCTCTTCAGCAATCCATCTTGCACAAAAAGCGAGTCCCATTGTGCCCAGTATGCCTTCAGAGTTTGGCTCCGATTTGATATCTGCTGCCAGCTTGGTCTTTCCTCGTGTTCCTTCCAGGCCAATATTGGTTCGATGTCATTGTCTGCCTGTTGGGAGGAACGGATTTCGTCTATACTCCAACCCTCTATTGGCTCAGTCCTGATCGTTTGGATAGTTGCCTGTTCTTTCGCTTCTTTACCACTGACTACTTCTGCTGGGAGGCTTTCATTGCATTGTTTTAGCTGTGAGACTGGGATAATTACCCTGGAGTCGACTCCTGCTACAGACTTCTGCCCCACGAAGTAAGCATTTCCCAACTTATGGCTTTGGGAAATTTGATCGGTTTCTTGGTAACCATTTCTGCCGGTTTTTCTTTCTATTTGCCTGTAACCCCAGTACAGGCAGCCTTCTCGTCGTACCGGTTCTTTACAATGCCCTTGCAGATGTCCTACTTTATCGCAGTTCCAGCAGCGCATCCTTCGTCTCTCCCGCAGGACATTTCGTTGCACGGTAGTTAGTCTTGAGCAGGAGCATTCACCAGATACTATTTCCCTGACGAAATGCATTCCTTTGGAAGCCTGATTGGATGCTTCCATCGCCAGAGCGAAGGCAAGTGCTTCAGCAAAGGTTCTTTTCCCGGCCATCCTTACTGCTGATTGTAGCTTCAAATCTGCAATTCCCCTGATGAATGCGTCCTTTGCTATTTCGTCGATTATTTCTTGGCCTGCGGTGGGATATGACAAATGTGCAAGTCTACCCACGTCTGCTTGGAGCTGCTGCAGTGTTTCTCCTTGTTGCTGCGTTCGGCTTTGCAATTGGACCTTGTATACCTCCTGCATGTGGCTATCCCCAAACCGTTTCTCGATAGCCTGCACTAAAATTATATAGTCTGTATTCTTTTCGATATCGATTGTTTGTAACAATTCTGCCGCAGAATCGCGTAAGGCCATTGTTAGGGCAAAGCACTTTTCCTCATTGCCCCAGTCGTTTGCACAGGCAGCCATTTCAAACTGCTTCTTATAAGTAGACCATGAAGTCTGGCCATCGAATGAGGGAGGTTTCAACTCTTTTCTCCTTGGACCGCTTAAAGAACATTCTCGCAGTTTCTGTTTTCGCACTGTGTCGAGCTCTTTTGCCAGTTGCTCAACTTTGCTGTCCATTTGTTCGAATTTTTCGCCAACATTCTTCTCTATTCTTTCAAATTTGTTATCGATTTCTTCGAACTTTTGGTGTAGAACGTTATTTTGTTCTTCCAGTTTTTGTTCTAGACTATTCTTTTGTTCGTCGATTTTTTGTTCAATGCTGCTCTTCTACTCGTCCAGATTTTTCTTTTGTTCATCCAGCTTTTATTCGAGGCTATTCTTTTGTTCTTCCAGATTTTTCTTTTGTTGGTCGAGACTGTTTTTCCGTTCGTCCATTTTTAACAAGAGGAGTTGCATCATCGCAGCCATATCACTGCCGGTACTTGTCTGTTCATCCTCGTCAACCTCAAAGGAGTATGCATCAGGATCATGTCCCTCGTTGTTCAAAGCCTCCTGAAGTCGGAGCACCAGGCCACTTTTTCCTCCACTGGCGCTGAGGCTTCTCTTGTTCAACTCGGATTTGAGTTGGACGAGGGTCAACTGCAATAGTTTTCGACCCATTCTAGGTTTTTCAAATAGTCAGAAAACACTTACACACAATAAGTCCTATCCCACTTCTGACACCAATGTAAAATGTTTGTGTGGGTACAAATGATAGAACTTATTCTTTTCAATACAAATCCCTTTATTCAGTACAGTTACAATTCACTATTTCTTATCTTTTACTTAAACAACTTAATTACTTCTCCTAATTAACACTTCAAATTTCACTTTAGAACTGATCTGCATACCTTGGGGATGCTGGTATTTATACTCGAATGACATACTTCGAGAACAATCTTCGCCATCCAGCGTCCGATACGATTTCCAGTTTGCTAGAAAATTCGATTCCACTCTCCAGTCATCAATGGTCGAGACTTTGTTATTCAAGTATCGAAATCTTCTGGTCTTCGAGTATCGGCATCCTCTGCTCTGTAAATCTAGATGTCACAATATTGTGATAACCACTTAAATGTGAGCAGCGACATCTAGATTTACAGAGCAGAAAATGTCGATACTCGAAGACCAGAAGATTTCGATACTGGAATAACAAAGTCTCGACTGGAGAGTGGAATCGAATTTTCTAGCAAATTGGAAATTGTATGGGACGCTGGATGGCGAGGATTGTTCTCGAAGTATGTCATTCGAGTATAAATACCAGCATCCCAAAGGTATGCAAATCAGTTCTAAAGTGAAATCTGAAGTGTTAATTAGGAGAAGCGATTAAGTGGTTTAAGTAAAAGATAAGAAAAGTATAAGCGGTTGAGAAATTGGATTGTATTGAGAGAAACAATTAAATAGTAAATTGTAACTGTACTGAATAAAGGGATTTGTATTGAAAAGAATAAGTTCTATCATTTGTACCCACACAAACATTTTACAATAGGCGTGTTTATTTTCGATAAAAACTGTGCTACCAAACCATTTTTCCCCGATTGTTATCGAAAAATGCTATCGAATATGTCAAAAGTGACACAACTGAGAGACGTCAGTCACAAGAAAAATCATTTTGCTATGTACAGTGGCGAGCAAAACTAGATACACAATTGGTCATTACATAATTTTTAACGAATAAAACATTTTCTTCTAAATCAAATACTTTAAGAGTTTGAAATTCAGTTTTCTTATTATTATTTAAAAAATTATTACAAAAAAATTAATATAAGTTTTAATTCTTCCAAAATATTGTATAACTCCATGTATCCACTTTTGCCCGTTTGTACTTAAGTTTGTTTTTCTTCTAGTTTACCGTTAATATTCAATTTTTCTTAGCTGTGGGTCAGAGTAGGGACCGAAAGAGCAAATATTCCTAATGATATCATTGAAAAATTAGTTGAAAGTTTTGGGAAAAATAAGCAGGGAAGGTGTTGGTGTGTCACAAGGTGTTTGCATTGATTGGAATTCCCCAAGCTTCGGGAAGGATTTGAAGACGACGATATTTTTAACGCCGATGAAACTGGATTTTTTTTATAAAATAACCCCCGAAAAAACTTTTAAATTTAGTGGAGAAAAATGCGTGGGACGAAAAATGTCTGAGGAACGTTTGACAGTCTTATTATCTGCGAATATGACGGGAAGAGAAAAAAAAAAGCTTTTGGTTATTGGCAAATCTAAAACTCCACGCTGTTTCATAAATGTAACAACCCTACCAGTTTTATATGAAAATAATAAAAGGGCATGGATGACGTCCATTATATTATTTTCGAAAATGGGACAAAGAGCTTTTAACAAAAAAAACGGAGAATTTTACTTTTGCTTGATAATAATGCCAAGCATTAAAAGCTGTTAAACTCGCATTTCTGCCCCCAAATACCACGTCTGTTCTGCAACCTATGGATTAAGGTATCATTAAATCAATTAAGACTCAGTTCTTAGTAGATTTTAGAAATTATGAAACATATTGATTCCAAACAAGATTACAAAATTACGGTTCTTGATGCCATCTTAATGATAGCTAAGGCATGGGATGAAGTGTCAATGTGCACTATAAATAACTGCTTTTGACACGCTGGTTTCCATGACAAAAGTAAGAATGAATACGAAGCTGAAGATGAAATTCCACTAGCAGAGTGGGCTCGACAAATACAAATGTTCTCAAAATTTGAAGTAGATTGGGATAAGTTGATAGATAACGAAAAGGAGTTGGTAACATCTGAGGTATGTTTACTCTATTAAGAACAATGTTCAAATCCAAAGCAAATTTGTACAGTTTCTTACAGATGAGAATATTGTGTCAGATATTCAAATGAATAATTCTGTTGACGACGACAAAAATGCAACTGATGATGAGGGAACCGAAGAAGTACACGTCCCATCTGTTAGCGAAGCACTTGCTGCTGTGGCAACACTAAATCGTTTCATGGTCTTGAATCCCGTATGGGCCGACTCGAATTCAAATCCGAACATTGGAATCCAAACATTGGACCACTCTCTTAGAAAAATATTTTGCTCAGCCAAATGTACAAAACAATCACAAATTAGGGATTGGCGACGTATTCCTGTACTACCTTACAATCTAAGTCAGCATATAAATGATTGTTTTCATTTGTGTTTTCCATTTTGATAAAAATATTTTTGCATTTCGCAATTCAGCACACACAATGCGAAATTATTGTTGTGTGTTATTTTGTTTACATCATTTACATTCTTTATCAGTATCAGCATCGTGCTTTCATTTCTTCTTGCCAAAACTTTTTCCGCACTCTCCAACACAAATCTCCAATTTTCGGATTTTGCTTTTTCTTTTGGCAACCACAGTAAGTGTTTGTTTTGTATCGTCAGCCGATTATTGACTAACACAGTGGCATTGGGCATTGATGCACATGCATTGCTGTTATTGGTGGTGTTTTGGGGTATTGATTTCAGTCTGATGCCCAGTTTATCCGAAAGCTCGATGTGCATTAAAGCAATCCGCATTGGTTCAATACCCGTAGAAATGCTGGTGTTTATATGAAATTATCCAAAATGAGCGAGAGAAAATTGAGAGAAGTTTAACAAACAGCTGATTGAACTGACACTTGACACTAACCCTGATGCATTGTTCTTATTTCTTTTACCCAGTTTACCCGACAGCTCAATGTGCGTTGAAGCAATCCGCATTGGTTCAATACGCTCGAATAAACACCACTTCAAACCGCATTGAAATATTCAACACGCATACGTCCATTCCTGCTTATAAATCGCATTGAAAATTTGTAACCGCTTTGAAATATCAGATAAACATTTACAAATCGCATTGAAACATTTTACTCTCTCGTGCTCTCATCATTTTTTCATCATCGGGCAGGTATTAGTTGTGTATTTCAAATGTAGGATTGCAAACGAAATATTAACATTTTAAATAATAGGTGGAGTGAAAAGTAACCTTGACCGCCAGAATGCGCTGCTACTGCAAAAAAGGTTATGGTGCCTTGAAGTCCGTTCATATTTAGGCAGACAGGCCAAATTTCAGTGAGATACTGTCTTTAGTTTTGTTTTGATAACTGATTGTTGTTGACGTGTTTGGCATCATGTTGAGTATGGACAAAAACGATTTTCGTTCTCTCATAAAACATTATTTTTTGAGAGGCAAAACGGCGAAGGAAACAAAAGAAAAGTTGAATAAATATTATGGGGCTAATGCTCCGTCAGATTACACCGTCAAATATTGGTTTCGAGAGTTTCGTGGTGGCAGCAACTCCACTACCGCTCAAGTCCGCAGCGGCAGGCCCTCCGATGCGGTTACAGAGGACAAAGTTAAAAAAATACATGAAATGATGTTGGCTGACCGGAAAGTGAAGGTGCGCGAGCTAGCAGATACCATAAAGATTAGTACTGAGCGCACACGCCATATTTTGGGCAATATTCTGCATATGAAAAAGTTATCCTGCCGCTGGGTGCCGCGCATGCTCACTCCCGACCAAAAACACGAACGCGAGAGCACTTCGAAAGAGTGTTTGGACTAGCTTATGCGGAATCGGGTGGACTTTTGGCGTCGATTGGTAACTGTTGATGAAACTTGGATCCACTATTACAGACCAGAGAACAAAATGAGTGCCCGGCAATGGACTGAAGCCGGCACGAGTGCTCCGAAGCGGCCGAGGGAAGCTCGATGAGTTGGAAAGGTTATGGCGTCGGTTTTCTGGGATTGTCATGGCATACTCTTCATGGACTACCTCGAAAAAGGAAAAACGATCAACAGTGAGTATTACTGTGCATTACTGGAGCGATTGAAAGCCAAAATCGCTGCAAAACGGCCTCACATGAAGCGAAAAAAAATTTTGTTTTTGCAAGACTATGCACCGGCGCACAAGAGCACCGCAACCACGGCTGAAATCAATGACTTATGGCTCCAATTGCTGTCGCATCCACCGTATTCGCCCGATTTGGCTCCCTTGGACTATTATCTCTTCCCAAACCTCAAAAGATGGCTCATCAATAAAAAATTCAGTTTACGCGAGGAAGTCATCGACGCCACGGAGGAGTATTTTGCAGACATTCCGGAAAATTACTTTTCGGACGGGATCAAGAAGTTGGAAAATCGCTGGAACAAGTCTATCAAGCTAAAAGGGGACTATATTGAATAAAATAAAAAAAACATTTAAAAAAAATTTTTTTTTCATTCCCAAGAAGGTTACTTTTCACCCCACCTAGTATACAACTAATACCTGCCCGATAATGAAAGAATGGTATGCGATTCGAAAATGTTTATACGATATTTCAAAGCGGTTAAAAATTTTCAATGAGTTTTATAAGCAGGAATGAACGTGTTGAATACATATTTCAATGCGGTATGAAGTGGTGTTTATTCGAGCATATTGAACAAATGCGGATTGCTTCAACGCACATTGAGCTGTCGGATAAACTGGGTGGAGATCGAGAGGTGTGCGCTTGTTTGACAAATTGTGTTTTGAATTTATTAGAAGCAAATGATGCAATTATTATTGATTTATCCGGGTTTTTTGCTTTTGTTCTGTATATATCGGTTATGTCATAGTCCTGTATTTCGGGATTGATAGTTCTGCCTATTCCTTTTACAATTTCCACTACTAGTACGTTTTCGTGTGTTGTGGGAGGCTACATATATTTCTAATATCGACATTATTTTTAATTATTTGTTGTTCCAGAGGAATGATCTGTGATTGCATATTTTCTATTATTTCGTCTGTTTTCCTGTTGTTATCTCCTAATTCGTTCATTTCTTTAGTGATGCTTTCTAAAGGGTCCGCCATCTAACGTTTTTTTTTTCAACTAGTGCTTATTTCGTGAATGGTAACACTTAGCTCATGTCTGATTTGACAGATAATTATTTTTATCCTTCCGGTTAATAATGGAAAATAATTTCATTCAAATGGCTGCCTCGGCTGGCCATGCAGTAGCCTACACGATCGGTCCAATTTTTAAGCACATTATCGATTGTGTGCAGTTGTATTTCACCAATGGCTTCACGAATATTGTCCTTTAAAGCGTCAATTGTCTCTAGCTTGTCGGCGTAACACTTATCTTTTACGGCACCCCACAAATAATAGTCCCACGGTGTCAAATCGCAGCTCCGAGGTGGCCAAACGACATCAGCTCTGCGGCTGATAATGCGATCTTCAAAAACAGGGCGCAAAACATCGAGTGTAGCTTCGGCTGTGTGGCACGTAGCGCCATCCTGTTGAAACCAAATGTTGCCAATATCGTCCTCTTCAATTTTTGTGAACAAAAATTCGTTCAACATGGCCCGATAACGATCGCCATTGACTGTAACGGCCACTCCTTGCTCATTTTCGAAGAAAAATGGCCCAATTATGCCTCTGGATCAAAATCCGCACCAAACAGTGACTCGATTTGGGTGTATCGGCTTTTCAATGTATGTGTGCATGTTTTCTGTGCCCCAAATGCGACAATTTTGCTTGTTTACATACCGCCAAGCTCAAAATGAGCTTCATCTGAAAAGATGATTTTTTTTAGCAAAATCGGCATCTTCTCTAAGTCGATCGCAGGCCCACTTAGCGAAGCGTATTGTATTTTTCACTTAAGAAACCGAAACTTGCCGTAATATCTTTCATTTCAGCTCTTAACAGTTTAATTTCCGCTAAGACAGCTGAGTTGTTATCAGAATTGGTATGTGTGTTATCTGTTGGCAGCACGTACTATTTTAGCAGATTGTGCTACTGGTGTTGATGATAAAACCACTACCACATTGATTGTAGCCGCAGATAGATCAAAAATTCCAAATCTTTTAAAAGCTTTTAAAAACACGTCCGCTCACTTAAAGAGGCTCGAACTAGAACTATTGAACTATTGAAACCCAGCGAAATATTCACGGAGAACGGTATCGACTTCAATTAATGCGATTGAGGCGAGCACTCTGCGAAAAAGTGACTCTGCAGCATGACAACGCTCGGCCTCACTTTGCCAAACCCGTTAAAACCTACCTGAAAACGCTCAAGCAGGAAGTCCTACCCTACCCGCCATATTCCCCAAATATAGCGCCGTCCAATTATTACTTGTTCCGTTCGATGACACATGGTCTGGCTGATCAGCAGTTCCCCTCATATGAAGATATCAAAAAATGGCTTGATTCGTGGATAGCCTCAAAAGATGAACACTTTTACCGTAACGGTATTTGAGCTCCGCTAGAAAGATCATTCAATACATTGGATGATTCATTTGTAACCATTTTTTCGCAATAAAGTTGCATTTTCGTAAAAAAAAAACTGCAATAACTTAGTTGCGCACCTAATAATGTACCTTTTCAGGCCGCTCAATATGTCCTTTCAATTACACTCAGCTGCTCAGATAAGATCTTCCTTTATAACTTTACTAAAACAGTGGATTAGAAGATCATTTGAAGGGGAGTACAGGTTTTCAACCGCTTCACGTGATGTAGCGATTTTATTCTCCATAGGGAAAGTTTTCTAACCAAGTCCATCTCTATCTATAGTTCAAAGCAAGTTGTTTGTTATAGCGCCTACTCTACTGCCAACGCAGACGGGACCATCAACTACAGGAGTAATCAGTCAAAAGGGCTTTCATTCCACGCCTCTGCGCGGTATGAAAGGACAGGATAGAACAAAAAATGGATTATGAGGATCTTATCCAGAGTCTTTTCAAAAAGGACTTTGCCACTCAATTGACTTTTAAGTCCGTAGAAACCGCGTTTGATAGGAGTTATTCTTCACTTGATAGGTAAATAGAGCAAAGCCTTTATAGATAAATCTATCTCCATTTGTTCTAAAATACGTTATACACTCAGCGAAATTTAATGAAAGGCAGATGCACT